>CM046670.1:49687758-50422758 GCA_025594165.1 Tamias sibiricus
TCTTTCATATTTATCCTCCCAAATACATATTTGTTTTCACTTTTTGTGTGAAAGCATAGGGAATGAATCATTCTCAATCAAATACAAATCCAAAGGGTCCTCTCTCCCATCATAAGTGCTCTCTGAACACTGCTACTCAGCAAGGGTAATTCCGGAACAGGATCACTAAAGGACTTCAGTCAGCCAGCCATGCCATATACGTTTACCAAGAGCCCTGTTATACCAGGTATTGATATAGAAAGACAAAAGATGGTTTTTATCCTCAAATCTGAAACTGAATTGAGAAGACAGCAAACAAACTATTATACTGGGATAAATGGTACTGGAGTCTACAGAAACAAAAAATGGGGGCTGGGGTTGTGGCTCAGAGGTAGAGCACTTGCCTCACATGTAGGAGGCTCTGGGTTTGATTCTCAGCACCTCATACAAATAAATGAATAAAATAATGGTCCATCAACAACTAAAAAAAATATTTTTTTAAAAAAATGGGAAAGATAGAGCACCATTGAAGGTTTCCAGAGTAGAATTTGGCCAAGCATATGTGGCAAGTACATGGATGCAAGTGGCCAATATGACCACAGCAACTGGGTGTATGATGGGGTAGAGTGAATGGAGCAAACTGGATTTGACATCTAGGAGCCAAACTGGGTCCAGAAATTATAGGCCCTCCTGTGCCATTGGAAAAGGAGGATTAAGTTTCATCCAGAGGCATAGAGATGCCACTGTTAACTTTTATAGGCAGAGAATGAATATGATCTGGTGATGGAGGTTTTAGGAAGATCATTCCAAAATAAAGAACAATTTGAAATGGGGAGGTATTACAGATAATGGGAACATAAAAGGTATACGTCTTACTACTAGAAGCCCCAAGTGGGAAGTTATGAGGGTCTGAGCTAAGGGAATGACAATGGAGACAGGAGACAGATTAAAGAAGTATTTAAGAGGGTAAATTGGCCTTTATTTTTTTCTTTAATGTCTAGAACACTAGGCAAGGAAGAGTCTTGAATAACACCCAGTATTCCACCTGAGGCAACAGCAAGACCTTCACTAGAGGAAAAGAGTGGTAAAAATAAGAAGGAAGGTTACAATGTTCATTTTAGAAACTTTTCCTTCACCTTACTTACACTGTAGTTCCTTTATTTTGAATGTTCCTAGTAGTATGCCACCACTAAATAAGATATTATTTACAGTGATCGTGATAACACCCACAGGATATTTTAAAATTAACAATCAAGCAAATGTTCTGGTTCAAAAATCCCTAGAATAAAAAAATACAGGGAAAATGCACATACTAGAGAGTAAAAAAAGAAATCATTCAGTGAATGAATTAATGGAACACGTTTCTGCAGTGCAAATACAGGATGTGATCTAACCAAGCATGACTCGCACTCCAGTGGATCATCTCTCCCACCCAAAATTACACACAGCTCCCTGGCACTGGGAGTCCAGGCTGCCTCCCATTCTTTTTCTTAAAGGGAACACTCAGATTTGTTATTATGAATACTGACAAGAGAGCAACTCTAAGTTCTAATAAGGGTTTACCTAAATTTGGAGGTACCAAGGAAGTACAGTGATTCCCTAACTCTGATTCCCTTGGAGAGAGTCAAATAGGAGAAACTGATAAAGTGGCCTGGAAGCAATATAACAGGGAGTGGTGAAGAGTGCAGTGAACAGAAACTTGTCTGCTCCCATCAGTGGATTTAAAACACAGTCACATAAATGGGCAAACAAACAAAAGTAACATTTCTCAAAAGAAGAAATGAATTTTTTTCATGTTTTTGGCCTTTTGCAACTTAACAATTCCTTTCCAAAACTACACTGAGATTTCATCTCAATCCAGTTAGAATGACAATCATTAAAAAAAAAAAAAGAATAAATTCTGGTAAGGATGTAGGGGAAAAGGTACACTCACACATCATTGGTGAGACTACAAATTAGTACAACCATTTTGGAAAGCAGTATGGAGATTCCTAAAAAGACTAGGAATGGACCCACATATGACCCAGCTAACCCACTCCTCAGTATTTAACCAGAAGAACTAGAACCAGCATACTATGGGAATACCAATGCACAGCAGCATCCAAAGCAGTGCAATTCACAATAGCCAAGTTATGGAACCAGCCTAGGTATCCCGCAATAGACAGAGAAAATGTGCCATATGTACACCATGGAGTGAAATTATGTAATTTGTGGGTAAATGGGTGGAACATCATACTAAGTGAAGTAAGCCAAACTCAGAAAGTCAGGCTTGAATGTTTTCTGTTATATGCAGAAGCTTGAGAGAAATAAGAAATTTTAAAAAAGGAGGGGCATCTCATGAAAATAGAAGAATGGTGGAGTAGAGGAAAGAAATCCAGAAGGAAGGAGAAGGAATGGGAAAGGAGAAGAAGTACAGAATGAAATTGACCAAACTATCCTATGTGCATGTATGAATAGATCACAATGAATACCACTTTTATGTATAACTATAATGCATCAATTTTCAAAAAATAAATAGAATAGAATAGAAGAAGGGGGTCAGAGGAAGGGAGAGAAGGGAGAGCATTAAGGATTGAAATATAGCAAATTATGTTATGTGCATTTATGAATGTCAGAATGAACCCCACAATTATGTATAATCGATGCACTAAGCACACACAGAGCTGCAAATTCCTTGATATGTAGCTCATCAACAGATGGAGTAATTACCCTTCTTGAATCTTAATGGGCTATGGACTGCCTCTATCAAATGACTACAGGAAAGTGACAGTGTGAACTCTGAGGCTAGGTCACAAAAGGCCAGGTGGCTTTTGACTGTTCTGCTGGAACACTTGTTCTTGGATCACTGAGCCACCTCAGTTAGTATACGGAGACCATCATGCTGCAATAGGAACGTGGAAGGATCCCATGGAAATCCTGAAATCTGCACAGAGACTGGGGGATGCCCAAGAAGCATCAGCCATCAAGATGCATCAAGCATCAATCCCAGGCCATACATATAATATCTAAGTAAAGATAACTCGAGATAATTCCTTTTGGTCTCCAGAACTTAAGTCTCTCTAGCTGAGGACTCAGAAATTGTGGAGTGAATACTATGCTTTGCCCAAATTCCTGGTCCACAGAACCTGTAAGGATAATGAAAATGTTGCTGTCTTACAGCACGTAAGTGTTGAAATGGTTTGTTACACAGAAATAAAACACCAGAACACCTCCACTGAACAGGCAGCCAGTGCTCTTCCTGATGCTTCTGTGGGAGATGTGGGGCAAGTGTAGGAAGACCTTCCAGTTTAATCAAGAAAAACCACACAAACAGATCTGGTAAATGACTTTTCCAATCTTAAAACACCCTGGGACCAAATAAAACAGGATTGTGACCCCTGGTCCACCGGTTACAAGTCCTCACGTGGCATGTAGATTCTCTAGAGGCAGAGATGCATCTTCACCAACAGCCACTTTCATAGAGCTCGTGTTGGTGGGTCAGACACCCTGCCAATGCCACTCTGAACCCTGCTAGCTTTTTTGTCCTTTTCCTTGATGTTAGGTAATCTGCTATATTGAGGACTGAGATTTTCTTAAAAAATAAAACTCCCCCCAAAATTCCAAGATTTGCTTTATTAGTTCTAAAGTCTGTGGTAGATTTTAAGGTACATTTTTTAAATAACTAAAAGCAATGGTGATCATGATCAAAGTTAAGGGCCAATAAGTTTGAGTGAAATAGGAGCTCACATTGTAAGCCTGGACCCCATTACCTATAGAGCAGGAACTCAAATGTGGAATAAAAGATGAGCAGAGAATCTAATTCATAATAGTAGCTCAAGAAAAGACAAAGTATAAAGGAATGGCTAAATAACCTTTATTTCCAAGAAGGGATTGATCTGGTCTTCCCTTGTTCTATATTTTGGCATCTCCAAAAAGACAAAAATCACAGCCTCACTTAGGTCTTAAACTAATGTACATCGATTGTTAAGTCTCAAAAACAGAAATGACAAGTTTCTCCCAACTGTTATAAACAGTGGAGACCTACCAGTACAGCACATTCATCATAGCTCACTATAGATAAAATACCTTTGCCCAATGCTGGGCATGGTGGCCCACTCCTATAATCCCAGCAGCTCCGGGAGGCTGAGGCAGGAGGATCAGGAGTTCAAAGCCAACCTCAGCAACCATGAGGTGCTAAGGAACTCATTGAGACCTTGTCTCTAAATAAAATACAAAATAGGGCTGGGGATGTGCCTTAGTGGTCAAGTGGCCCTGAAATAAATCCCCAGTACCAATAAATAAATAAATACCTTTGCCCAAAATAAAAAGTATTCAACAAACAATAAAAAGACCATTCACATTTAAACTACCCAGTAGCAAGTTTTGTATAAAAGTTAACATTAAGTTTTGAAAGGAAAAACAAAAACAAAACAAAACGCATTCCTATTTGTATCTCTAATTTTTCCCCAAGTATCACTCAGGCCTAAATTAATCTTCTTGTAAGTGACTAAGGTTTTATTTGTCTGTTTTAGTTTCCTTTATAAGCAGCACAATAAAGCATTCACATGAGATTCAGTAAGAATGTTTATTTTCAAACAGACTACATTAAACAAATTAGCATTGTATTTACTTTCTGTGAAATCACTGTACCACAGCCATCTGTACTAGTGAGCCATGGTATCAAGAATGAATTTTAGCTGCCTTTCAAGATGGCTGAATAGAGAGGGTCACTTTCCTGGCTGTTCTGTGGCATGAAATCAAGAAAGCAGACAGGCAGCCTCTCAGCAAGGTGGGTGAATAAAAATGGGGGGAGGGGGGTGTTAACTGGAATTTAAAACTAGATTTTCAAAACAGATCAGGAACTCAGGAGGTTGGATAAAATAAAATAAGGAAGAAATCCCCAACACTACAGCCATTGCTGTAGCCAGAGACACAACCCAGAGTGGTCCCTCCATGAGCAAAGTGGATGGCAAAAGGGAATTAAAGAAACCTACATTTTTTTTTTTTTAAGGAGGTCTGAGGCTTATCTGATTCCAGAGAGTTTAGAGATCAAAAACACTGACCAACCAAAAAGGTGCGCTGCATGATACCCTTGTGTGGGTAAAAAGCTGCCATCTCTCCTGGCAGTGTGTGGAGCACAGAGGAAGGAACCATTGTGCAGCCACTGCACCAGGGTTGGCAGCTGAGGGAGCTGATTCCTGGCAAACCCAAGTTTGGCCCAAAATACAGGCCTGGCAAACCCACACTGCATGACAGAGTATGCCTAAGAGACCAGGAGAAAATCACATGTGGAGTGAGATTGACACAGGGGACAACTGGTCACAGAAACCTACTTGGCTGTCCTCCTCCAATCCAGCTCCTTGCAGGACTCCTGGGAGAGTCATTCCTGGCCAGGAATTCATTCGAAAGGGCGGTGGTGAAAGAGATCGAGTTTGGAGACTAAACCCAGTACCAGGAAATGTGGGGTCCACAGGTGACCTAGTGAACTAAGAATTGGCTCTCTACCATACAAGTGAAACACAGAGGAGAACCCTGGGGTGCAGTCTTCCAGCATGGGCCCCCAATTGCTGGGGCTTGGAGGTGCACCAACTTAAAATTTCCAGACCAACTGGCATTAAGTGAAGAACCTGGAGCCCAACTAAAGCTAAATCCCGCCTCCAGGAATTCCACCTATGGGATTACTGCTCTCACTCCAGCAATCTGGAGGGTGGAGCATCATGCTCAAGACGATCCCATGTACTGCTGAAAAGCTGAGAATCTTCTGAATTCCAACAGAAACAATTCTTCAACTTTCCATCGGATTTTTTTTCCTCCTTCTTTTTGTTTTCTGGCTTTTTTCTTTTCTTTAATTGTGACCTTATTAGTTCATGAACATTTATACATACTCATGTTTTCTTCATTTCTAGCAGTTTTGAAGCCAGTTATTTTTCATGGATCAGTTTTTTGAGGACTAGGATTTTTGGCTAGTATATTTCAGTTTTGTTTTGTATTCTTTTTTTTTTTTTTTATACACATTTTTCTCTGTTTCCCTTGCTTCTCTCTTCTCTTCCACTAACAACTAATCTTTATTGTTTTCTCTCACTCTTCCTAAATTTTTTTTACATCTATCTTCTCTCCTCCTCTCTCATAATCATCACATTCTATCTATATCACTTCTATTCTCTTTGTTCACCATTCAAAATTGTAAACTCTTTTACAAACTTACTGCTTTTATTATAGGCAATAACTGATCATATCATTTCTGCTTATTGTGACAACATTGTAGACACCATAACAAGAACTACTTGGTTTAATGCTATATATTGTTTGAATTGGTAGTTGTTATTATTTGTCTCCTCCTAAACAATGAGGCACTAGAAACCTTCAGAGACACTGTAAGTCCACAGGGTAGAAACTCTACTGTTAGATGGGTAGACACCCTAACAACATAAAAAAGCAAGGGAACAAATCACCACCCCAAATGAACCAAGATGTTCCAATAACAGAATCCATCAACACCACAGTGGAAGAAATGTCAGAGAAGTTTAGAATGTTTAGAATGTACATAAACTGATCTGTGAGACAAAGGATGATATAAGGAGTGAAATCAGAGAGAAAATACAGGAGGTGAAAAGATCACTTCAATAAAGAGAGACTCTGAAAAAAAAAAAAAAAGGCAGAAATCCTCAAAATAAAGGAATCAATAAACCAAATTAAAAATGCAACTGAAAGCATCAGCAGCAGACCAGAGTACATGGAAGATAGAGTTTCACACAATGCAGACAAAATCTATAATTATGAAAACAAAGTTGACCATGGAGAAAAAACATTAAGAGTCCATGAACTTCCAAGAAATGTGGGATAACCTAAAAAGACAAAATTTAAGATTTATTGGGATAGATGAATGCTTAGAGATACTAATGAGAGGAATGCACAATATTTTCAATTAAATAATATCAGAAAATTTCCCAAACCTTAAGAATGAAATGGAAAACCAAATACAGGAGGCTTACAGGACCCCAAATATACAAAATTACAAGATACCCACACCAAGGCACATTATTATGAAAATGCTAGCATAGAGAATAGGGATATAAGTTTATAGGCTTCCCAAGGGGGAAAAAAACAGCAGGTGGCATTTAGAGTGATTTCTCAACCCAGACAATCAAAGCTAGGAGATCTTGGAATAATATATAACAAGCTCTGAAAGAAAATGGATGCCAGCCAAGAATTCTACAAACAGAAAAATTAAACTTCAAAATTGACATTGAAATAAAAACCTTCCATGATAAACCAAAGTTAAAATAATTCACAACTAGAAATCCTTCACTACAAAACATACTCAATAAGATATTTCATGAAGAAAAAACTGAAAAACAAAAGTAAAAACCAGCAAAGGAAGGGACTACACTAGAAGAATAGTCAATCAAAGGAGAAAATAATTTAAATTAAAAAAAAAAACAGAAATAAATCAAAATGACAGGGATTGAAAATCATATCTCAATAATAACATTGAATGTAAATGGCCTAAACTTATCAAAGACAGACTGGCAGATTAGATTAAAAAACAAGACCCAACAGTATGCTGTCTCCAATAGACTCACCTCGTAGGCAAAGACAGCTACAGACTGAAGGTAAAAGGATAAGGAAAAACATATCATTCACATGGATCTCATAAACAAGCAGGGGATTCTATCCTCATATCAGATAAAGTAGACTTCAAGCCAAAGTTAATCAGAAGGGACAAAGTACATCTCATACTGCTGAAAGGAATTATATATCAACAAATAATAACAATCATAAATATTTATGCCCCAAACAATGGAGCATCTATGTACATCAAACAAACCCTTCTCAATTTCAAGAAGCAAATAGGTCACAACACAATAATACTGGGTGATTTTAACAAACCTCTCTCACCACTGCATGAATCCTCCAAACAAAAACTAGAGAAGCTACAGAACTAAATAATACAACCAATAATTTAGACTTAACAGACATAAAGCATTTCATCCATCATCAAGCAAATACACCTTCTTCTCAGTAGCACATGGATCCTTCTCTAAAATAGACCATATTTCATGCCACAAAGCAATGCTCAGCAAATACAAAAAAATAAAAATAGAAATACTATCTTGCATTCAATTAGATCATAATGGAATGAAATTAGAAATCAATTATAAAATAAAAAATAGAAGCTACTCCAACACCTGGAGACTAAATAATATGCTATTGAATGAACAATGGATAGCAGAAGACATCAGGGAGGAGATTAAAAAAAATTCTTAGAGGTAAATGAGAACACCAATACAACATATCAAAATCTCTGGGATACTATGAAGGCAGTGCTAAGAGGAAGGTTCTTTGCATTGTGCTCATTCATTAAAAAAAATGTGTGGTTGGGGTTGTGGCTCAGAGGAAGATCACTTGCCTCACATGTATGAGGCACTGGGTTCGATCCTCAGCACCACATAAAAAAATAAATAAGGAAAATAAAGTTACTGTGTCCATCTACAACTAAAAATATTTTTAAAAAATTAAAAGTCAACAAATAAATAACCTAACATTACATCTCAAAGCCCTAGGGAAAAAACAAAATAACAGTTTGACACCAAAAGCAGTAGAAGACAAGAAATAATTAAAATTTAAAATCAGAACTGAAATCAATGAAATTTGAAACAAAAGAAACAATCCAAAAAGCTGACAAAACAAAAAGTTGGTTCTCTGAAAAAATAAATTTGATAAACCCTTAGCCAAGCTAATGAAGAGAAAAAGAGAAAATAATCAAATTATTAAAATTCATGATGAAAAAGGAAATATCACAGCAGACATTAATGAAATACAGATAATAATCACAAACTATTTTAAAAACTTATGCACCAATAAAATAAAATATCTTGAAGACAAATTTCTAGAGACATATATGACCTACCCAAATTGAATCAGGATGACATGGAAAATTTAAACAGATCAATTTGAAGCAATGAAATTGAAGACACCATCAAAAGACTACCATGAAGGAAAAGCCCAGGACCAGACAGATTTTTGGCGAAGTTCTGCCACACCTTCAAAGAAGAACTAACACCAATCATCCTCAAATTATTCCATGCAATAGAAAATGAGAGAACCCTTCCAAACTCATTCTATAAAGCTAATATCACCCTGATACCAAAACCAGACAAAGACATATCAAGAAAATTTCAGACCCATATCCCTGATGAACATAGATACAAATATTCTTAACAAAATAGTGGCAAATCAGATACAAAAACGTATTAGAAAGATGGTGAACCATAATCAAATGGGGTTCATCCCAAAAATGTGAGGTTGGTTCAGCATTCAGAAATCAATAAACATAATTCATCACATCGATAGACTTAAAGACAAGAACCACATGGTTATCTCAATAGATGCAGAAAAAGCATTTGACAAAATACGGCATCCATTCATGCTCAAAACACTAAAAAAATCTAGGGATAGTACAAATATACCTCAACATTATAATAACTATATATGTTAAATCTACAGCCAACATCATTCTAAATGGAAAAAAATTAAAATCATTCCCTCTAAAACCTGGAACAAGACAGGAATGCCCTCTTTCACCACTTCTATTCAACACAGTCCTGGAAACCATAGCCAAAGCAATAAGACAGAAGAAAGAAATTAAAGAGATACCAATAGAAAAAGAATTCAAATTTTCATATTTATCAACACCATGATCCTATATTTAGAACAACAACAACAAGAAAAAAAACCTTCACCAAACGTTTCTTGAACTCAAACAAATTCAACAAAGTAGCAGGAGATAAAATTAATGCCCATAAATCTATTGCATTACTATACACCACTGATGAATCAGCTAAAAGAGAAATCAGAAAAAAAACTATCCCATTCACAATAGCCTAAAAAAGAATAAAATATTTGGGAAATAATCTAACAAAAGAGGTGAAAGACCTCTACAATGAAAACTACAGAAAACCAAATTAAGAAATTGAAGAAGACCTTAGAAGATGGAAAGATCTCCCATTTTCTTGGATAGGCAGAATTAATATTGTCAAAATGGTCATACTACCAAAAGCATTTTACAGATTTAATGTAATTCCTATTAAGGTTCCAACGATGCTCTTCATAAAAATATAAAAAGCAATCATGAAATTCATTTGAAAAAATAAGAGGTCCAGAATAGCCAAAGCAATCCTCAGTGAGAAAAGTGAAGGAGGAGGCATCACCAATGCATTAAATTATACTACACAACTGTAGTAACAAAAAGTGCAAGGTATTGGCACCAAAACAGACATGAAGACCAATGATACAGAATAGAAGACACAGAGACAAATCCACACAAATACAATTATTTCATACTAGACAAATGTGCCACAAAAGTACATAAGAGAAAAGATATAGCCTCTTTAACAAATGGTGCTGGGAAAACTGGAAAGGCATAGGTGACAAAATGAAATTAGACCCCTATCTCTCATCCCACACAAAACTCAACTCTAAGTGGATCAAGGAGGAATTATCTCAGAGACCCTGTACCTACCAGAAGAAAAAGTAGGCCAAAATCTCTGCCATGTTGCTTAGGCATTGAATTCCTCAACTAGACTCCTAAAGCACAAGAAGTAAAATCCAGAATTAACATCAAAAGAAACAATTAAGAACATGAAGAGAAAGCCTACAGAATGGGAAAAAAAATCTTTGCCACATACACCTCAAATAGAGGATTAATCTCCAGGATATATAAAGAACTCAAACTTAACACCAAAAACAAACAAACAAACAAATAAATGGGCAAAGTAACTAAACAGACACTTCATAGAGAAAGAAATGCAATCCATCGACAAATATATGAAAGAATATTCAACATCACTAGCAATTAGAGGAATGCAAATCAAAATTACCGATATTTCATCTCACTCCAGTCAGAATGGCACTTATTAAGAATGGTGTGAATATACTTTGTATACAACCAGAGATATGTAAAAATGTGCTCTACAAGTATAATATGAAATGTAATACAATCTTGCTGTCATTTCTAACAACTTAGAATAAAAAATAATGAAAAATAAAAAATGAATGGGGAAAAACAACAACAACAAAAAAAAAGAATAAAAGTAACAAATTGCGAGGATGTAGGGGGAAAGGTACATTCATACATTGCTGGTGAGATTGCAAATTGGTTCAACCACTCTGGAAAGTGGTATGGAGATTCCTCAGAAAACTAGGAATGGAACCACCATTTGACCCAGCTATCCTACTCTTCAGCATATACCCAAAGAACTTAAAATCAGCATACTGTGGTGATGTGGCCGCATCAATGTTTATAGCAGTTCAATTCACAGTAAATAAGTTATGGAACCAACCTACGTGTCCTTCAACAGACAAATGGATAAAGACAAATGGTACATATACACAATAGAATATTACTCAGCCATATAGAATGAAATTACGGCATTTGCCAGTAATTGGATGGAACTGGTGACTATCATGTTAAGTGAAATAAGCCAATCCCTCACAACCAAAGGCCAATGCTGACCCACAATACGTTGCAGGGGGAGTAGAGGTTCACCAGACTGGACAGGAGGAAGTAGGGGTAAGGGAGAGGAATGGAAATGGGAAAGACAGTAGAATGAATCTCTATACTCCATGTATGTAAGATATGTCAAAATACATTGTATTGTCATGTGTAACTAAAAAGAACAAATTAAAAAAAAAAAAAACAATGAATTTTAAAGACTTAGGTATATTCTCAGACAGGAAGTTCAAATGTGCCACCATGCTCAAATCTGGTCAGAGGCCTTCAGAGCAGAATAGTTCAAAGTGGCAGACTTTGATCCTGCAACCTGAAGACTCCTTCCTTTCCCATCTAGCTGCTGGAGTTAGACTAGACTGCAGGTGTGTTTGCACAAGGAAATCCTTGAGAAAAGTGCAGATTGCCTGTTTCTTCCTCTCTGGATTGCAAGCAGAGGACTTTTGAGGTCTAATATGGGGTACCAAGGAAATTCTGGTTTCTTAGGTATTTATAAGTGAATGCTGAAGACCATGAAGTGCCAAGAATGGACAAGATGAGGAAAAACATCCTGAGACAAAGAACCAAACCTGCCGGCTCTCCTAATAAGGTTCCCTTTGCCCCCACCTTCCTTTTACCTTTCACACTGGATGGTGCTAGCTGAGCCTGGAGGAGGAAAAAGAAGCAGCTTTAAAAAAACAAACAAAATAAAACCAAACCACTCATTCTGACTATAAAATCTTATGAAACCCTTGAGCCGAGCTGGGCTCAAGACATTGCTTGACCCTCTGGCAAGTGGTTTACCACATGCCCAATAAATTCTCCCAAGATTCTGCTCTCTTTTCCCCAAACCAGGAAATTTTTTATTTATCTAGGAGCGATGACTACAGGGAATAAAGGATCCTGTGTTGTAAAATATATTCTACTTCAAAATACTGTGCTGCAGAAAAACAACTTTTAGTGATTTACCAATCCAGTGTTGGCTTATACATATGTTTGTAAGTACCCATATAGGGTATCAGGGGAGGAGAAAATTTGCTCTAAAACTTCATTTTATATATAAAATTAGATAGAAAGAATTTAGCATAGTCTTTATGCCAATAAAATTTAGTATCCAAAATTACTGTAAAAAGCTAACTCCCATAACAAAGTTTATATTCCTATTAGACTTCAGAATTGAAGGCAGACTAAGAAATCTTAGTCTGTGAATGGTAATCCACTGATGTCAGAATAAAGGTCACATTTATCTAATTAAGCCATTAAAACAAACTCTGCACAAATAACTTCTCAGTGAATAGAGGTAAAGAATTAGTTAAAAACAGGAAAAGACTAAATGTTGGTAGATTCAAATATAAACTTTAAGCTATCCTTAAGTTTATTATTTTTTATAAACACCATTAAATATTACCAGCACCTCTGCAGCAGAAGTTACCAAGCTTGCTTCCCTTTAAAGATTTATGTTTTGTTTCTTCTCCAGCCCCAGAAGGCATTGGAAAGTAAAGAACAGATGGTGGATACCAAAGAGGAAAAACTGAAGGTGAAAGTTTTTAAAGATACACCAGTTTAAGTGTCTACCTCTGAGAAAAAAAAAAAAAAAAAAAAAAAAAAAAAAAAAGCTCTGCACTTGTAAATTAACATGACTGCACCTGTTCACGATATGCCTGCCATCACAGCTGTGATCAGGCACACACTCAGTGACAAGGAGACTCAAGATCCATTGTTATGTGGGATCATCCATTTACTGGTCCAGAAATCTGGCTGGAATATCCACAAAGTGCCTCTTTTGGTATCTCTGGGTTAGATCAGAGATTCTCAGACTTTGCAAAGTCACCTCCCCAAGTAAGGGGAGAAACCAACTGGCTGAATATAGCAGTGCTCCAAGTGAAAGGTGTCTGGGGGGGGGGGTGATGGGGAGCCTGAGCACCTACCCCTCCCTACACACCCCACTAGCCCTAGGGAGTTTCCACAGAGCATCTCGGGGGTCAATGGAATATAGTTTGAAAAATACCTGAGACTTCATATAGACACACACACACACACACACACACACACACACAATAATAATAAAATAAAATGAGGTCAAAAACATTACAATGGAAAACCATCAACATGAATGAAAGTTAAAAACTAATTTTACTATACTAGACTAAGCAAAAGGTCAATAATGTTCCAACATTATACCCCTACTGTTTTAACAGAATTAATTCATTGATTTTCACTTAGCAGTAACTAAGCCATATTTTTCCAAAAAACCTTAGAACATCTTCATTATTGACTCAGAAGATATTAGGAGGTAGATTTACTTAGCTGATGATTTTCTCATTGCAAAACTGCCCAACTAAAGAAAAACAGCAATTCAACATAACCTTTTCTTGAAAAATAAAATAATACATGGAAGAGGAATAAATGATGGCATACATCTGGCTACATAAAGCCATCAAGTACTAACTATTATGAACCTTCAGTTCAGGAACGCTTGAGAAAATAAAAATCAAACTATTAGAATTAAACTGGGTTTTAAAATCTTGGCAAAAAATTATTTTTACTGTTAAGGAACTAACTTTTCTGGACCACTTAGTTCAATCACGAAGTCTAAAGAATAAAGAACATTTTACATTATTCCCTGTATGATAAACAGCATTATTATAAAAACCCATGCATAGCATTTTTTGCCATATGTAATCATGCCTCAAACCACTGCCCAGAATTATCTGCTCCAACCTTTACACAGACCTTAGCACAAACCTGTTAAGCTCTTCACTGTTCCTTAAACAGTTTGTTCGTTTTCACCTATATGTTTTCCCTCCCGGACATCTTCATCCTCCTACCAGACTGTCCAAATCCAACCACTGCTCAGGAATCGACCTCGCAACTCACCTCTTCTGAGAGGCTATCTCTGACATGATGGCCTGGGAGCCATCTCCCAGGCCCATGAAGGCCCAAAGCACCCACCACTCTCCTTGTCCACTTAACTTCATAACTGTACACCCGCTTTGTTCCTTACCTCCACCCATGTACACATCACCATGAACTTGTGGTATGAAGGACCCACGGTTCACGCGTTTCACTTTTCTGCCTCACCTCACAAAGTATCTATCACCATGCTGCATCCACATGCATCACAATCATAAATATTTCTTAAACAAGTGTTTATTTTCAATCTCTCAGCTACATGGGGAACCATGAAAACATTTACATAAAGTAAAATATAAGCAGACTTTGATTTCCTACTACAACCCACACTCATAAGTCTTTGATCAGCTCCTGCTTCCCCTTATTGTCACTTATGTTTGTTTCACCATGTTGTTTATCTCAGGACACACTCTGATTAGACTTTAATTTGTTGGAATAAATCTCTATTATCCCTGACATTATTTAGAACGCATGGCTGCCTAATTAGTCAAGGCAATGATTTATAATGAAATCACTATAGATTTTACCCTTCCTTGGAGTTAATATTACCCTCCCAATTTTATTGGAGGGCCTTACTCCAAACTAGCTCAAGTGCCAGCTATATAGTAATAAGATTAAAATACTAAAGAAAGGAGAGAATGTCATTTTTGCCAAAGATCATAGGAAAAGATCCTTACAATGTGGTGTTTGGTTTGAACATGGTTTTTCTCTACCCAAACTTACATTGCTACTTATAATGTGATATGTAATATGATGGTATTGAGAGGTGGTCAGGTCTTTAAAAGGTGTGAATGTCTTTTTTGCAAGACTGGATTAGTTCTTCCAGGTGTGGATTAGTTACTGAGAGAACAGGTTATTATAGTATACCTGGCATATTCTCTGGATCTCTTGCACTTCCTGTTTCTGCCAGAAATTCAAATAGCACGAGGCCCTCACCAGAAGCCAAGCAGATGCCACATTCTTGGCCTTGCAAAACCACAAGCCAAAGGAAGCCTCTTTTCTTTAAAAATTACCCAGTTTCAAGTATTTTATTACAACAGAAAACAGAGTAAGATGTCTGCTTATATGGAACATGACAAAAGGAGAAAAAAAAGTTAAAACCTGATCACTGGTCTTATTCTCTCCCAATATTTAGTTGTTAAGACATGTTCTTCCCTCTGATGCAGAGACAGAGATTTGAGAAAATCCAGTCTACAGTGGAATAGAAAGCAAAATCCTTCACTCTGATCTTCCAGAACACTTTCCCTCTAAGGAACGTGGAAAAAAAATACGTAAAAATCCAGAGAAAATGCTGCATCTGAGACCTGCCCAAGCAGAAGAAACCTAGTGCCAACAGAGGAGAACCATACAAATCCCAAGTCACCTCCTGTGTAGCTTCTCTAGTTCTTTGTTCACCAATGGTACTCACACTCATCACCCATGGCTTCAAAGGAAACAGGGTCTAAGCTGTTATGGTTTGGATGTGATGAGTCCCCCAAAAGTTCAAGTGTAAGACAATGCAAGAAGGTTTATAAGTGAAACAATTAGATTATGAAAGTCTTAACCCAATCAGTGGATTAATCCCCTGATGGGATTAACTGACTGGTAACTGCAGGTGGGTAGGGTGTAGCTAGAGGAAGTATATCACTGAAAGCATGCCTTTGGGGTATATGTTTTGTATCCGGTGAGTGGAGTGAGTCACTCTTTCTCTCTCCCTCCCTCCCTCCCTTCCCTACCCACCTGCCTTCCTGATCATCATGTGACCCACTTCCCTCTGCCATACTCTTGTGCCACAAGGTCTTACCTCACCTCAAGCCCCAAGGAATGAAGCCTGCTGCTACCCTGACAAGTTCCCTACCAGACACAGAGGTGCACAGAGAATTTAGAGTAGTGTTTTAGGTCATGCCAGGCACAGTGAACTTCCCACCTAAGCACAGAATTTATCTTAGAAAGTATCCTCACTGCCCCATATTAGAAAACTAACCCAAGCTGCACAACCTCAGGAAGTCAGGTGGGTTACCAGGCAGGGAGAAGAGGCCCTAGTCCAAGCTGTTCAGACCACCAGCTGACAAATATCCCTTTTTCCTATCATGGCAAGGAGAGGGACAAGAAGCTGGAAAAGGTACATGGGAGGAGGTTCCTGACTTCTTCACCCAAACTCTGCCTACGTGAGACTTCTAAATTTACCAAAACACAATCCTGTGTGAAACCAGGTGTTTTATGACAGGTGGGATTTTTAAAAAGCACCAAGGCTACTTCTACATTAGAAATGCACTTTGTGTTGCATTTTGAAAACCTGGAGTGTCTATTACTATTCAAAATAAAAATTAATAGATATATATCAGCATAACATTATCAGCTGTTTCTTTGAACAGACTGCCCTTTAGTAAGTATAAGTACTTTTTTGTTCTTAAATGTTCAAAGGGTCTTCTTTCATAAAATAATGGCATTAGTAGATGATTATTTTACTGACCACACCTAACAAAGTAATAAGTTGACAATTCCAGCATGATTCTTAGGTTTTGTTTATCTAAAATCCAAATTCTAAGACTACTAACTTAGAAAATCTCTATTCTCAGCCCTTTACTTAGCAGATATTTTTTCCCCACAGAGTTTGATGGCATACTAAAGGTCACACAGCAAGAAAGTGGCAAAACCAATCCCATATCTATACCTCCAGCTGGGATAAGTGTGCCAGCACACCCTTTGGGAAGTTAGTGGATCACTATTTTTTTTAAATACTATATTTAAATTTATCACAGGTAAGTGTTTTAAAGCAAAATTTAGATGTCATTTTTATTCACAAAATAGAATTTAGCTGAGGAGGTTTATAAAATTATTTTCCTTTTCTTTGCATCTGTAAATAAAACTTATAGATGCCACCTGCCAATTAGGATGGGTATCTACATATTATTTTAACATATGGGTGAAATTCCACAGATACATTCAAACACAGAAAAAAAAGAACTGGTTATGCTTTGTGAATATATATAATGGTACCAGCCTAGCTCTGTTTTTAAATGAGTGCCTATTATATGTATGGCTATATAGACTCTGGGAAAAAAAAAATGTTTCCATCAGAAGTAGAATTATGTGCAAAAAATTCTAAAGTGGGCAATTTTGAGACTGCAACAGATAAAAACAAAACACATTAAGGATGAAGACTACAGGCATACAGTTTTAGGATAGAAGGATTTAGGAACTGATTTCCATTTATGTGCTAAAGAGATACTGTAGAAATTAGCTATTTCTAAGCCTGTTCTTCCACATATTTTGAAAAGCTTGATTCTAAAAGGTTTCTCGTGAAAGTCACTATACTAGGGAAGCTATTCATGGCAAACCACCTGGCTAACGTTTATTCCTAGACCTCAAACTGATCGTGCTCTCTTCATAAGTGTCCTCATATGTAAAACAAGCGGCTCAATTCAGCCAGGTTCCCCCATGTCTCTATAAAAAGGGCAATTCTAATCAGATTTCCTAACAACCAGTAGGCTTGCCCTGCCAACCAACATAAGACCATTAACAGCATGCACAGCCAAACATCTTTTAAATTCTTTATAGTGTTCCCCTCACAAACTCGTGTCTCTCACTCGATTGCATTTGTCTGTGATTTTCATTATTTTTTATAAGTTGACTCTTACCTCCCTTTCCTGTTAAATCACATCTAATCCATCATCTATGGGTCTGACAAATGACTCTCCTTTCAGGGTTTTATTCTGTTTGGGTGGAAGGGTGACTTGGAATTTGCTGTCTAGGGAAATGGGAGAGATTCTGAATTAATGAACAGGGTTAATTTGAATTCTCAAGAGTGGCTGGAACACATCAAGCTGCTGCGAACGAAAACCTGCAACTCATATAGTCTGACCTTTTAAATGCCATCAAAAGTGGAACGCAAGTGTACTTTACTTCTGCCAATAGTAGCATACAGCAGAATAACTGACTTAATTAGTTTTGTTTGCAGTAAGCTGAGTTATTAAAAAGCAAAACTCCTTGAGAGCAGTTGGCGTTGCCATCTGGCTGATCCCTTTGCTCCTGATCTCTTTCCCTTCTGTTTCTTGCCATCCAGAAGCCTGCACTTCTCCAAACACATAGCATGGTGGCTGTTAAACCAAAGTGGGGTGTGAGGGCTGGGCTAAAGTCAGTCTATTTTCCCAAGAATTCTGATCTGGAAGGAGTATTGCCTTGGGGTGGAGGAGACCATGTGATTCATAAGAATGTTAGACCGCCCCAGCTTAGGAGTGAAAGTGTCCCTTCCATTAGGAATGCATTTTGGCAGCTGTCCATGCATCTGTGGACTGTGCCCCATCGGGATGGGCAAGAGGTTCCCAAGAAATAGACTGAGCTCACCTACTAGATCACCAGGTCTTCTTCAATACTTCTCCAGACCAGAACCTAGTGACAGCCACCTGTCTCTCATTCTCATCACTGCATGCCTCTAGTTTTCTAGAATGTCCAACAGGAATGGTAGAAAAATGGCTCCCTACTCCATTAGCATTCCCCTACCACAGTGGCCTCCAAGGATGAAGAATTAATGCCCCCTTTTTATAACTAATTCTGTGCCCATAGAGTTAGCTTGATTTTTTCAGGTCCTCTACTAACTGGCAACTGGCTTTGGGCAATTTGCTAAAATTCTTTGGAAGTCCATTTTCTCATTCAGAATATGGAAGAGTTGAGTACTTAGTGTCTGTAATGTTGAGTGTTTAGAATTCCAAGTTCTATGATTCTGTGTAGTTTTGAACTACATAGAACTATATGGTCCCATTGTACTTTATGGTACCGGGACAATTTACCACTGAGCTACATTCCCAGCCCATTTATTTTTTTATTTTGAGACAGGGTCTCAATAAGTTGCTTAGGGCTTCACTATGTTGCTGAGGCTGGCCTTGAATTTGCAATCCTCTTATCTCAGCCTCCTGAGCAGCTGGCTGGGATTACAGACATGCACCACAGTGCCCAGCTAAATTTTTTTCTATTCTTTAGCATTGAAATTGATATCTATTCTCAATTGACTGCAAAATAAAACAACCACACACACATGTGTATACAGTCAGGCACCAATTAATGATAGGGATACATTCTGAGACTTGGTTAGGAGATTGTCATTTGTCATTTGTGCAAACATCAGGGCTTACTTACACAAATCTTGGTGAGAAAGCCTATGACATACCTAGGCCATATGATATAGCCTATTACTGCTATGCTACAACCTGTACAGTACATTAATTTACTGAATTCTCTAGGCAACTATAACAATGGTAAGCAGTTGGTTATCTAAACATAGAAAAGGTCCAATAAGATATCAGGCAACAGGAATTTTACAGCTCCATCATCATCTTCAGGGACTGCTGTCAAACATTGTCCCTGTTGACTAAAACATTGGTACATAACTACACACACATACAATTAGGTTTTTTTCTTCTAATAAGAAAGACACCCTGCACCTCAATTCATGCCTCTTCAAAAATCTTAACTAACTAGCAAGTATAGACACATAGGAAGTTGTAGATATATACAATCCAGATCAGAGATCTCCCTAAAAGCCAGAAGTCTCAATAATTGGGAAAAAGATGAGAATAGCTTTCAGTTTCTTTTACAATCAAGATCAGAAGCAAAATACTGTGTTTAATGCAATGATGAATAGACTTGACTAGAAAAAGACAACACAAAGCATCAAAGACCACCTTCCAAAGCCTGGTCATCAGAACTTAACTAAGACATGCTATCCCTCAATCATACCTGCAGGCAAAAACCAGTGTTAGACATATTTTATATGTCCAATTTTAAAATGTAAGGATTCACTTTTCTTTTGCTGAAAATGAAGGTGGGAGAGGTAGGGGAGGGAGTCATTCAATATCATTAAATTCAATGCATTTAGTGTTCTATGAAATACACACACAAGAACATTAAATGCCATGCGTGTAGTATGAGAGCACACATAGGTGAAACACTATGAGCAATTACCAAAGGCAACCTTTACATCTGCCTCAGAATAAGTCTCCAGAATACTTAACTAGAGAAGGTTCTGAAGAAAATAAAAAGTAAAATAGACATTCCTAAAGTTTTATTTACTCAGCAATTGAATGTGTGCCTAGCTTCAACTGAAGCCTAGATAGAACAAACATCCCAAGATTTCTGTACTCTTTGATAATGATTTGAGTAACCGAAGCCCTTATGATACATATAACTCTTCATTATGTGAGCACCGTAAATGAACAGCCACATGTAAATAACTAGTGATTGCCTTTTTCTTAGGGAGGACACACCAGTATCCCCTTTGCAAAGCTATCAGTGCAAACTGCTACTCCCTCTGCCATCTTCCCTGCTCTACACACCTCTTTTGCCTCTCTGCTGCTGAAGAATCCTCTGCCTCAGAAAGAGCAGCATTTCTTTCTATTGGAAACACTTGAATGGCACTCTAAAGAGAAGGCAATTTATGTCAGGCACAGCAGTAACTTGAACCTCACTCTTTTGCAGATTAAAGACTCTTATAAATTAGAGCTGAGATTTCATGTCTGTATTCTCAAGTATCCCATGGTCCACTCTTGATATTGAGTCTCAAATTTCCTAGCTCTCTTGAAAAGTCAGCCCATTTCAGAACATGAAACTATTCTTAATAGTTTTCTCAGAATCAAATTCAAAATAAATACTTTTTCAAACATGGATAATGCTCACCATAAATGCTATGCATTAAAGTGCTAGTAAGGACGACTAAATTATGACAAAGTACCCCAGAAATGAACATTTATGATCTTATTACAGAAATACCTTGATTATTTGAAGTATGGCTAAGACCTTGAAAATAAGTATAAACCTTGAAAAGCCAACATACTTACAGAAGGATAACATATAGACCATGTACTAAAGCTATGCACTTTATACACAGAAGGACACCTCAAGATCATTTATTCTTTTCTTCAAATACAGGTCTAAGCGGTGTGGTTATCTATTTTCCCAAGTTATGATGAGTCATTAGAAACAGATGTACAGACCGTAGACATAATGAGAAAATGAGTTAGGCCTGCTGAGGACATAAATGGACATGGATGACAGCATGGAGGGTCTGCTTTTTAAGGAGATATTTAAATAAGAATATCCATCACAGCCATTTAATGTAGACACAGTTTTACCACTTAAATCACAAGTAAGTGGCTAAAATTTGAGAAGTTCTAGAGCCTAAGATCATAAACTTTTAGTCTGGAAATTCCCATCAGGCATACACTGGCCTAGTGATGTTACAAAGTAAAATATAACATCATGTATTTGCTTTGGCAAAAAATTGGCTTCACACTTTTTATTTCTGAGGAGTGAAACTTGACAAGATCCCAACAAAATGCTTCCTGAGTAGCATATCCTTACTATGAGCACATGGACAGTCCTACATATTTTGTATTTGTATTGCATTTTTTCATGTATTTATGAATATGTATTCACATATCTGTATTCACTTGGCACTTGTAAAAAGTTGTTACCTGATGAAATGGAATAACTCAAAGGTTTTTGCTTTCCCATCCTTTGTTCTAAATTATTTCAGTTAAAATGAAATAATAAAAGCATCACTAATTCAATGATTATATTGTTTTCTATTATGTCTTCTGAAGATTTGTAATGAGCCAGAACATTGAATTGATTTCACTTGAGTCTATAGGACAGGATAATAATCAGTTGAAAGAGATTTTTTATTTAATTCATGACAACTAGCTTATGTGACTGGGTGCCAGATATATTTGAACATTTGTTAGAATAAACCGAATCAAGTGAATATCTGGCATTATTCAGATACAATATTAGAGTTATCAAAATGTATATGAATATATGTACACATAACACTGATGAACAACCTCCTTAGGGAAAAGCTTTAAATGCCCCCCTCCCAGATTTAAAGAACATTTATAGCCCTGTGCTATTATTGCCAGTGGAGTTGAAAACCTTAAATTGTGCTAGTAATATCTTTCTAAGGTATTTCCTAGGTTTTCCAATAATTAATGCCTCTTGAATATTTTGCAATTTTCTTAAACTGCACTTCTAATGTTAAGCTTTTCTATCTGACAAAATCAAAATGTAGTCTTCTGATCAGTGCAATATGCTTTGCACATACAAGTATGGTACAATAAGTCAATTCTATTTTTCAAAACTTTAATTGATGTCCTATCAAAGTGTCTATAAGGTCCCCAAGTTACTGTATTCAAGCTTAAAGAACAAAAACTACTATTTATTTTTGTAAGCATCTATGTGTCAGATTGTACAATAGAAAATATACTCAAAGGACCTCAATTAAAATCTGTTCTGGTATTCCTTAACTGTAACTGTTGAAATTTCTCTCCCAAGAAGTGTTTGACTTCTATTGTCCAAATGCATTCATAAATGATGTTCTGATTTTATTCTAAGCAAAATAAAAGATGTATGAGTGATTTTCATGTGATAGTGCACTACTATTAATTCACTGACCGCCTTTCTGCAAAGAAATCCCAATAAGTTCCTCCACTCACAGGTTATCTTACTTCTCACAGATGAGGCTACTTTCTGTTATCAATGTTTTTAGTCATTAATAGCCTGAACAGAAAATAAGGAGCAGTGTTAAACTTCAGATTAAAACTTCTAAAGTGGGAGATTTGCAATGCAGCATTCCCTTGTGGGAAATACTCTTTAGCACTGCAGGGTTTGCCTGATCTATATTCACCACCAACATCCATTGCAAATAGGTTAGAAACCCATATTTTCCATCTTGACGTGAAGTTTTCAAGAACTAAAGCAGACTTGAACCACACATGTCAATTTCCCCCAAATTAACAGAACAACCCTACCTGCAACCCACACTCTAAAGCAGTGCGTTTTCAGAGAGCCTTAGCCTAGAGTTGACAGGGTGAGGATTTTTACAGCACCAGCTAGAGTCAGTCAGTCCATCCTTCTCTGTCCTGGAACTCAGCAAAGGAAAGGGAGACATCAACATTCTTCTTCCAGAAGCTTGGGTGTTTCAGACCTTCACTCACGCCAGCCTGGTATCTTGGCAACAGTCACTTATACAGGGAGTGTTTTGCACCTGGTCTACTCATTCAATTCACCTGAGGAGCACTTTTTGAAAAGTGCCCAGGCCTGGTACCACATCAACTCAATTTACATCTCCTGAGTGTGAGTCTCAACCACTGGTATTTTTTCAGAGCCACCATGGTGATGTTAATCTGCAGCCAGATTGAAAACCACTGCTGTGAAGCAGTGATTTTTTTTTTTTTTTTTTTTTTAACCTACACCCTACTCTGGAACATTTGCCAATATCTGGGGATATTTATTTATTTATTTATTTATTTATTTATTTTAGTTGTAGATGGACACAATATCTTTATATATTTATTTTTTATGTGGTGCTGAGGATTGAACCCAGTGCCTCACATGTGGGAGGCAAGCCCTATACCATTGAGCTACAGCCTCAGCCCCATCTGGTGATATTTTTGATTTTCTCATAGATAGAACTCTGGGATGCTTCTAAACTTCCTAAAATGCATAAGATATCACCTCACACAAAAAATTATCTGGTCCAAAAGTCAGTGCCACTGCTGAGAAGCCCTGAAATACAAGATGAGTTTTGGGGAGAAACACCATACTCTTCCATCTCTAGAGACACTCACCAAAGCAAGGAAAGAAATAATAAGTTTTCAGGAAGTCTTTCAGGAGGAAGACTTAGAACCCTGGCATTCCAAACAACAAGGTCAAATGAGTTCTAAGAGGCCTTTGTCTAACACAAGCAAATAATTTCCTCATGTGTGCTCCCACTGGCGAGGGTGATGTTGAAAGAGAAGATGAAGTTGCTATTCACTGGAATGTGCTCAAAGAAAGCAAGAGGAAGCAGACAGAACCAGCAGGATGGTTAAGCAATTATGTTATCTTTACAAGGAAAAAATAAACAACACAATACAGAGTAATGTTTTGTTTTTTTTTTAATTTATTCCTTCTATTTGCTGATAACCAGCAATACGTGACTCTGGAATTAAAATCAAACAATGTTACTAGTTTTTCTTGATAGTATCCAATGGGCTAGCAGCCCATAAGGGCCTCTGATCATCCGAATCTTATTATCTGGAAGGTCAACAATAAACAGATGTTGCTAGAACCTGAATCATCCAAAACACCCATGACCTGAGCTGAAATAGGCATCTGTTAAAAAGCAAGTATCTGGCAGCTGATATCTAACAGCAAAACTCCTTTGGAAGGGAAAACACTTTCACCTTCTAAGAAAGTTCAATTCCACTTTGAATTTCAATGGATTAGGAAAGTGAAATTCCCATTCTCAATAGTTGAGGCCAGTTGTGTACTTTTATAGCTAGAAGTGGATATCGAATCACATAATTTGCTAATCTGGAATACAGCAAGCAACTTGAATGAATGGGCAAATGCTTTAATGTCTAGATGTGATAAATGTTGAATGGAACTCTCCACAAACTGGAAAAAAAAATAACTTGAATAATAACTTCCAAAGAAGAAAATGTATTCATGAGGATTTTTCTTTTAACGTTAGAGGTTACTCTGTGCGTCTTTTCTGGTTGTATGTGTTGCTTGTGTTGTTTTTTTAATCAGCTACTAATTAACAGAGTTACAGAGGCTTCCTTTTAAAACAGAACAAAAGACCTAAAATTCATCTTTGCATTCTAGTTGGAAATTAAGCCACTGGTTTTAATCAAAGAAAAGTCCTGGACACCAAATTCAACTACTTCACCTACTGAGTTTCTAATTGAAAGACAAGAAGATTTAAAGATGGCCAAGGCCCAGTCAACTAAAATAGCAATCCTTTTCACTGATGTTCCCTCAGTGTGCATAAGTGTGTGTGTTTGGAGGGAATGCATATCCTTACAGGTAGGACAATATCCTGTCAGTACATATTTCATCTCTGTCTCAGTCTGCCATAATTTAGGCCCTCTTCCCACTTCCTTTCATCTGTTTTTTGTTCCTACAGAAACATGCAAGTGCTGAGCCAAAACACTCATAGTTCACCGGAACCCTAAGCAAATAGCTCTGGAAATGACTCAGCAAATCTTCAATTTGGGATTAACCTCACTACTACTTCTTATCTGTCTATACACCAATGATTCAAATAAATTGCATGGAAATTTTTAAATGTGAAAAAGCATGTCTTGCCATCCATATAAAAAATTAATTTGTAACGGCAGGATAAATACAAACTACCAATGCATAAGTTTATAGGCTAATGATCCATAAACATCTCATTGTGCCACTTCATTTTCCAATTAATTACCGAAATGAAAATGCAATCCAAATGTACTATAAATATTCTCTGGTGAGGATATCAACTGTCAGCAGAAGATCTGAATGAGAAAACCTGAAGTAGTCACAAGAATGGGAAAACTTGAAGTAGGCACAAGATGAGAAAATTTAAGAATGAGAAAACTTGAAGTAAACACAGAATTAAAACTACAGTGTCATTCAATAATGTAGCTTTTACATCAAATTTGTAACTAAATTAAGTTGTTGAGCTTTACAAAACATTTGCCTGACCCACCACATTTACCTGAATCCAGGTAAAAATAAGTCAAGATGTAATATGATCTTTCTCTACAAATATACCTTGCTTTGTATAAGGCATTTAAAGGTTATGTCTAAAAATTTTCTTTTAAGTTAAATTCTGCATCGATTAAACTAGAGGAATACTCCCAATAGAAACCTTAAAAACATTTGACACAATTCAAGATCCTTTCATGATAAAAACCGTTCTGATTATAGAAGGAATGTACCTCACTACAATAAAAGCTAATACAACAAACTTGTAGGTAACACCATTCTCAACCGTGAAAACTTGAAAGCTTTTCCTCTAAGTGCTCATGCTCACCACTTCTTTTCAACACGATATTGGAAGTCCCTGCCAGAGCATTAGGCAAAAGAAATAAAAGCCATCCTAATAGGAAAGGAAGAAGTGAATTGTCTCTGTTTGATGATGGCATCATTTTATGCATAGAAAACCCAAGTATCCACCAAAAAACCTGCTATACCTGATAAGCAAATTCAGTAAAATTGCAGGACACAAAATCAACTTACAAAAATTAGCAGCCCTTCTATAAACTAATAATGAACTAACCAAGAAGGAAATTAAGAAAATAGTCCCACTTATGATAACAAACATAAAAAATTAAGCAGGTATAAATTTAGTCAAGGAGGTAAAAAACCTATATCCTGAAAATTATAAAACACTGACAAAAGAAATTGAAAAAAAAATGCAAATAAACTGAAAGCTGTTCTGTGTTCATGAAGAGTTAATATTGTGAAAATGTCTATATCCACCCAAAGCAATCTAAAGATTCAATGCAATCCTTATTAAAATCCCAATGTCATTTTTCACAGAAATGGCAAAATATATCTATATATCCTTAAGTCCATATGGAACCACAGAAGACCCTGAGTAGTTAAAATAATCTTGAACAAAAAGAACAGAGCTGAAGGCATTACACTTCTCAACTTCAAAACATATTATAAAGCAGTTGTAATCAAACAGCATGGTACTGGTGTAAAAAAAAAAATGGACAGATTGATGAATGGAATGGAATAGAAACTCTGGAAACAGACCCAAACATTTAAGATCAAATAATTTTTGACAAAGTTTCCAAGAACTTATAATGGGGACAGGACAGTCTGTTTAATAAGTGGCATTGGGGAAACTAGATATCCACATACAGAAGAATGAAAGATTTTTGTACCAAATTAAAAAATCATCATAAAATCTTTAAAGTGGATTAATGACTTAAATTAAGACCTGAAACTGTAAAATTACTAGGGAAAAAAAAAATAGGGGACAAGTTCTGTAACACTGGTCTGGGCAATAATTCTTTGGATCTAACCCTAAAAGCACAGCAACAAAAGTAAACATAGAAAAATGGGATTATATCAAACTAGAAAACCTCTGCACAGCAAAGGAAATAATTGAGAAAATAGAGACAATACACAGAATGGGAGAATATATCTTCAAGCCATACTTCTGATAAAGGGTTATTGTGCAAAGCATAAAAAGAATTTATAAAGTTGAATACTTTGTAAAGTATTCAAGCAACTCCACAGCAAGAAAACAGACCAAATTTAAAAATGGGTAAAAGACTGAACAGACATTTCTCAAAAGGTCTATACATGGAATACAGGTACATGAACAAATGTTCAGCATCATTAATCATTAGATAAATGCAAATTGAGATTATAATGAGATGTCACTTCACACCTGTTAGGGTGACTTTTATCAACAGGTTGCAAGATAAGTGTTGGAGAGGATGTTGAATAAAGGGAACTCATACAATGTTGGTAGGAACATAATTTAGTATAGTCATTAAGGAAAATGGTTCAGAAGTTTCTTAAAAAACTAAATATAAAATGATTATATGACCCAGTAATCATACTTCTGGATATACTTCCAAAGTAACTAGATGAATATGTAGAAGGGATATCTGTACTACCACATTTAGTTCATCATGTAGTCACCATAGCAGGGATTTGGATTTGATCTAAGTATCATCCATGGATGAATAGATAAAGGAAATGTGGAATATTTACAAGATAGAATACTATTCAACCATAAAAAAGAGGGAATCCTTCATTTGCAACACCATAATAAAAATGAAGGACATTATATTAAGTGAAATAAGTCAGATACAAAAAGAAAAATGTCATATGATCTCACTTATCCACAGGATTGGTTCAAGTGGAAGTCACAAAAATATACAGTAGAATACTGGTCATCAGAGGCTGGGATAGTGAGAAAGGAAAAAATGTGGAGTTGTTCATTAAAGGGCACAAAGTTTCAGGCAGGGGTAAAAGGTTTTGAGACCTTGATGACCATAGTCAACATCAATGTACATATCAAAATAACTAAGAAAGTACATTCCAAATGTCTTACCATAAAAAATATAATCAAGGTAATGGATATGTTAATTAGCTTGCTTTAATCATTCCACATTTTATACACAGACCAAAACATGTCATTGCACCCAACAAAAATATACAATTATAATTTGTCAGTCAAAAATAATAAAGTTTAAGAAAATAAAAATATACTAGAATTCTTTATTTAAAGAGTCCTTTTATAAATGGAAGAATTACTAGTAAGTAAACTACCTGCTCCTAGCTATTGGGTTTTTTTTGTTTTGTTTTGTTTTGTTTTAGTTTAGTTTAAGAAACAAAGTTTCCTTAAAATAGTGCACATAGTTACTTCTCAAGCTCATTAAAAAGTAATCACAAAATGGAAAAGTCATTAACTATATCCCCACTGACCCCATTACAGCCCCTGAAGACAAGTGTCATGGCCAATGACCCATCTCATGATAATAACACAACCAAAATATCTTTTTAAATGAGTTTCATCTCTTGTGGAGACCTGCATAGCCAAGGCCACCCACAGCCATCAGGGCACAGCTGCTGCGGCTCTTGGCAACAGGGAGTGTAGGTTCAGTCAACTTGGTCCAGACACCAGCCAGCCAGGAGACCTCCAGGAAGCAGGTGAATTGGCTTCTCCCTGCAGTCTCCCAACACAAAACAACCAAGAAAGCAGTAACTTCCTATCTCCCACCCCCCCCCACCCCCGTCCTAGTTCCATTTGCACCGAAAAGAACACTGGCTGCATCAGAAGCCAAGCTTCCGGAGTCAATTTTCAGCACTATGAGAAAAGGATTAAGCTGAAATGGAATCCAACAGGTAAATCCCCAAGTACAATATTGAAAATTTACCCCTTTGTGTCACTGCTAAAACCAGCAGCCTCCTCCACCACTGCTCAGAGCTGGCTGCACATAAACTCTATAGAGCAGCACCCGAATAGAGCAAAAAAACCCTCAGATGTTTTCAATGAAAAGTTCCACAGTTTATAAAAAACAATCATTTTCAGCTTCAACTCAACCATAGGTAACACAAAAGAACTGTAAGGTTTGGGGGAGGAGGGTTACTGTGGTTGTGGATTTGCGAGTGTGTGTGTGTTGCTTGTTTGGTTTTTGAATTGTTTTCTTTAAGAAATGATTTCTTTCTCTCTTGAGTTCAAAGTGGTTTCAGAACCAAGATGCAGAAAATTAAGCCTCTTCCAAAAGGTTTAAAAGCTCAGGTTCAGTGCCGCCTCAGCAAATGCAGTGGATGTTATGCTTTGGAAATCAAAGGAGTGTCCAAGCACATCTGTACATTTTAAAGAGGTACATTTAAATGACCCAGAAAGATGTCTTATGTAATGTAGAAGAGCATACTCTCCAGAATGTTTAGGAGGGTTTGGTTAGAGGGTTGGTGAGTTTTGAGTGAGTAGGGAAGGGAATTATCTGATACATTTTAGATGCAAATAAAAATCACAGATTCAAGCTACCACCCCCAACACAATGGGAAAAATTCTCAAGATAAAGGCACATTGATAAGCACTCAAGCAAAGCAGCATCAAAGTCTGCATCGAGGGACACCATATTTATTTTTCAACGTTGTTTTTCATCATAAATATTCATTTCTTCCTGAACATAAGATACTAGCTGGATTCAGGACCTGCTCAGACTTCATTCAACAAGTGAGCCCAAGTAGAAAACACCATACAATTCAATGAAGTTCAAGAGGAAAGAATCTATTTTTATCTCCAACATTTAGAGATCACCCAGGCAACTCAGGGTCCCAGGGAATTATTGTTCCTGCCCCTCCTCTAATCCCTCACCCCGACCTTCTTCAGGCTTACTTGACTGATAACTGTATAAAACAAAAACAAATTGAGGGGAAGAAACACACATCATAATTCCAGAGCCAATGCCTCTACCTCCTCCCAATCCACCCCTTTCCAGCATGGCCGGAAAGCCCTTGGTCATTCAGAACTCAGTACTGAGTTGCCCCAGTCAAAGCAGTTCCCCAGCACGTACTGACCCACCGTTCATGCCACTGTAGACATTCCGGTGATGGAGTGACGCGTCCTCCTGCGCCTGCCGTCTGAGGGTGCCCTCCCTGCTGCCTCCACCACTGCCTCCGCCTCCGTGTTTGTGATCAGGGCTCCCCCCAAAATGCTGTTTGAGATGCTCAGGGCTGGTGCCCCTGGCTCTGGGTAGGTGCTCCAGACTCCCACCAAGGGCATGTTTCTGAAGATGCTCGGGACTCCCTCCACTGTGCCTGGCATGTTCCGGGCTGCCCCCTGGCCTGTGCTTCTGGAAATGTTCGGGACTCCCGCTCAGCACGTGTTTGGGCAGCATCTCAGGACTGCTTCCAGGGTGTGGGTGCCTTTGCTGTTCCGGGCTACCCTTGCACAAGGGTTTGTGGTGCTCGGGGCTGGGTCCTTTGAGTGCTTTGGGGTGATCTGGGGTCCCGGAGGCCCTGGGTTTCTGTAGATGTTCAGGGCTGGCGCTTCTGTGCTTGGAGTGTTCCGGGCTGCCCTCACCCCGGGGCTTCTGCAGGTGCTCGGGGCTGCCGCCGCTTGCGTGGTGCTTGTGGTGGTCAGGGCTGTCGGTGCTGCCGGTGCTGGAGGTGCTGCTGCCATCGCCCACATCCCGCACATAGGGTGCGGTGGAGGCAGTGAGTTGGCACAGGCTGGCCTGGCTGTCGATGGAGCAGCGGCTGCCGGCGCAGCCCGCACCTTTCTCCTCATCCAGGAGCACGCAGAGTTCCTTGAGCTCCATGTTCTCCTTCACCACCTCCTCCTGCTTCACCTCCAGCTCCTTCAACTTCTGCAGGTATAAGGCCACTTCCTTGTGCATCACCCCAGCAGTGTACCGGCCCAGTCTCTGCCACTCTCGGGACACCCTCTTGCCTTTCTGCCTGTCATCATCCAGGAAACAGCAAAGGTCTCTCAGTTCCTGGTTGTCCTCCTGGAGTTTCTGGTTGATATCCTGAAAAGAGACAGAGAACCATTCTAGGAAGGTACACATAGGAGACATCAGTAGGCCAGACTTCCTGGGAGCAAGAAAATGTGGAAATGCTGAATTCTCCAGGATATTGCCAGAGGAGGTAGGAGGGTGGGAAGAAACTGAAGGTTTTTAAGTATCCATAAAAGTTAAAAATAATAGGCATTGGTCATGTTCCCTGCCCAATACTTTACTTGCATTATTTCATCTAAATATTCACCAAAACACATAATGGATAATAATTATTATGGTTCTGAAGGGGAACCATAGATGGGAAAATGACTTCACAAAGCTTAACTTATCCAAGATCATCTAGTCAGTATTTAGGGAACAGCCAGTTAATTAACAGGAAACCAGTCAAGAAAAATATAAGGTACCCCTTGCTACACCCTCAAGAAAGAAAGATGGCTGCTTGTCATCTAAAAAACATTTAAAAACTCTGAGGCAGCCAGGCTTTCAACAGAGCAAGAGAAGCACTGCTTTATTTTTAGCCCAAGACATGGAATGAGTAACCCCAATCCCCCCACTAGGGAAAGGCACAATTGCCCTCTAGTGGCATTTCAGTCCTGCACATCCAACCCATTTGCCATACCCAACAAATTTCTCCCAAACATCTGACACTTGAGCCTCAGGGAGCTCTTGATAGACAAACACCCCTTCCCAAATTACACGTATCACAAATCCTACCTCCACCTGTACTCTTTTTAAAATCCTGTGGTTATCCCTGGCATCTCCTCCCTCACCGTCTACTTCCAAGCCAAACAAGTCTTTGAAACTTGACTTGCAAAATTAAGTTCATCTAGTCACTCCTATGTAAAAATACTTTTAGTAGCTTCTCATTGCCTTTAGGATAAAGTGCAAGATCCCAAATACTATGACTTGCTCTACTTCTCCAGCGTAGATAGTGATCCATTTGTTCACTCACAAAGATGTAGTAAGCATTTATTATGTGCCAGAAAGTGGTAGGGATATATCAGTAGATGTAGCAGACACCTTCACATCCCCCAGTTTTTATCCTGGTAGAAAAGAATAGAAAAAGAAAACATGGCACATAATGGCTCATAATGAAAGATTCTGGGGTAAAAACTAAAGCAGATTAACAATTACTACTTTTCAAGAGAAGGTGCCTCTACAGGAAAGGAAAACATTTAAAAAGACCAAGGTGACATGAAAGAGCAAACATGTGAGTGAAGCTGATCCCAGGCAGAGACAAGGCAAGTACAAAAGCCCCTATAAGGACATGACAGCAAGAGCCCAAAGCCACACAGGGAAGCCACTGCGTCTAAAGCACAGAGGTAAGAAAGAAGGTCTGAGGTGTCAGGGACTGAACAGTGGTCAGACTTTGGGTTGTTGAAGAGCTGAGAGTCGAGGAATGACATATGATTCATTTTGTGAAGAATCACCATAGTTCGGTGTAGATAAGCAGCCAGATGGGGTGGGGAGGGGACAGCAAGGAGGGAGACAGGACAAGATGGCCACTAGACTGGTGAGGAGGCTACTGGGCTGGTCCAGGCGGGAGATGGTGATGGCTTAGATAGGTGGTAGCAGGGCAGAAGGTGGGCATCACACACTGAGCACCACCAACCCTGACTTCATTTTAGGTTCTCAAAGGGGAAGGCATTTTCCTTTTTCACTTGCAATGCTTTCTTTCCCCAGCCTTCTACACAGCCGTCAGGGTTCCTTTTATGTCACTCCCCCATAGAAAGCATTCTGAAGAAGGGCCACCTCAATCTAAAGGAGGTCCACTTCTATGTTGTATATCACCCCGTAGACTTTGCCTCTGTTATACTTATTACAATACTGCCATGTATGCCTGCTAATGAAAGTCTCCACCCTCACTAGAGTCATGAGAACAGGGAACTCATCTATTCCACTCCCCTGTGCATCCAGAATGCAGTACACCCATTTGTAGGTACCTCAAACTAAGGAATTTAAAAATGCATTGTGCCTATCCTGTTTTTCCAAGCCTGAAATCCTCTGGTCTTGCAATTTCATCATCCAATCCAGAACCAGAGGTTCTCAGAGAGGGGACTTACTTCTTTTAAACTGAGGTTGATTCCCATACTTCCCCTGATATTGACTAGTAAATACACTTTAAAACATCTGCCAGCCATATCCTTTACTTCCTCATGGTAACAAGGCCTAAGATGAAAGGGAATTTTGAAGCTTGAGGAAGAAGCCTATGCCCACCTCTTCCTTTTGCATCTCATGGCTCCTTTATGACTAGGACCTGACCTTTGCCAACAGTTTCCCAGCTGGCCTCCCTGCCTTAGTCTTCCCTCCCCCACTCCAACCCAAGCACTCCTTGGCCTGCTGAACCAGACTAATCTTCAACTTCAAAAACATTTCCTGAATATGTTGCCTCTGCTGCTAATCAACCCCCAACACCTTCCCTTTGCCAAGAAGTGAATAAACCCCTGGGCCAGGCCTAAAAGGCTTTCTCTGCCTTTCCACCTTTAACTCCCTCTCTGTGGACTAGTTTTGAGCCCTGATGATGTCACGCGTTCCAGCTAGAAATATCACCTTCCCGCCTGTATGAACTTATTACAAAGGAGAGATTTCTCTGAGAGGTCTTCCTGGGCATGGAACACCACCCGTGAATAAATGAATGAAGTAACTTCCCCACCTGTTGTTAATGCCTAGAACACACTTGAGCATTCACTGGGCATCAGTTTTGTCTCCTTTCTCATGTAGATACCGTAGCTTCTAGAAGGCAAATGTCTGATTTTTTTTTTCTTTTTTTTTTTTTTTTTTTTTTTGGCATTTGCAACATAGTTATTATGGTACCTTGAACACAGTGGGTGTTTAATATGTATTTAGGGACTGATCAACCCTTTAAAAGCCCTAGGCTTATGACCAAAAAAGTCTACAGAAACCCTAATATTATGTACAACTAAAATGAGCTAATAAAAATAAATAAGTAAAAATATTTAATAGAAAGGAAAAAAAAAAGGCTACAGCTGTAGCTACTGAGAAAGGACTTCTTACAATAGTTTTCAGCCGGCCCTGCCATGTTGGAGTCCATAATAGTAAGAGGATAAATTATCCCTTGATGCTGATGCTTTAGAGAAAACCAGAAGCTATGGATATTCAGAGAAAATAATACTAAACAAAATTAATCTTTCTAAGCTTCAAAAAATTATTCACTATTTAGCTTAATCCTGGCATTTGATAGAAAGTTCAAATCATGTTCTTCTTCATCTAAATGAATTTACATCTGAAAACACTCCCTTTTGATTATCCCACAGCTACTCCAGATTTCTCTAGTACTGGAATGCAAACTGAAATTCCATGGGCTTCTCAATTCTCTCGAATTAATGTCCTCTCCAAAGAACCTAAAACAGGCCCTTCTCAGCATTCCAGGGGGCTGGATGGGAAGCAGGTATGGGCCTATTCACTTTTCTTTATCACAGCTCCTTTTTCCTATTATTAATTTTCTTGGGAATGTTATTTACTTACTAATTTGGGGAAATCTCCTTCACCCTCTGATGCCCAGCCAAGCAACCAGCTTGATAATAACCTTATGAGTCTGCTTCTTCAAATCACATTAAGATTTGGGATTTCTTTTTCAAAACCCTAAGTGTTCTTCTAACATCACCACAGGCCACTAGATGTTATCCAAGTGTCTAAAGTGGACTTTTAAAACTTGAAGTCCATCTCATAGAATACCACCCAAACTTTCAATCTTCTGCCTGCAGACAATGAAGAACTACATCTATGATTAAAGAGTTGTTCTAATTTGTTCTTTCTTCTCACTGCAGGATGAGGGGAAGGTTTGGTGTGTTAGGGAGCAAGTAGGGAAATTAATGAAATTCAGACAACAAATCAACAGAGATTCAGTTCCCCAGAATCATCCCCCCACCAGGATTCTGGGTCAGAGTAACCTGAAGGTTGGTATATGCTCAACAGTCCAAAGAAATGCTCTCAGGAATCCAGCACTCTAATCTCCTTTCTCCACCCTTTTGAGTTGACACATTCTAATCAAAGAATGTCAACTATCCAAAGGAAGAAGAAAGTAGGCCTATTTCAAACATTTTACCTCTGCATGACCTTGAGAATGCTATCTAGGCTCACTGAGCTTCTGCATCTCTGTATCACTTACTCCTCATAAAACTTAGTATGGAATTAAAATCCCTGTTGAGCAGATGAGAAAACTGACACTCAGAAAGGTTAACAGCTTGCCCATGCTGACCACATCTACAGCTGCAGTCCTATGCACTAGCCTTAAAAAATATTTAGATATAATGTCAAAGTCAGTTCATAGAAAGGGGCACAGCAAAGAAGTGTTGTGACCTTCATTACCCTACCTTTACAGCCCTCAAATGGAGAGTACCCAATCATCAGAAGCCCAAATATAAAATCCCTTTTTCTTATGGTTAAGAAAAAATGAATAAATATGCATATCATTCAGTCAATCATATTTCTGATTGCTGCAGTGTCTAAGGAAGCTCTTAGCCAAAATGCTGAAGAGAAGGGAGAATATTGATCTCTCAGCAGAGCCTTAACCCCATGGCACCCTCAGGCCACCTCCTGAAGTTGCCCAGGGCTGACACAAAAAGAGTATAGTCTTCCACAGAAAGTAACTACCTCCATCATTCCTGAACTTGATAGGATAGTCTGGGAGTCTTTTAATGCCAGGTCATGAATCTAGGCCACAGGGAAACTTTCCTACCTGGGTTGCCTCTGCTTTTAACTGGCCTAACAGCTGTTTCTTTAAATGAGGCTCCTGGAGTAAAGAACAGGCAGCCTACCGCCCAGCCCACCCTCTCCCCACTCACACCTAGACCCTCACACATGGTCAGGTCCACACAACCTAAAAGATCACTGAATAATTTCTTGAGCTATTATGTTGATTCTTCATAGCATTAACTATTCAGGAAATTAATCGATTAACTAATTTAAAACTCTTCCAAGTCATATCATGGTTCACACCATGGAAGATTACATTGGAGGGAGAACTAATACCACTGTCTAACTTTGCCTAAGAAACCCAGACCTGGAAATTAATGACTATACATGTACATGTCCTGTCCTGATGACAATAACCACCATATTTTGTAGTCAAGTCCAGTATTAAACATTTCCCTATATGCTCATAACTTACTGTCACAACATTGTAGGAAATGATTATTATCATTGGCATTTTATTGATGAATAAAGTGAAGATCTGACCAATTAATTAGCTAAGCTCACCTTTCTGGCAGATGCAGACTCTAGATGCAAATCCACCTCTGATATCACCTTCTCACTATTTTAGCCTACTTCTATTCCCCAAAGTGCCTGGTTCTTAATAAATACTCCATTAGTAATGAATTAAAATAAAGAAGAGAGCAAGCCTTGGGATTTCTCTAACTGTGGAATCTTCCTTATTGCACCCTCTTTAGGGACTGTATGACAGTGAGTTGGGGACTCTGGGAAGGGCTATTTTTTCACCCACACTGGTTGTAACACACAGGTGAGTCTTGGGCATCCCGCCCCTCCCACTCCTCTTTGCCCCAGAATCCCAGAACTGGATGGAGCATGAGGCAATTAATGAACAGAGTCCATTGCCTGAGAAGTGAGGTGGAGTGGAAAGGGACAAGAACAGCTTGTGCCTTAGGGAATCTGCTCCCTGAGGTCCCTACAGTGATTTCGTTTGTGTCTGGCTTCCTATAAACAAAAGCAGAACAATGAGAGGAAGGAATACCAGGAGGCACCAGGCAAGCTGTGAGGAGAGGAAGTTTGCAGTGCATGCCGGCAGGGCGGTTCCCGGCCACCCCGCCACCGGGTCTGCTACAGCCTGGTGGGCATGCTGCCCGCACACTCAGAGATTTCCAAGGAGAAAAGTTAGGTTAGTGGGGATTGGGGATTCCCCCCTCCTTTTGCAAACGGTAGAAGGATGACTGGCTCAAAAAGAAAGCATCACTGCCCAACACTTAGGTACCCTTTCAAAACCTTGACCCTTCCATATTGAGTCCTTTGCTGCCTCTCCCTCCTTTACATGCCGGATAAAATTAAAATCAAACTAGGGGTGAACTGGGGAGGGAGTAAGGCAACTCCAGGTGCCCTTAGACGAAGTGGGGGTGAGAGCACAAAAGCTAGGAGACTACTTGAAGGCAGAACTTAAGCTTCTCTACACCGGGTAACACACGCAGGCTCCGAGGGTGGCGCCCGCGTCTTCTCTCTGGACACCCCCACCCCCCACCCCCTCTCGGCAGTGGTGCCCTTTCATCGCCCTCTGCTCGCCAGAGAGCCGGTGGCGCCAGAGCAGCCATATCCTTGACTCCCGAAGGCTTATATGCCCTGGTCTTTCTCCTTTGCTCTCCTTTCCCACTGGTTGGCTATAACCCGGCTCCCCAAAGCATCGACTTTACAGACTCCTTTGGAAATTAAAGGTCTTGCGTGCCCATCATGTCCCCACCCCGCCCTAATTTTCATCATTCTAGGCGCCTTCTCCACTGGCTTCAAAGGACCCTAGAGAGCTCGACGCTGGCGCGCCCCATATGGAGAAAAGGAGGCGAGCAAAAGCTTCCAAAGTTTGAAAAACTTTCCTAAGGGCTGAGGATGAGGGTGAGGGGTGCTGACTGGGAGAAAGGGGAGAATCGCCTGTTGAAGGAGCGAGGGAAAGTTTGCCTTCCCCCCTCCCCAGTGCACCCCGCTCCCCGTCTGACCCTGCGCTCACCTTGAGCCCGCGGATTTCTCCGAGATGCAGCTGCAGGCGACGGTTCACCTCACGGATGAGGTTGCTGTGGTCCAGCATCGCGCTCACCTTCTCTGCCTCGGCGCGCCGCAAGCTGCGGATCAGCTCCTCCTTGCTCCACTGCAGCAGCTCTTCGTCTGATACTTTGGACAGATCCTCCACCGCGGCGGCGGGGGACGAACCAGCCGAGGCTGGGGGACAACTTTCCGTCGCCGCCCCTGCGCCTCCAACCGCCTTCGACATGGTCTGGAACGGTGGCAGGTGCGAGTGGGTGGAAGAGGCAAAGCGACTCAAGAAGACTCGGGCGAAGCGGGGCTGCCTCCGCCCACACGCCTGTGCGCTCTGGAGAGTCAGCGGCACCGCCCGGGGGCCGCTACGTTGGGGCGGCGGTGGTCGCGCTGGGCGTCCATCCTACCTTGCCATCCCCACGCGCGCACCCGCGATGCCCCAGGGCTGGGCAGTCAACTGCGGGTTGCTGCTTTGGGGGGTTTCAACTCCGCGCAAGTCCATGGTGAGGGACTTCAGGGAGCCGGCTCCCACGCGGGAAAACCTTGAGGACCGGCGGGGGCATCCAGGGGGCTGCGCCCTCGAATCCCCTCCCCGAATCCCCCTACACACACACACCCTCTCTCTCTCGCTCTCTCTCTCACACACACACACACACACACACACACGCACACGCACTTGCCTCCCCCTTGCCTAGCTGCAGCCCCTGGGGTCCTCTCCTTTCCTAGCTGCGCAGGGTGCGCCGGGCTCCGCGGCGCCTCCCCGGCTGCTCTAGCATGCCAATGCCGCTGCCCTAAGGCTTGGCGCGGCTGGCCGGCTGTGCTCCTCCTGCTGCCTGCGCCAGCCGCCGCTCCAAAGCTGTTCAGAGAAGCCTTCGAATTGCAAAGCGGAGCTGAGAAGGGGAGGGTGGGGGGCCGGCTGGAGGAGGAGCCTGGAGCCGGGGACGTCCGCAGCCCGCAGCAGCTCTCTCGCGGGCCAGAAGCTATTGCCGCCCGACTATCACCCAGGTCCCAGAGAAGCGCTCCTCGCTATCCCACCCGGGAAGGTTGGGGGCGCGCCTCCCGGAGCGCTGGGGTGCGGGTGGGTAGATATGAAAGAGCAGGTGCGGAGCTGTGTTCGCCTGGGCTTTGAGAGGCTCGCGCGCGCCACCATGTGACCAAAGGCGCTCCCTCCTCCGCTCCCAGCAGGCCTGGCTTGTCACCAGGCAGGGAAACAGCTGCCAACCAAAGGAGAGGTGCTTGGTATTTGGAGGGACTGGGGATCAAGAAAGTGGGATAACAGGACCTGCGGAATAACTGGCCATGTGCACATTAGAGAATGGGAGAAAAGGTAAGAAAAAAGGGAGGGAGAAAGAAAACCCTACTGCTCTGGGAAAGGGTAAAAGAGGCTTCTGGCTCTTTAGGGACTCCCCCCCCCCCCCCCCCCCCCAGGCCTTTGTCTTTTCTAAAATCCACTACTTTGTGAAGAAGCTTCAGGGGAAAGTACTGGATCTTTTAAATTTTTACTTGAAAAACATCAAAGCCTTTAGGAGAAAATAAAATACCTTCATCGGAGGCCTCCTGAAGCCTGGATTTTAAGGTCAGCAGTCACCTGCCCTCAGGGCAAAGCAAGGTCCCCTTAGGCAAACTGAAATGCCAGCCAAGGAGATTTCCATTTTCCTCTGCTGCAGGGTTAACTGGGATGGCTTTTTAAATGGTAGTATCTGGAAGGAAACTCTGTATCTCTGGGTTCTGTTTTTGGATTACCCTCTGGTACAGTGGGGTGAAACTGACTTTGAGCTCAAATATGATTTTTGCCTAAAGAAGTAGATTCAGTTGGCCCTGAGAATGTCATTTCTGGGAGGGAGATAGGGTCAGAAAACGGTAGGGGTCTGTCTGTCTCCCCCCCCCCCCCCAACTTTCATGCACATGCAGGACACACACACACACACACACACACACACACACACACACAGAGTTTCAGTTAACCAGGGTGCAGAGGGAACCATCTCTAGCTGGTAGGATGAGGATCTAAATCAGAGTTCCTCCACAGGCTGGTTAGCATGCGTCCCTGATAAAGCTGCTACCTGTTAAAGGTGAGCAGTTGGGGACTGAGACCTGAGACCTGGCTTTCTGGAGAACAAGGAAAGGTGATACTCACTGCCCTCTCACCTTCACATTCCCCTCAGCTTGACTAAACACAGATGTCTTCCTAACTATGGGCCCTTGACCTCCTTTTCCTCAGAGCATTTACTTTAGTGGACTTTCAATTATAATCCTTTCTCTGATTCATTGAATCTAACTCTTTTCCCCACCTCTTGTCAGTTTTGGTTTTACACCCCCCCCCCCCAATGTCCTTCTCAAGGATCTCAAGACAGGCATTGGAAGACACTTATCATAGTAGACAGTACCCTATCTCCCGGGCTCTGTGGAGGGCAGGAGTCTAATTGCAACAAGCTCTGATTGGCAATCACAGGTGGCCTCCTCACAATGACCAACCTCCCACCCCAATGTCCTCTGGTACTTTTCCCGCTAGCTCACCTCAGTGCTTAACAACCCCAACCTTTTGTCTCAGTGGAGTTATTCAGTCTCTTTCAGTCATCTTGAATAAAGTCTTCCTTGCCTGTTTAACTATGTCTGATGCAATCTTTCTTTGACACCTCCCTTTCTCTCAGGCCCACAAAGGCTCTTCTAGCATAGTTTCTAACACCAGTTTTGGCACAGGAAGGGAAATTCAAGTCAGGAAAATATGAGTCCTGTCTCTGTTAACTTGTTAGTTCTTGTCCATGAACAAATCATCCAACCTTGCTAAGCTTCAGGGCACTAATGAGATGAAATATGTGAAGTTCTTTATGGAGATGCCCTACAGAAATGCAACCTTACTGTTACTGATGTTATAGCTGGGCAGCCCTCTGTTTGGAAATGAGAACCATCACTTACATTTATTCCTCCATCCTAGGTTTGTTCTTCAGGAGTCCTATTCTAAATTGAAACAGCCAGGGCTATTATGGTTTAGATATGGGGTGTTCCCCAAAAGCTCATGTGAAAGACAATGCAAGAATGTTCAAAGGTGAAATGATTAGATTATGAAAGTTTTGACCTACTCAGTGGATTAATCCTTGGGTATGGATTAACTGGATAGTAACTGAAGACAGGTAGGGTATGGCTGGAGGAAGTTGATTACTAGTGTGTGCCTTTGGGGTTTATATTTTACCCTGGGAGCAGATCTCACTCTCTGCTTCCTGGTTGCCATGACCTGAGCTGCTTTCCTCTTCCATGCCCTTCCTCCATGATGCTCTGCCTCACTTTGTGTACAGAGTAATGGGGTTGACCAACCAAGACACTGTTCTTGTCAGGTCTTTGGGTCACAGAGACAAAAAAGCTGACTAAAAAAGTGCTTTCTCTGCTAACTCCTTCAGTTCACTTAACATCTGAGAAGACATTAGAAAGCAAATAGATGGCTTAAAGGAGAATTTGGTCTTGTGTTGGGAGGACAAGGAAGAAGAAAACCAAAGAAAAACTTCTCCACAAATTTCTGTGCACTTTCGAGGTAGAGTATCTTATGGAAGATTCACTGGGTCATATTACCAGGACTTTTAAAGGGGGAATGTGCCCTTTTTCATGTTCTCCTACCTTCTTCCTATCTCAAATGAAGATGGCTGGCTAGAGCTCTAGCAGTCGTTTTATGATGGTATGTCCCTGCTCTGAAGTCTCAAGAGGCATTTGTCTGTCCACTCACCCTCCTGTATTTTTACACTTCACTGAGAGAAGAGCTAATGTTGGTATCTGCTCTTGCTTCAGTCTGGGATCCAGACTCAGCCACATCTGCTAACCTGAGACTTGCAGCACGGATCAGAGCCATGCCCACAGACTCACAGGTCTTTGTGTGAAAATACATGATTGCTGTTTATTACTTCTTGTTGGGGAGGTTCATTTTGTGGCATTATTAATGCAGTAGTTAGCAGATATAACCCTTGCCTAAGACCTTCTTCTATCATCTCAGCACCTCTCCTCAGAGCAAAGCCACATTTCTTAGCAGAGCACATAAGATGGGCACAGTCTGGCTCTTTCCTGCTTCTTCAGCTCCACCTCCCATCCCATGCCTTGTCTCATCTTTTGTATTTTTCCAGCTCCTAACTGTGCTCCACTGATGCTATTCTCTCATGTGTGGAAAGCCTTCCCTGCCTTTTTCTTAGACAACTCCCATAGGATCTTACCACCAGCAGTACCCCATTCAGATCCCTAGCATTGGCCCATCCTTCTCTCCACTCCCACTACCTCTAGCACACACCTCTAGCCAAGGACGTAAAGAATTAAATCACAGGTGGTCTTCAACTTAACAATGGTTGGATTTACAATTTTTCAAGTTTGTGACAATGCAAAAGCAATAGGAATTCAGTGTAAATCATACTTTGAATTTTTTTTTTTTTTTTTTTTTTTTTTTGTACCGGGGATTTAACCCAGGGGCACTTAACCACCAAGCCACGTCCTCAGCCCTTTTGTATATTTTATTAGAGACAGGGTTTCACTGAGTTGCTTAGGGCCTCATTAAGTTGCTGAGGCTAGGTTTGAACTCACAATCCTCCTGCCTCAGCCTCCCAAGTCTCTGGGATTCCAGGCATGTGCCACCGCGCCTGGATGTAATTTGAATTTTGATCATTTCCTGAGCTAGTGATATGAAGTGGGACACTATGAGAGCCAAAGCACCCAGTCAGCACAGTCACAGAAAGAAACCACTGACGCTCTGCAGGGTACTGTGTAGCTAAACTCTAACATTCAGTACGTTAATTGTATCAAATGTATTTTTTACTTACTTGTTTTTAACTTATGGTGGGTTTATTTTTAACTTATGGTGGGTTTATCATAAGTTGAGAAGCACCCATATCAAAAATTATATGCTGAGGCTCAGACTAATCCTGTCCAATTCCAACAAAAGAGTTTTGTGCCAGCTATGACTTAATAGTCTCAGTTTTCTCTACACCATACAGATTTTTGTCATGCCTTACAGAACTCCATGGTGCAACTGGGGACATTTTTGAGGACACTACTTTTATTGCAGCCCCTAATGCCTTATTATGACATTGCACTTTTACTGGTTCTTTTGTGCAATACCATAATTTTCATATGATGGACACTGTGAAAGGGTGAAAAAGGAGACATCAGTAGACAGGACTTAAAGTTGGGGATTCAGGGAAAACAGTGTTTTTTTGAGAACTATAGCTAAGTCAGCGAGAAAAGTTGATTTGGGAATGCAATTGGTAACTTATTTCTCTTTGCACTGACTGCTGGGAAATCAGAGTTCAATTTTTGGCCCACTTTCCATCATTGAATAGGACTCAAGGAATGCAATTTTTTGACTAACCTTGCTTCCATCATTATTACTTTTATATTTCCCCTCCCCGTTTCTTCTTCTTCTTTTTTTTTTTTTTTTTTTGTCATTTGTCCTGCATGTATCTTCATAAGCTCTCTCGGATTTGATTTGAATTGATATTTTTATTTATTTCAGAAAAGAATGAAGGACAAAACAAAGAAGAAAGGAGTTCTTATCTTCAGAGGCCCCATGATGCTTTTTCTCTCTCTCTCACTTTGATGTCTGCTATGCTTTGAATGTACGTGCCCCTCCAAAATTCATATGTTGGAACTTTAATCCCAAAGTGACAGTACTAAAAGAAGGGACCTTGGAAAGTGAGGGCTCCACCCTCCTGGAAGGTTTTAGCCCTTATGAAAGGGCTGCAGGGAGCAGGTTCATCCCTTCGTTCTCTTCTGCCATGCGTTGGACCTTCTTTGCCCCTCTCACCCCTCCACCACGTAAGGATGCAGCAAAAGTGCTATCTATGAAGCAGAGAGTGAGCCTTCGCCAGACAACAAATTCTAGCCTCTAGAACCGTGAGAACTAAATTTTTAATATTTATAAATTATGCAGACTTTTGTCATAGCAACACAAATAGAGTAGACAATGTCTTTTTCCTCTATTACCCCTAAGTTCCTTGAAGGCAAGTTCCACTTTGTAACACAGAATCAGTACTAAATAAAGAAAGCAAAGATGGGGGAGGGGAAGAAGGCATGGGGGAACAAGCTTGCCAGGGGCCTTTGTCCAGACCTTTTTCATTCTCCTTGTTTGGCTGCCTCACCATCCACAACACATACACGACCAGACCACTTCCTTTTGAAAATATTATTTACTGTATAACACATGCTATTTTGTAGGTCATAGGAATAGTATGAAGTTTAGAAACAATTTTAAGATATTTCAAAATTGTCTACATGTGGAATAATAGGGTGCTTTAATGAGTTGGCCTCAATTTCCTGCAAATGCAGTCAGGTGGGAGGTTTATTTGCTGATGATGCCAGACATAAATAATCTTCATGAACTAGACTGAGGTGCATCACATTTAATCTGTATTGTGTCAAGTAACACAGATGGCCATTGAAACATCCTACCTTATCCAATCAAGAACCAATTTCCCGGTAGGCACCCACCTGAAGGAGCGACCCAGCCACCAGTTCGCCTGGCCCCTAGCTCTGGCCTAGCTGCCAGCTCACGCAGCCATCACCTCCAGGCCGGGAATAGCAGCTCCTGCTGCAGGCAGGGCCCGACCAGAGGAAAAGCCCCTTCCACTCCCTGAGGAACTGCGACCTGCCCAGCTGCAACCAGAAAAAGAGGTAGACACCCACCAGAAGGAGCACCCCAGCCACCAGCCCACCAGACCACTGGCCCAGGCCATCACCAGGATCAGGAACTGCAGGCTCCACCCTGTGGAAGGGCCCTGCTGCCCACCTGCCCAACCCTCACCAAAACAACTAGACTGGGAGGAGACCCAGGAGGAGGAGAGTGGGGAGAAGAAAGCCAGACTGCCTGCTCCACCACACTGCAGCCAGGAGGTGATTTGGAGAGAGAGGCACACTCCACGCTTGCAAATCAGAGAGGCAACCTGCATCTGCCCAGAGAGACACAACAAACTGGGATCCCGTAGCTACTCAACCCAACACCAATATAATTATAGGCCTGAGGCTACCACTGCCACAAAACTGAGTTAGCTACGCCACTACCAAGGAACAACCAAAAGGTCCGGGTAAGACATCACTAAGGTCCCTAGACACCAGGATGCACCAGAAGGTGCAACTAGTCATGATGTTGTGAACTAACAGGGAATCTTACACGGGGTTGTCTATCTCTGGCTTCTTCTACTAACAGCCAAATCCTAATGATTATACTCTCACTAGTCAAATAATCTAATACCTCTATTTTCTCACATCTTACTTCATAAACGTTTAAGCCAACCTCTAAGTCCCCCCTTCTATCATTAGATACTGTAAACCACCACACAAACATAGAGACTATATGGTATAAGATAACTGATCTTATCATTTCTGTTTATAGCGACAAAACTGTAAATATAAAAATAGAAATCAACAGATATATGGACACACATTGGGTACATTGAAAGATTTAATGTTGATATTTCCCTAAAAAGTGAGGTTCTGGGTAACCTCTAGGGACCTTATAAGACAAAAGGGCAGAAGCTGTAATACCTCAGCCTTACCTTGCAGGAGCGGAAAATACATAGACATCATGAGAAAACAAGGGAGGAAAATGCCCCAAACAAACCAAGATAATACAACAATGGAAACCATAGGAAGCACAGTAGGGGAAATATCAGAGAAGGAGTTCTGGATATACATAATTAACATGACAAAGGATTTAAAAAATGATTTAAGTGATCAGATATAGGCAAAAATGGATCTCTCCAACAAAGAGATAAGAGATCAAATACAGGCAACCATCAATCACACCAACAAAGAGATAAGAGAACAAATCCAGATAGCAAAAGATTACTTCAAGAAAGAGAGAGTTTGAGAAAAAACCTAACAGAAATACTTGAAATGAAAGAAACAGTAAGCCACTTAAAAAATTTCAATAGAAAGCATCACCAACAGATTGGACCACTTGGAAGATAGGACCACAGACAATGAGGACAAAATATATAATCTTGAAAATCAAGTTGACCTCATAGTGAAGATGGTAAGAAACCATTAACAGAACATCCAAGAACTATGGGATACCATCAAAAGACCAAATTTAAGATTTATTGGAATAGAGGAAGGTGCAGAGATTCAATCCAAAGGAATGAACAATCTTGTCAATGAAATAATATCAGAAAATTTCCCAAGCAGGAAGAATGAATCTGAAAATCAAATAAAAGAGGCCTATAGGATGCCAAATGTACAAAATTACAACAGGTCCACATCAAGGCACATTGTAATAAAAATGCCTAGCATACAAAATAAAGATAGAATTTTAAAGGCTGCAAGAGGAAAAAGTCAGATTACCTATAAAGGAAAACCAATTTGCATCTCAGCAGATTTTTCAATTCAGACCCTCAAAGCCAGGAGAGCCTGGAACAACATATACCAGGCTCTAAAGGATAAGGGGTGCCAACCAAGAATTTTATATCCAGCAAAATTAAGCTTTAGATTTGAGGATGAAATAAAAACCTTCCATGATAAACAAAACCTAAAAGAATTTACAACAAGAAAACCTACTCTACAGAACATTCTTGGTAAAATATTCCATGAGGAGGAAATGAAATGAGTCTCTCAAATGCCCTCTCTCACGACTCCTATTTAACATAGTTCTTGAAGCCCTAGCCAGAGCAATTAGACAGATGAAAGAAATTAAAGGGATATGGATAGGAAAAGAAGAACTCAAATTATCACTATTTGCGGATGATATGATTTTTATACATAGAAGATCAAAAATATTCCACCAGAAATCTTCTAAATCTAATAAATGAATTCAGCAATGTAGCTGGATATAAAATCAATACCCATAAATCAAAGGCATTTATGTATATCAGCGACAAATCCTCAGAAAGAGAAACTAGGAAATCCACCCCATTTACTATATCCTCAAAAAAAATAAAATATTTGGGAATCAACTTAACATAAGAAGTGAAAGACCTCTACAATGAAAACTACATCACACTAAAGAAAGAAATTAATGAAGATCTTAGAAGATGGAGAGATCTACCTTGTTCATGGATAGGTAGAACTAATACTGTCAAAATGACCATTCTCCCAAAAGCACTATACAGATTCAATGCAATACCAATCAAAATCCCAATATCATTCCTCATAGAAATAGGAAAAAGCAATCAGGAAATTCATCTGGAAAAATAAGAGACCCAGAATAGCCAAAGCGATTCTTAGCAAAAAGAATGAAGCTGGTGGTATTACTATTCCAGACCTTAAATTGTATTACAAAGCAATAGTAAAAAAAAAAAAAAAAAAAAAAAAAAAAAAACAGAATGGTATTGGCATCAAAATAGACCAGTTGATCAATGGTACAGAATAGAAGACTCAGAGACAAACCCACACACCTTCAGTTATCTTATATTAGACAAAGGTGCCAAAAATGTTCACTAAAGTAAAGACAGCCTCTTCAACAAATGGTTTTGGGAAAACTGGAAATCCTCGTGTAATAAAATGAAATTAAATCTCTTTCTCTCACCATGCACAAAACTTAACTCAAAGTGGATCAAGGACCTAGGAATTAAACCAGAGACATTGCACCTAATAGAAGAAAAAGTAGGCCCAAATCTCCATCAAGTTGGTTTAGGCTCCAACTTCTTCAATAAGACCCCTTTAGCACAAGAACTCAAAACAAGAATCAATAAATGGGATGGATTCAAACTAAAAAGCTTCTTTTCAGCAAAAGAAACAATCAATCCTCAGCACCATGTAAACATAAATGCATTGCATTGTGTACAGCTAAAGCAAATAAATAAATATTTTAAAAAAAAGAAAAGAAAAAGAAACAATCAGTGAGGTGAACAGAGGACCTACAGAATGGGAGCAAATCTTTACCACAAGCACATCAGATAGAACACTAACCACAAGGATTTACTTATTTTTATTTATTTATTTTTAAAAGCCTTAACACCAAAAAAACAAATAACCCAATCAATAAATGGGCCAAGGAACTAAGCAGACACTTCTTAGAAGATGATATACAAACAATCAACAAATATATGAAAAAATGTTCAACATCTCTAGCAATTAGAGAAATGCAAATCAAACAACTCTGAGATTTCATCTTACTCCAGTTAGAATGGCAGCTATCAAAAAAACAAACAACAATAAATGCTGACGAGGATGTGGGGGAAAAAGACACACTCTTACATTGCTGGTGGAGCTGCAAATTGGTGAAGCCAATCTGGAAAGTAGTATGGAGATTCCTAGGAAAACTGGGAATGGAACCACCATTTGACCCACTCCTTGGCCTATTCCCAAAGGACTTAAAAACAGATTACTACAAGGACACAGCCACATCAATGTTTATAGCAGCACAATTCACAATAGCTAGATTGTGGAACCAACCCCGATGCCTATCAGCTGATGAATGGATAGGGAAACTTTGGTATATATACACAATGGAACACTACTCAGCACTAAAAGAGAATAAAATCATGGCATTTTCAGGTAAATGGATGGAGTTGGAGAAAATAATGCTAAGCAAAGTTAACCAATCCCAAAAAAACAAAGGTCAAATGATCTCTTTGATATGAAGATACTAACTTATAAAGGCAAGAGAGAGGGAATGAGAGGAATGAAAGAGCTTTAAATAGAACAAAGAGGGGGGAGGGAAGGGAGGGGAAAAGGGGATAGAAATAATGGCAGACTGAATTATCCATGATTACTCTAAATACATGTATGAAGACACAATTGTTGTAAAAATACTTTATATTAAACCAGCAACTTGGAAAAAAAAAAAGGAACCAATTTCCCAAGCAATACTTCAAAACTCAACATAAATACATTCAATTTTAGCTTTGTTGACTAATTCTGAGTTCACATCCAGAGAACATAGACACCCTGTGGAACCAGTAAGTAGCTAGGAACCCTGGATGAAATCAGAAACCTCTGGTGGTGGTAGATGTGACTGATGGATGCCACCAAAAGACACTTACACTATGAGCCTCTTAGAGGCACTTCACTTTATCCAGCCTCACAAACTGAACAATTAAGAACCTTGCTGCACTTTACCACATTTTGTCCCTCTATATGCTAAGACATAAATGGCCAGGGGAGTATTGATCCCACCACCAGGAACACCCAAGGAAAAGAAGTGCAGCCAACCTAGACCTCAAAATTTGGAGATCCCAGTGTCTTTGGGCTCATGGAGACAGCTCTGCTGCCCTTTCCCCACTCTTAGACTCAGCTGCATTCTGTGGATATGATAAAGCAACATCCCAAGAATGAAAGCCTAAAGCAGGGTATGTTCAGGAGCCCATATTTCCTGCTGTTTGTAAAGAAAACAGACTTACCATTGTGTGATGGTCCCTGGATTAGTGGCCCCATTTCCACTATTGATCCTCCTGGAGGTCTCTACTCCACAAATTCTCAACCTTGGCTAGACACTGAAATTACCTGGGGAGTTTAAAACACACAGATACCTGGCCCCCTCCCTCAAGATTTCCTGTTCAATAGGTCTGGGGAGCAGCCTGGGCATTGAGTGTTTTAAAAACTCCCCATGTAATTCTAATTTGCAGCAGTTTGAGAAGTACTGTTATAGAGGGTCTAGACCCTGTTCAATAGAAATAGAATACAAACCACAAATGCAAGCTTTAGATATAATTTTAAGTTTTTTTAGTAGGTGAGTTTAAAAAGTAAAAATGATACTGTTATGGTTTGGATGTGAGGTGTCCCCCCAAAAGCTCATGTGTGAGAAAATTCAAGAAGGTTTAGAAGAGAAATGATTGGGTTATGAGAGCGTTAACCCCATCAGCAAATTAATCCCCTGATGGGATTAACTGAGTAGTATCTGAGGGCAAGTAGGGTATGGTTGGAGGAGGTGGATCATTGGGGGTGTGCCTTTGGGATACATATTTGATGAACTGAGCTTAATCTCTCTCTGCTTTCTGATCATCATGTGAGCTGCTTCCCTCTGCCATACTCTTCCACCATGAAGTTCTGCCTCACCATAAGCCCCAGGGAATGGAGCCAGCTCTCTATGGACTGAGAGCTCTGAAACCACGAGCCCCCAAATAAACTTTTCCTTCTCTGAAATTGATCTTGTCAGGTCTTTTAGTTACAGAAGCAAAAAAGTTGACTAAAATAGATTTAATTTTAATAATATATTTTATTTAACCTAACATAAATACTAATCCTTTCAATATGTAACAAATATAAGTTATTGAGATTCTCTACTTTTATTTCTTAGTATATCTTCAAATTTTAGTATGTGTTTTACACCTGCTCTGCATCTCAATCCAGAAAAGTCACATCCCATGTGCTCAACAGCCACATGGGACTAGAGGCTACCCATACTGGACATCAGAGCAGAAGACCCTTTGGTCTGAGGGGTGGCAATATGAGGGTGGCACCTGCAGTGGGCTAAATACTGCCTCCCCCATCCAAAAGATACACCCATGAGCTAATTCCTGGAACCTATGAATGTTCCCTCATATGGCAAAAGAATGGGGAGATCAGCCTAGCTTTTCCAGGTGGTCCTGATATGAAATCACAGAGGTCTTTATAAGAGGAAGTCAGACAAATTTCACTGATAGAAGAGGAGGGGGCAGTGTGACCATAGAGCCATAGATTGGAGCAATGTAACCACAATTCAAGGAAGGCCAGCTGCCACTAGAAACTGGGAAAGTCAGGGAGCAGATGATCCCTTGAGTCTCCAGAGGGAACACAGCCCTTCAGACACCTTGGTTTTTAGCCCTGTAAAATTTATTTCAAACTTTTCCTCCTGTGAAAAAATAAATTTCTGTTGTTTTAAGCCACTTAGTCTGTGGCCACCATAGGAAACCAACATAGCACATTTATAACTCAGCACAACTGTATTGTTGTAATTATCACAGTCTTTCTTGTTTTATAGCTAGTAGATACCTATACTACTGCCCTGGGGTGGGCAGGACAAATTCAGGAACACTGTGTTTCAGAACAGAACCTTTTCCATCTTTTTTATATATTATTATTATTATTATTATTATTATTATTATTATTATCATTATCATTATCATTTTTTTTTGGAGGGCAGGGATCCATCTTGGTCAACAGTGAACCCTCTGCTACATCTGGCAAGTAAAATACTTGCTGTAGAAGCTCAGTTTAATGTTGTTCAAATGTATCTGAAGCCCAGAATTTGGGGTGCTGTGTTCTGATGTGCATGCAGGAAAAGTATAGAAGGAAGTGTCTTTCTGAAGAGGTCTCCATGTGGGAGACCACAGATCACAAAGGACCCACAGGTCCATTGTAATGCCTGCTTGCCATGAGCACCTGAAGTATTTTTGAGAAGCCATAACCCCAGGATTAGGGAAAGGGGGAAAAGTGCTAAAAGCATAGATTGCCTAACAAATCTAACCTGCAAGGCAAACTCCCAGCAGAACTGGCCAATTCCTGCCTCTCTGTGTGCAAACCTGCCCCCTGGGATCTAGAAGATTCCAGTGCCTTTGTTAAGATGCCTGAAATAGACATGATGAAGAGCCTTACATGTAAAAACACCTCTTCACACATTTGTTCAGTAGATTGCTTTCCTAACACAGAAATCAGTTGCCCAGAGTATGCGAGTTTGATTAGGAAGTTTGCTCTTAGGCAGATTAAGAAGTCTGCTCTGGACTACTCCTCAAGTGCCTGGGCCCTTGGTGTCACCTGGGATATCTGCTTCAAGTGCCCCAATATAATCAAAAGTTATAAATGGCGGGAGGGAGGAACAGGACAAATTCAGGAACACTGTGTTTCAGAAGTGAACCTTCCAGGGTACCACACTCACACTGTGACTGTACAAGAGCTCTCATTGCTGAGACACATGATATTGAATCATCTATGTGGCAGATGTTCCATTTCACAGAAAAGGGATCCCAGGCTCAGGCCAGACTCCTGTGGCTAATCAGCATGAGTGGCTTCCAGAAGATCACTTTCACCAGAGGAAGCAGGAGTGGTTTGAGATCTAGACAGCTGGCTGTTGCACCCCTGACTTTCCACAGCAGTCTCCAAGGAGCAGCATAAAAGATATTTAATGGTGTGTTCAATGGGATCCAGGATTTGGGCATTAGCTGCAGAGCGAGTAAAGAATGCAAAAAAAGCTCTAAAGGGAGCAGAAAGGGAGTCCTGATGCTTTTGCCACATGAGAAAGGAGTCCGAATTGCAAACTAATTTGCCAGGAGGGAAGTCATAACTTGTCTCTTTTGTTTCTCTGGTAGCATCTGCAGAAGTTCCTAAATCAATCACACTCTTTGCTATGCAGGGATGTTGGCATATGATGCTTCCCACCTAAGCACACTGTGCTGCTTGCTGGCTGAATCATCCACCATCAAGCCTCAGCTTACTAGCACTGCTCAGAGACACCATGGCTGACCAGAGCCTCCTTTGTCTTGAGTTCATCAACCTTTTGTTTCCTTCATAACATGTATCATTGGCAGTTATTCTTCATTTTGCTGTTATTGTTTCCACTTTAAGGTAAGTTCTTCCGTGAGGGGAGGAGCTGTCTGTGTTGTGCCTGACCTGTTGGAGGTCTTCAGTAAACTGTACCAAATAAATGAATGGCATGTGTTTAACATCTGCTCATCTGCACAGCAAGCCCCTAACCAAGCTGTGCTTTATAACAATTCAAATTCTCTCCAGGAACATTGATTTTATCGGTCAGGGATAAACCCCTGTAAATGTGTATTTGAAGGCTGCTTCTGATGCAGTCAGTAGAACAGTATGTGGGACCCTTGTGCCTGCCTCCCTCTCGTGATTTCCACTGTTCTTTTGCAGTGAGAGTCATGGAAACAGTCTCTCTACACACTCCACTCATTTCTGGGTCTTGGGATGTCTATGAGTATCCTTTGAATCCTATTTGCATTTGTACCATTTGCCTACGCATCAGAGGCCATGAATAAGACTGGAGAGTTAATGTTACCTCCTAAACACTATCAGTTAACACTTCTAAGCAAAAAGGAGAGTCAAAGGCCACCAAAGTCTTTGGAGGGATATTCAGGACAGTTAAGGGATTCTGCATTCTAGAAAACTTGATCTAAGTTTATTAGCAATGAAAAGAAATGCACATTTGGGGGCTTAAAAAAGAAATATAATTCTCTGAGAAGCCAGACCACCCAAGGTTGACCAAATGATCTCTAAGCAGGCTTGAGTGAGGAGAAACCAACCTTAAATGCTCTTTTGGCAATAATAGATGAGGAATGAAACTAGACAGCAATAGGGACGGAATAAGAGGTCCCAGCCACCCAGAGCTGGTGTCAAACAAAGAGATATGTGTGTCTGTATCCATAGATATATGTGTGTATTATATATATGGATTCTGAGAAGAAGCCTTGGACAGCAAGAATAAAAAATGAGTGTAAAATATATAATTATATGCCCATTTTCTTGGGGAAAAAATTGAATCTGCACCAGCCTGATTTCTAGTGTTTGTTCTTTAAGAAAAATATCCCCCTGAGGCACACCATTCTATTTTTCCTAAGAAATTAAATATTTAGAAAGAATACTCTAATGATCTAAAAATTCTGTTGGGCCTCATTGGTACAAGTGGAAAGCTTCCAGGAGTTTGGACTGCAGCTCAACCAGGGAAGAGAGCTGACCTCTAACTACCACCAGGCCATGGTCACCGTGTAGCCTCTACAGCTGTTTCCACACCTTTAAAATGATAATAAGTATCAGATTTATTTCTGTCAGAACAGTGAAAGGAACATGTTTTGAAAATTGTAAATTGTGACACTGAAGTGCAAAGTTAGATTATCTCTATTTTGCTGTATCTTTCTCCTAACAGAAAAGGTATTGTAAAGATTCACCACTCATCTAGCAGAGGAACTACAGCTTTAAATTGCTTCTGTCCTCTAGAATTGCAAGAATGACCTATATTACATAACTTGTGCAGAAACTAGGAGTTTCAGATCACAGCCAACCTCTAAGCTGTTTGGTAATAAAGGGGGTCATAAGTTCTCAAGATATATTCCTTGACCCCTTCATACCCACCTCTTCAGTCATTGCCAGACCCTTGAATAATCCATAGGGAAACTGTGTATGAATTAGCAAAAAAAAAAAGTCATCCTTCCTGGGGCGGGGTTTCAAATACTATATTAGTCTGGGTTCTCCTGAACAAAAGCAGTAAGACAGATGGACAGATAGATGGATGGATGGACAGATGGGCATACACACATACATTTGTTAGAAGGAATTGACACATGCAATCACAGAAGCTGAGAAGACCCAAGAACTGAAGTTGGCAAGCTGGAGACCCAGGAGAGCTAATGGTATAGTTCTAGTCAGAATATGAAGGCCTAATAACCAGCAGAGTCAAAGGTGACAGTTACAGTCCAAATCCAGGTATGAAAGTAGAGGATCAATGTCCCCCTGAAAGACAGTGAATTCTCCTTCAGTCCACCTTTGTGTTTTTGTCAGGCCCTCAATGCATTGGATGAGGCCCACTCACATTGGGGAGAGCAATCTGCTCTACTTAGTCAACCATTCAAATGCTAACCTCATCCAGAACATCCTCACAGAAACACCCAGAATTATGTTTGGACATGTCATGGCCCATTCAAATTAACACACAGAATTAACCATCACACATGGGCACATGGTGGGACCACAGGCTGAACTCTAGCCCATATCAGTCCTTTAGGTTGGCACCTGGGTGGAGACCTCAACCTACACAATCATACAGAGTGGTCCTGCCTGCTGCTTACATTAGATCTTCTCTAAGAAATGGCCCCTCTTCTCTAGAATCGGCACCCTTAGAGTTCTGCCTTTGTGGCCCACTCCACTCATTATACATAACCTCCCTCAATCCTATCAAAGTTTCTGGACTGATAATGTCTTTGGGCTCCATATAATGCCTCAACAAAGTGTATCACACTTTACAAGTTGATAGAATGCAGTTACCTTTAAATATTATACCTGAGGACTCCCCGGAAAAGCATCTGAGTTAAGTGACTTATGTAGGTACTAAACCCTTCCTTTCAGTGGAAAAAGCACAGATTTCCCTGGACTGCTAGGTCTGTACAAAACAGTCAATTCATCCTGAGAAGGAAATAAGAGAACAGAGAAAATAAAAAATAGAAAAACACCAGGAATAAGACAAAAAAAAAAAAAAAGAAGAAGAAGTCCACAAGACAAGAAATGATGTAAACATCAGGGGAAATAAACAGAAATAACAAATGACTAAGCATTCAATGAGTACTGAGTCCCAGAAATGACACTTGTGCAGAACTGTAACATAAGGAATGAATCACTGTTTACCACCCATGGACAGGCTGCTGTCAAGTTCAACACATGTGCAGCAATTAGGAGCAGAACGTGCAGAGCCTGCAGAACGGTTATGTAGAGCTGGCATCAGAAAACAAACCAACCTTATTCCTATCATTTCTCCAAAAGGGGAAGGGGTGCCCCCAATTCCAATTTGCAACATACAAATATTTCACAAAGAAAAGCCTTGAAATAAATGGAAGTTCTGAGTGCTAAGAAAAAAATGGTTCAGTTATTGTGGGCTAAGAAATGTAAACAACGCAACTAGGGAAAGCTAGAGAACAGAGTTCTCCCTATGGTAACAGGGTTAGAAACCAAACATGACTCCACAGGGGAAATGAAAATTTTTTGTGCTTAAAGAGTAAGCATGAATATGGGGGGGGGGGGAGTGATCAAAGCATGTTATATGCATTTATGAATATGCCACAATAAAACCTGAAGGAGCCCTAATTAGGAAGGGCTGTTGCAGCTAGCTGGAAGCCATAAGTTCCACCTGATATGTATGTGACGCACCTGTAGGCACCCGCAAAGCTGAAGGTATATAACCGGGTGAAAGCGGTCCGAGTTAGGAGAACGAATTCATTCGGTCAGTCGGGCAGTCACTCGGTCGGTCAGAAGAATCAGAGCGGCCAGAACGTAGGCAGAGCGGTTACAGAAGAGAAACCAGATAGAAGAAGTAATGACTGGTCAGAGTTAGGCCGAGGCTCCCAAGGAAGACAGAAGACAGAAGAAAGAAGAAGGAAGAAAGAAGAGAGAAGAAAGAAGCTCTAATCTTACTCTAAGCTAAGCTCTATCTTTCTTTCTCTCTAAGACTCTAACTCTAAGCTAAGAAGACAAGAAGAAAAGCTCGCTTTAATCTTTCTCTCTAAAAATCTTTCTTTCCCTCTCTAAGCTCTAAGAAAGTAGAAGTAAAAGTAGTAAAAGCTTAACTCTGCCTCCGAGAGTTTTTCCTCCCGGTTTTCGGTACCAGGCAGCTTACAAAAACCCTTGGTTCTGTATAATAATTTGTACTCGCTTTTGATTAAAATTTGTAATTTAAAAAAATACGTATAGGGGTTATGGCTCAGTGGTAGAGTGTTTGCCTCACATGTGTGAGGCACTGGGTTCAATTCTCAGCACCACATATAAATAAATGAATAAAATAAAGGTCCATCAACAACAAAAAATTTTCAATGCTATCTCTAACATCTAAAAACCTGGAAATGAATCCTAGGTGCAAGAAGGCAGAAGCTTTGAGGCTGATGATTTTAGGTCATTTTTCACACAAAGTGGGAAATTCTGGCCTTTTGATTGCCTATGGGATAGGACAGCTCTTGTGTCTATTTGCTGATAAATCATTAGCTAGTTCTAAAGAAACTCAGTTTCAACACAGTGATTGGGAAACTCAGTTCCAGGCCAGTCTGTCCAATGGAAATCATGGATTGGGTCCCCAAATGCCATTCACATTTGACTCTCCCCTTGGAGAAACTGAACCTCAATATCCAAATAAGGTGTGTCATTATTACCAGTCCATGTGAGGTTGCCATCATAACCTAATCTGATGTCCTTCACAACACATCCATGTCCAATGGGCATTCTCCAATCTAAACTGTCCAAACCCAAGCTCCTTAGTCTCAAAATTTGTTACCCCTACAGTATTCCCCATCTCAGCAAACAGCAAGTCCATTTTCCAGTTGCACAGAACAGACATCATGTAGTCATTCTTGACCCCTTCTCTCATACCCTCATTCAGTCCCCTGTAATTCTACTGGCTCTACCTTCAAAATGTGTCCATAATCTTACAGCTTCACACCACTGCTACTATCATCACTAATCCACACCACCACCATCTTTTACCTGGGTTATGGTTGTAACCTCCTAAATGCATATCCTGCTACTTCCCTTTGCCTACTTCAGTCTATTCTCAATATACATTATTGTCACTCCTATATGCAGAATTCTCCAACGCCTCCCACCTCAAAGTGAAAGCCAAAGTCCTTACAGTAATCTGAAAGGCCTTGTATAATCTTTTGTCCCATACCAGTTACTTTCCTGACCTTATTACTTTCCCCCATGTTCACTCTGCTTCAGACACACTGATTTTGCCCCTTTTCCTTTAACCCAGTAAATTCAGTTCTACCTCAGGGCTTTTGCACTTGTTGCTCCCTCTTCTCAGAACACTGTTCCAAGTGGCTTACCCCCTTATTTCCTTCAGGTTTTAAGATCTCAACTGAAATATCTCCAGAAGGGATTACTTAAAAAAATAATAACCCTCTCTTCAAGATTTTCAAATCTTCCAAAGCAGATTGGGGAAAGGAGAGAGAACTGCATCACACACGATCTCAGGGTCCAAGGTTCTGCCATCTGATAGACTTGCAATCTGGAATAGGCAACCCCCTGGAGAAGGAGATGAGAACTTGCAGTGGAATGTTAAATACCTGGACTTGGAAATAGGACCTATCAACTGCTTATATATTTCATTGGCTTCAATTACTCAGTTTTATCTAATTGCAAAAGAGTGAAAAAGTATAGTATTCCAAGCGCTCTGGAAGGAAGGAGAACCATCCATGGGTGAATTCTATACCATCAACTACCACAAGCTGTGTCCTTAGAAATTCTTCAGTGCTTGAGCAATTGAAGTCCCTACCACTCTATGTTATCGCCCTAAAATCAATACTAGCTTGACTCTTTTCTTTCTTTCATCTACTCAACAATTATTTAAGAAGCAGGATCTCATGATGTTGCCCAGGTTGGTCCGAAACTCCTGGGCTCAAGCGATCCTCCTGCCTCAGCTCCTGAGTAGCTGGGACTTCAGGTGTGCAGGACAGCACCTGGCAAACAGATGTGTTTTGAGTGCTTCCTTTCACAGACACACACTGTGCATGGTGCCAAAGATACAGCAGATCCTCCCCCACAGGGTTTCACAGTCCATGGTTTCAGTAAACTATCCATCAACCACATCTGACAATATTAAATGGGAAATTCCAGAAGTAAACAATTAATAAATTTTAAATAGTACACTGCTCTGAGTAGTGTGCTAAAATCTCACACATCCCTACCATCCTGCCTGGCATGTGATCACCCCTCTGTCCAGCTTATCCATGCTGCATACACCACCACCCAATAGTCACTTAAGAAGCCATCATGGTTATCAGATCAGTTAACACAATACACAAGTGTAGTGGTGCTGACATTTTTTATTTTATTTTTTTATTTTATCATTGGTTATTGTTGTTAATCTTGTCTTATGCTTAATTTATAAATTAAACCCTATCACACATATACATATAAGAACAAACATAGTATATAAAAATGTTGGTTCATATCTGCTTCAGGCATCCACTGGGGGCATTGGAACATATCCCCCACAGATAAGGGGGGGGGGCACTGCTATACTGATTCCAGTGACAGTGCTGTGTCTCTGGCAGAGTGTTCCACATCAGGGTGGGAGAGGAGTGCTGCTGTAAACTGTGGTTCCAATGCTGTCCCCCACACAGAGTCAAGGGTGTGCAACACATGCCCCCCACACACACAGAGATGTGTGGAATAGATAGCACAGTCTCACCTCTCCCAGTGTTGCTGTCATGCTACTGAGTTAAGCTTCCCTGAATGTCCTTGCTACTCTCCCAGAAGCTGGTAGATCCACTGTAGACACACATAACCATCTAACTTCATGATGTCCTTTCTTCAAGAAATAGCAACATATCAGCATTCATTGGATCACCCTAGAATGATGAATTGAAAAAAAAAAAAAACAATTTCCTTCTTTGGACCTCAGGGATGTATAATGGAATTTTTTGCAGCAATTAGAGGCAAAAATCTAAATGTGCTCACAACAACAAGGGTAGAGTTGGATTTTTTAAAAGATATAATATTTAGTAGTGAAAAATGCAACCCAAAATAAGGTGTATGAACAATACATACAAGATAAAAACACATATATGCTCAAAAATAGAAACCACGGAGGAAGCATACATGTCCAACACACAAGAATGGCTGCTTATGAGAAGAGAAGAGAAGGGAAAAAAGGAGGCGGTACCAGAATGAAAGAGAGAAAATAATAGAAAAGGAGAGTGTTCTTGCATAAATCATGGTATTAATGTGTCATCAACTGAAGAATATTACTAACTTGCCAAATATAAAATTTTACTTTCTAATGTCTTTTCTGCTTTTGTGGAGACACTCAAAATAACATTTGTCAAATGGATGAATGAAAAGGCACCAATCTAAAAATAGTCTTTAGAGCAATAAGATAGGCTGACAAGGCTTCCTTCTTACTATCTGCAGCCTGATGATCTGCAGGGAATTGTCTGCAGGACCCCCACAGATACTAAAATCCATGGATGCTCAAGTTCCTTATGTAAAATGGTATCGTGTTTGCATACAATATATGGAGATCCTCCTGTACAATTTAAATCATATCTATATTACTTGTAATACCTCATGCAATGTAAATGCTATGTAAGCAATTATTGTAGTGTATCATTTAGAAGATAGTGAAAGAAAAAGTCTACATGTTCAGTATAGACACTATGACACTATTTTTTTTCTAAATAGTTTTGTCCTGAAAATATTCTTGGCTGATTCTACAGATGTAAAACCTGCAGATGTGGAGAGCCGATTGTACTAGGTTTTAGACTCAGAGCTAAGTCTGAGTAGTCCACGATTACATATCATAATATTTGCCTAGGAAATGATAAGCACAAAAAAATTGTAACACTGTTTTAGCAAAGATATGAAGGGGTGCTTTCAAAATACTGATAGAAGTGTAAAATGTACATCTTCTGAAAACAAATACTTACTGAGAGCCACAAAAATATAACATCCTGTAACCCAAGACTTCCACTTTTAATAATTTATCACAAAAAACTAATTTGTGTGCAATCGGATTTATATCAAATGATGTTTCAGACAATATTACTTGAAATGGGAAATTTCAAATAACATAAATATTAGCCGGGCATGGTGGCGCACGCCTGTAATCCCAGCACTTGGGAGGCTGAGGCAGGAGGATCGCCAGTTCAAAGCCAGCCTTAGCAATGGTGAGGCACTTAGCAACTCAGTGAGACCCTGTCTCTAATAAAATACAAAAAAAGGTCTGGGGATGTGGCCCAGTGGTCGAGTGCCCCTGAGTTCAATCCCCGGTACCAAAAAAAGAAAGAAAAAATAACATAAATATTTCAAATAGCATAAATGGAAATTTACTAAATAAATTTTGTCACACATATGAGAATCATATTTTTTTAAATATTTATTTATTTGCTTTAGTTGTAACCAATGCATTTATTTGTATGTGGTGCTGAGGATCGAACCCGGGCCACGCTAGGCGAGCGTTCTACCGCTGAGCCACAATCCCAGCCCCGAGAATCATATTTAATCAAGTGCAATTATATTAGAAAATGCTTATCATGTGTTGTTAAGCAAATATAGCATTCTAAAATGTGCCACATAATCCCAATTTTGAAGAAAGGAAGGATATACACTAAAATATTAATGGCAATTATCTGAGCTAATGTACTAATTCAGTTAAAACTTATAATTTCTGGTTTATAGTTGACACGTGTATTTCAGCTGGAAAAGTACTAAAACAAAAACATCTGTGAATATTCCATATTATAATTTTATCTGTTATACTATATTATGTCTCAAAGGCATGAAAAGAAGAGTATTTCCAAGCTGGATTCTTAAAATAATGTGCTTCTGTATTCACAGAATTCTCAAAGTCTTTTTTATATGTACATTTCAACCATCATTCAGTCACACTTATCATGTCACCTTGAGCCACACTTTATTGTGTCCTCCTCAAGTCATGTTAATAATTAAAGAGAAAGTCATTTCAAGATAAGAATGTGGATAAACAAATATTCCCTATAATTTTCTAAACCTTAACTGAGAATTCATTAAATATCTTATTAAGGTTCTGTTTGTTATCAAAATCAAGGGAATCCATTCTTTTCATGCATGTGGGTGTTGCAGAGTTCAGTCTAGTCAGGATAAAAGAGAAATGACAGGACATTAGGACCCATTTCAAGCAAAGAGTTATATTAAAACCCAGATCAGCTTTTACTTTAATAATAAAGAATAAATGCTTTTTATTTATGTTTTTACTCTGAAGTTTAAAACTCTGGAGGGCTAAAGAGATAAGCAAGAGCAGGATAAGGTCAAAATCCAAGCATTGATATGTTTTCTATTTTTCTACGGGTAATAGCTGGTTCTAGTATCTTATCACTTTAACAAATGGATCTTCTTGGGGGAAAATAAAAAAGCATAATACAAAAAACAAAAACTTGCCTGGATCTAGATTTAAATTTCACTGTGAGTAAATGCTATCTGAAGAAATCTACCATAATTCTACTGCAATATATGTAACCATAAAAAACATATATGATAAAGTACACATCAGTTTAAAAAGTAAGACGCTGGGCTGGGGTTGTGGCTCAGTGGTAGAGTACTCCCCTAGCATGTGTGAAGAACTGGGTTCAATTCTCAGCACCACATAAAAATAAATAAATAAAAATAAAGGTATTGTGTCTATTTAAAAAAAAAGTAAGACATGCCAGTAGTTAGAGGAAGGGTGACTTATTCTTCCGCCAGTATTTCTAAGACAAAAATTCCAAGGCAAAATGTTTTTAATTGATATCATTTGGTGGATGATATTTTTAATTGTTTAATTGTAATTTTAATGTGTCACTGATTTTTTGTTAAACATGCATTTGTAAACTCATCTACCATTCATTACTTTGAACTATTGACTTCTGCGATGTAATTTTTTAAATTCCATTGTGCAAATTACTTGAAGCAACCTGTAAAATCAGATATGCTTAAAACTCAAACTAAGGAATACATTCCGATGTCTTGCTTTTTATTAAATGATAATTACATATAGACCTATTACTTCCATGACATCCCTTTCTTTAGATAGGAGACACAAACCTGTCCTTTATATAAGACATTATTATAAAATAAATATTTGTGTGTCCCAAAATTCATGTGTTGAAGCTCTAATCAATGTGTCTATATTTGGAAATGGGCCCTTTAACATATTAAGGTTAAATGAGGTGATAAGGGTGAGGCCCAGATCAGTTAATATTTAGTGTTGTTATGAGATGAGAGAACTCACTAGTCCTCTCTCCACACACACAAGTAAAAGAGGACCTAGCAAGCATGTAGCAAGATGACAGCCATAGACAAGGCAGGAAGAGAGCCCTCACTGGAAATTGAATAGCTAGAACCTTGATCATGGACTTCTAGCTTACAGAGCTTTGAGAAAATAAATATCCATTGTCTAACAATCCAGTTTATGGTATTTTGTGATGACAGCCCAAATGTGTGTGTGTGTGTGTGTGTGTGTGTGTGTGTGTGTGTATAATTTAATGTCATTTGTATGCTTGTTTGGCACTTACTTTGTACCAAATGAGTTAAGTTATTGATTAATTGTATTGTACCAAAAATAAGTTTCTTTGACAATCTAGACTTTGAATACATCTTCACATTGGGGATTGCAGACATGTGGCACTCATACGACCCTTCTCCTAAGTAAGTACATGGTAGAGATTACTAGTTGATCACAACACTCTTTCTTCCTGAATGTAGACCAGGACTTATAACCCTTTTTAACATTCCAAGCAGCCACTAGTAATGTATGAAAGTAGCCATTTCAGTTGAAATCTATTCCCCATTCCCATGTTAGACTAGTTCACTGAGTGCTTAGATACTATCTTTTTTAAATTTTTAATTAGTTTTTGTAATACTATCTTATTGCTTTTCATAGCCCATAACCCTTCACCTGATAGGAACTTAGTAAATAGTGAATTAAAGGAACTGCATTCTGAGTATAAACCTTCTATATAAGAGTTTTAGGCCAAGAATCAAGATAAGCTTGTCTTGGCTCTACACAAATGGAAATGAAAGCATTACATGTACTTTTAACTTTGGTTGAATTCTCATCAAGCATGAATAATGAACCAAAACAATGATTAAATTAATAATTCATAACAATACTTCATAATCAATAAGCCATAATAATGAATGGTGCATTATTATTAAGTTCAAAGATAGAAGATTCAAGGACACAAGAGTGGAAAGACCAGCCTCTGGCCTCTAATTATCTACTTGTGGTATGAGATATCACAATATAAGCAGAGTGTGACAAGTGCCACTATCACATGAATGGTTTTGACAATAGAATCAGAAGATGTTCATAGGAAGGAAGGGAAGGCTTTCCTTCAAAGCTAAAAGGAAATTTAGTAGATGAATCAGTGGCTCTATTTTCCATAAGCTCCTCTATGGTCTTCGGCTGACCTAGCGATTAGCTGTCAGGATAGTCATTGTCTATGCCCAAAATAGCTGTATTCTCTCTACACTGACCTGCCCCATCATATGCAAAGCAAATGAAGAAGAGTGATTTTTCTAAATCCTTGAGCAGCTGAAAAGATGCCACATGCTGTCTTTCTTTTAGTGACTCAGTTTCCTGGGGTCAAAGTCTTGCCGTTCCAATCTAAAATGTTCTTAACCTTAATGGCAGCACATAACAACAGAAAAGATAAGAGAAAAAAATTAAGAAATAAAAAATTTGAGACTCCAAACCCAACTTTGAGGATAAAAATTTTTAATAATGATAAATTGGTTGCTTTTATATCCTCAGATAGGCATCTCTTAGGCAATACTTACTTTACTGAATCATATCAGGAGATTGGAAATTAAACTTAACTGAGAAAGAATTTGGCCTTGATGGACTGATGATCATGGAGTAGACTTCTTTTTCCCAAAATCTAGCAACTCACACTTCTATCTCTAGTGGACTCCAATCCAACATTCTTAATAACTTGTTTCTTATTCTCAAAGTTTGCAATCTTATTCACTTGTATAATGCAATTTCCCCAGAATAAGTACAGAACTAATTGAGGAACTTAATGACTAATTTCTTGAGCCAAAAAAGATGTTCATATAATCTTTAACATTCAGGTTTGTAACTAGATTATCTGTTTGGCCTAGGAAGACAATAATCACACCTTATACTCCAATAACATTAAAAATCGATGTGTAGTAGAAAAGTTAATTAAGATTATGAAATATTAATTACCCTTTTTGATCTTTTCATTTAAAAAACCATTCTCCCTTCATTTTGTTGATATTCAAAGCCAAACTGTAGACGATGCATCTCTGAATTTACAAGGCTGTAACCAGTGATATTTACATGATAAATCTTCATACCACACACTGAATATTCAATGAGAAACAACACACTGCCCAGTAGCTCCTCTATTATTGATACCCTGGGTGTCTGGAGAGACTGTAAATCTTTGCATATAGATCAAATTAAGTTTGTGATTAAATACAAAGTAAAAAAATCCTTCCATTTCAAGCCTTGGGAAGTAGTGAGAAATACTGTCACCACAGAGCTTTCTGAAAGGGTCCATTTTACATAAAGCCAAATGCTTTTCCCATGAAGGAAACTAAACTTATCTCAAGAGTAGGTCCCACATCACTAAAATCCACCTAGCTATATTTGGGAACAGATTTCATAGTCCACATTTTTGTTTTTTATTTGCTGCACATATATTCTATTCACGTTTACCAACCTAATATAGTTAATTCCTGCTGAAACTGGGGGAAGAAAGAAATTATGGAACCATGGGTATTTAAAATCTAAAATTTTAAGATATGCCATTTTTCCTATCCTCTTGCCCCTCCTCTCCCCCCACCTTGTTCTATTTAACATTCCTTCATTCCTCTCATCCCCCCTCCCTTGCCATTATAATTCAGTATCATCATAGCAAAGTAATCATTCAACCTTTGGTTTTTTGGGATTGGCTAACTTCACTTAGCATTATTTTCTCCAACTCCATCCATTTACCTGCAAATGTCATGATTTTATTCTCTTTTAGTGCTGAGTAGTGTTCCATTGTGTATATATACCAAAGTTTCCCTATCCATTCTTCTATTGATGGTCATCGGGGTTCTTTCCACAATCTAGCTATGGTGAATCGTGCTGCTATAAACATTGATGTGGCTGTGTCCCTGTAGTAAGCTGTTTTTAAGTCCTTTGGGTATAGACCAAGGAGTGGGATAGCTGGGTCAAATGGTGGTTCCATTCCAAGTTTTCCTAGGAATCTCCATACTGCTTTCCTGATTGGCTGCACCAATTTGCAGTCCCATCAGCAATGTATGAGTGTGCCCTTTTCCCCACATCCTCACCAGCATTTATTATTGTTTGAGTTAGACATCATTACACTACGTACATACATAAAAACACAAATGGTGTGAAAATACTTAATGTAAAACCAGTGACTTGAAAAACTGTGCTCTTTATATGTAATATGAAAGGTATTGCACTCTGCAAGCATGTATAACAAATTAAAATAAATAAATAATGATTTTTTTAAAAAGGGCTAGCGAGAAGCTGGGGTTGTAGCTCAGTGTTAGAACACTTGCCTAACATGTGTGAGACACTGGGTTCAATCATCAGCACCACATAAAAATAAATAAATAAATAAATAAAGGTATTGTGTCCACCTACAACTAATATATATATTTATTTATTTATATTTATTCAAAAAGACTAGGGATGTGCAAAGTACTGATTTGTGCTATAAGATGGAGGGACCTTACAAATGCTAAAAGAAACCAGATATAATTTATATAAAACATCCACAACAGGTAAATCCATAGAGTCAGAAAGCAGATTAGTGATTGCCAGCAGTTGGAGGAAGGTGGCAAAGGGTAGTAACTATTCACTGGGTTGTATTTTGGGGTAATGAAAATGGCTTGGTACCAGATAGAGGTGATTGCACAACATTGTAAATGTACTAAATGCCAATGAGTTGCTCACTATAAAGTGAATAATTTTATAAGAATTTCATTTCAATAAAATTTTTTTAACTTAAAAAAATTTTTTTTAAGTTATGTTCACATCCGACAGAGAGACGATCCCAGTGCAGGACCCCAGCAGAAAAAGCCCCGGCCTGCAAGCTTCCCAGGTAGGCCCCCACTGGCAGACTTTCACAGCCTGCCAAATGAAGAAAGGCGATCCCACAACAGGACAGCAGAAGAACATGCCCTGGTCTGCAAGCTTCCCAGGTTCTCGGTAACTGCCTGGACGTGATCCTGGACAACTGGCTTAAACTGGAAGGGGAAAAAAAGAAGGACTTCAGGGCGCTGTTTGAGATCTGTTCCTGAGATTTGTTCCTGGGTTTGACTTTGGTTTTCTTTTTTGTTGTTGTTGTTGTTTGATTGTGGGTTTGTTTGTTTGTTCGCTTTTATTCCTCTTTTCTTTCTTTCTTTTCTTCCTTCTCACTTTTGTCTCCTTTCTTCTTCCCTCATCTTTCCTATTTACACCCTGTCATTGCATTCTCAACAGAGGCAAAAACAAGTTATAAGCAGAAATTGGGATTTCGAGAACTAGGGCAACTAAATTATACAGCAAAGCGGTGTTATATATAATTTATTCTCTCTCTTTTTTTTCTCACTTTCTCTTTCCTCTCTTTTACACTAATCCCTACTTCTTTGTCATCTCTCTTTGTTTTGCCTCTTTCTTCTTCTTTTCTTTTTTGCTTTTCCATCTTTCTTTTTTTCTTCTCTCAACGGTTGCATAAGTTTGGTGTATATATAAATCAGTCTTTCCACTAAATCATTCACTCTCTTTCCTCTCTTGTCTGATGATATTAAACCACTTCCATAGAATTATCTTTTCACACTTTTTAAGAAAATCAACCCAATACCCTCACTTCCTTCTTCCTAAACTTATCACCTCTGTGTCCAACACTTGAAACTATAAAACCCATCACAAACATACAGAGTAAATTGGAGACAATATCTGAGGTAACTAAATCTGTACATTGTGATCAAACTGGGATTATCTGAATAATAAGTGTTTGGTTTTAAAGTGTAAAGTATTTGTAAGGGGATCTGATAGCATTGTACTACAAGAGCATTTTAAGGATTTAAGGTAAAAACGAAATAGTCAAGGTTCCACAGTGCTAGAAAAAAATCACACAAGCAATATGAAGAAACATGGGAAGAAAGTGACTCAAACAAATCAACATATCTCCTCAGAAGATTCCATGGCAAGCACAGTTGGTCAAATGCCAGAGATGGAATTCAGAAATTACATATTCCAAAAGTTTATGGAACTTAAGAATGAACTAAAAAATGATATAAGGGAGCAACTACAAGTGGTAAAAGATCATTTTGACAAAGAACTCCATAAACAAATACAGGAAGCAAAAGATTACTTCAATAGGGAGATAGAGGTTCTAAAGAGAAACCAAACAGAAATTCTGGAAATGAAAGAAGCAATAAACCAAACTAAATGTTCAAATGAAAGCATCACCAACAGATTAGACCACTTGGAAGAAAGGACCTCAGATAATGGAGACAAAATATATACCCTGGAGAAAAATGTAGATTACACAGCAAAAATTGTAAGAAATCAAGAACAGAACTTTCAAGAAATGTGGGACAGCATAAAAAGACCAAATTTAAGAGTGATTGGGGTGGAGGAAGGTGCAGAGTTCCAAGCCAAAGGAATGAGTAATGTATTCAATGAAATAATAGCAGAAAATTTTCCAAACTTGAGGAATGAATGGGAAAACCAAGTGCAAGAGGCTTACCGAACACCAAACGTACAAAATCACAACAGATCCACACCAAGACACGTTGTAATGAAAATGCCTAATGTACTGACCAAGGAGAGAATATCAAAAGCCACAAGAGAAAGGAAGCAGATTACATATAGGGGGAAACCAATCAGACTATGTTCAGATTTTTCAACCCAGACTTTAAAAGCTAGAAGATCCTGGAATAGCATATTTCAAGCTCTGAAAGAAAAGGGATGTCAACCAAAAATCTTATACCCAGCAAAATTGAGCTTTAGATTTGAAGATGAAATAAAAACCTTCCACGACAAACAAAAGTTAAAAGATTTCACAACTCGAAAGCCAGAACTTCTGAACATCCTGGACAAAATATTCCACGAAGAAGAAAAGAATAATAACAATGAAAATCAACAAAGGGAGATATTAAACTAAAGGAAATACCAACCAGAGGAGAAAACAAATCGAGTTAAATACCATAAACAAATAAAAATGGATGGGAATAAGAATCATATCTCAGTAATAACCCTGAATGTTAATGGCCTAAACTCACCATTCAAAAGACACAGATTGTCAGACTGGATTAAAAAAAAATATGACCCGCTGGGCGCGGTGGCACACGCCTGTAATCCCAGCACTTTGGGAGGCTTATGCAGGAGGATTGTGAGTTCAAAGCCAGCCTCAGCAATGGCCAGGCACCTAGCAACTCAGTGAGACCCTGTCTCTAAATAAAATACAAAAAAGGGCTGAGGATGTGACACAGTGGTCGAGTGGCCCTGAGTTCAATCCGTGGTACCAAAAAAAAAAAAAAAAAAAAAAACCCGACAATTTGCTGTCTCCAAGAAACCCACCTCATAGAAAAAGACATCAATAGACTGAAGGTGAAAGGATGGGAAAAGTCTTATTACTCACATGGGCTGAGGAAGCAAGCAGGGGTTTCCATTCTCATATCAAATAAGGTAGACTTCAAGACAAAGCTAATCAAACGGGACAAAGATAGATATTTCTTACTACTTAAGTGAACCATTCATCAATAAGATATAACAATTATAAATCTATATGCCCCAAATAATGGGGCACCTACATTCATCAAACAAACTCTTCTCAAGTTCAAGAGTAAAATAGACCATAACACAATTATTCTAGGGGACTTCAACACACCTCTCTCACCAATGGAGAGATCATCTAAACAAAAGCTAAATAAAGAAACTGTAGGTCTCATCAAAACAATTAATAACTTAGACCTAACAGACATATACAGAATATTTCATCTCTCAGTGAGTGAATACACTTTCTTCTCAGCAGCACATGGCTCCTTCTCCAAAATAGACCATATATTATGCCACAAGGCAAATCTCAGCAAATATAAAAAAGTAGAGATACTACCCTGCATTCTATCAGACCATAATAGGATGAAATTGGAAATCAATGACAAAACAAGAAACAAAAAATACTATTCTAACAAATGGAAGCTAAACAACATGCTACTGAATGAACAAGGGGTTGAAGAAGATATCAAGGAGGAGATTAAAAAATTCCTAGAGGTAAGTGAAAATGCAGATACATCATATAGTAATCTCTGGGACACTATGAAGGCAGTAGTAAGAGGAAAATTCATTGCACTGAGTTCATTCCTTAAAAGAATAAAAAAACCAACAAATAAATGACTTAACATCACACCTCAAAGCACTAGAAAAAGAGGAACAAATCAACACTAAGAGAAGTAGAAGACAGGAAATAATTAAAATCAGAGCTTAAATTAATGAAATTGAGATTAAAGAAACAATTCAAAGAATTGACAAAACTAAAAGTTGGTTCTTTGAAAAAATAAATAAAATTGACAGACCCTTAGCAATGCTAACAAAAAGAAGAAGAGAAAAAACTCAAATTACTAATATCCGTGATGAAAAAGGAAATATCACAACAAACACCTCAGATATACAGAATATAATTAGAAGTTACTTTTAAAACTTGTACTCTAATAAATTGAAAATACTGAATGCATCAACAGATTTCTACAGTCCTACGAATTGCCCAAACCAGAATGGAAGGCTATACACAATTTAAACAGATCAATTCCAATCAAGGAAATTGAAGACGCCATCAAAAAGCTACCATCAAGAAAAAGTCCAGGTCCTGGTGGGTTCACAGCTGAGTTCTATAAGACCTTCAAAGAAGAACTAATACCAATGCTCTTCAACTTATTTAAAGAAATAGAAAAAGAGGGAGCTCTCCCAGACTCTTTCTATGAGGCCAATATTACATTATTTCCAAAGCCAGGCAATGACACAGCCAAAAAAGAAAACTTCAGGCCAATATCTTTAATGAACATAGATGCAAAAATCCTCAACAAAATTCTGGCAAATCGAATACAAAAACATATCAAAAAGATAGTACACCACGATCAAATGGGGTTCATCCCAGGGAAGCAAGGTTGGTTCAACATTTGGAAATCAATAAACATAATACATCACATCAATAGACTTAAAGGTAAAAACCATATGATCATCTCAATAGATGCAGAAAAAGCATTTGACAAAATACAATACCTCTTTATGTTCAAAACACTTGAAAAACTAGGAATAACAGGAACATATCTCAACATCATAAAAGCTATTTATGCAAAGCCCCAAGCTAACATTATCTTAAATGAAGAAAAATTGAAAGCATTTCCTCTAAAAACTGGAACAAGACAGGGATGCCCCCTGTCACCACGGCTATTTAACATAGTACTTGAAACTCTGGCTAGAGCAATTCAACAGACAAAAGCAATTAAAGGGATCCAGATAGGAAAAGAAGAGCTCAAATTAGCACTATTTGCTGATGACATGATAATATACTTAGAAGACAAAAAAAAACTCTACCAGAAAACTTTTACAACTAGTAAATGAATTCAGCAAAGTAGCAGGATACAAAATCAATACCCATAAGTCAAAGGCATTTTTGTACATCAGTGACAAATCCTCTGAAAGGGAAATGATGAAAAATACCCCATTTATAATAGCATCAAAAAAATAAAATATCTGGGAATCAATGAAAGAGGTGAAGGACCTCTATTATGAAACTATAGAACACTAAAAAAAGAAATTATAGAAGACCGCAGAAGATGAAAAGACCTACCTTGTTCTTGGATAGGTAGAACTAATATTGTCAAAATGTCCATACTACCAAAAGCATTATACAGATTTAATAAAATTCCAATCAAAGCCCCAATAACATTCCTCAAAGAAATAGAAAAAGCAGTCATGAAATTCATCTGGAAAAATAAGAGACCCAGAAAAGCCAAAGCAATCCTTAGCAAGAAAAGTGAAGCAGGTGGCATCACCATACCAGACTTTAAATTATACTATAGAGCAATAGTAACAAAAACAGCATGGTATTGGCACCAAAACAGACTGGTAGACCAATGGTACAGAACTGAGGACACAGAGACTAATACATATAATTTCAGCTATCTTATATTGGACAAAGGCGCCAAAAATGTACAGTGGAGAAAGGATAGCCTCTTCAACAAATGGTGCTGGGAAAACTGGAAATCCATATGCAACAAAATGAAATTAAACCTTTATCTCTCACCATGCACAAAATTCAATTCAAAGTGGATCAAGGACCTAGGAATTAGACCAGAGACAATACACTTAATAGAAGAAAAAGTAAGCTCTAATTTCCAACATATCGGATTAGGCCCCAAGTTCTTTACTAAGAATCCTGTAGCACAAGAATTAATATTAAGAATCAATGAATGGGATAGATTCAAACTAAAAAGCTTCATCTCAGCAAAAGAAACAATCAGTGAGTTGAATAGAGAGCCAACTAATTGGGAACAAATATTTAATACATGCACATCAGATGGAGCACTAATTTCTAGAATATATAAAGAACTCAAAAAACTTAATTCCAAAAAAACAAATAACCCAATCAACAAATGGGCTAAGGAATTGAAAAGACACTTCTCAGAAGAAGATACACAATTAATCAACAAATACATGAAAAAATGCTCAACATCGCTGGCAATTAGAGAAATGCAAATCAAAACTACTCTAAGATTTCATTTTACTCCAGTCAGAATGGTAGCCATTAAGAACACAAACAACAATAAATGTTGGAGAGGATGTGGGGGAAAAGGCACACTCATACATTACTGGTGGGACTGCAAAATGGTGCAACCGTTTATGGAAGGCAGTATGAAGATTTCTTGGAAAACTCAGAATGGAACCCAGCTATCCCATTCCTGGGTCTATTCCCAAAGGACTTAAAAGCAGCATATTACAGTGACACAGCCACTTCAATGTTTATAGCAATACAATTCACAATAGCTAGATTGTGGAACCAACCTAGATGTCCCTCAGTTGATGAATGGATAAAGAAAATGTGGTACATATACACAATGGAATTTTACTCAGCAATAAAAGAAAAGAAAATAATGGCATTCACAGGTAAATGGATGAAGTTGGAGAGTATAATGCCAAGTGAAGTTAGTCAATCTTAAAAATCCAAATACAGAATGTTTTCTCTGATATAAGGAGGCTGATTCACAATGGTGTTGGGTCAGGGTACATAGGAAGATTAGAGGAACGCTAGAAAGGTCAAAGGGGAGGAATAGGAAGGAAGGGAGAAAGGGGGGTTGGAGGGGAAAAAAAGAAAAGGTGGTTGAATAAGATGGATGTCATTATTCTAAATGCATGATTGAAGATTTGAATGGTACAAATATACATTGTATACAAACAGTGTTTTGTAAAAAGATGCTCTATATGTTTATTATGAATTATAATGCATACTAGTATTATAAATACAACTTTGAATTAAAAAAAGATATGTTCACCTCCCAAATCCCTTTCTTTTATACAGAGTGGAAGCTACTGTTAGAACCTATGAAGGAGGTGATCTCCATTTCATTTTTATTGTGAGTTTCAGATTACATGAAGGTTTTATTTGATACCCTTCATACATGAGATGGCCAGTAGATAACTAAACAGACATAGTTGAAATGGGAAAGCTAACCAGTAAGAATATACCTTCCCTTGATTTTACAATTATGGGAGATTCTGCTTGTATTATAGGAAATCTCTGGTGGTACTATCTGAAAAGGTGAGATGTGAGCATCCTAGGACCAATGAAGGCAGCTAGGTTCATAACAGAATACAAGAGTGGTCCACTGCCCAGGACCCTGGAGAGGCACTGCCACTCCTCCACTCACCTCAACACTCCAGTAATCCTCACTCCAGCTGGTGAGAGCCCATTTGGCTGCCTTCAGGGCAAGTGGGAGTGCTGGAGATGTCACACTTGCCGAAGAAGACTTCAACCACCAAGAGATGGAACTTTGATAAATAGATACCCTTTCCTTTGCCTCTCAGTTGGGATAATACTGAACCATGTTCCACATTGTGGGCTAGATTTCCCAACTGACCAATGGTCACTGGTTTGATTCATTATCCCTCACTGGCTTCCTTCACCTTCTTATTTGACATCTCAACTTCTTTACTGAAATGTCCTACAATCATCTCCCCAAAATAAATTACTTACGGTCAAACCTTTGTGTGGGGGGTCTATTTCTGGAAAAATCCAAACAAAAACAGATCCTGAGTGCTTTGGGGGGTTCAAATGAAAAGGCCATCTGTCTGCTCTTTATAGGTACCTAGAGAGAGCAGTGGGGCAGTGAACAGGTCATGTAATTGATAGAATTGTAGAAACAACAAAATTTCATAATTACTACAAGGAAGTTCAGAAATCACATAGGCCAACCTTCTAACTAATATTGTGCATAAAAATGACTATACCTCTAACTACTGGAAAAGTTATGCATAAAGTGCTAAGGGAAATATAAGATCCCTATAGTAATTAGAGAGGCAGAGATTAATGTTAGCTGGGCCAATAAAGGTAGGCTTCATAGGCTTCATGGAAGAGATGGCATCTTCGATGAGCCTTGAAGTATAGATAGTCTTTCAACAGCATTTTCATAGTGGGGACAAGTAACACAAATAGCATAAGCCAAAAAGGGCAATTCATAGAGTCAATGAAAGAGCTTATTAGCCATGAGCAGGAGAGGGAGCACAGCACTGAAGGTTTCAGAGGAAACAGGATGGAGCTCTCAGGCTACCTCTGGACTCATCAATGTGGCCAGGAAACTAGGGACATGTAAATGGATGACAGTCCTCATTTACATCATATGACCAGGAAGGAGAACAATGGTTTTCCCCGAAAGGAGGAGGCAAGAAGGGAAAGATGGAATTTGGTTCAGACATGACCAGAGGGAGAAATCATGGTGGTCGGCCACTTTAATAACAGGATTATAGGTACACGGAGCACCAAGAACAGACTTTCAAAGTATAGAGAAGATAACCCAGTCATAACCCCAAGGTTTCAGTGAAGTGCGCGACAAGTATCTCCAATTTGCTAAACCCACCCATAAAATCTAAAGCCTAGAACTCTTCTGCAAGAACCATGCTGCCACCCAAAGCAAAGGCAAATTCCAATTCTCATCCTCTTTTATATTATCTCAAGGAGATTTTTTCAGGCATATTCTGTGTCTTTCATTAAACAGATAAGTTTTCTAGGATATGAATATAATAAAAGAGCAAAATATATTAATGTGATGGATGAAATTGTATTTTAAGACATACACATTATAAAACTAAAGGTATCCTAAAAATGGGAAACCCATTCCAGGAGACAGCACTCTTGGCTGGAGACCAGCATATGAATTATGTGTGGTACCTGGTGATGGCTGTTTACTGCAGAGTTGGAGATATCGCTGACCTTGATGCGACATCCTCAATGGTTTGCCACATTATCTCAAAAGAGATGCATCCTTGCAGACAAAATAAAACTTTCAAAGTCCTTTGGAAAAAAAAAAAAGAGACTTCTTCAGCTGAAGCTGCACCTTCATTCACAAAGAAAAAAAATATTCATCTAGAAGTCATCTTGTAGGACAAATCAGATCCCATGCTGCCTTCAAACACAGACAGGGGATCCCATCTACAAATCACTCACAGGCTGTATAATCTTTGAATGCCACAGCAAACTGCTAGCCTTACAGACATTTTCAAATGTAATTGAAAATCTGGTGTAACCTGTGTAGAAACTAAAAGCAAACGTAATATTTGCTCCAAAAATCAGTTTATCTTCCTTACCTCCATATAGGTCTCAAAAAAAAAAAAAATGCCCCACTATTCTCTCTGTCTCCCTGATGTAAAGCCCTATCTGGTGATGTCTTCTTTGTAAGCCCCTGCACATAGCCATAAAGGCTGGCAGTTCTTGACCCTATAATTTTCCTAGTCATCCTTTTTTTCTCATACCCCTGGACACATCTTTAACACCTGAGATTAAGGACTAGTGAACTGTGGCTGTCATGCTAGGCAAGTGTTCCACCACTAAGCCACATCCCCAGCCTGAAATCCTCAGTTCTTTACTATCTGGCCCGTGATAGAAAATACTCACCTATTCTTATTCTCTGTTCAAATTTCTTTCCAGTTATCCCTACTTTAAAATATCCAGTACTCAAAATCCTCTACTGTATTATCCAATGGATCTCTCTCCTCCCCCATCCCCCCATCTATTACATACACACACACACACACACACACACACACACACACACACACACTATTTAAAACTTATTAAAAAAAAAAAAACTTCTCAGTGCACTGAGAATAAATTCCCAATAGTATGGTTCTACATGACTGGGCGTGGTTTATCTCTGCAACCTCTCATCTCCTTTCACTTGCCATACTCCACCCTCACAGGTCCTTATTTCCTTCAAGTGCAAATCCTTCTCATCCCAGGGCCCTTGCAACTACTGCTCCCTTTTCATGCAATGCTTTTCCCCACTCATCATTTGGGAAATGAGGGCAGCTATCCTTTATTTAGAAAACACTTGTCATCTTTCAAATCTCTTCTTCAATGTCACCCCCTCAAAGATGAGTCCATCCTTTCTCAAGAAGGTTTCTTTCACTCTGTTCTTTCCTAGCTCCTTGTTCTTTTACAGAGGAAATTAAGCTTTTATTTTATTTTTAGACTGTTGTCTTATTGACAAAGGAAGTCATGTATTGTGTCCTAACCTTCCTAACCATACGAAGACAAGTATTATGTCCATTTTACTTATCACTCAACATTCAGCAACTGCTAAAGCAGTAACCACTCAAAGCACCCATATGAATGAATGATCTTTCATTTAGTCCCTCCAAAATATTCATTCGTTGGCCTGACACAATTAGCCCTATCCAATTTTCCAGCCCTACTTGCATGCCTCACTCCAGGTAAACTGAGTGAACCCAACTTTTTCACTTCTGAACCTTCCTTGTCCCTCCCAACTCCACCTCCTCTTTCATTTTTGCTCAGGAAAATCTTTCTCTTCCAGGCTTAATTCAAACAATTATTCTACAAAACAGTGTTATAATAAAAATAATGCAACCAGTGTAAAATCAAAGCCATATTTCTCAAGAATGCTTCCTAGAATAGTCTTTAATATACTTTGATAACCTCATGTCAAAACACAATTCAGTGAAAGCAATTCTATTGGAGCCCATGTGATGATGCATTCCTCAGATTCTCTGGTTGGCTTAATTCAGGAACAAATTTTAGTGTATCAATGGGTGGATTATATTCAGGTTGTTTGCTGTTAATATTTTCACAGCTGTAGTTTTGAAAGTAGTTAGTACCAACAAGTTTTCATAGGTACCCCTATTCTGTTTTAGTTAACTGAGCTTAGAATGACTCACGATCATAAAGAAGTCCAACTCACTTCCTTCCAGTGAGGAGAGTATATTCTAATATCAATCATTATGAGGCACCATACCTAGAGTAAAGCAACTCGCTGACTAAGAGCATTTTTAGTTGACAATAGTAAAACCTTATCATTTGCACAAAAGCAATATTTCAGTGTCTACTGCCTGTAGCTTGAGGGTCTATATCTGAAGAGATAGCAACATATTCCAAAAACAGTTAAACAGGAATGAGGCCACAACACACCTCTGTGGTGTGTGGACATGTCTTCACCTTTGTTTTATACAGAATAAGTGAACCTAATGTAGGCCCAACTCTCCAATATGTCAACTTAGGAACCGAATTCCTCAACAAGACTCCTAAAGCACAGGAAGTAAAATCAGAATCAATAAATGGGACAGTATCAAGTTGAAAGATTTCTTCACAGCAAAGGAAACAATCAAGAATGTGAAGAGAGAGCCTACAGAGTGGGAAAAATTCTTTCCCACCTGCACTTCAAATAAAGCATTGATCTCCAGGATATATAAATAAATAAAAAACTTAACACCAAAGAAGCAAATAACCCAATCAACAAATGGGCAAAGGAACTGAACAGACACTTTACAGAAGAAGAAATACAAATTGTCAACAAATATATGAAAAATATTTGGCATCTCTAGCAACTAGAGAAATGCAAATCAAATCTACCCTGGGATTTCATCTCACTTCAGTCAGAACAGCAACAATCAAGAACACAAGTAAAAATAAATGTTGGTGAGGATGTTGCTGGTGGGACTGCAAATTGGTGCCAGTGCTCTGGAAAGCAGTGTGGAGATTCCTCAGAAAACTAGGAATGGAACCACCATTTGACCCAGTTATTCCACTCCTCAATATATATCCAAAGGACTTAAAATCCAAATACTACAGTGACACGGCCACATCAGTGTTTATTTAGCTCAATTCACAATAGCTAAACTATGGAACCAACCTAGGTACCCTTCAACAGATGAATGGACTAATAGAATGTAGTATACATACACAATGAAACATTAGCCATAAAAAAGATTGAAATTATGGCATTCGCCAGTAAATGGATGAATCTAGAAACTGTTGTGCTAAGTAAAATAAGCCAATCCCCCAAAACCAAAGGTCAAATGTTCTCCAATATGTGGGTGGGAGGGAAAGAATATTAGTTTAGTGGATTAGACAAAGAGGAATGAAGAGAAGGAAGGGGGATAGGAATAGGAAAGACAATGGAATGAATCTGACGTAACTTTCCTATGTACATATATGAATACACCACAGCAAATCTCCATATCATGTACAACCGCAAGACTAGGATCCTAATTAGAATAAAATATACACCACATTTGTATAAATATGTTAAAATATATTCTACTCTCATATATAAGTAAAAAGAGCAAATAAAAAAATCAAAGAGTGGAATGACTTGGTCAAATGTCAGTTCCATTCCAAGTTTTCTGAGGAATCTCCATACTGCTTTCCATAGTGGTTGCACCAATTTGCAGTGCCACCAGCAATGTATGAGTGTACCTTTTCCCCCACATCCTTTCCAACATTTATTGTTGCTTGTATTCTTGATAATTGCCATTCTGACTAGCATGGGATGGAATCTCAGTACAGCGATGCAACCACATCAATGTTTACCACAGCTCAATTCACAATAGCTAAACTATGGAACCAACTGGGTGCTCTTCAACAGATGAATGGATAAAGAGACTGTGGTATATATATATATATATACACAATGGAATATTACTCAGCCTTACAGAGAATGAAATTATGGCATTTGCGGGTAAATGGATGGAACTAGAGAATATGATGCTAAGTGAAATAAGCCAATCCTAAAGAACAAAAGGCCCAATGTTTTCTCTGATATGCAGATCCTAATTTACAATGAGGGGAAGAATAGAGGTATTTTAGACTAGACAGAGGGGAGTAAAGGGAGGGAAGGGAGCATGGGGGTAGAAATGATAGTAGAATGAATAGGACATTATTGCCCTATGAGCAAATATAATTACGTGGCCAGTGTAACTCTACATCATGTACAACCAGATGAATGAGAAGTTATACTCCACTTATGTATGATGTGTCAAAATGCATTCTACTGTCATGTATAACTAATTAGAACAAATAAAAAAGAAAAAATATAAGTTAAGCTTTCTAATAATAAAACTGCTTCTGAATTTTTTACCCATAATGAGTTTATCATTGACAAGTCCTTTACAATTTTTTATGTTGCTACTAAATCACATCTTTAAATTACTTACTTAAGCAGTTACTATTATAAGACCCAAGCATAGGGACACATACACACATACACATGCATACCCAAATTTTGAGCTCCGTTCTACCTTTACTTTATGTCAAGTGTGAATTTTGTAAGTGTAGGCTCCATGACCTAATTCAAGCCATTTATAACTGCTAAACCCCAAAAGGGCCAAGATGGTTTCTATATACCTTCGGCTCTTCCAGTTGACATTCATTATCCATCAATACTCTAAATAAGCTGTTTGCCCTGATCTAGTTCTTTGACATGAAACAGTAAACAAACAACATCCGAGCTCTATCAGGCCACTTGTTAAGCATTAAGGATTCTACAGTTAATTTTTTTTCTAACTTCATAAAGTTTATAGTGAAGTCATAAGGATATCTAATAAGTGGTAACATGAGTTAAACTAGGCACTGTTCCAACCATTTCCTCTATATTGTGTCATCTAATTCTTAAAAACAAAACAAAACAAATAAACCAAAAACTCCCTGAGGAAAGAAATGTCATTTACAAAATACAGGCAGAACCAAAGTTTAAACAGATATATTAACTTACCCCAAGACACACCTCTAGAAAATGCCAGAAACAATATTCAAACCTAGATAATATGGCCCAAAGCCTTTGTACTTAACCCTGCCTCTATTTAAGACCACCATACTCATCTGTGCAGGTTGTGCACTTCTCAACCCACATCAGGGGCACAGTCAACTAGACCACACTTCACAGTCTACAGAGTAGCCCAAACCCAGACACATCGCCATATTTTTCTGAGTTATGATTTTTCTACTCCTTTTGAAGTAAAAAATCAAACACAAAGATAGAGAGAAATTAAAGAAAAAACAATACTTGGAAGATGAAAACTGAGGAAACCAACTCAAAAAGAAATCTAAAAATCTGAATAGATTTATTTTAAAAGAGAGAGAGAGAGAGAGAGAGAATTAGTAATTTTAAGACTGCTCACTAGAGCTCATCCAAACCCAGATGTCTTCATTGGTAAATTCTACAAAACATTCAAAGAATTAACACCAACATATCACATACTTTTTCAAAGAACAGGAGGGAACACTTTCCAACTCATTCCATGGCACAGAATGCAGAAGAAACCAAATTAGAAATAAAATGAACATCTTTTTGTTATAAAAGACATCATCAAAAAAGTAAAAAAAAAAAAACAATGCACAGAATATAAAGTATGGCCAATATAAACTATACAACTGATAGGGGGCTAGTTTGCATAATATTTTTTAAAAACCTTATAACTCATTAACAACTAACCTAATTTAAATAGATAGAATTTAAATAGATATATATCCAAAGAAGAAATACCAGTGGACAAATGACATATGAAAAGATGTTTAGTATCATTATCTACCAGGAAAATGCAAATAAAAAACGCAATGAGGCATACTTTTATATCCAGTAGGAATGTCATGATCAAAAAGACAAATAATTACAAGTGGCAGTGAAGATGCGAAATATCTGCAACTTTCATACACAGCTGGTAGGAATAGTGAGTAGTGCAGACATCTGGAAAAACTGTATGTTTGGGTAGTTCTCCAAATGGTTAAATAAAGAATTATCCAGCAATTTAGTCCTAGGTGTACAGTAATGAGAAGTGGATGCATAAAATTACACACAAACATACACAAATGTTTATAACTGCATTATTCATAATAACCTAAAGGCGAAAGCAACACCAATACTTACTAATGGATGAATGGATAGGTAAAATATGATATATCCAGACAGTAGAATACTATTCATTAATAAAAAGAAATGAAATACTGATACATGCTACAAGGATAAACCTTGAAAACTTCATGCTAACCGAAAGAAACCATCATAAAGGACCACATATGATATGACTTCATTTATAGGAAACACCCAGATTAGGCAAATTCTGAGCCAGAAAGTGTGTGGGTGATTGCCTAGGGCTAAAGGATTTGGGAGAAAACAGACAGTGATTGTTAATGGGCATGGGTTTCTCTTTGAGCTAACAAAAATGTTCAAAAACTGATTGTGGTGATGGTTGCATAACTCTGAATATATTACAAATGACTGAATTGTACACTGCAAATGGGTGTATTATATAACATGTGAGTTATATGTTTTTTATTAATTTATAAATTTATGGGGTTCCATGTGATAATTCAACACATGTATACAGGGTACAATGATCAAATCAGGGTAGTTAATACTTTCGTCTTTGTAAACATTTTCAAGTTATTTTCATTAACACATAATAATTGCACATATTTATCAGGTACGATGGGAGGTTTCAATACACATGCATAATATGCACTGACAGGCTGATTAATGTTTCTGTCTCCTTATCATTTCTGAACTATAATATATTTCTTACTAAAAATTATGGAAGTGAGAGGGACAGAAAGAAAGGGATCATTTTCTTTAAGCATGGAATATTAAACACTTATTAATCTCTCCTGAAATCCCAATATAATGGTGATAAAAGAAGAAAAAAGGCATAATCTCACATAGACAAATAAAATGAGAGAAGAGATAGAGGAATGGGGAGATGCCAACACAGTTTTGAAAGCTGTAAAGCAGATGCTGAGTGCACTGACCTACTTGATGCCAGAAAGCTGAGGGCCAAGCCTGTGGGGAAGACAATATGGAGGCCTATCTGCACTACAGGACTCAGAAATTAGAGGTTATCAGCTACTTCTAAAGAATGTGATGTACAATGAGGCTGAAAATAGGAGTGTTGGTTAAAAAATCTACATAAGGTGGATTTAAATCCCCTTCCTAAATCTATGGAGTTAGGCAACACACCCCGCTCCCATCCTACTGACTCAGCCAGGGATGGGTAGTTTCCTTTCTGCAGAAGCTGTGGGTCTAACTCTAGGCTCAGGGACCCAAGACACAGATGGTCAACTAAAAACAGAGGAATTAAGTCAAATGCTATATAGTGAAACACAAAGTACAGGAAATCTCACAGAAAGTAAAACAAAACAATAAAAGAGACAAAAATTTCAAAAAGGACAAGAAAATTGTGTTGTCAATCTAGATAGATGATCAAGTCCAGAATGTGTTTAATATTCTGTATTTAAACACCAGGATACAAGGGGTTCCAGGAATACTGCCATGAATTAGTAAATGGGATGGCATCAAATTATAAAGCTTCTTTCTGTACAGCAAAGGAAACCATTAGAAGTGTGAAGAGAGAACTTACAGAATGGGAGAAAATCTTTCCTTGCTACTTTTCTGACAGAGGATTCACATCTAGAATATATGAAGAACCCAAAAAACTTTACACCAAAAAAATCAAATAACCAAATTAATAAATCGGCAAACAAATAGACTCTTCTCAAAAGAATAAATACAAATGGCCAACAAATACATTTAAAAATGTTCAACATCATTAACAATTAGGGACATGCAAACCAAAACTACACTGAGATTCCACCTCACACCAGTCAGAATGGCAGTCATCGTTTCGCATGTGTGAGGCCCTGGGTTTGATCTTCAGCACCACATAAATAAAATAAAGGTATTGTGTCCACCTACAACTAAAAAAAATTTTAAAAATACAAATAATAATATTATTTGTTGGATGGAGAGGATGTGGAGAAAACGGAACACTTTTGCACTGTTGGTAGCATCATAAATTAGTTCAACCACTATGGAAATCAGTATGGAGTTCCTCCAAAGACTAGACATGGAACCACAGCATGACCCAGCTATACCACCCCTCAGAATTTATCCTGAAGAATTAAAGTCATCACATTACAGTAATACGTGCATACCCATGTTTATAATAGCACAATTCACAATAGATCCAGCTAGGTGTCCATCAATGGATGAATGGATAAAGAAAATGTATGTATATACAATAGAGTCTTATTCAGCCATAAATAAAAACTAAATTATGTCATTTACAGGGAAGTGGGTGGAACTAGAGACTGTTTGTTAAGCAAAATAAGTCAAACATAGAAGGTCAAGGGACATATGTTTTCTCTCATATGCAGAAGCTAGAGAGGAAAAAGAAAAAGAAAGGTTGAACACAGAAATCTCATGGAAATCAAAGCGAGATCAGCAAAGGAAAGGGACCAAAAGGTGGGAGGTGGGGAGGGAGGGGGAAAGTGCTGGGGAGTGATACTAGCCAAATTATATGTTATATTGTACACATGTACAAATATGTAACAACAAATGTCATCATTATGTACAATTATAATACACAAATAAAACAAATGGAGAATAAATAAATGCTGGAAAAAAAAAAAAGATAAAGGTGGGGATTCCAGGGAAGGAAGGGGTGAAAAACAAGAACATGGAAGAAAGAACATTATAAAAGAAATAATACAAGAAAATCTCAGAACTTAAAGAATGTACTTGCAAATGTAAAGGACTTACCAGGGGTCCCACAAAATGCTTATCGTTATAAAATTTCTTAACACTGGGATTCTGGAAGACAGACAGTTTCTTCACAACTCTAAAGGAAATTCTATCAAACACAGAATAATGTACTTATCAAAATCATTAGTCATGTTTGAGAGTAGAACATAGACCAAGAAAGAGGAAGTCAAGAAATCAGGATTCAATACAGGACAGATGCAAAAAACAATTCCCAGGATAACAGTGAGGAGCCTCGGTGACAGCTGGACTGCAGGCCCGAGGAAGAACCAGAAATAATGGGAACCCAGGAAAGAGAACTGTCAGGGTTGGGAGCAGGGAGGAGGTACAAGAGGCCTCTTAAAGCAATGGTCTAATAGAGAGGAGCATTCAGCCTCTAGGAGTGTAGGGATGAATACAACAACCAAATAGACAGTTAATAGCTCTAGAAGCAGCAACAGATTCTAGAAATGAAGATGATAAACCAAGGAGTGCAAAATTACAATTGATGAGTCTTTCTAAGAGACCTGGTAAATCATTTTCCTCTTCTCCACCCAAGTTTCGAACAAAGTGATAAATAAGGCTAAGAAATTCAGATTAAGGACAAAATAATGTCTCCTCCTCCTCCTCCTCTTCTTCTCCTTCTTCTTCTTGACAAAGGTTTATTTGGCTAACTTCCTGTATAAGGCCAGAGTTAGAAGATTATTGTCTGGTAGGAAGTGGCCTTCACCAGAGTCGAGTCTGCTGTGCCTTGATCTTGGATTTCCCAACTTCTAGAACTGTGAGAAGTGTGTTTTTGTTGTTTAAAAATAAATAAATAAAGATTTAACTTGACTAATGTAGTTTATTGTGAGAGCCAAATGGGCTTTGAAACCCAGAATTAGGCAGATTTTCCCACCCACCCAGGGTAGGGCTGGACCTCCCAGTCTAATTGGTACAGCAAAGAGAACTTGCTCCTGGCTATCTACAGCCTCCAGAGGAGCAGAAAGGGAAAAGGCTTATCTACATAGCACAGTTACTAACCCTCACTAGGGATTTAGATGGTCATTTGCTTTCCCAGGTATTTATAACAACAAATAGATATAGGATTACATTATTTTAGAATTTTACCCAGTATCTAATCAAGCTAGTTTTGTTGCTTACATTATCTATTTTACTCTTCTTTTTTTCCTTCTTTCTTTTCTTTTTTTAAGAAAAAAAAAAGTTGCAAAAGGTAAACCCATATTCCCATCCCTAGATTTTTAGTCTCTCACCATGGTCCATAATACCCACATGGAAATCCTTTCAGAAGCCAAGTTATTCTGTACCTGCTCCAGGAGATGTGGCCTCCCTATGGAGGTCTGATGGCTAAGTAATTGAGCAGATCAGCTCTCAGGCTCCAGATCAGACAATGTGAGTATGAACTGCGCTCCTTATTTCCTTCCCTTTATAACACGAAATTTAAACAAATAACCTCTCCTCATGCATGATTTTCCCTCCAAGAGTATGCTTTTCTCTGAATTTGAGAGCCCTGGAGCTATGCCTCACCAGGTTTCTCCAGGAAAGCAGGGTCACTTCTCAAAAGGTTCCTCCTTTTCATCACCCTCTTTGCTTACAATTAGACCTACAGGCAGAAATTCTGCTTATCTTCTTTGTAAACAAGGAGGGACACAAAAGATTCTCAGAAAAACCTTCTTTGTATGAAGAGATCTAAGGAAATTTATAGTACAAACAGGGAAGCACCACTTTCCACTCAAAGAAGCAATGCTAATGACAAGACTAACCTTCTGTCTAGACAACAGGAGAGATGTCAAGCTGGCCCTGGGTAACTTCTCCACATCCCTTAAATCATGTTTAGCCAAATAGCCACTTGATCTAAGTGAGGACCATCATGTGGTAAGGGAATCAAAGAGTCCATGACAATCTCCGCTGGACAGCGTGGATGAGTCCCATGTCCTCTCTGAGCCCCATTTCATCTGTAACCTGGGAATATTGATCTCAAAGGTCTTTGCCATTTGAAAGTTTTAGGATTTTAAGTATAGACTGAGGGTTTTTCCTGCTGTCTTCTGATCTGATGTTTAAAATAAAACATCAAAGAAGGGGGCTAGGGTTGTGGCTCAGCGGCAGAGCACTCGCCTCGCACATGCGCGGCCCGGGTTCGATCCTCAGCACCACGTAAACATAAATGCATTGCATTGTGTACAACTAAAGTAAATAAATAAATATTTTTTAAAAAAAATCAAAGAAGCATTTTACAGCTCAAGTAAAATTTTTTCAGTACTAATAAAAGTATGAATTTCTCATCTCTTTTAATGTTTTCTTTTACTTCACATTCATCACACTTTTTTCTACATATTCCTACTTTGCAACAAGACCCCATCATATTTATTTAATCTACTGTTCTATTTCCCCAGTAGATGGCACCCTGTTACAACTTTCAATTGCTTTCTGCCTTACAAACTCATTTCACAGTCCAGAAAATAATTAGCCAGAAAAATAAATACTGAGTTGAGAATATGCGTTACATTTGTTTATTTAATAAAACAGGAAAATAAATTTTATAATAAGCATGCTTCTAAAATATTCACTGATTTTTTCCCCAAAGTTTAAACAATTAGGTTCAACATGTAAGGTATCATAAAGTAATTAGAATGTTTTTATACATACACGTCAGATTGAGTGTGTTAGAATTGAGTGCTACACTTCCAACTGACGAACCTTTGAGATTACAGATGATCCAAATGATGCTGTCACAACACTATTTTTAAAACACTTAGAAAACCATTTTCTGGGAAATACTCCCAAGAATAGTGCCTGGCCTACATGAGAAAAACAGTCTCAATGTTTCATTTTTGACAATCTCTTCCCAGGAGCATCATCTTCCTCAAAAATCTTTGAATTCAAGAGCCTTTTCCCCCTTGGAAAGACTATTTCCAAATATTCCACACTCAATGAACTTTGGCTGTCCAAGTGTCTTGGAAAGGATAAAACTCAACAAAGACTTCTGTCTCTCTGCTGACTGCTTTCACCGTGGTGGGTAGAGCATGACCTATACTGTAGGAAGATTTATTCTTACATGTTGACAAGCAAAGAAGCCAATAGCTAAATGAGAGGGAACAAGACTCGAGCATTGGGAAACAGGCCCTAACAAATGTGAATTTACCTTTCAAGAAAAGTAAGAAGGTGAGCACATGCCCCACCTGTCTCAGATCATGAAGAACCAGCCTCTGCTTCAAGCTTTCACAGTGAGGTAGGAGCCATAGTCCTACCACATAGAGTCGGGATTGGTCTTACTCCCCCTACTGCAGATGTAAAGCTCCTCCTTGGAAAGAACAAACTACTCGATACCCTTGGAGCAAAGAACCATCCATCCCGATCCTTACCCAAAAGCATTCTTGTCCCCCTAACAGAAAGGAAGTCTTGCTCTGAACTGTTTCTGTATGGAATTTATCCCTGGTTCTAAAACATGCCAGCCCATCCTTCAATGCACTGAATGAAAACACAGACTTGTAACACCCAGTCCAAACAATAGCTTCCACAGCAAATCAGAAGGGCCTGTTTTCATCATCCCCTCTTATCTCATGGGTTGGGTTCCATGACCCCTATCCTCCAGTTTCTAAAATCTATCTCAAGCCCTGCTTATTATGGTGACCTTCTTTCTCTACTGATGTTGGATTCTGTAAACTCCTGGGTGTGGCTACCTGGCTTTTTCAGGTAAGACAGAGCCCACCACCACAGCCCCCACCACCACTCTTTTGAATTTCCTTCTCTCTGTCAGGGGAATGAATCAACCATTCCTTTCTCACAGCTTGGATCCTGACGGGTAAGGAACATCAATGACTTTTGGATTATATTCTAAAACCAGGGCCTGAACTAACTCTGAAGATCAGCTACATGGGAATTCTAGTTACTTGAGCAATTAGGTTTTCCTGCCGCTTTACCTGTGGGTGGGTTTTCAGTGACTGTCTTCTTCAGCTCCCTCTGGTGGTAGAAACCTTGCCACAGGTCACCACACAAAGCTGTCTCTGAAGCTATGCAGGTTTTGACAGGGCTAATTGGCTTCCTAAGGATACTAGGGTACATTTAGTTGAAAGGTTTAAATTAAGTGGTAGGGAAACAAGGCCATCTGACTCCAAGGTTATGTTTCCTTGGACAAATCTTCACTAATTTTGAATGAGTTTCATTTTTACCATCATATATGTTTTCTCCACAGCCAGAAAATCTTTTTGTCATGAGAAGATGAAAACTAGGATGAAGAATAACAATCCGATCAACATGTATTCCTATAGCACTACTTAAGTTTTTATTTTTCCTAATATTTATTGTTTGCCATGTGCTAGTCCCTGTTGGAAGTACTTTTCTTATTAACATATTTAATCCTTAAAACAACCCTACAGGGTTGGTGTGTATTATTTTGTAGAAGAAAATGTTGTCATGCCTCATTTCATGGGCCACAGCCAGAGAGAAAGGCAAATATTCATCTCTCAGATTCATCTACACTAGTTAGTAAATCAAATGGGCCTGTTAGGACCATAACAAGGCCTCAGGCTTATTACAGCAGCCCAGGCAGATCCTTAGGAGCTTAAGAGCTCAAAGGAAGGTGTTTGGCCCCTGAGGAATGCTATCACCAAACTTAAATCAGAAATTTCACAACTGGACTTTTAGGAATTTAATCAGTAACACATGGCAAAGACCAACTTCCAAATAGGACAAGAGAGGAGAAAAAAAATCTGTGGATACTATATATCATATAATAACATATATTGTTGGTGGACCAACATTGTTGTCTTCCTAAAGAGTGACCAACTGTGACAATTTGCCTGGGACTGAGGGACTTCCCCACATATGGGACTTTCAGGGCTAACAACAGGAAAGTACCAGGGAAACTGGGATGAGCTAATCATTCTATCTTCCAAAGAAACTCAGCTCCATTCTAAACTGTCAGAGACCCAGGGTTCTCCTGCTTCCCCTCAAGGCTCATCAGACTTTTGGTTTCACTGGCTTCCATCTCCCCACAACACGAAAATGTACCTTTCAAAAGTCATCTTCTGAGCTGCAGGTTCTAGTGCAAAGGAAGGAAAATCTTCCTTTACACAATAGTAATAAAGTTATGGAATCTATTACCATCAAAAGCAGAACTGGAAGGAGTTATAATGCACCCCCATCTGTGGAGGATACATTCTAAGACCTTAAGGAGATGCCTGAACTACAGAGTATTGAACCCTATATAGATCATGTCTTTTCCCCATACATTCATACCTATGATAAATTTTAATTTGTAAATTAGGTTCAGAGATTAACAATAACTAATAATGATGCAGAACATTGGTAGAAATACCCTGTAATAAAATTGCCATCATCACTATTTCTGTACTTTGGGGACATTATTAAGAAAAATAAAGTTACTTGAACACAAGCTCTGCAATGCCATTACAGTCAACCTGATAACCAAGACAGTGCCTAGGTGACTAATGGGCAAGTAGTGTACACAGCCTGGATACACTGGACAAAGAGATGATTCACATGCAGGATGGACAGAGCAGGGTGGTTCCATTTCCAGTTTGCCACACTTGAATCCATCATCCCTCAACTCTAGACTCTTGGTTCTAAATGCTATATTGACTCCCTGCCTTCAGCCCTGACAGACACAGGATTTAAACATGGTGTTTCATCATCAAGATGTTAGCTAGACTCTGTCTTCATTTGTGCTTTAGGTTCCTGGATCTATCATGGACATTGATAGGAACTCAGCCCTAGGCTTTTCCCCACAAAACCTAAGCTACTCCCCACTAACTTGGCTGGGCAATATTTGTCTCTCTTCCAGGGACCCAGGCCTGAGATTTAGAAAGTCTAGAATCTGGCACTAATACTTCAATGTCTTGGGCCTCTGCTTTTCTAGATTAAAATGGAGTAATCCCTGCCCTTACCCACCTCATCCTCAGAACAACTTCAAAAAACCCAATGATACCCCTTCTTATACAGCATTTCCCTTGACCATTTTTTAAAACAGGGCAGATGGTTTCAAACTTCAACAACAACAAAAGCAGACATTTCTGGGGCTGGGGTTGTAACTCAGTGGTGGAGCACATGCTCAGCATATATGTGATTCTGGGTTCAATCCCAGCAAACACATACACACACACAACACTGACCCAGGCATGCAAAATACAAAACAATTTAGAAGGACAAAAGAATTTAGTTAAACATGTGGAGTTTAACTTAAAACAATGAAAAGTACTGTCTAAAATTGCTTTGCAGACTTGAGTCTTATTCATCTCCAGGCTAAAATCTACCAGTGGCACAACATTAGGAAACCTCCAATAAACCCCATTTAGTATGGTAAAATGATGATCATTATTACTTCAAGAGAGAAGACATAAGAAGTAGAGAAATAACTTCTAGAAAATTATTAAACAGGATTCATAGAAATGATCCCAGAAATTCAAGTTATCTAGTATCAATCTAGTGTCAGTCTTGCCTCTTGCTCAGCATTTTCCCCAGAAGCATCTGAGTCCTTTGGTGCCCAGGTGGTCTGGCTTTGTTCTAGTGCTCAGATTCTGAAGTACAGACATATGCTTCACAATAGGATGGGTCCTTGTCCAAGCAATGAGGCAAATTTTCTGACTAAACACTCTTTATATCCTCTGATACCTCTTTCATTCACTCTGCCTCCCAGATTTTATTTATATCTCTTTGGAATAAAATTCGTTCAATCTTTTTAAAATAAAGCACATTTGCTTAACCCTGCCCCAAATAAACTTCCACTGCCCTATTTATTTAATAGCCATGTGATCGACTAATGAGCACTGAACTGCAGAGATTAAACTGAGGAAATCTCTCCCTAGTCATGTTTTATCCATTAAACACTTGTGAATCTGTGATGATCTCGGCTTTCCTTGTGCCTGATGACTAATTGAGTTTGAGACGGTGGCTGTCAAATGCTAGAAAGGCATGATTTATGCTGAGGGTATTTTTGGTCTCTGACATACCCAGTTTCAGAGGGAATAAAAGAAGTCATTACTGTATCAGAACTGTGACAATAAGCATTTTCTAACAATGGAATTGCCTTCCAGTTACCAGCCAGTCTGTTAACTGAAAGCATTGAGTTTCCATCTTTGCTTTCGCCCGCTGCTTCTGGGCAGGTGATCCTGCAGGTTTTCATTTGCATTTATTTCTGTGGCAACATTTATTCCATTCCCAGTTATCCTTCCCCAAGATCTTATTGACGCTACCACTGGGAACCATGGAAATAAGTGATAGCGTTTGTAAAGAACCAACTGCCAGGCCTGACCCACTGCTTGGATGATGAATGCTCCAGCCTGGCCCCTCTCTGAGACAACAATTCAGGAACATTCTGGTTGCCCATGAAGGGAATCTATTTCCAACCCACAACATGATTGCTGCTGATCTCACTTGGAACTGCAAAATGACAGTAGGTAAATAGAAATTTCAGGCTGATGTGTGTGAACAGGGTTTATAATACTGCCCTCATGAGGGGAAAAAAAGGACATAAGGGTGGAGTGAGGCAGATTTTTAATTGTTTTCACAAACACAGGGCACAAACTACTTCAATCTGCAAGCCTTAAAAACAGAGATAACATTTAAATGCTAAATTCTGGTGACTAGGTATTTGCCTAATTATTTTATCTTAAGATCTCCTCCCACCTTTCTTTTCCTTTTTCTTCTCTAGCTTCTACATATGAGAGAAAACATATGACCCCTGACATATTTTGCTTACATAAACAGGGGTGCTTTAATCAAATAGTCAGGTTTGAAACAGTGATAGGAATCATGATGCAGAGACTTCTGACTCTCTGGCCATTTGTTCCTTGAGTCCTCTCCTTTCCCTGGGAATTGTTGCTTATAGATCCAGGAATATTATTACTGTTTTCCTGTTTGTAATCTCCAAGCCCCATCACTGTCCTGCCATCAGTCCTGCCCCAGGTAGCACAGTCAGGGCTCTCTTGCCAGCCTACTCTCCAGCTCCTCAGATCAACTCTGAGAACACACTCACCCCACTCGCCAACCTAGCTGCTGCGCTCAGAAGCTGACTCCTACAAAGATTTTCTGATAATACTTTGTTAGAAAGTTTTCAATGGTATACATGAAAATGAAGGAAAAATAGCTCCTAGGCTTTAATCCACAGGGGCGAGGAATTCAAAGGATAGGTATTGGCATCTCAGGGCAACAGTGAGAAATGGTTTTCGTCTCACCTTTCTTTTCTTTCATGTTCTTATCCCTTCTGTCTCCACCAGGTGTCTAGTGTCTTCAAACTGTATCCATAATTCTGCAGCCCCTCTCAGTGGTTTGCCTGTCTCTGAAGGGCTCTCTTCCCCCAAAGAATTCAGCTCAGAATGTTCACCAGCAACAATTATGCAGAGATCAAGTAAGACAGAAATTCATCTCAAACATGAAATGAATCTACATAGATGAAAGATTCAAGGAGCAAACTGACGCCAGGGATAGATGGATCCAGGAGTTTAGACAACATCTTCAGAAATGTGTCTCCATTTCTCAGGTTGCTTTTCAGTCTTGACTCCATTTCAAGGAATATTCTCCCTCTGTGATGGCAAAGAAGGCCACTAGCGGCTCTACATTTACCCATCCTTGTAGCTCACTGGTTCCAGTGAGAAGAGAGCATCTATGTTTATATTAGCACAATTTGTAACAGCAAACTATGGAACCAGCCTAGGTGTACATCAATGGATGAATGGATAAAGAAAATGTGATATATACACAATGAGTTTTATTCAGTCATTAAAAAAAAAAAAAAAACTGAACAATGTCATTTGCAGGAAAATGGAAGGAATTTGAAAACATTATGCTAGGTGAAAGAAGTCAAACTTAGAAGGCCAAGGGTCACATGTTTTCTCTCACATGAAAAAGTTAGGAAAAAGGAAAAGAAAGATGGAGGTAAATTTCATGAAAATCAAAGGGAAATCAGTAGAGTTGAGGAAAGAGACTGGGGGAGCAAGGAGGAAAAGGAAAGGGGAAATACTGTGGAATGATATTGGCCACATTACATTGTTACATTGTATGTATGTACAAATATGTAACAACAAATCCCACCTTTATGTACAACTGTAATGCACCAATAAAACATGGAAAATAAACACTAAACATTGAAAAATCCCAGGATGGGCTCTGATTAACCTACGTCAATCATGTATCACCGTGAACCACTTTCTATGTCCAGGTAGATTATGTACTTTAACTAGGCTTGGGTCATATATACCCTAAAACACCTGGGATAGGCTCCCCACTAGAAATAGGGAATCTATTACCAGAGGAAATCTGGGCAAATACAACTGTAGGTATGTTAACAGTCCACTATGTTGATTAAAATGGCTATGTTGATTACAATAGCTCAGCCTAGATAACAAGGTCCATAAGGGGAGAAATTTCCAGTACTTGTAGTAAGATAATAGGAATTAGGGCCTTTTAGAAGCATTTAAATCATATTTCCTACTCTATTTATTGTACTTCCCTCAAAATGTAATTATAACTGTAATGTATGGAGTATTGTACTGGAATGGCCCCTGCCCAAGCATCATTCTCTAAAACAATGGTATTCACCTATTATCAGTATCAGGACTTTTCTTCAAATCAAATTGCATATATAAAAAATAGATAAAGGTGAGATGCTCTATTTACAGCTGAGAGTTGGAGGCTATGAAGAGTATGGGTCAGACACAAAGATGAGGGTTTAGCCTCTCTCCCACTTAGTGGTCCCATGGGAGTTCATCCATGGAACACCTGGGCCTCCAAGGGGGGACAATTTGAAACCAACGGATCCAAATGCTCTGGGAACCAGGCTCTTGATTATAAATGTTAGTTAAACTTACCTAATTCAGTTTTCTAACCATAACCAAATGCGAAGGAGCTCATTCAAAATAATAATGGGTGTTCTAAGACACTACATTGAAACAACACTCACCCAAGAAGAAAACTACCCACATCACAATCTGAAATCCAATCAATATTTTGATTTATTCACATGAGCCACATCTAGCCATTGTCCCTATAAATATTTAATCTTTAAATACTCATAATAGTAGTTACAATTTTATATCCTACACTTTACATTAGTATTTATGTATATTATATATATTTTCCCTACTTATCATCTCTCTCTTCCTCTACCACTAAGTAACAACTATTGGCATCCTCTTTTATATCATTCTATGCCTTTATGCTCATAAATATTTATTTTGACATACATATAAATCTATGCGGAGCAGTGGTTTTTTTTTGGTTTGCAAATATGAAATTATTTTACAGTAGATATTTTTCTACATTTTACCTTTACCACTGAAGAATTATTTGTGGAAATCCCTCCTGCTAAACTAGTATAGAACAACTTCATTTTTTAATCTAGCTACATTATAATCCATGGTACAGACATGCCAAAATTAATTTAACTATTTCATAACAATAGATTAATTGCACATTGTTTAATTTTTGTGGGTTTTTTTTTTGTCTGTTTGTTTTGTTTTACTCTTACAAACAATACAGCAACAAACATTTTTGCACACATATCCTTAGCTATTAGTGATTTTATTCCCAGTTAAGAGATGGCTAAGTCAAAGGATATATGTTTTAAATTTTGATATTACTGGGTTGATTGTTTCAAAAGTGTTATGATTTCACATTTTCAGAAGCAATCAGTAAGAGTTTTCCCCACACTACACTGAACATTCTCATTTTTTTAAAATTTTTACGTTGCACATAACTCTTTATAGTATCTTTATGATGGACAAAAATGGTTTTCCACTGTTAGGTTTATTGGCATTTCCTTCACCGTTAATAAAGTTGAACATTCTTTCCTTGCAATGGCAATTTTGATTTTTTTTTCCGTGAATTGCCACTTTGTCTTGGCCCATTCTTCTACTGAACTGTCTTTTTAATGAGAATTTTCTTAGAAACACTTTTATATAATAGATATTTTTTTCCTGTAGGGAATTATCTGTCTCAAAAATTTATTTAAACATCCAAAAGGATGGTTGAGAACCAACAGTATAAAATGAAGCATATGGAATTTATATTGCTAATTAAATAATTAAAAACTCAAACACAGATACAGGATTAGTGCATAGACTAAATTCTTGTCTCCCCTAGAATTCATACCCTGAGACCCAAGCCCAGTGTGATGGTGTGGGAGGCAGGGCTTTGGGGAGATCATTAGGTCATGGTGGGTCCCTAATGAGTGGTCTTAGAGCCCTTATAAAAAGATCCCAGAGAACCCCAAGCTAATTCTGCCATGCAAGGACACAGGAAAAACTCTGCTGTCTGTAACCAGGAAGAAGGCCCTCACCAAAACCTGACTGTGAGGGCACCCTGATCTTACACTTCCCAGCTACAGAACTTGAAGAAATAATTTTCTTTTGTTTATCAGACATGTTTTAGCAATCTGAATTGATTCCAACAACTAGTGTAATATTTAGATGCCACTATAGTGGACTTAACTATCAGTTTTTCAAACAGGATGGGTTCCAATAAATCCTTAGCCAAAAGCACCCCAGTTGGTGGTTAGGTCATTGTCTCAGCACCAGATCGTGGAGAACGGTGTTCAGTCTGTGATTCTGGCTCACAGACATTCATCTTGCTCTCAGAAACTAGAGGAATATATAAGAAAAAGCTCATAGAGTCTTTGTGACCCAATGGTCCAGCAATCTCTAAACTTATTCAGAGGCAATTTGGGTGAGGGCTGGGGTATGGCAAAAAAGAACATTTAACAAACTTGTCCATCACACATAAAACACATGCTTTAACATGGTTTCCATCTTCCCAGGGGAAATTCAAGATATTTTCCAGACAAGCAGCAGAAATATGTTCTCTGGAAGCTCAGAAAATTGTCTCTATTTTTTATCCCGATAATGCTAGCACTAGATAACACAGCATAGAACAGAATATTAATTAAAAACAGAAGGACACAAAATTACCTATATATAATATGATCCTACCTATTTTTAAAAATAAATACATGATTAAAAATTGAAATGGATATACTAAAACATTAATAGATCTAGGTTGGTGAGATTATAATAGCAATGATAATAATAGTTAAAATGTAAGTACTTACTATGTGTCAGGCACTTTGCTAAGAACATTACATGAATTGTCTGATTAAATCTCCAGGGTAGATGCAATTATTTTTCTCCGTTTTACAGAAGACAACCATTCAGGGTAGATGCAATTATTTTTTTTCTCCACTTTACAGAAGAGGAAATGGTAAGTGACTGCCCAAAGTCACATGACTCATGAGTTCTGAACTCAAACTCAATTTCAATCTCCAAAGACTTTGTTCATAACACTACATTCTAGTGTTTTTCATGAACATATGGTTACGCACTTATATTTTAATCAAACAAAAAAATTAAAGATCAAAATGAAATGACCCAGAAACCAAATTTTATCCAACATGTGGTTACCCAGCAAGACATGGAAGCCTCCTGGGTTTCACCTACTGTCAGTCATAAAGTTTAACTTGGTCTGTGAGGCTTCTCATTCTCACCCAGGCCATATGCCTATGAAGACATACCACCTCACACTCACCTTCCCCAGCCATCAGAAGCTCCTTCCTTCATGGTAGGCCCTCCCTGGGCACCCCTGCTGGGAGATGTGCTTCAGAACCAGGTCTATAAGTGAGGGATTTGGTCTGCCTTAGGAGCTTCTTAAAAGGATGAAGGAAAAAGAGGTGCTCTTAGAGCCTCTTTAGCTTTGTTTTTAGCTGATTTATATATAATAAAGTTTCCTCATAAGAGATCCTTTAAAGAAATTCCTTTTGAAAGAGAAGAGGGTGGCAACAGAATGGAAGAGGAGAAGGAGAATGTGAAGATGCACAACTCTGTCTGGTACCTCCTGTGTCCTTGTACCTCTCTGTCTGTCATTGAGTAATCGATCCCCCCACCCACCTCCTCTGCCATTCAAAGGCTGGATGTGACATTGTCTAGCAACCTAACACTACCACCAAACCAATATTTCATAAATGGACTACCTGGGTGATTTTTTAAAATACTGATTTCTAGGTGCCACCTCGACCTGTTAAATCAGAATTGGAGGAGAGCAGGACTTGAGGATCTGCTTTTTAACAAAGGCCCCAGGTGATTCTTACATTCTTTGAAGATTGAGATGCACTGCCTGGATCTTGGTAGCCGGGAGATTTCCACCACACTAGGCATTTGACCCCCTCCCTCTTCTAGTAAGGGTCACTCCTCTGGCTAAATGGAGCTATCTTCCCTCCTACAGATGTGGTACATGGCTCAAGGCAAATCTCATAGACAGGCCGGAAAACACTTTTTGCTAATTGCTCTGACTGGGTATTGATGTATTACTAGCATATGTTTTCACAAGCAGAACGATTCTGTTAGAGATGGCAGGAAGGTAGCAGACACAGGCATGCAAGTTTCTAGGATTAGAAACAATTGCTTTCCTCTTTCATTCCTTCCCTCAAATGCAAGCGATAGCCTAGGTTACTAGGAAAATACTAGTGGTCTTTTGGGAAGGTTTCTACTTCACCCCCAAGCTTCATGGTAGGGCTCATGAGATGAATAGTCCCCAGAACACCCTATGGGGACACTGAGACTTGCCATGTGCCTGGTAAGTCAGCACAGCTAACTCCTCTCCTGCCTCTGTGAGTGCTCCAAATCTCTTCCCAAAGCACCTGGAACAGTGCATCATCTTAAAAGGAAAGCATTTATCTACTTTCTTTGGAAGTAAAACTGCAGGAATCAGATGGAATCCAGTTCATAAATAACAGCTCCAGAACCTTCTGGTTCCTGATCCTTGACAGTGAACTGAGGGAAAAACATAATGAATTCACTAAGGAGAATCTCTAAATCCTAATTTTCCATTTCTTCCCAGAAAGCTTGAGGAGCAGGTTCCAGTTTCCCCCACTGTCCGTGACATCAATGGCCTCAGATTTCCCTCACTCTTTCCTCCTCTGTCACATAAAGTATGTGACCCAGAGAGTGTGCTGTGCAATCAGAGAGACCTGGGGTTGGACCTGGCCCTGCAGCTCACCCACTGGGCAGGTTAGATCACTTTTGAAGTGGAGGATTAGAAAATGTATTAAGGGCTAGTAAGTGCCCTCATTTTACATTGGAGATCCTAGCAACAGGGCCTCTGTGTGAGATGATTGCAAAGAGTCAGTAAAGCAGACTAAGCAGTCCTTACTCCTGGGCTTTGTAAACATTCAGACATGTACTATATTTTTATTATATGCTACAGACCTCTAATGTACTTTCAAATTCTTATGGAATTCAAACCCTTCCTAGATGGTGAGAAGTTGGTAAATTGAAGAAATTGAAGAACTAGGAGAAAACAAAGAACCTGCAAGAGGGGAAATGCAGACATTCTGCTTACATCTGCAGTGTAAGCTAAGGAAAGCCTGAGTTGAAAGGAGCTTGGAGAGCCTTTTACACTAGATCCCAGACAATCCGGGGCAAGAAGGAACTTCTTGTTTATTCTACCAGAATATGTTACTCGATGTTAAAAAGAAAAAGAAAAAAGAAAGAAAGAAAGGAAAGGAAACAGCATAACCAATCAATTCCCCTCATTTACAGGAAAAAGTATATTTAGAATTTCAGTATGAAATGGAAGAAAACAAAAAGATATTGAAGAAATTCTCTGAAAGGCAGTCATACTTTCCTAATAGGATGTACCTTCCTTATTTCCTTGGATCCCCTCTCCACTTGGTCACAATTTAACTCCCTGCACATTTTCTCCTGCCAATCTCCCTTGCCTTCTGGCTTCTGGTTCTAAAAATTTAAAGGTTCCCAGAACCATTTGGAAAATGATTCTGTGAAAATTCATCTGTGAAAAATCCAGATTTCTGGGCCCCATGCACAGTTTCCTGTCCAGCAAGTCAGACCAAAGCCTGAGAATTTGCATTTTCCTAAATTCCCAATGCTGCTGCTGCTTCAAGGCTGGAACATTATTTTGAACAGCACCATCCTAAGTCCATCCTTCTGAGTCACTTCTTTCAGATGCCTCATCTATATTTTGGGGATAACACTTGCCTCTTAGGGTTCTTGTGAGGATTAAATGAATTTATAAATGAATTATAAAGTTCTCAGAGCCATTTCTGGCATTTATTACGTCCTTCATAAATGTGGACTATGAAAGCCATAATCCCACAGAAGCGTTTTCAACAAGGGTACACTCTACTGAGAGATCCTCAAAGCTTCTTTAATATGACTCACATGGCCCTTCAAAGCTGGTTCTTTTCTCCTCATCACAGAAGGTGTCCTTGTGCTCATCAACACATCCTTCCAAGCTACACTAAAGAAAAAAACACACAACAACAACAAAAATCCTCAAATTTTTTGAGTAACCTCTATGTACTAAGAATGCTAAACAATTCTCTCTTTTTGCCACTCTTACAATCCTGTAAGACAAGACATTTATCCCATTTTTTGCAGACAAGAACAATGAGCCTGCAAGAGTATCTTAATATGTTGCTTTATGTCCCACAACTTGTAAGTGGAAAAACTGGGATTTGATCCTCTTAAGATGTCTGACTACAAAGCCCAGTCTCTTCACCACCCAAGACATAGCAAATAGATTTTGTTTTCCAATCATATTATCTGATCACAGCTTCCGGGAGCACAGGATTATGAGGTATAATTACCCCAGATCAGGGGAAGGATCACTGGAATTAATTAGAAATATCTAGCTGCATTCAAACTAGTGTCAAAATATGGAACAGATACTTGCTGCCCTTGAATTTTGCAATAGCAACACAGATGATGGTAAAGTTCTCCTAATTTTATCAATTATAAATCACAAATCAGGTGGATTCTCCCATGATTGCTAATTGAAGGGCAAAAATCACACGGGAGACAACCATGCAGCCAAGAAATTTATTCATCAGCCTTTATGGCTGGTCGGAGTTAGAAGAAGTACAGGGAGAGAGGAGTCAGGGAGAGGGAAGTGTGCAAGCTCTGGACGGAGGGTGGTGTCTAGTCGTGCCCGCTATGGTCTCTGGAGCTGTCGGCTGGAGCATCTGCCATCGGGCTGGAGAGGGTGAGTCTGGAGCTGTTGCAGTGGCTGCTTCCTCTCCGCAGGGACGAGCTGTTGTGTCTGAGCTCCAGGCAGGCAGGGACTTAAGTAGGGATTTCTGGTGGTGGTGGTAGGGGGAGTGTGCCTGAGTGACCTTTAAGGATATTGGCTCTTTTCCCAGTAAACAGGGCAACCTTTAAGCTGATTGGCTCCTGCCTGGGGAAAATGAAACCAGGTTGCTCCTAATGGAAATTTCCATGGGGGAGGTGGCCCGTCAGCCCAAGCCTATCTATCACTAATGACTTCAGATCTATGATCCAGCTTCCCCACCCATCATAATTTAATTTACATGGTGTTTCAGTGCACACAAGTGAAGACAAGTGGCTATGTGAACTGAGACACAACTATAGACGGTCCAAAATCACTTTGTTTTAGAGTTCCAGGGGGACTACAGTGCTTTAAAATTGTCCCTGGCATCATTGATAGATATTTTAAGAAGTTTCTGGACATTACATATTGATTTAAAAAGGAAAGATATTCTATCTTTGGTAAAATTTGAAAAAAACCAAAGCTTCCACCTTCTGGAGGTAACTCCTGACTGTGTGAAGATATTATCCATCGCGTTATGCCAATGGTTCTCTAACTTCAATGCACAGAAAAATTGACATCAGGATGTTTGTTCAAAAAGCCAATTCTCAGTTCCCTTCCTGAGAGATATTAATTCATTAAGTCAGAGAATATCAGTTATCATGGTTTTGCAGTAGGAGGAAAGTGTTTTGCTGTGGTTTGGATTGATTTTGAATGTTCCCCAAGGTCCCATGTGTTGAAGGTTTGGTCATCAGTCTATGGTACTATTGGAAGGTAGTGGTACCTTTAGGAGTTGGGGCCTAGTGAAAGGAAGTGATGTTATTGGGGATGTGTCCTTGAAGAGGATATTAGGACTCCAGCCCTTTCCTGTCTTTCTCTTTGCTTTCTGGTTGCCATGAGGTGAACAGGCCTCTTCTGCTATATACTCTTATCATGATGTCCTGTGTAGCCACAGACCCAAAGCAATTAGGCCAAGCAACAATGGACTGAAACCTCTGAAACTGTGAGCAAAAATAAAACTTTTCTCCTTTCAAATTGATTATTTCAGGTATTTGTCAACATTGGCAGAAAGCTAACTAAGGCACATTTCTACTCAAAAAAATTCTCAGATGTCACGTTATTAACCTCCATAAACTCAATCAGAGAGATTCGCCCAAGAGGAATGATATCTATTTGGGAATAGAAGAGCACTGTAACAGGAATACTCATGCCATAGTAAATTTTTAAGAAATTGAGACAAAGGGAAGTTCTTAAACAAAAATGAGGAGGATTGCATCAGATATTTTGAAATTAATCCTTGTCAACAATGATCAATAATAAGAGTGGTGTCAGTCTGAGGTTGACTAGACATTTGCTGGCAGATGTCCTTGTAGAAGTTTATTTTCTGTAAGGTTGTGGTAGCCTGTCTTTCTGGCTGAGAGCTTACACTTCTGGCAGTCTTTTATGATAGTCACTATCAGGCAATCACCCCCAGGAACCCTTCCTTCATAACCTCCCTGCTTGCTTAGTGTTGGTGAGGACTGACACAAGCAACTCCATGTTGATGCTGACAACTTCCACTTCACCTTCACAATTTGGTAGTGATTAAGAGATGGAAAAAACTAAATCCACCCCCCAAAAAAATACTACAATTACTTTTGTAACAATTATAGATAGTGTGCACATGGGTATTTGGGAAAGAGTAGGAACTCTGTATAAGATATAATTCAGCCAGGCGTGGTGGCGCACGCCTGTAATCCCAGCACTTTGGGAGGCTGAGGCAGGAGGATCGCGAGTTCAAAGCCAGCCTCAGCAATATCGAGGCACTTAGCAACTCAGTGAGACCCTGTCTCTAATAAAATACAAAAAAAGGGCTGGGGATGTGACCCAGTGGTTGAGTGCCCCTGAGTTCAATCCCCGGTACCACAAAAAAAAAAAAAAAAAAGATATAATGCTTGGGGCTGGGGCAGTGGCTCAGCAGTAGTGCACTTGCTTGGCATGTATGAGACACTGGGTTTGATTCTCAGCACTACATATAAATAAATAAAATAAAGATCTGTCAACAATTGAAGAAAATATTTTTTAGAAAAAGAGATAGTGCTTGATCTATCTGTAAGCAATGCTTGGTGCACAAATGGGTTCAAATCTTCAAACTCTTTTGTAGATAATTCTACAAAACTTTCTTGTACAACATAATTCACCTGACAGGGAGAAGAAAGGGTGGGTCACACCAATGCCCTTACTGGGACAGCAGTGGACTCTGGTTCTGCTTTACACACAAATGTTCACTTACAAGCAGGAGCCCAGTTCTTTCTTCTATCATCTGCACACAAATAGAAACTCAAATTTGATTAAATTCTCTTTTTACTGTGATACGATATCCTATATCTCTGCTCCAGTTTTTGTGCGTTAGGTGACTAAGACCCACATTTGTAAATGATCACAAATCAACAAAGGTATAAAGCAAAGCATTATGTTATATGCCATGATGACCTCATAAAAGTGAGTCAGGTTGGATATAGAGATTCTCATCATTAAAGAGGTAGTCACTAGGACTCTGTTAGCTGGTGCCTATTCTGTTTTCTAAATTCAAAACGTCTCAACCTTAGAGGCTAAGAAATAGAAAGACAGGTTCTCCCTTCTTTAATAAAGGGTTACTGGGTTTCTAACAAGTGTGTCTAAATAAGATTATCGTCCCCATTGCTTTTTGCTTAAACTCGCATTCAAATTAGCTTGGGTTCCCTGGAAATTTCTTAGTTGACAGTGGGAAATGCTGGTCTAGAATTCAAAATTCACAGAGAAAATCTATAAAGCACATGTGAGCAATTAAAAAAAAAAAAAATGTACGTAAAAGCCAAAGGAAAATACATCACAATTTTCAATAAACAAGAAGGATTAGCCCAGACTCCCAGGTAGCCTGTCACCAAAGGACTGGCTCCGCATTACCACAGATTAATTTGATACTTTCACAAATAGTAACAGTGAAGACTTGGACTGTAGAAAAAGCCCACCAGACATACCACAGCAGGACAAAAGCTCTCAGAAAGCTGGCTCCATCAACTCAGTGCTGATCACTAGGATACGCCTGGCTTTAAAACCATCAGGATCACAGATGATGGAGTTGTAGTTCATTAAGAAATGTTTGAAGGGAGACGAGAGAGGAGAAAATGAGAGCTGCTACATTGGAAATTTTTTTAATGCTATTTGTCTTCATAAGACCAAGGAGAAGCACAAGGAGATCCAGAAGATACATTTAGTTTGTAATGACCTTTCACCTCTCTTGACCTCTGACCTGGCTGTTTCAATCATGCAGACACAGGAGCTCCACAAAGCAATGTTTTAGGAGGCAGTTTTTCTTTGTAGGTGGTGGGAGGGGAAGAGGTTGAAAATAGAACCTCTCCAGCAAGACAAATTGCCCCTGTGCTTCAGCTAACAAAGGGTTAACAGAACTTCAGGGCAGGTTTCTGGCTTAGCTGTTTAATTGCTCCAGACCAAGAAACAGTGGAGGGAGACCGGGCTGCTACCAAGGACCTCATTTGTCAAAGATCTGTCAGAAAGCAAGTCTACTTAATGGGTTTATACTGAAACCAGGAATTGAGTCTGTTCCCTAAATTTAAACTAGGAACCTACTGACCTGTCCATCAGCAGGAATTTTCTAGTTGTTGGCTACCACGGTCTTCTCATCTGTTTATACATTATATAGGCACATCATATATGTGTGGTGCATGCCAAAACTTGAGCATGCATCAGAATCACCAAGAAAGCTTATTAAAACATAGATTTCTGGTGCCACTGTTATGGTTCTGTTTTGCTAAGACCCACATTTGTAAATTATCACAAATCGACAAAGGTATAAAGCAAAGCATTATGTTATATGCCATGATGACCTCATAAAAGTGAGTTGGGTTGGATACTGACCATCTGTTTATACATTATATAGGCACATCATATATGTGTGGTGCATGCCAAAACTTGAGCATGCATCAGAATCACCAAGAAAGCTTATTAAAGCATAGATTTCTGGTGCCACTGTTATGGTTCTGTTTTGCTAGATCTAGGGGGCAGGGATCTGCATTTCCAACAATTCCTCGGTGATGCTGAGACTGCTGGTCTGAGGACCACTTTGTGAGAACCACTGTCCTAATATGTGCCTTACACTGTCCTCTCTCTGCCTTCATAATTACACTAATGCACATCCACACACACATCCACATAATAAATGTTACACTCCATATGTTATAAAACACTAAATATTATTGACAGTTGATTTGAATACTTACTGTGCACCACCATTATTAACCCCTGAGGCAGGCATACTGCCCCCTCTCCCCTGTTAAGGGCTGATCCAACTCAAATCTGACTCCTAAGTCCATGCTCTTAAATACTTTACTCTTTGCTTGAGTTAAAATCAACCAACTTACAAGTATTTTTTTTAATTAATGCCTTTTCTCTGTTCTACTTAAATATATTCTTGAGCTAGCTCCAAGTAGAAGAGTGTAATCTTTGTTTTTGTTTTTTTTTTCCTTATGTGTCACTTAGAGCCAAAAAAAAGAAAAGAAAAAAAAGATGGGTGGGGGATACACAAGATTATTGTAAAATCAACCAGCCAACAATACATTGAGTTCTTCCTGGATGTCCAAGGACCACAGGACAAGCCAGCTCCCGGATCCAGTGACCCTGAATATCAGGGAATAATGTAAGATTCATGTGAATATCAAACATGAGTGCCACAAGATTATTTTTGTCTTGATCAATAGAAGTAGGTGCTAAAGGTCACATGGCACCAGGACAATGACTGTGGGCAGAGGTTCTCAAGCTTCAGCAGCAATCAGCGTCACCCAGAGGCTTGTGAAACGCCCACAGCTGCCTCCTGGTTTCTGAATGAGCAGGTCTCTTGTGAAGACCAAGGCTTTGCATTCCTAGCAATTTCTCAAATGATGCCAAAGATGCCAGTCCAGGGACCATGATTTAAGAACCACTGCTTTAGAACAAGTTTTCCCAGATCAACCCAGCCTCTCTGATGCAGTTTGATTCTTTGATTCAACAGACATTGCTTGAATGCCTACTATGTGTAAATGATCTTTCAAGCTCCCACATCAAGCAATAACCCAATAAGACATAATGGACGCCTCACAGAACTTGCTATCTAGGAGGGCCAGCTGACAAAAATTCATAAATACATAATGTGACAAATGATCCAAAGAAAATCAAAAGAATAAAAGTGGGCAAATGGAGTGATTCTGTTTTAGATCATGTGTTTACCTCTCTGAACAGAGCAGAGCAGATACCTAAATAAGGTAATGGAGCAAGCCTGGTATGGATGTCTGGGTGGAGAGTTAGGAATGGAACAAGCAAGTGCAAAGACCTGAGGCAAAAAATGCTCATTGTATTCAAAGAATAGCAACCAGATTGGTGGCAGAAGGAGAGTGTTAGAAGATGAGATTCAGAGTAATCCGCTTTTTAAGAAGCTCCCCAGGAGATTCCAATATACATCCCAGTACAGAGTGACTTCTTAGATGCACTTATTTCTAAAGTTCATCAAATTCTCTCAATTCTTATTAACACTATGCAGGATCTGAGAGTAGAGACACATGTGGGACATGTGACAAGAAGTGTATCCTTGTAGGGTAAGCTGTATGGACCTGCCAGGGACGGGCATTGTGTGGTTTTATTTAAAGAAATCATTTCTCTTTCTTAAATAAGATCCTGAGCCAAGCTTATATGTGGAGTGTGGAATGGATGAGAAGGACTTGCTGCACAGAAGAAGGGGAGATGAAGGGCAAAGGAAAGTGCAAGGCCATATATGGGCATTCAAAGAAGGAATGGATTTATGTGGGTACAATAATGAGTTCAGCGTCATACATGTATAAGTGAATCAAATAGAATTTTTTTGTGTGTGTGTGTGTGTGTGTGTGCACGTGTGTGTGGTGTGTTAGGGAGTGAGGGAGATGGCAAGATGGGGGGGTCATGGCTGGAGGCCAACAGGTGACAAATGCAGCCCCGAATTTAAATAAATTTCCTGAAAAAGTGAAAATGGAAGACCAGGGCTAACCCCTGGTACAGAGATGGATGGAGGGCAGAAGGAGAAGTACTGAACCCACAGCACAGAACCAGACAGGCACAACACCCCACCAGCACAGTGCCCCAAATGTTTGTGACAGAACTGTAGCAAACACAAAATGGGCAAAGGTCAGTTCACCTGTCTTTTCGGTATGTAACCTGCTGGCTTTATAAAAGGGAACTCGCATAATGGAGGACACTTGATCCCATAAATAAGTCAGTCTCAATTATTTTATATCAAAACAATATCTTAGCTTTTAACGAGCACAACTGCCAATACCCCGAGTCACACATTATGAATCACTATTTGCTCCTTCCTACACTTTCTAATTTCCTGCTAAGGAGACAGGGCTGAATGGGGTCATTAATCTGAATTAGAAATACTGTGACCTGTTCTGCACTTTACTTGCTAACACTGTGTGACAGAGCTGGATCTGTGAGGGGTTTGTTCTCTGTACTGTTCTGAAGAAGAGGCAGGGTAGGGGGAGATGCTGAGCTCGTTTTATTTTTAAGCCCTTTTTAATTTTGAATGCCGTTTGGCATCTCAGATTGAGCTTTGAAATCATTGCTATCATTTCAATGCTTTTACTGGTGTTGCTGTCAAATGACAAGCTTAGCTAAGCCTTTTTCCAGAACTCTAAAAGGCTTACAACCTATGAAGACTAAACTAATGTAACCCTCCCCGCACCCGGTAGAAAAGTGGGTTATTAGTCAGCTTCACATCAATGTAATGAAATACCTGAGATAATTAACTTATATAGAGAAAAGCGTTTATTTTTGCTCACAGTTTTGGAGGCCCATTGCTTTCTGCCTTTGGAAGTCATGCTGGATGGCAATGGCAGAGAGCAAATGGAAGAAAAAACGGCTTACCTCATGGCCAGGAAGCAAAAGAGAAAAAGGCTGAAGTCCCACAATCCCCCTTGAAGGCATGACTCCAAAAACATAAGGGCCTCCCACTAGGCTCCACCTCCTGAAGTTTCCACAACCTTCCAACAGCGCCACCTGGGGACTGAGCCCTTAACACATGGGTTTACCCAAACCATAACAGGGGGATGTATTTTCTGGTACAATTGACACAACTCTATGACTGTTTCACTGGCAATTCCATGGAGAGAAGCATCTGAATGAAGTAGAAGCCTCAGCAAAGCATTAGTTCGGTGAGTCTCTCTTTTACTATTGGGGGCTTAGATTAGAGGAAATACAATGAATGACACTTGGAGAAACATAACTGCAAACCCATCACTTCATAGCTGTCAGACATTTAGGATGTACTCTGTAGAGTAGGAAAATAAGCAGAAACTTCAAATGTATCTGATTCCCCTCCTTGTTTAAGAAGTTGATTTAAAAAAAAAAAAAAAAAGTGATGGGATTGCTGGGGCTAGTGGGGGTGGGGATCATCTCCAGAGGTACACCAGCCTTTTTTTTCCTTGTTCCCTTGAAAGAGTCACAGATTAAAGCAGGCTCCAGTGTAAAAATTTCACACAGCTACCTTTGGCCTAAAGAAGGCTCTCTTGACCTGCCCCACCCCACTCTGACCCCTGATTGATCGTGGTCCTTACCATTAACAATGCTATTGGTAGAAACTGACTAGAAATAAAGTCGACTCCAAAAAGGGCGGGCTACACTTCCAGCAGGCAGGTCTGTTCAGAACTGATGCAGAGGCAGTCCCGGCCATCTAAAGTCACCATTGAGGAGAACAGCTGGCATTCCCTTAGGGAATTCTGGAGGTCTCTCCCAGACTCAGAATTCAGAGCTGAACGATGCTGGGTCAGAGCTAAAGGTCGTTCATTTGTCTTTCCTATCTCCTGGGCTTTGACAGACACTATTCCAGGGCCCTCAAAACCTAGGAGGATGGGACCCTCGAATTTTTATTATGATTTCTGCATGAAAACGTCTTGCTTTATGACTGATCTTCTGCCTCCCTGCATCCTCTTCTATGATCCTGGGTGTGGCCCTGAAACAGCTCCCTCTGCAGCTTCACCCAGACCCTTCTGAGCTGGTCAGCATTTCCTGCCCCTTTCACATGCCTCACCTCATGAGTGACCCAGAAGTGACTGTAGCCAACTTGCTTTGGAGCCTTGGGCTTTGGGGGTTTTGTGCTGCTCCAGGGCTATGGAAAATTCAAGTAATTTTCTGCAGTCACAAGCCCCAGGGTCCCCAGTCGGTGTAATTATGAGTCAATCACTTCCTTCTGACTCTGGTTCCCCTTCCCTTTGGGCTGGTAAAATCATTACCATGGCTTCTTTCCCTCCCCAGTCAAACCTTTGTACAGGCCATTTGCCTTGCTTCTCATGAATCTTCTCAACTGAATATTATTTGGGGCAGGGGGAGTTCCCTTATTTAACTCAGAACTGCAAAAGGCATATCTGCCATTGATTTTCTTGCCTCCCACAGCTTACACCCACCTTCTGTTTTTCTAACTGTGAGGGCAGGAACAGATGATCCTCAGGAGAAACGTTCCCAAGGCACAGCCCCACACGCAGCCCTCAGCCCTCAGCCCTCACAAGCCTGGCTTGCAGACACCCCTCATCCAACACGGCAAGAGGAAGCAACACTGTGGGCGGCACATGGAGAGAGGGCGCATTATTGCCTAGGGAAATGTGAAGAACCCTTTCCACACAGGGCCGAACCTTCCCCACTGTGCTAACTGCAAAAACGAAAATGGCTTCCGAAGTCAGGTGTACTCCATGTACAGGATGGTCAGTTATGGCAGGACACACACTAATCTCCCTTCCTCTCCTTGCTGCAGTTGCGGCTGCCCCTCAAGCTACAGAAAGAGTGCCCACCTCAGCAGAAGCGCAGGCTGCAAGGTCAGGTCACACAAGCTCCATCAGGGAATGCCCTCCATCTCTGATACCCTAAAATTCCATGTGTATACTTCTGAGGTTCCAGAACTGTAGGTCCCCTTATCAGAGAGCACTGATTGCACATCTAACTTGGAGCCATATTCACTGTCCGGCTGTACTTCAAAAGCCTTCTGCATTTTTAATTATGTCATTTAGCCGCTGTCAGCATTTTCACAACCATTTCTCATGCGCCTTCCTTCAGCATTTTACAATGTAGCAGCAATTCCCTGAAGAGGATGTCAATACAGCAGCATAATGTCACGGGAGAATGTGGTCAGAGTCATGGGGGCCTGAGTTCAAATCCCAAGTCAGCAATTTACTAGCTGCGTGTTGGGAAGCTATCCAACCTCCCTAAATTCTGGTGCCTGCGTGAACAAAATGAGGATGCTAACAGCACCTCCCTCATGTCACAGTTGTGAGGATTAAATAAGTAGAAATACTTTTCCTGAATCTAGAGCAGCACTATCCTACAGATGCATAAGGTGAACCACACTTGTTATTTTAAATTTTCTAGTAGCTGTTTTGTAAAAAAGAAACCGGTGAAATTAATCTTATTTTGTATAACATGATACATCAAAATATTATCATTTCAACATGACATCAATATGAAAAATAAAAATAAGATATTTTATGTTCCTTCTATCATTCTAAAATTTTTGAAACCTTATGTATTTTATAGCTACAACACCTTTCAATGGAAACTAGGTATGTACCAAACACTCAATAGCCACATGTGGCTAAAATATGGAGCAGCAGTGCAAGTATAAAACAGAGTAGGTATTAAGTAAAGACAAGCTCCTTTCACTAAGATGCTGTCTTTCCATGCTTGGAGTGTAGAGCTATTTGGAAATGAAACTCCAGGATCACTTTTAGCCCCAGGTCTAAAAGACTGTTTCTGAAAATTTCCTCAATGGCTTCTTTCTGTTCCTGTATTCCTCACAGTTAACGACTTGTACACAGATCCACCTGTACACAGAGTTCCTGGGATATTTTATCACCCTGCTCTGAGGCAAATGGGAAGATGCTGCAACTATCCTGGTTTCTTGCAACCCTCCAATCAGTGTTGAAGGGTTCTGCAGTGGTCCAGTCTAATTTCTCTCAAATGATCAAGCAAGCACCTGTGCAAGTCCCTCAGCTGCTTTTTTTTTTTTTTTTTTTTTTTTTTTTTTTGGTGGTGGTGGTGCTAGGGATTGAACCCAAGGCCTTGTGCATGCTAGGCAAGCACTCTACCAACTAAGCTATATCCCCATCCCCTCAGCTTCTTCTTGAATGCCACTAGGGATGGACAGCACACTATGCCCTCTGTATGGCCACCACATTTACAGATGATGTTGGTCCTAAGGAAAACTCCTTTACATGAGATTTATCTTTCCTCTCTCCACCTTCTACTCACTAGTTCTAATATTAACCTCTGGTAAGATATAGAACAAGTCAAAGCCATCCTCTGTGTGATAGTCCTGCCTGTGTTGGATGTTGGCTCTAAAGTACCCTTGAATTCTCTTTGCATCATCCTTGTAAATAGCCCAATTTTTTTTCCCACCATCTTTTGGGGTGCTCACCCTATGCCAGCTTCTCTTCCTTCCCAGGCTAATGTGCAAGGAGGGTCCAGAGTGCACTAACCCACCCACACACCAGCATCTGCAGGCCCTCCCAGCTTCTTCACAGCTTCCAAGACGGAAGCTGGCCAAGGGCACAGTGGGAATTACCTTAACCCCATAGAGAAAGCAGCCAAGGATGCTTCCCTCCATGTGATATAGACATTCCTACCTGGCCAGGCTGCAGATTTGTATCCTCCCCATTAGAGACTTCCGGTGTTTCTCTGCCATAGTTAACTGTTACACCACACTCCCTTTAAGACCTGGTAGAAAGTTGTGGGTGCGTGATGCTTGGGAAAGTTGGACCAGGCCAAACCCTTCTCCAGAGATATGCAAGGAAAGGAGCAGCTGCATGGGAAGATTAAGCTCAGCTTTGCTCCCATAGATCAATAAATCAGTCAATCCTTATTGAGCTCCTCTGCCCACACATGCTCATTAGCCAGCATGGACCCAGAAGGAGCAGGCTGGAATTTGAGGGGGAGGGGAAGGCCTCTGGCCAAAATATTTCACCCCACAAAGGTCAGTGGTTTCCCCATAAGGTCATTAGCTAATTCACGCTAAGGTGTTAATGACTTATTAGCTTTTATTCTTTCTAAAGAGACTCTATCCACGGGGGAGTTCTGGGAACCCATTTTTGGGGCCTGGGTACAGACCACCTAACAAGGTAAAGGATGAAGAAGTAGATACTAAATACAATTTTCTCTATTGTGACATTTTCCGTATGGCTTGGTAAGGCTGAATATTAATTAGCATTGGGACAGAAGGTAAGAGCAGGGACTCTGGTAACAACACTGCTTTTCAATTTCATAGTTCTTCCCCTCACCAAATGCAACCCACGGCTACCTCTGGAGATTCTGTTTCTCTCTCCAGTAAAACGAGCATCCACAAGACAGAGTTGGAAGTATGAAACATTTAGTAACAGTTGTTGGTTTAAAAAATAATAATAATGTGTTGGCTGATTTTGTTCAGAGGGAATTAATTGAATTAACAAGCCTATGCCTATCAAGAAAACAGGAAGGGGTGGTCGATCTTCCTCAGCCTTCTCCTGTACCGATTCTTGTCACCCAGGCTTCATTGGATGGCCTTTTATGATACCATCATTTGTAAAATTGCCTAAATGCTTTCGATATTCATTCTTGCTCATTTAAATAATCTCCCTAGATTACCTCTTAATCATCAAGTCTCACAAATTAAAATCATGTCTCTGAAATGTCTAAGGCAGCCTTCCCAGTCCAGTGTTTTGGGCTTTTGATTCAGAATTTTACAAATTCTGCCATGTCTTCACTCAGACTTTTGCCTCTGCAGAGCCTGCAGTGGTGTGTCTTTCTGTCACAGCTTTGCCTGCTTCCAACTATTCCTTCTTTGATTCATTCATTCAGCAAACATTCATTGGGCTCCTCTCTGCATTCCTGATAAGGGCATGGCCACAAAGAGTCCCTTTTCTCATGATCATTGCATACAAGACAGGCAAATTGATAAAAAATCCCAATATAATGAAGTGTACGTAAATGTAATAAAGAAAACAAATAAGAGGATGAGATGAGAACTGCTAGAAAGAAGGAAGAGCCCCTCAGGTACCAAAAGGCTCAGAAGGAGAAAATGGGGCACTGAAAGACACTGTGGTATCTTTATCTATAAAGAGCATAGTGAATCTGGGGTAAAGGGCAGGGACTACAGTTGACAAGGGAATCTGGAGCCAGATCATGCAGAGCTTCATAACCCATCACAAGGAGCTTGAACTTTATTTCAACCTTTTATTCCCCACGTTTTATCAGCACATTATAGTTGCCCATACTGATGGGATTTGTCATACATGTGCATACAACACACAATATCACTCCCCAGCACTTCCCCCTCATTTTAGCCTTCTCGAGAAGCATTCAAAGTTTTTTATCATGACAACATAATCTGATATGTCTTTTGAGAGATTCGCTTTGCCATCAAGAGGAGAAGGGAATGGGTTTGGGAAGAAGATAGAGGGTAAATTCAGACCTTTGCTTTAGTCTGAATAAGAGATGATGGTGGCCTGGACCAGTGGAGAGAATTACATTCCACGGGCATTTATGAATTAGAAGAGATTAACAGGATTTGTTCATGGATTGGATATGTGGAGTAGGGGGAGGGAAAGATCACCATGGGGTAACCTGAGCAGTATATGAAGGTGCACAAAGCAGGGGGTAGTAGAGAATCAAGTGTCCTGTTTCAGACACATTAGTTTTGTGATGTCTGTGAGGTGTGATGTGTCCAACAGGTGTGAATGGTGGGTGAGCCTGGAACTCACCAACCTGACTAGGAAGAAATTTGGAAGTCAGAACATAAAGACCTTTAATCTCTGGGTTGGAGCACACTTCTCCCTCCTGCTAAGCCTTCCAGTCCTTCTCCTATTGACCTGGTCTCATGCTATTATAGTTGCTGGGCAGCCACTATGGCTGGGCTCACAGCTTTCCAGGTCTAACCAGGGAATCCCAGAAAACAATGGGCTCCCCAAGGATCACAGCAGCAGTCACTGCTATTTCCTGAAAGCCTCGCCCCACCCCCACCCCCACCCCTGACTTGATTTTAAGGAAACTGCTCATTGCTCATACTGTTCTGGAAGGGGCTGTTTTTCTCCCAAGATTTACTGTAACTATTATATGTACCACCTGGCTAAATGGCCATCTTAGTAAGTATTCAACACACATTTGTTCTGTTTTTGAAAGTGGAGGTAAAGGACTGTTCTTGTCTTACTTTTACTGATACCATGTCCTCTAGGTTGATTTTAACATTACTCCTGGCTTTATTTATTTATTTATTTATTTATTTATTATTCTAATGTGTTATACATGTTTGCAGAGTACAATTCATTTTATATGACACATAAAGAGCACAATTTTTCAAGTTGCTGGTTTTATATAAAGTATTTTTACAACAATTGTGTCTTCAAACACTACTTAGGGTAATGATGGATAACTCATGCTACCATTGTTCCTATCCCCCTCTTTGTTCTATTTAAAGTTTTTTCATTCCTCTATTCCCCACTCCCTTGCCTTTATAAGTTAGTATCTTCATAACAAAGAGATAATTCACCTTTGGTTTTTTGGGATTGGCTTTTTTTTTTTTTTTTTTTTTTTTTTTTTTTTTTACCACGGATTGAACTCAGGGGCACTCAGCCACTGAGCCATATCCCCAGCCCTATTTTGAGTTTTATTTAGAGACAGGGTCTCACTGAGTTGCATAGTGCCTCACTTTTGCTGAGGATGGCTTTGAACTTGCAGTCCTCCTGCCTCAGCCTCCTGAGCCACTGGGATTATAGGCATGTGCCACTGTGCCAGGCACTCCTGGCTTTTTAAGATAAACAGCTTTTAGACAATGTGTATGCCTATAACTAGGATATCAAATGAAAGGAAATATAAAATTTGATAAGCACAGGAAAGGACAAGAAACAAGATGTGGGCATCTTTTACCTCAAGGATACATCCTAGAGGGTACACACTTCTCTAATGATTCTTGTCACTGAGGGGCTCCATGAAACATCCTTCATGACAGCTAGTCTTTTCTAGCTTTTACATTTCTCCTATTTTAGCAACCAAAGGAAAGTTGGATTGATTTCCCTTTCTTGTGTGTAGAGTATATTGACTCCTAAGCAAGGTTAACAAAATTTAGATTTTATACTTTCTTAAATATTACCAGAGGTAGAAATTTATGAAGGAGACTCTGATGAACATGTACTTAAAAATCACAGAGTACATATACTCTGGAAACATTTTGTATGCTGTTGCATTGTTTTTCATATGAATTGACAAAAATTATTTGGTAACTCCTTACATGCTCTCATCCTAAGGAGAATCAAACAAAGCCAGCAGCATATGCCAACCCAGCAACTTTTTCTCTGTTTTAAACTGCAGCAGGGAGGTTGAATTTGCATGCTAAAGTAAATGAAACAATTTGATTATATTTGCTGAAACAGCCCATTACTGTGTATCATTTGAGAAGACCACAAAATTCAACCCATATAATCAAGATGGATTGCCTCCTTCTAACCCAAGAGCAGCGAAAGAAAACTATAAAAACATGGGATATGGTGATGAATTGAGTTCCTATAAATGAAACTGTTTAATTTTCTTAACAATTATCTTGCTATTACTTGAATACTCTTTAAATACCACGTAAGTCTTATATCTTTGCACCCTCTCTATAAATGTGTTGGAGTTTCCCTTAGAAAGATTTGTCTCTGCATCTATTTCTTTGCATCTAATCTTCTCAGCTAATTAGATTTTCTTTGAGCTTCTGATACAAAAGGAAGCATCGTTGAATATGGTAAGTTGCTTTACTCTATGGAGAAGTTTCCTAGCATGTTACTGTGACAAGAGAACTAAAGAGACTCCATCTTGTCCTTCAGCAGTCATCTTAGGAGTTCCAAGAAATAGTTCTGTTTCTCAGAAATAATAGAACACGGAAAGTCCTGCCTCTGTACCCATGAATCGTTACCTAGCATAATATAATTGGCAACACAAAAATAGCAAGTATTATACAATGTGAAATTGTTCTTTGATTTCCATTTTTCTTGTGCAATGTACCTTGTCAGAGATTGATTGTCTAGACGTTAGTAACCATCCTCTGACGTGTACTCAACTCGGGTCATTTTGATACCCCCTTCCCTTCTACTTGTTTGTTGCTATGACAACCTGGAAAGTCCCATGGGAAATACCAATGTACCCATTGCATTGTCTCGCTAACTGCCCAAATTCAACTTCTGTACCGTGGCTTGCTTGCATTGGCTGAACACCAAATATAAACCCTTGAAAATAACTGCAGGTGCGCCGTCTTGTCACGCTGTGTGATGTGTGCAGATGGTGGCCACTGATTAGCTTAATAAAGGGTTTTTTTTTTTTTTTTTTTTTTTTTTTTTTTGGCTCAAGTGTGATGTGGCTTGGAGTTTTGGTACAACATGACAATTTAAATTTTTATTTAAGTTTCTAACTTACTCATTTTTAGTTAACAGACAAAGAAGAAATAGGTTAAAGAAGAGTTTCCTCATCTTTCAATGTGGAGTACCTGTGCTCTGGAAGCCTACAAGCAAAAATCAGAAATGTTCTTTAACTCCATGGAAAGCACACATAAAGTCTAAAAGAGGTCCAGGAATTGGAATAGAGGGTGGATAGAAAGCTTACAAGTCCTAATAAAGAAACACTTGATGAAATGATGTCATATCTCTGTACAGATGCTCCTATTCATCTTGCTTATCTGTAAATCCCTTCTACTGTGTTGGTTTCTGTCTGAAATGTTATGAAATTATAGTCCAAAATTGAAGGTGACTCGACATGATTCTGGGCTTCTGGTTTCAGTGCTACTGGGAGGAATTATTTTCTCCATGGTTGATTCAATTAGGGGAGTATTTAGTTTATGACCATTCAAAAATAAAACCAATAAAGAAACTTAAAGAACTTTTCTCACAAATGCTTTTTGACACAAAAATATATTAATAAGGATATGAAGTCAATATTGAGCCAAAAGTAAAATGATGGGAAAAGAGTGTTATGAAAAGGAGAACTGAAAACCTGTGGAAACAAAGTGAAAAACTAAAGCAACATCATTAAAGAAGTAACAAAGTAGGATAGTGTCCAAGAATGTACCACTGATAATCAGACCACAGGTGTAGGATGAAATTTTGAGATCGAGATAACTCAGGTATATTAAGATTGAAAAAGTTAAAGCAACAAGAAAAAAGATCATTGATATAAATGATACAGGATAACTTATATCCCTGAAATAGCCTAAAATATGAAATAGTTAATGTATTCAAAAATATAATGCAACACTTTATCTGAATTAAATGAATTTTTTAAAAAAGTTATCTATAGTTGGAAATAACATGTGTGATGTGAAAACTTAATATAGAACTTTACACAAAGACAGATGATCATCACACTCCTGAATTTCAGAGATAAAATAATTTTAAGCCTCTGGACAGAAAAAACAAATAGCCTACAAAAAGTCTTCCTCAGACTTTTCCATAGCATCAGTTGATGCTGTTAGACAATGGAACGATTGCTTTGAGGTGAAAATAGCATGACCCAATAATGTTATCCCAAGATGAACTGTGGAATGATTAGGGGAACATGTTACTCAGGAGCCTGTCTGAAAAAAAAATAGACAACAGAAACCTGTCAATTCATTTTCAATCAAAATGAAAATTCAGAAATAGAGAAGGTACAATTTTGTGTGTATGCGTGTGTGTGTGTGTGTGTGTGTGTGTGTGTGTGTGTGTTACACACTAGGGACTGAACCCAGGGCCCTCCCACATTGCTGAGTATGCACTCTAGCACTGAGCTACACTCAAATCTTTTTATGAATAATAAATTAATAAATAATAAAGACCAATAATGAACATTCAATTTACAAAAGTATTGGCCATTAAACAAATGAAAATTGTAGTTAGAGAATAAAATGTAATGTTATAAAACCAAACGATGTAAAAATAATAATGTTGGAGGTGACAGAGAAACAATAGATGTGTGATAGTACTCTGGTCCTATTTCTTTCAAAGCAACAAGCAAATTTAAAATGTTGAAAATTAAAACATACAATTTCAAATATCTTGATTCTGACATCAATATTTTCCATCTTTACTTAAGCTTAGAAAGCCCTCTTATGGAATAATATTTCTTGAGGTGAGGAAATATTTATTTGAAGTTTAATAGTTCCTCTAATCTTACTTTAATAAGTTCAAGTAAAATCAAAGCTAATATTTTATTTCAAAATAACACTTATAATTTTAGAAATGTAATAGTAAACTACATCAATTTTTTTAAAAAAATTAGAAGCAAATATTCCCAGATACTAGCAACAGTTCATTTTAACTAATGGAAATAGAGGTTATTAAAATTTCAATTTTTTAATATTTATTTTTTAAATTTATTTTTTATTTATAATAATTACAATTCATAGTGCACATATGTAGCATCTTTTTACATAAAACTGTTTGTATACAAAATATATTCGTACCATTCAGGTCTTCAATCATGCATTTAGGATAATGATATCTGTCTCATTCAACCACCTTTTCTTTTTTTTTCTTTTCTCCCCCTCCCTCCCCCCTTGCTCCCTCCCTTCCCCTCCCTTCCCTTTGACCATTCTAGTGTTCCTTTAATCCTCCTATGTACCCCCATCCAACAATACTGTGAACTAGCCTCCTTATATCAGAGAAAACATTCGGTATTTGGATTCTTGAGATTGACTAATTTCACTTAGCATTATATTCTCCAACTTCATCCATTTACCTGCAAATGCCATTATTTTATTCTATTTTATTGCTGAGTAAAATTCCATTTTGTATATATATACCACATTTTCTTTATCCACTCATCTACTGAGGGACATCTAGGTTGGTTCCACAACCTAGCTATTGTGAATTGTGCTGCTATAAACATTGAAGTGGCTGTGTCACTGTAATATGCTGTTTTTACGTCCTTTGGGAATAGACCCAGGAGTGGGATGGCTGGGTCATAGGGTGGTTCCATTCCCAGTTTTCCAAGAAATCTCCATACTGCTTTCCATACCGGTTGTACCATTTTGCAGTCCCACCAGCAATGTATGAGTGTGCCTTTTTCCCCACATCCTCTCCAACATTTATTGTTGTTTGTGTTCTTGATAGCTGCCATTCTGACTGGAGTGAAATGAAATCTTAGAGTAGTTTTGATTTGCATTTCTCTAATTGCCAGTGATGTTGAGCATTTTTTCATGTATTTGTTGATTAATTGTATATCTTCTTCTGAGAAGTGTCTTTTCAATTTCTTAGCCCATTTGTCGATTGGGTTATTTGGTTTTTTGGTGTTAAATTTTTTGAGTTCTTTATATATTCTAGAAATTAGTGCTCTATCTGATGTGCACGTATTAAATATTTGTTCCCAATTAGTTGGCTCTCTATTCACCTCACTGATTGTTTCTTTTGCTGAGAAAAAGATTTTTAGTTTAAATCTATGCCATTCATTAATTCTTGGTAATAATTTTTTTTTTTTTTTTTTTTTTTTTTTTTTTTTTTTTTTTTTGCTACAGGATTCTTATTAAGGAACTTGGGGCCTAATCCAACATGTTGGAAATTGGAGCTTACTTTTTCTTCTATTAGGCGTATTGTCTCTGGTCTAATTCCTAGGTCCTTGATCCACTTTGAATTGAGTTTTGTGCATGGTGAGAGATAAGCATTTAATTTCATTTTGTTGCATATGGATTTCCAGTTTTCCCAGCACCATTTGTTGAAGAAGGCTATCCTTTCTCCACTGTACATTTTTGGCGCCTTTGTCTAATATAAGATAGCTGAAATTATATGTATTAGTCTCTGTGTCCTCAATTCTGTACCATTGGTCCACCAGTCTGTTTTAGTGCCAATACCATGCTGTTTTTGTTACTATTGCTCTATAGTATAATTTAAAGTCTGGTATGGTGATGCCACCTGCTTCACTTTTCTTCCTCAGGATTGCTTTGGCTATTCTGGGTCTCTTATTTTTCCAGATGAATTTCATGACTGCTTTTTCTATTTCTTTGAAGAATGACATTGGGATTTTGATTGGAATTGCATTAAATCTGTATAATGCTTTTGGTAGTATGGACATTTTGACAATATTAATTCTACCTATCCAAGAGCAAGGTAGGTCTTTCCATCTTCTGAGTTCTTCTATGATTTCTTTCTTTAGTGTTCTATAATTTTCATTATAGAGGTCTTTCACCTCTTTTATGAAGTTGATTCCAAGGTATTTTTTTAATGCTATTGTAAATGGGGTATTTTTCATCATTTCCCTTTCAGAGGTTTTTGTCACTGATGTACAAAAATGCCTTTGACTTATGGGTATTGATTTTGTATCCTGCAACTTTGCTGAATTCATTTACTAGTTGTAAAAGTTTTCTGGTGGAGTTTTTTGGGTCTTCTAGGTATATTGTCATGTCATCAGCAAATAGTGCTAATTTGAGCTCTTCTTTTCCTATCTGGATCCCTTTAATTTCTTTCATCTGTCTAATTGCTCTGGCCAGAGTTTCAAAAATAAATAAATAATAAAAGCAAGAATTAGAGCTGGAACCAGGAGTATCTAATAAGAAATATTTCTCAGTCTGGGCTGTAGCCTAGTGGCAGAGTGTTTGACTAGCATGTGTGAGGCACTGGTTTCCATCTACAGCACCACATAAAAATAAACAAATAAAAGACATTATGTCCATCAACAACTACAAAGAAAAAAAAAAAAAAAAAAACGTTTCTCAGACTTTTCTGATTGTAGGTACTTCTTTTAGAATTTTTGTCTTGATGCAATGCACAATAGCCAAGTTATGGAACCAAACTGAGTATCCATCAATAGATGAATGGATAAAAAAATGTGGTACATTTATACAGTGGTGTTCTATTCCATCATAAAGAAGAAATTATGTTATTTGCAGGAAAATAACTTTATGTTAAGGGAAATAAGCCAGACTCAGAAAATCAAAGCTTCTATATTTTCTTTCATACATGGAAGATAGAGAGGAAAAAAATGTGGGGGGAGGAGGAGATGCCATGAAAATAGAAGGGAGACCAGTAGAGTAGAGGAGGAGGTTGGGGGAGGGAGAAAGGGAGAGAAAGGGGAAGTACTAGAAAATAGAACTGACCAAATTATGTTATATGCATGTATGAATATATCACAATGAATCCAACTACTGTGCTTAATTACAATGCACCCATAATTTTTTAATTTTTAAAAAAATAATTTTTGTCTTGAGCAGCTGAGAGATTAGTACAGTTAGTTCTATACTACTACATTGTGCCTATAATATGTAGGTATGCTTGGATAAGTGCTTTTAGTGCTGGAAAAGGAAATAGGTAGCCACTTCCAGTTTTTGTCTTATGTCTACTCCTCCGACTCTCCCCATTTCTGTCCTTGGCTCTCTCCTGTGCTTCTCTGGTTCAGTGGATTGGAGGAAGACTGCACCGTGTTATGTGTCATAAAGACGTCTACTTCCTCCTCCCTGATTTAGGAGTCTCAGCTTGGTAACGTCTCCTTTGCAGGCCTTGTCCCCTCATCTATAATAATCAGAGTCACTCTGAGAAGAACTTTCAGTTGGGATTGAGGATCACGTAAGAGAACTGGCCCCAGGACTGTGGATAGCTGGCCCATGGCTGGACCCAGAGCATCCTTGGCAGATGTGGGCCAGCAGGGCAAACCATGCTGTTACTTTTTTCAATCCTTAAACTTTCCTATTCGTTTCCACAGATTTTGATAAGGAGCTTTGGAGGAAACAGTACAGGAGCAAGAGAACACATTCCATAAATTCACTAGAATAGGAAGAAAGAGGACTTGGGAGGCAAAGATGCCAAGCTATGTGATGCTCTTTCAGTAAAACATCTGTATGGCTCAGCACTTCACCTTGTTTGGCTCTACAGCCCTGAGAGTTAAAGACAAGGGGCTTCTCCCTACAGTCTCCATTTCATAGGGTTCAGCCTAGTCAAGGACTTCCCCAAGGTCACTAAGTTACTGAGTGGTAGATGAAGGCTTCTACCCTACTATTTTTTTCCTAAAGATGATGCTTTTTTTAATATCCCAGTCTTTCAAATATAAAGTTTCACAACCCTAAATTCATTCAACAAAGAAGCAGAGAACCTGAACAAACACAGTAAAAAGCTAAAAAAAAAAAAAAAAACATAAAAAACTTCACAGTCTTGTATAAGGTAGTGAAACCTCTTTCTCCTGTCATGGTCTGTGCCTTTTCCTTTGTGGACAGCATTCCATCCAGATGCCACAGGGTTCTCTGCATGCAGCACACAAGGCTCAGCTAGAGCTCTGTAGAGATGAAGTGAAACAGCACAGTGGGAGAGCGTGTGTGTGTCTCACATAAACTCACTCATGCATGCTTCATTCCCAAACCCTTTCATATCTGTATGCAGACATCTTTATTGATCTGCTCGTAGCTGAGTGGGGCTAACTGGTAGGTGCCATGCCATCACCTTCATATCTCGACAAAGGAATGAAATGTGTAGGAAATATTGATGTGTTTTATATTCTTAGTCCCTGGGACACTGCAGTTCTGTCAGTCTTTCCAAGTATCCCTTTTACTCACACTCTAATTTCCTTATTCACCCGCACTAATGTAATCTATGGTAGCATTAGGCAGAATTATCATTGTGAGAAGAGCTCACATTTCTTGAGTACTTACAAGTTCTAGGCTAAGTGTTTTGTTAGCATTATTTCACTTAACAGAATTGCCATTCTAAAGCTGTTAATGATTGAACTGAGGATCAGAAAGGTTAAGGATGTTACTCCTGATTGCATGGCTCTTATGTGAGGGGAACAAGAGTCAAGCCATGGTCCAACTGATTCCAGAGCCATTTTCTCAACCACTGGAGCAGTATTCTACACATTTCACCTAATTATCCTCACAACTAGGGAGCACAAATCACCTGCTGAATGCCTGAGGAGCCTCCTTGAGAAGAATACGGAAAAGCTTTATGGCAGCCTGGCACTGTGGCTAACAGTATGGGTCTTGGAGTCAAGAAGCCCTAGGTTAAAATCCCAACTCTGATACCTACAACTGAAAGTATGTGGAACCTAGCCTTCTCTGGAAAAACAATGTTTTAGTCAGCATTGTGTCACTGTGACCAAAAGACTTGACAAGAACAACTTATAGGAGGAAAAGTTTATTTTGGCTCGCAGTTTTAGAGGTTCAGTTCACAGCCAACTCCATAGCTCTGGGTCCAAGGTGAGGCGGAATATCATGGCAGAAGAGCATGGTAGGGAAAAGGCAACTCTGGACATGACAACCAGGAAACAGAGAAAGAGTTCTACTCACCAAAGACAAAATATAAACCCCAAAGGCACACAGTGACCTACTTCCTCCAGCCACATCCTACCTGCCTACAGTTAACTTGCCAGTTAATCTGCCTACAGTTACCTACCTACTGCCTACAGTTACTGCCCAGCAGATCAATCCATGAATTAGGTCATACCTTTCATAATCTAATCATTTCACTTCTGAAAATTCTTGCATTGTCTCACACACGAGCCTTTGGGAGACACCTCATATCTAACCCATAACATAGCAGTAAGGACAGCACCAACATCATAGTGTTTCTAATGATTAAATGACAGATTACCAAAACACATGCTTAGCTCTACAGCTGTTATATTGCAAAGACTTGGGAATTTAACTATTATTCATATTAATTCAAAATAGGAGAAACTACACCTTTCTGTCAACCTCCACTGGAAACTTATTGAGAGTATTGTTAACAAAAGTTTACAAATTTTAAAACTATTGGCTAAAATGGATTCATCACTTTCCAGAGCTCCCATCTTTCTAGTAACACATTTTAATATTTACTATAAAATGAGACTGCAAGTAAGGCAGGCTGGAAAATGGGGTTAGATCTATAATTTTCATATTTCTTATCAATGTACTCAGTAAGCACATAGACCAACTAATATTGACAAGGCACATAATATTTGCAAAGCATTTTGAGACACAAAAGCAAATATGTGTTGAAGCCCCTTCCCTCAAAGAGATTTCAAGCCTTGTGATATAACAATAGGATGCTAGATAACAACAATAGCAACAGAAAGACAATCCGATATAGGAGAACTTGTAAAGCAACATTTGATAAATCGTACTTGGAGGAGTATAAATGTCACTTTCAGCTCAAAGTTAGGACTTGTGAGCCAGGAAAGACATAAAGGTTAAAAGAAAAAAAAGAGAGGAATTTAAGAAAAGGGCAAAGACAGCAAGAAAGAAAACAAGGGTGCCTGATGCTGCAGAGCCAAGGAAGGGAGGAGAGAGGTGGAAAGACCATGTGCTCGTGGGTGGCCACTGCAGGGCGTGTATGAAGACACAAAGGAAGAGGCATAAACACCAAAGTCCTCAGATCCCTTCTGCAGACACAGCGAGACAGTAGGAGAAGCCAAAGCCCTGTAGTAAAGGGACATTCTTAAAATCACTTTCTCTGGGGGCGAATTTCAGCTGCATTATCTCTTGGAGGAGTTTTAGGGTGATAACAGCTCACCACTGTAAATCCACTCTGAATTTGGAACCCTTTAAAGGAAGATATGAGTCACATAGTCAAAATACAATCATCAGCTAATAAGAATGGCTAGAAAATGGGGTTAGATCTAGGGCTAAATTTGTAATTAATCCCCCCACACACAAAAATTTATTGGCCCAATTAGGAGCAAAATAATACAACTATAGGCTCCTCCACCCCTTGACCTTCCCATTTAGCTTACTGCACAATGCAGAGAAGGAAACCATATACATGCCTCATGCAAAGGGTTTTGAAAGAAAGAGCAAGGTCTCAATGCTCCCACCTTCCTTCCAACCTCACCAGTCAGATGTGGAGCCAAGAGGACAGATGTTTCTCTCCTTACAGTGGCCCCTTCAGGAGTAAAGAGTATATTTTGCCTGGCAGAAATTCAAGGAGGTGCACAAATGAGTCTCTCAGTCTATCTTTGTCTCAAAATTTTTCAATTATGGTAAATAACAACTGAAAGAAACATTTTACCTTCTGTATTTTACCTCATATTTCCCTAGGAAATTACTATTGAGTTTTTATTTGTATCTATTAACTAGTTTGTTTTTAAATACACTTCTGTGTTTTGAGGGTTTTAAATCCATTTTGACCATTTGGAGTAAGCATCAATCAATTAGCTTCCTGTGAAAACCAAAAAGAATTTCAAGTACCTTTTTAGATTTGGAATAAGCATCAATCAATTAGCTTTCTGTAAAAACCCAAGTAAGAATTTCAAGTACCTATGATTTAGCTATGTCAGGTTTTAACACATTTGAAATTAAGGATATGATTTTTCTACTTTATAAAAGAGATTGTGAAATAAATTGATATATTTGAGTACCAACAGTATTTGAAGATTAGTGTCTAAACTTGTATCAAGTTCAAATATCTCTCCCAAAGAGCTAAAAGAAATGAAATATATCATTGGGAATAAGCATATTAATTGTTTTGTTTCTTAGATTTTGCAACAGAAGACCTAAATAATGTAATATCAAAGGTATGTGCATTTCTCTTTCCTTCCTTTTCTCAACCTAGTTTAAAACTTCATTTTCTTAATTATTTCAGCTAAGCATTGATCTGATTAAAGCAAACAGTATCAAGGTGACTGACCAATAGTCCCAAATAGCCCAATGTGCATTTACATTCCAAAGATGCACTTATTCACTTGATGTGGGTCACTAGACTTGACAAACTCATTCCCAGTACTGATCCCAGTACTGATCATAGGGACTCTTTTAGGAACAAATCTAATATGAACAATAACTCCTTTTTAGTGATCCATTGTTCAGGTTGACACCAGGGACAACCAAGCAAGAGAGTATGATGGCGCCACTTCAGACAGAGGGACAGCAATCAGAGGCCCAGGTGAGCCAATCACCTAGGAGGGCTGAGAACTTTCATGATCTGGCACAAGTGAGTGGCAAGCCTCTGGACACAGCCTGGGATATTCAGATATTTCAGGTGCCTAGGGAACAGCCAACAAAATGACCCTCGCCCAACTGCCTCGGAGATAAGCAATCTCAACATCAGTACTGACCTTTCAACAATATTATAACAAGACAAAACTGTCCAAGCTCTGCACACACACATACCACAGAAGACAACAAATTTCAGATTTCATATTTTTCTTCAGACATCCCTTTGCTACTGCCCATTTCTTTCTGATGTTACTGACACTATCACTCCAAACCAAACCTCCTCGCTAGCAACAGTGCTTCCAAATCACCTCTCCAGCAGAGCACACATTTGTCACACTAAAAGCTCTTGTTTCTTTTCTGAATTGCCACATTCCTTTCACATCAAAGCTCGTCAAATTATCCCTCGCATAATCTATTCTACAATCCACTCTGAGCTCCAAAGGAGAGGTCCACATTTAGATGATTTTCCTTTAAACAAAGGCTACCTTTACCAAGATCATGGGGACACTAAGATGGTCTGTTCATCTTCCTGATCCCTTTTTGGCACAGGTACTCTTATTTCTGCAGTGTCTAAGTTACTAGTGACTCCCCAATTAATGATACCCAAGAATTTAAGAGCACAGGTAGTCCTGAAGAAAATGGATTCAACTTTACCTAAGAATAACATCAAGGAGTCCTAATATAGCCAATCCTTGAATAAAATCAGCTATATCTTAAGACAGACGCCTGGGCTGGAGTTGTGGCTCAGTGGCAGAGAGTTTGCCTTGCACATGTGAGGCACTGGGTTCGATCCTCAGCACCACATAAAAAATAAATAAACAAAATAAAGATATTGTGTCCATGTATAACTAAGAAAATATTTTTAAAAAGATGCCTAAGAAACAAGAACAGTGGGAAGTATATTGGTACTTAGAGTGCTGGCACGCAAGGTGAATTGACATTGCTTCCTGGTTGTTGTAGGTAGCCCCAGTACTCATTTTTTTCCTCCTTTGCAAGTCTTCCTAGGTTAAAACCTAGGAGCAATGGTTCCCAGGACCAACAGCATTAATTTCTCTAGGAATTTGTTAGAACTACAAATTCCTGGGTCTTACCCCAGACCCATTGAGCCAGGACCTCTGGGGCTGGGCCCAGCAGTGTGTTTTAAGGAGTTCTCTGGGTGGCCTGGATGCTCACTAAAGTTTGAGAAGTACTGCTTTAGAGCACCACCCAAATATTCCCACTGATTCCTCAAGCTGTAGTTGATGACACCAATTAACAATTCTCTTCCCTCCCCCAAACTAGGTATTGTCTATCTTTGGGGGACCCTGGAATCCACAGGTGATAAATACTATAATGATTTATATTCAGGGCACATAGCACTGGTAACAAATATTTTATTCTCCCCTTAGGAGTTTTTATATACAAAAGAATAAACCATGTATAATACCAATCCCTACTCACAGCACAGTTTTTGGAGATTAAAAAACAACAACAGGGCTGGGGCTGTAGCTCAGTGGCAGAGTGCTTGCCTAGCACACATGAGGCACTGGGTTCAATCCTCAGCACCACACAAAAATAAATAAATAAAGGTATTGTGTCCATGTACAACTAAATAAAATATTTTTAAAAAATAAAATAACAACAACAGCAGAAAGTTTAGATTAGGTTAAGTCCATTTTTTAAAATTAATTTATTTATTCTAATTTGTTATATATGACAGCAGAATGCATTAAAATTCATATTACACATGTAGAGCACAATTTTTCATATCTCTGGTTGTATACAAAGTATATTCACACTACTCTAGTCTTCATACATGTACTTAGAGTAATGATGTCCATCTCATTCCACCATCTTTCTACCCCCATGTCCTCTCCCTTCCCCTCCCATCCTTTGCCCTATCTAGAGTTTGTCTAATTCTCCCATGCTCCCCCTCCCAACCCCATTATGAATCAGCCTCCTCATATCAGAGCAAACATTCGGCATTTGGTTTTCAACAGTAAGTGTTGGCGAGGATGTGGGGAAAAAGGCACACTCATACATTGCTGGTGGCAAACTGGTGCAGCCAATATGAAAAGCAGTATGGAGATTCCTTGGAAAACTGAGAATGGAACCACCATTTGACCCAGCTATCCCACGCCTCGGTCTATAACCAAAGGACTTAAAAACAGCATACTACAGGGACACAGCCACATCAATACTTATAGGTTAAGTCTATTTATAAATTCTTTTCAAAATTAAATAACCATTATTTCATTTCTACTTGGATCTCAGGTGAAAAAATGACCCTTGACCTTGATTTTACCACATCTGCCAGCATAATGCAAAAAGTTAATTGCACAAATTTTAGAAACTCATTTATTCTTTCAAATACTACCTGGGTTCTTAAAAATCTGATTAGTAAAGATTGTTCTACTTAACATCATTTCCTTCCCTCTACCTTTCCCTACCTTGCTTTTAACTGGCCTCATCTCTCAGCCAGCGAATGGTCTCATACCCAGAGCCACCTATAAACATTGAAAGACTTTTGGGGCACCAATTTAGTGAGAAAATGCTAGTTGGGAAAGGCAGTAAGAATGGAACTCAGAGAGAATGGGGGGGGATCAATTTAGGAAAGTAAGGAAGGACAAGGCATCAAATTCAAAGAATGTAATAAGCCTCCCACACACATCTTTAAGTCCAGCTTTGGGTAGCCCATAAACTCAGTGTGCAGAACTAGTGTCATTGGTAAATTGAGCTGAAGATGAGTCCAACTGATTTCAATCCATTCCCAAGCAACTTTCTCCCTTGTCCAGAGAAGCATGAGCTGGTTGAGATTGCTGTGAGGTAAATAGGTTTCCTTTCCTCTCGTTTTTATTTTACAGGTCACTCTTACCTTGTTTCCAATATATTTCTGAGAATTGCTTTGGCCATTTTGAGACAGGCATGTTGCTCCACTAGGTTCTGTCCAGATTTTCTTGAAAGAAAAAGGGCCAATCTGAAAAGTAGAATTTGGATTTATCTGAAGAACTAGCGTACATAATTGTGATATTTTGGTCTGGGTGACAACTAAGATAATTATTTTCTCTGACACACACACACAAAAAATGGCTTTTATACTTGTAGTGAAGATTAGATTCAAAAGGTCAATCATAGCCCCTCTCTTGCTCCATCCCCAATCATCCTAAATGTTGAGAGGAGATTCTGTTACTTTTCATCTACCTAGAATGTTCACTTTTAGTCTTCAATTCTGCATTACTGGACAGATGATTCCAAATAAATGTATCTGATAAAAGAGAAAAAAATAGAGAAAACCACTAAAAGAGTATCTACCAGATACAAAGTCAAACATGTCTTCATTTCCTTCTTTTACTTAATGAAAATATGTTACAAAAACAAAAGCTATTATTCTGTTGGATGACCCTGGCATGTTCATAGAGGGATGCATTTATATAATATATGGTTAGAGGCTAATCAATATTTAATTTCTATTTCACAACAACCATATGTTCACATAGATTATTTGATTGTTCTTTGGCATTTTATTGGTTAAATGAAATTAAATTATTCTACATTTATTAAATGCTTACAACAGTGCCTATTACATAGTAGATATCTGTAACTCATGGTTGATGAAATTTCTTGAGAACTTGCCATATGCAGTCGTGGTATGTTTCCTGGGTAAAAAGATAAATAAGCAGGGATGGGAATTTTTCCTTCTCAGAGCCCTGACTTGGACTATGAAATCATTTGCATATCAAGAGTCTCTGGCCTCTTCCTTCCTCTACCCCTCACCGTTCTGACCACTGCTAATGAGACAAGAAATCTAAAAGCTTGAGTGATGCACCTATAAATCCATCTTTAAAGATCTACTCAACAGTATGTCCTCCCCTGGGCCCACTGCAGAAAAATATGCACCATTTGAAACCTAAACCATCTGCTGCCATAGAAAAATATATGAATCAAATGTAGCTGGCCCACAGCAAATTCCAGGGCTCACTGGCCCATCCTCTATAGTAACTCCAAACACTGTTATCATGATGGTTTGCTAAACAGGGTAGGGTCACCAAAAGCAATTGCCCCAATAGCTCTTGCAGCAAGAAGGAGCTTTGAGATTAAAGTAATCCCCTCACAGATAACCTGATGTGGACCTTCCCTGATAGTCTCTTACCCCTTTTCCTCAAAGGAATCCTTGTGGTCTTCTTCATTTTGAAAACTCTCTGAGATCTTTTATAACATTCTGCTAAAATTATTTGTTGCAGGCTTACCTGAGCTTCTTGAGAGCAGACACTCCGGCTTCTTCATCTTTGAATCTTTAGCAACTCATATAATAATGCATTGGCACATGAAAGGGGTAAATAAATGGTTTTCAGGTGGATCTTCTTTATTCTGAATGAGTCAATAAACAAATATCACTTAGCCAGCACCAGCAAACTGTATAATCATTGGAAGTGTCTTTTCAACCTTCTATATACCCACTGAAAAACACTTACAGGTATTGGCCCAAGTTTATCATTGTATGCAAAACCTAGAAAATATTTTGTCCTGTTCTTGTGTCAAAGTAAAATCATACAATTTTAGAACAGGTATAACCTTTAAGATCTAGTACAGATCCTCTCATCTCACAGATGATTAATCTGAAATCCCAAGAAGTTAAGTCAAGGTCAGACAGCTAATGAATAGAAAGGGTAGAATCCTAGTCTCCTCGCTCTTTACCTAGTGCTTGGTTTACCAGTCACCAATCCAGATTCAGTTTGTTGAGATTTCTTGAGAACCTCATGAAGGGACTTGGAGAAGACACTGAAATTTGACCTGGATTCAGACAGAGGGAAACCGCCTCTACCAGCTGATCTATTTCTTTTTCCTCCCCAGAGGCAAGAACACTAACCAAAAAACTGTCCTAGTAAAGGAGTAAGAAAGCATTGTGGGAATGGTAGAAATATACATGATATGCAGCTGAATGGATATAAGAAGGCCCTTTAGGACAGTTCGGGATTTATAACCTGGGGTCAAGATGGGTCCCCTTGGTCAGATCTTCTGCAGTGAGCGAGCTACAGAATAGGGCCTTTAGAGGTACTGTGGCTTGGAACTATGTCTCTGATGGACCTGGAATGCTTGTTGCCTGTGACTTTAGAAAAAAAGGGGACAAAGGCAATATTTCCTGAGGTTTTCACTAGGAAAGTGCTTCACCCATTAACTCACTCTAAATGCCAAGCTGAGTACAGTCTCTACAAAGACAAAGGAGACAGAATCCCTACTCTCAGGTGCTCAGTATTTGTGATATCTCCAAGAACTCTTTGGAGGGCCCAGTGTACACATCCCCCGCAGTGTTTCAAAAACACAAGTATCTCGTCATGTAGGATTTGGCACTCAGTGCTGGCATGGTATTACCCGGAACCCCAACTTTCAGTCTCATGATGAGCAATCATTTAGGCGTCTGCATATCTATCCTGTTCTCAAAACCAAAGGCAACTGGGTCCATATGTTGTGAAGCTTTGTGGATTGTGCCTCTGCAAAAGTCCAGGTTCAGAGCAGAGAATATGAGTAGTGAAAGATTTCAGCAAGAGAAAGAAAATTAATTCCCGTATCAAATATCCCCTTTTAGATAGAAAGGCTGTGACAGTTTCTCACTTAACTAGTCAGATCCCAATGTGTGATTTGGGAGGTGGTCACAAATTAGTGCTATATGCACAGCAGCTGCAGGTAGAGGTTGAAGAAAATTTCATGTTAAGCAATTCATATTACTATTAAGTGTGCCTTTAGGTACTTCTAGACATAATATGCATAGGAAATAATAAAAATTCTTTTATTATAAAAATTCTTATATTATTAAAACTACAACCAGATGAAATTTCAGTGTTGGAATTTTGAACAGTTTAATATTTACAAACATAGTCAAATTTTAAAATGAATTTTGAATGTCAGCCTTATTTAGAAGTTGTTGTATTTGCCAATTACAATTTGTATTTTACCTCTTACTCTTAATAATCTTGGCTGCTTTAGGAGAAATGTGACATTTAGTATGTATAGGATAAATAGTATAAACTTTGACTTTTATGTTTACTCTATTTTTGACAATATCAAATTATATAGTTTTCACACAAATACATTTCATTCTTTATCCTGTACCTCATTTCTAAAACAGCACTTAAATTATGGAAACTTTTGAGTAGACAACATAATTAATGATTTTGCTAAAATAAAGAAGAAAAAAATATATCTTATAGAATAAATTATATAATAATTGGTGAACTATGCATACCTTTTACTACTTGTACAAGCATCACTGACCCATCAACAGAATACCAAGGCAAGCACAATAATAATCGTGTTTAATTTAATTGAATCATGTTTAATATTTTGCCAACTTTCTATTATATAAGAACCAAGGCTTCACCCACATTATTTTTGTTGTGTCATTAGGAAAGTATATCCGTCAAAGTAGAAAGTGAGAACACATTTTATCTCACAGTTGGTGAGCTCAATTTAGAGTCTTTAGGAGTGTGGACATATGGTTTGTGGGCCTCCGTTTGTCCTCTCATCCCAGGTGCTGAAATGTTACAGGCCACCAGTGAGTGAGTCACCACGTTAACAAGAAATGATTGAAGCCCCAAAGCGAGGCAACAAGGAAAGTCAGAATGTAAGCCACTTGTCTTTTCTTGAAAGCAGGATTCTTTTTTTATTTTTCCTCTTACACTCTCAGTCTCAGGCAAAATCATACAGGCTAAGACTTAGGCTGTGATGACCTGGAGTGTTATTGTCCATGGAGTCAATATGGGGAAGGATTGATTCATTCAGCCTTGTCCAGTGTTCCTGGAAGGATTGATCTACAGAAATGGATGCAATTTGCATCTGTGTTTAAATACAAAGAACGGGGTTGAGGAAAGTGGGGAAACAGTGTTTTTCAGATTTAGAGGTCCTGACAGTGGCTTCCATGTTCTGACTCTAAAGGGGATTTGAATGTGATCAGTGGGTCTGATTCATTCCAGTATGTTCATAGTAGTCAAAGCAAGGTGATGGCAAAACATGATGATTCTGGTTTTGGTTTTCATTTAAGAGTCCTTAAAGAGAAATGCATTAATCTTTCATATATTAATGTGTTTTTTTAACTTCCCTTTTGTGAATCTTTTGGTATATCTCTTTACTTCTCCAATTAATCTTTCAAAACACCCTTACTCTTAGATTTTACCTTATTTCCCACAAATAGATATTATTAAAGTTTGGTAAATTCCCTCTCCTTGGTGATTTTTACACAGATCTTTTGAAGTTGGTTGAATTTTCTCTTTATCAGGTTAACCTGCATAAGTTGTCACAACTTATCGCCTTTCCCATTATAGAACAGGGTCTTGTATTATCAAACACCCATTGATTTTAAGAAAATTTAGACAAACAACAAAAGATGAATAAAGTAATAGCATGAGCAAAAGGGGAACATAACCTTTTTCAAACATTACTCCTGAACACAGGCCAAAACTCAACTGAAAAGGCAGTGTTCTCTCCCAAAATTAGAAGAAAACTACCTGTCCCAGGTGTTTTGATGGCAGCATGTTGGTCGCCAAAGTATTTCCCTCCTTAGCAATTTACCAAAGGTAATTTTGACTAGTTACATTTTCAATTCATCAAGCAACCTTAGAAGTAAATCATTATGTATGCTATGAATTTTAGATTTGTGTTCAGTCCCATTTCAAAATAAAAACTAAAAAATTTTTAGTAAAATTTTTGGGGGATGTAGCTAAGTGGTTGAAGTTTCCCATTATTAAAAAATACCTCTGTCTTATGGCCTCCATAATCCATGTGAAGAAGTCACCAGATGGTTACTACCATATTGATGTAGCACTACTGTTTATAAGACAGAACTAACTACTGCATTTCTCCAAGTGTGGTGCCCAACTCACCTGCTTCAGAATTAGTCAGAAGATGTTTTAAAAGACAAATTCATGGGCCCCACTACACTCCTGATTCAGCATATCTGGGAATGAACTCCAGAGCCTGCATTACCTCATGCTTCTCAGTGGTTCTTGGGTGCTCCAAATTTTAAGAACACGTATGTAGATGACTCTCAATAGTGCCTGTGCATTAGAATCACTTGGAGAGATTTTGTGACACAACAACACCTTGCCAACCCCAGACTAATAGGCCTGAAACCCTGGGAATGGGTGAGGCCATCATGTATGTGTGAAGCTCCTGAGACAATCCTAATGGGCATTAGAGATGAGAACCCGTTTCAGACCCTTTTTTCTCCCACGTTAGCCCACCTGCAATCTGCAGTATCAGTTACATTCAGCAAACAGTAGACCCTAGGGAAGAAAGGAAGAGGAAGGAAAACAAATGTCAGTGTCTGTGGGAAAGCAAATCTCTGGGCAAACCACCTCACAGCATGGGCTTTCAAAAGCAGTCAGCATCAAAGTAACCGGCTCTCTCCAGACCACTCAGAGAGTGACATTTGATGAAGGTCCCAGAAAAGAGGCTCTTTGCTACCTTAGCTGTGTTACCTATTAATAATTTAAGTTGAATCCATGTCACTGTTCCCTGGATTGACCCATGGTACACTTCCTTAGAATTAGAAGAGGATAAATTAGTCTCTTGTTTTAAAGAACAAAGTGACTGTTCCCTTAAATAAATAATATCTATTTTGCATAAACTATATATGTGAAACTACATCTATCATCTGTTATAAAACTTCCCAATAACTACCCCTGTACACAGAAAAAGTTCTATCGTCCCCACACTGGAGATAGTGAAACTGGACAGAAGTGTATGTAGACTTGTCAGAGTCACACTCTAGAACCCAGAACATTGTTCTGGTCTTTTGACGTAAATCCAATTTTTTTTCCCCACTTAACTCAAATTCATTAATATTACCCTTCCCCTAAAAGAGAAAAAAATATTAAGATTACACAAAAAAATCTCACCTACCTGCATCTCTATTATGATATTTATTAATGTCCTGTTTTATATTTTATAATCACAGCAGAACTCTCTTAATATTCCTCTTAAAGAGGGATGGTATATATTTGATTCATGTTTATATTTCCCATAATACCCCTAGATATCCATGGAAAATGGTAGGCAATAAATATTTCTTGGGTAATTAAATAAAATGAAAATTAAAATAATAATATTTCAATATCCAAATTATAAAACCTTTAACCCAAGAGCAAAGAGTTTGCTAATCACAAACTGACATGCTCTTTTCTTGAAGAACACATCTCTGTGCTCATCTCATAGTAGCATTAACCATTATTAACACTACTAGCATTGTTATCAACCCAAGTTTTAAACAAATGAAAATTATATATCAGGAATCAATGATGGCTTAAGAAATTAATATTTTAATTCCAAATGAAAATGTTCTTTCTTTTAAAGTGGAGAGTCAGATAGATGACAGAACATTCAGAAAGAAAAATCTTTGAAAGCTTTTTTAATTGGAAAAGAACACAGCCTCTATTCTGCAAAAAAAAAAAAAAAAAAAAAAAAAAAAAAAAAAAAAAAAAAAAAAAAGAAAGAAAGAAAAGAAAAGAAAAAGAAAAAGAAATAAAAAATAAAAAAGACAAAGAAGGAAAAAAGAACAAGCGGGCTGGGGTCATAGCTCAGTGGTAGAGCACTTGCTTATCACGTGTGAGGCATTGGGTTCGATTCTCAGTATCACATTAAATAAATAAATAGAATAAAGGTATTGTGTCCATCTATAACTAAAATAAATATCAAAAAACAAACAAAACAAATAACCAACAACAGAAGCCAGTTGGTATATTCTTACCAAAATGGATAAAATGAAAAAGAACCAAGTGTTGACAAAGGTACAGAGAATGGGAACCCTTAAACATGCTGATAGGAGTAGAAATTGATACAACCACTTTGCAAAGAATCTACTAAAGTTGATCCAGCAAAACCATGTACATATATCATCAAAAAACAAGTACAAAACTGTTCTTGGTAGTACTAGTTGTAACAGCCAAAGACTAGAAACAACCCAAGTGTTCAACAGTAGGATGGACAAATCCAGTATGCTCATAGAATGGAATCCCAACCCACAATGAAAAGGAACAACTTACAACAATACCCAACAAATATGGATGAGTTTTTTCAAACATAACTTGAAGTAAAAGAAACCAGAAACAAAAAAGTACATACCCTATTAGTCCATGTGTACAAAATTCAAACCCAGGTAATACTAATCAGTGTTGTTAGAAAACAGGAAGGTTTTCTTTTTTCCCCTTGGGAAGTGTGATGGGTAGGGGCTGGAAGATGGAATAGGTAATGATCCATTTCTGGATTTGCATGCTGGGTAAGGAGTGTACTTGCTTTATGAAAACTGGTTGAGTCCTTTACATTAAACAAAGTAAAAGTTTACTTAAAAAAAAAAAGAGTGATATTCTTGGCACTGTTTAATTAGTGGTGCACTGATTCAAAAAAGATTTTAATAGTGGAGAGTAGGGGGCCATTTCTACACGAGTGGGATTTTTTCCATCTTTTTTTTATTCTAAGTTGTTATAAATGACAGTAGAATGCATTACATTTCATATTATACTTATAGAGCACATTTTTACATATCTCTGGTTGTATACAAAGTATATTCACACCATTCATGTCTTCATACATGTACTTAGGGTAATGATATCCATCTCATTCTACCATCTTCTTTTTTTTTATCTTCAGCCTTTGGCCCCTCCCTTCCCTTCCCTCCCCATTGGCCATTCTAGTGTTCCTCTAATCCTCCTATGCTCCCCGTCCCATCCCCACTGTGAATCGGCCTCCTTATATCAGAGAAAACATTTGGCATTTGGCTTGTTGGGATTGGCTAACTTCACTTAGTATTATATTCTCCAACTTCATCCATTTACCTGCAAATGCCATGATTTCATTCTCTTTTATTGCTGAGTAATACTCCATTGTGTATATATACCACAAACAGCATGGTATTGGCACCAAAATAGACTGGTAGACCTATGGTACAGAATCAAGGACACAGAGACTAACACATATAATTTCAGTTATCTTATATTAGACAAAGATGCCAAAAATGTACATTGGAGAAAAGATAGCCTCTTCAACAAATGGTGCTGGGAAAACTGGAAATCCATATGCAACAAAATGAAATTAAACCCCTATCTCTCACCATGCACAAAACTCAACTCAAAGTGGATCAAGGATCTAGGAATTAGACCAGAGACACTATGCCTAATAGAAGAAAAAGTAAGCTCTAATCTCCAAGAAGTCAGATTAGGCCCCAAGTTCCTTAATAAGACTCCTGTAGCACAAGTGGGATTTTAATAGCAATGTTGCACATCCACTCAGAATCCAGGTGCATGTGGGGTATTTCATTGATTTGGCATTTCATGAATTTACATCTCACATTTATCTGGGTTCCTACCTTTTACAATCTAGAGTGTCTTGATTCGATACATACTCAGGCCTCTCATTATTCACACTCACCCACCCAACAAACACTCTCAGGGTGTGGACCATATATACCTCTTTGGTTTTGTGTTCTCTCCACTCAGCTCAGGGTAAGCCATCATAAATATTAAGATTATTAGTACGTGTTAAGATTCCAAGACCTTGAAGGGCTTGCACAACAAGCTTTATCCCTTGTTCCTAGCCAGCCAAAAAGAGGCTTGTATTAGAAGAAGGCACTTCAACAACACCAATGCTCTTGAATCCAAAACCTCCTTTAGCCTAGATTGCACTGTCCTCTAGAAGAATCGCTGCCCAGGACTCAGAAATAATTCTTTCAGCTTTTTCCAAATGGTAAAGTATTTTCAGAATGGACAAATAAGAGTTCTTCTGGGGACATGAAAGAATATTCCTAATTCAGTGGGTCTGGAAGCCATCTTCCATCACCTCCATTTCTCACCTGGCTGCTGCACAACTCCCAGGTCTTCATTAGTGCACTGCCTCGCCTTCTCAGGTCTAACTTTAAGAATTTCTTCCAACACTGTCTTTTTTTGGAGACCATTTTTATGCTTGAGGAGAGAGGAAACAGCCTCCTCAACAAGTTTGAAACTCCTTCTAGAAACCACTCTGGAACAACGAGTACACATTTTCAAATATAGACAAAATCAAACTCCTTGGCCCCATCTGGTGGTGCCCTGCATTTAGTAAATTCACAGACAGCATTTAAGTTCCTCCTGGGAACTGTATGTACTCTGTCCCCAGGCAACAATGGGGTATAGACACCAAGTCTGTCAATGATGAAGCAAGGTCCTATTCTTAGTACTTAGGATAAGGACACCTGCATGAGGCCAATATAACACCTGCCATTTTTGGTGTCATTAATATCAGGAAGTGTCTTAATTCCAAGTAGACTGTGAGATCAAATACATATAAAGCATACTCTTGAATTTAAAACAGAACTTGCATGCACATAAAAGTAAATGCTTCCTCTAGCCGGGTGTGGTGGCGCATGTCTGTAATCCCAGCACTTGGGAGGCTGAGGCAGGAGGATCGCGAGTTCAAAGCCAGCCTCAGCAATGGAGAGGCACTTTAGCAACTCAGTGAGACCCTGTCTCTAATCAAATACAAAAAAGGGCTGGGGATGTGGCCCAGTGGTCGATTGCCCCTGAGTTCAATCCCCGGTACCAAAAAAAAAAAAAAAAAAAAAAGTAAATGCTTCTTCTAACTGAAGATCTGAGGGACAGTGTGTAAATATAAGATTAATATTTTCCCTTTTGATTTAATGTTTTTTTCCATATATAAGGAATTGGGGGAGGGGGCTCTAATTCAATATATTGAACCAGGCAAATGTTTCTACCTCCCTCTCTTTCTCAAACCTATTCAAGTGACAGCAATAATACACCAAAGGGTAGGCCATAAGTAGGGCAAAGTCTGAGGATATGTTCTTGAAGATGGGTGGCATATGAAATAACATTGACAGGACAGAGAGCAAGAGCTACTGAAATCCAGAAAAGGCACAAGAGAAGCAGCAGTGAAAGTGGGAGCCCATATCCTAGAAGTGGGGATGTGCAAGGGACAGACACTAATGCAGATGATCTTTGGGTGGTTCATAATGAAAGAAGAATATGCTTCTGACATCAATGACAAAAAATAAAAAAAAAACTAGAAACTCCAGGAAAAACGAAATTCTGTATAAAAATCATGACAAAAACATGTTGCTTGATTATAAGAAATTTATGGAGTCTCAGAAGAGAGAACCTGGATTTGAAACTAAATATTCTACTTGATATAGACCTGATTTAAGAACAATTGAACTGCATCACCTCTACCTCTACACTCTGGTTCTAAATTGAATACTATTAAGCAATATCATGACATTATAAATGATATTTATTTTTATCAAAATTAATATATAGACACAGAACAGAAAATTTAATGAAAGCCTCCATTCAGAATATAAATACTTGAAACTTTGGCAATACAAAAATAATGATAGAAGCTGGGCATGGTGGTACACACCTAAAATCCCATCAACTCTGGAGGCTGAGACAGGAGGATGACAAGATTGAGGCCAGCCCCATCAATGTTTATAGCAGCTTAATTCACAATAGCTAAGCTATGGAGCCAACCTAAGTGCCCTTCAACAGATGAATGGATAAAGAAAATGTTACACACACACACACACACACACACACACACACACAATGGAATATTACCAGCCATAAAGAAGAATGAAATTATGGAATTTGCCTGTAAATGGATGGAACTGCAAACTATCATGCTAAATGAAATAAACCAATTCCCCAAATCCAAAGGCTAAATGTTCTCTCTGATATGCAGATGCTAATACACAATAAGAGGAGGGGTAAGAAGGAATAGAAGCTCATTGGATTAGACAAAGGGGAATTAGGGGAAGGGAGAGGGAATGGGAATAGGAAAGAGCAGAATGAATCAGACAAAACTTTCCTACGTTCATATATGAATACACCAAAGTAAAACTCCATATGATGTACAACCACAAGAATGGATCCTAACTAGAGTAAGTTATACTCCATGTATGTATAATATGTCAAAATACATTCTGCTTCATGTATAACTAAAAAGAACAAATTAAAAAAAAAAAAAGATTGAGGCCAGCCTCAGGAACTCATTGACACCCTCAACTACTTAGTGAGATCTTGTCTCAAAATAAAAAATTAAAAGGGATGTACCTCAGTGGTAAAGCTCAGTGGGTTCAATCCCTGGTACAAAAAAAGAAAAAGAAAAAATAGTAGTTGAACTGATGAAGTGGAGAAGTTAGGAGAGGGGAGGAAGACATAAGAGAATGTAGGAGTGCTCAACTCCACATATTACACCATGGGTGGTTGCATAACCTGCCTGAAATTGATAGAATAAGAAATAAAAATCAAACACATTTTATAAGTATAACCAAAAAGAGAAAAAAATAGAAGTAGATACAGCAGAAAAGGAAGAGGTTGGTGGATATGAGTTGAAATGGTCATCTTCTGCAGCAAGCTGGAGCTGGAGCTTGCTGGAAAAGAACTTGCTGTAAATTTTTATTTCCATGAACATGTACTTCTAAAATTCTCATTAGCATGCTGACATTACAATATCCCACGTTTACAATCTTCCCAGTTTTCCCACCCTCAACCAAGGAGACAGTGACTCCACAAGATCACCAGAACTTGATATCAGGTTAAATTTCCATGGTCTTCAACTCTAGAGTGAGTGGTTGCTCACCTCCCTGGAACTGTCTAAGTCTGACATGTATCACCTTCTGGGCTGCAGATGCAGAGCCTTCTGAGTTACCATATCTCCAACTAACTTCTGGTTTATCTGACCAGCATTACCTGTTTTCTATGGGTGTCATCATCTCATACAACTAAGCATCATAAATCTCTCAGAAACTCTTCCATCAGGCATGCCAGAAAAGTCCAGGAACTCCTTACTTCTGAACTACCAGAAAAGAAAAAGCTACCAGGACTGAAATGTGGGTGATGATACTTTCTAACTTTCAGCTTTAGCAGAGAGTATTGACTACACTTCGGGTGCACTAAGTCTAAGAAATTTCTAGATCCTAATGTCAAGGAGGGAAACAGGTTTTAGATCTTAGAAATAGTCCCTCCTCCTACTTTAAATGCCAAAGCCAAATGCTAGAAATCTAGGAAATAAAATGCTTAGTATGCTTCAGGAGATTAGAAGTTTCTGTTTTGTTGTTGTTGTTGTTGTTGTTGTTGTTGTTGATGTTGATGTTTTGCTACTTTCCATCTTCATCTTTCTTCCAAGTACACCCTGGTTTCACTGGACTTCATTTAGTTTGACACTGTCCCAGGATTACTTCACTTCACTTGATTTAATATGCTTTCTTTTTAATTTTTATTAGTTGTGGATAGAACTTTATTTTTATTTATTTATATGTGGTGCTGAGAATCAAATCCAGTGCCTCACACATGCTAGGCAAGCACTCTACCACTGAGCTACAAGACCAACCCAATTTAATATGCTTTTGTATTACTTCACCTTACTTGGTTTAGCACATGATAAAATACTTAGAAAACAATAAAATGGAAACTAATGGAAATTATCAAAAACTGTTTCAAGGAAAAAAATATTTATGTTTGCCATACTAAAGGAAAAAATAAAGAAAAGAAAGACAGAGGACAGAAGCATAGATTTTAAAGTATTACAAAGTCCTTCTATGGTTGGTAAGGTCACACAGCTTGCAAATATTAGAGTCCAATCCAAAATTGTTGTTTTCTTAACTAAATAATGATTAGGCATAAGGTAGATGATAATCCTCAAACCTATAAATCTACTACAAACTTAATGAATATTGCCTGGTCTGAAAATGATGATAGTACAAAATTTTTTTCTACATATTGGCAAATTTCTACTGAGGTTTATTCTAAGCCTTGAGGGGGTACTTAAGTTCAGGGAAATAAAAATGTGGAATTTTTTTTCCAGTCACATAAATCACAGAGAGGTTGGGACAAAAATCATTAAGTTGGATTTTACAAATTATTGAGAATATGAACATGAGAGTGCTTTACTTCTGAATAATCAGGATTATTTTAAGGCTAATCTGTTTTGATTTCAAGATTGCAAAATTAGCAAAAAGTACCTTTTTCCCAAAATGCACCAATCTTTTTCCCAATTGTCCTTTTTGTTATGGGACTAAATGTGATATACAAAATGTGAAAATTATCATGAGCTGCAATAAAAGAAATAAATTAAACACTGACTAAATCTATACTAGCCATTTCCATAATATAGCTTCACTATTCTACGTTTAACCTTTGAATTTCTGTGGCTTGATAGAATAGGTTTCCACAAATAGATTTAATTTTACCAAGCAATACCAATTGGTAATAATAGTTGCTTGGAGAACATGTTAAGAAAAATTCTAACGTTGTACCCCGTTCAGTGAAAGGATGGCAGTATGAGATTATTATCCTGATCAGCTGCTTAAATCTAGCCCATTTTAAACTCTTTATAATTTTACATTTAATAAAATAAAACACAATCTTATAAGTTGAAATTCCATCTTATAAAACCTGCATGGAAAATTGAGAAATTACCCAAATTATCAGTGTTACCCAAGTTGTCACAGAAGGAAGATGGACATATTCCAATACAAACATCTATTTGTCATTCTGAGTCCTGAAGGTAAAAGTCAGATGACGTGGGAACCTAAGTCCTCTAGCTTAGCACCACCCTTCTTTAAATCCACTTGATTTCTGTAAGGATCACTGCTGTCCATAGGCTGGAAATATTTCCTATTTAAAAATAATTTCTTTTGATGTAATTGAGTAAACAGGACAGCCCAGTAACATACCCATGTGAAATGTGTATAAGTTTAACATGATCAAGTAGATATCACAAATAATAGGAAAGGGAAGGATAATTCTGGGACAACTCATGAACTGTTTGATTTCATTAAAAAAAAGTTGTTTCAGTTCTATCCTTGTCTCGTACATATACCAAAGAAAATTCTAGGTGGATTTAATTGAAATGTGAAAGAAGTTTATATCATTTTTTTCAAACCTACAAAAAAAAAAAGGTGAATTTATCTGATGTTTAATTAAGGCAAGGATACTTAAATTTAAATGCAATGAAGATAATGACAAGGACAAGGCTATCAAAAGTTTTAAAGCTTGGGGCTGGGATTGTGGCTCAAGCAGTAGAGCGCTCGCCTAGCACGTGCGCAGCCTGGGTTCAATCCTCAGCACCACATACAAATAAACGCATTGTGTATAACTAAGGCAAATAAATAAATATTTTTTAAAAAGTTTTAAAGCTTATGAATATTTTTTTAAAAATTTTAAAAAACTAAGCAGAAACCCTGTGGATGAGGAACAAAAGGTCAAAAAAAAGAAACAAAGAAAAGAAAACATGTAAGTGACTTGCTCTAGTTACATATGTTTTGGTTAAAAGGGGTGCTAGTCACATGGGTTCCCCACGAAAAGCTTACCAGGAAACTGACTGATACAAAGTACAGGAAGAACGGCTGGACCTCACAGCCATAGGACAATGCTTGGGTGGCTACTTTCTCCATCACCATCCTTCTCTGAACACATGGTCCCTTTTCTCTGCACTCACTTTCTCATTTATCTCTTCCAAAGGAAACTACTTTGGTTTGTGTGTGGTGTGGTTTTCATGGCCTTAGTGCCAGATCTGGCTTCAGACCCAGTACCATCTCAGTAACTCAGTTTTTTAGTTCCTTTGTCTCAAGCTTCTATGAAGAAGACCTAATAGACTTAACTTAGGTCACATATCTCCACATGGCTCAGTGGGGAGGAAGGTATCCATGACATAGAAGTGGCAAGGTTTGCCTGGTTTTCAGCAGGCCTAGATGCAAGACAAGGCCAAAGATAGGCGCACTACTAATACATATCAACAGAATATCGTGAAGTTAACATGAAACTTCATAACAGGAAGTTAAACAAGAAGAGTCCTCTGCAGAGTGTTAGGGTCAAAATTATCTTCAATATGTAAAGGAGGGGAAAGGAAGGGAAAGCTGTACCAGACAACAATGACCTTTTGTTATTCTGACTAGTTACACTCATTTTGTATTTTCTAAGGTTTCCACCACCAACATGCATAACCCAGATAATCATGAAAAATAAAAAGTAAGCCAGGCGTGGTGGCACACGCCTGTAATCCCAGCACTTTGGGAGGCTGAGGCAGGAGGATCGCCAGCCTCAGCAATGGTGAGGCACTTAGCAACTCAATGAGACCCTGTCTCTAATAAAATACAAAAAAGGGCTGGGGATATGACCCAGTGGTCGAGTGCCTCTGAGTTCAATCCCTGGTACCAAAAAAAAAAAAAAAAAAAGTAAAAGACCAAAAGGAAAAAAGTTAAAAAAAAAAAAAAAAAAAAAGGGGGGGGGTGGGAACTGAGTGGCCAGTAGTCAATTTAGGTTGAATTGTCAGGTTACTTTTCGTGGTATGTCCTAACTCTCAATACCCCGATGTCCCTCCATGCTGATTGCTATATGCATTGAGAGTGACTGTATGCCAGGCACAGTTTTAGGTGCTAGATTATCCCAGTGATTCAAAATGAAATGTGACTTTAAGGTAAAGTAAGGTGATTGGCTTTCTTATGCAGTAGTAAGCCCATTCCAAGTTGTTCCAAAGATGTCTCACATGATGGCAGCACCACCAAAAACAAAAAGTTCCAAATGTGACCACTCATGACTTCAATGTGGAGGTTCTGGTCTGTTTGCTTTTAAAACCTTTACAATTTTCGGGGACTGGGATTGTGGCTCAGTGGTGGAGCACTTTCCTGGCACGTGTGAGGCACTGGGTTCGATTCTCAGCACCACATAAAAATAATAAATGAGGTGTCCATCTACTACTACTACTAATAATAATAATAATACAAAAGACAAGTTTCATCTGTTTTGGGGTCCATTTCCTAGAAATAAAGCCTCTCAGATGACCTCTGTGGGTCTTGTGGAGATGGGTGGGGAAACGGGATTGCAATGAAGCCTCCTCAAAATTATTTGGGACTTTACATTATGCCACAGACTCACCTTCCACACAGTATTTAACTGTGGAAAATATGTAAGCTTGCAAGTTGAAGCATACATATTTGGTGATTTCAAAGATACATGAGAAAGTATTTTCAGATGTTATTAAGAAAAATTCCTAAGGATATGTGCAAATAACACAGGCAAACAAATATATCTTGGTTGTCTTATTCTGTTTTGGTTTTGTGAGGATTTTTTCCTTTTCAGAGTCCAGAAGAGAAATCACATGATAAATAATCTTGACTTATGATGAGGTTCTAGAAAACAAAAATAGCTAATTCTAATCCTCTTGGAGTGAAAATGGTACTAAATACTGCCTGTATCTATCCATATCATAAGTTTCTGATCTGTTGTTCATGATATTCTATAGCCAGGCTAGCTCGGCATCTATCAATAAGCAATTACAAAGCCCCGGATTTCGTTCAGCCTTTCTCTAAATGACTCTGCATCCAATTCTTCATCCTCCACAAAACTTTGCTCTTCATGTTCAATTACAAGAAATATTTCCCCAAAAAGCTCCATAAGGTAGCTTTCCAGTAGAAACCCTTCTGCCCTGCTTCCACAAGCCCTCAAGTGTAGCAGACCCTGGAGAGAAGGATACCCGGGTTAAAACAGTTCAATCCAAGTGGCTGCAGGATCCACACAGCCCTGGCTTTTGTCAGCTCTTAAATAAAATATTAGATGCGCATCCATTGTTTGCGAGCTGTCCTTGGTCTCTTGTTTAGCTGGCTGGGGTTAAAGGGTATGTAGATTAGGAAGTCAGCTGTTTGAATTGTCACAGCCAGTTACTTGGTAACCCTTAGAACAGCATTCTCAGGAGGTAGAGTCTTTGTTGCTAAGTAATAAATTCAGGTAAAATAACCTTTCCCTGGTTCTGACTGCTCCAGTGTTAGAACACAGGGATAGCTGAGGGTGTTTCCTCCCACAGCACACCCATACCACTTTTGATTTTCTACCCAGGGCACAGAATAAGTGCTGATAACTTGAACAGACTTGTTTGTTGGGACTTATCAAGTGCTGAGGCAGGCTGGGGACAAGCAAATGGCTGGGATACATTATTTACTAGGATGTGCTTTCTGATTTCCACTGACATAATATACCTTCTGGATTTCATTTTTGGAATTGGTCAATGTAACAGTCAGATGGACACAAAAAAGACCACAAACAATGACAGGAATTTGAAGGGAAAAAAAAAGATAAATGTGTGCCTAGTGATATTTTCCCTACATGAACTATCAATTTTATTATTGTTGTCATTACATTTTGAGATACCTACGTGCCCTCAATATTTGCATAAGTGCTTTTGAAGTCAGTCACTGATAGGAGGGATTTGGACAGGAAAACCTCACTTCAGTACCCCCAGAACTCATCTGAGGGGCTGGCTGCAAACCAGATCATCAAACAGTTCACAGCTGCATTTCTACCTCAAAAATGTTAAGGACATCAGGAAATGATATTGCAGATGATATTCTGAGGTAAATCTCAGTCTCTATTTTTACTATTTCACCTGGCAGTGTTTGAGCAGAAGAGAAATAAGAAAGTGGGGCCATCCTATTGAGCATTCTTGGCATTTGTGGTGGAAAAGCCACCACTGTTCCTCAGAGGCACTGTTTGGATTCTGCCTGAGACTCCTGCATGGGGCACGCGGGGTGGGGTGGGGGGGTATCACTGTGGCATCTTCCATTAGGGAGCCTCAGATACACTCCACAGATAACTTAACATGTAGATATTTTCTTTCCAAAACTGTATATTCATGTATTCATGTTCAAAAGTGTTCACAAAACAAGTCCTTTCAAAGGAAATCTTTACTAGAAAATGTAAAAATAAATAAAATTCATAGTGAACCAAGGTATATTCATAGTGTACAAAAACATGGAATGCAATGTGCTTTAAGGCCAGTATAGAAGCCATTTTCTTGGTAACCTTCACGGGAATTACAAGACTGCCACTGCTCTACCACCCTAGGTGATAATTAGGGACAATAAGAATCTGAAACAGTTTCACCACTGAGTAGATGTATATCCTTGGCCAAGAGACTTAACCTCTGTTAGCCTCAATTTCCCCATCTTTCAAATGGGCATTAAAATAAAGTTGTTTAAAAAGCAAAGTTTTGAGAATTACATGAAAGAATCCACATAACCACCTGTTTGGTTGGTCACCTCTCCTTCCAAGCCCTTATTGTATTGAACTTCAACAAATGTCTATCGAGGGCACACTGTGGGCAAGGCTTAAAATTTTGTTTGAAGTAAGGTAGACAAAACATTAAAACAAAGACCACTTTGGGTATTCATTACTCAGTGTACTTATGATTTTTCTAGAGAAACAGGCCTACGCAGAGAACAGAGGAGCGACACAGCAAAACCCATACCATGAGTGACAGATACCTCTGTCTGGGTGGTAACTCCTACACCCGTGTATTTGCCCAGAGAGCACGTACGGTTGGAGAAGCATGAGACATTTAGCAGTGCAACTTACCCTCACCCCAGTAAACTACTGGCACAGAGTAAATAAATGGTCAGGAAACATGGGCTCCAGGTGTTGAATTAGGGAAGGATGAGACAGCAAAATGAAAGAGGTCAGGTTCAGAGGGTTTGCTATGGTTTATGTTGTTATTTACTTATCTGTTTCCTTTTTAAATCTAAAAAGCTCAGTCTCTGATGAACTCACCATCTAGGTAGATGGAGAAATAATTTTACCATCACTGGTACATGGATACAAAATCATTGAAAAAAAGAAGCAACCAAGCTGGAGCCCAAAACTATGATGAACAAACTGCACAACAAAATATTAATTTGGACAAAATTCCATGCAGGCCTCCTAGGGTCTCTTCCCACATCTTAATTCACAGAGTTTTCCTTGAAATGCCAATTGAGATAAACCAGCACTTTTATGTAAAAAGAAAAGATCTGAGTCCTTTAATAAAGAAACTGTATGGTAGGAAGAGAGGTAAGCAGGATGTTCTGCATTGAAGGGTATGATAAGCCAAGTGCTGCCAGGGCTTCACATGGAACAGGCCCTTGCAGCTCACCTCAGAGTCTTCCGCTGGGCAGATTTTATCACAGACCCAGATTAAAGACCTAGGGCCACAAGGTAAACTGAGCAACTGAACAGACAAAAGGAACCCCCAGCACAACTTTTGTGAGGCAAATGAGGAGAAATACTAGTCTGACTCCTGAGGTTAATGACAGTTCAACTTAATGGACTCTGTTTATGTACAGCGTACATGTTTTGGGTAATTTTAAAGCCATAAAGTAGATTAAATAATCACCACACTTCTTAGTTACAATTATGCTAGTTGACGCTACATAGAACCCCAAGGAAAATATCCTGTCTCCTAAAGAATATGCTGAAATGGTTTTGTATCTAAATTTGTTTAGATTAATGATGAATTGTAACAAAAGTTCATAAAACTAAAAGTGGACTTTAACAGTCATTTCACACCTTATGTCTGCACTATACTCTTTTTCTATTTCCTTGTATTTGGGGGTGACCCTCTGGATAGCAATAGCTCATAAAAAAGTCATTTTGATATTTTAGGAAGAAAGCCCCTCTGGATAGAGTCCAGGAGCCACTATCACTTTAAAACAAATGGCTCTTTGTGACAGATAATTCATTCAGACTCCTGTGCATTTAACTTACATTCTGAAAAGGACTCCCAGTCTCCAATGCCAGAAACCTAAACTAAGACATGTTCACTTTTTCATGATTTCCTGTCTCTGAGTATTATGAGACCCAATATTTTGACAGTGTTCTATATTTGTAACACACACACACACACACACACACACACACACACACACACACACACAAAGGCTCGATTGTGCATTTTGTCACCACACAAAATAATGTTAGGTAAACCTCTCTTTTTTATTCCCCCTCCTATGCATGTCATTTGGCCAGGAGGCATGAATATTGCCTCCTTATTCCATGTTTTGAGCAAGTTGTGTTTTAACCAAACTTTTCTTTTTTTTTTTTTTTTCCTTTTTTCCTGGGAGTTAGTACTGATCAATTAGATGTCTCCTTGCCCTACACAATTAGAGAGCATCTCCCCCTCTGTATATGCTTCCTACTTCCTGACCCCTGAGCTCTTCATAACTGGAAACAATTCTTTTTTTACATCAAGACAGGATATATTGGAAACATGCAAATAGGCAGTTAAAGGTCTCCCCAAATAAGCTCTGTTTTAGAGCACACTTATCATTCACATGGTACAGAGCTGATTGATCATTATTATTATTTTATTTACCTAGACAAAACTCTGGTGAGGATTTTTTTGTTTGGTTGGTTTTTTTTTTTTTTTCTTTTTCTCTCTCACAAAAACCAAGTGTTCTCCAGCAATGAGGCAACGGAAAAAAATCAATACTTGCCATGTACCATGTAACCAATAGAATAAGGGGAATGATTTATGTATGGATGGATGCAGCCTGAATCAGCTGGGGCCTCGTACAGAGAGCGAGAAAAAGAGAGGGGAAGAGACAGAAAGAGAAAGAGAGAGAGAACAGGGGGAGGTAAGGGGAGGCTCAACTGCAGTGATTATTTCTACAGTGTGGCCAGATTTTTTTTTTTTTTTTTTTTTTTTTTCCCTTCCTGCAGCAATAATCCCCCTCTCTGGCTCTGCAGGACATAGGCAAAGCCTGCAATTTGTGGAATATATGATGGCTCAGCTTTTCCCTCCTTTCCTCAGTCATGAGGCCATGTTCAAATTAAGGTCCACTGAGAAGAGGAGAAAGATGCATGGCCCACAGCCCTTCTGCCTTCCAGTGCTCTCCACCCAAGGCTGGTGATGGGTTGACAAGCACTAGTTGACAGAGCCTCAAGTCACCAACAGGATTCAAAAAATAAAAATAAAAGCACCCCAGCACAGCTTCCTAAGAAGACCAGCGGGAAGGGCTTACAGACAAAAACTACTCAATGCCTCAAGAGTTTCTGCCGGAAAAATAGTTTGGTTAACTGGAAATCCAGGGCGCTGCAGCATCTAAAGGTATTTAATCCTGAAGGTAACTTTTTAGGGTAGCTGATACTCTTGTTCAGAGCTTAAATATGAACTGTAGTTATGTGCTTATGGTGGGAAGGTGCAAATAGAAATCAGCAGACCCAGCTACTTCACAGCTGGATGGCTGGTCCTATTGTATATGGAATTCTGGTAGTGGTGGCTTTAGGCTGGGTTAATCATTTGCTTTAGAAAGACATAGTAAATGTATTTTTAAATGTGAAAACAGTTTGTAAAATTCCCACTCCTGGCCTCAAACTCAGAATGAAGCTTGTAAGACTTTGTGAGAGGCAAATTTGACAATTTATTTGGAATATTTTTTATTTTGAGATGTATGCAAACAGATCTAATTTATTTTTGTAGGTTATCTTCTCTATACATTATGCTTGAAAATATAGGAAGTTTGACAATATTATAGTTCCACAAGTCTGTTGAAGAAGACTAAATTATGTCTTTTTTATGAGGAACATTGATACCTTTTTTTTTTTTTTAACGTTTTTATATCCTCTAACTCAGACACAATGTTAACATCACAGTTAGGCATTCCCCTAAAATATCCTGTATTTTGTGTATGATTCATTATACCACACAAAACAGTGAAAGATATTTTAAATACCAGCTATGTCAGAATAATGCCATGTCATTAAGTTTTCTTAATTCGGAGATGATAGTGTTAATACCCATAAACTCTTAAAATAGCCTTTCCACCTTCAGTTGAAAGTGTCTATTCAACTTAATAGTATCATAAACTCTCTTGATAAATGTCCTGTAATTTTTAAAATATATGTATTTACCTTACACAAATTATCTCAACTCTGTTGATAAAATGTCATACTGTTTTTCAAATATGTATATTAACCCTGTAAAAATCACCACAAACTCTCTTAACAAAATTCCATGTTGTTTTTTAAATACAGGTATTCAAAGTATACTGGATAGCAATTGTAACATTTTTCTACATATATATTTATTATCTAATTTTTTTTCTTTCATTTATCCCAATATTATCTTTGTATTTGTGACATCATATTTAGATTTATAGTTTACATTATAGTTAGGTTTGCATACATAGGATAAAGGATTAGAAATAAAGTGTGGATAGTTATAAAAACATAAAGAACTATTTTCAGTAGTCCTCATCTTTTAAGTGACCTTCATATTTAATACCATTTTTATACATGTTATTGAAGAGCAAAGCCTTATTAGTTATAAATCAGTACATACTTTATGTCTTCACTTAAATACCTAGTCACTGAAAGATTTGATCTACCTTGTTCCTTATAAAATTATTTGGGGAACATTTCTGTGTAAACTGAATAAATACATAATTTTTTTCACCTCTAAACAAAATTGAGAATAATAAAAATGTAGTCCACAAGTAAACATACACAGTAAAATACCTCTCAATAATTGTAACACACTGATGAGCCAAGCCAGCACAGATCACGCATACTCATTTTGAATGGGAGACCAAGGAGATAGTGCTGCATTTCTCTGTGTAAGAAAAGATTAACATTGCTTTTCATGCCCTGATCTTGACCATCATTCTCCCTCCCACTCTACTACTGCCCCAAACAGGTGAAACAACAGGACCTATTACCGTCTTTACTGTTGGTTCCCCTGCCTCAGCTGCACTGTCCGGGTGAGGATTAATAAAGAGAGAAAACCTGGAGATGGTCCAAGTAGAATGAGGATTGGGAAGCTCAGCACTGCAAGTGCCTCGGCTTTGGGACGGTTTTCAGCACCCTGCAAGCGGTATGTGCTCCCCAGAAATCTAAACCCTGTGGGAACCAAGAAGCAGCCACCAGCAAGGTACTGTTCAACTGTAAGGTAAGCACCATGAAGACCTTATTGCAGGTTTATTTTTAGAGATGTGTTGCTGACACTTAAGAAAAACTGTTCTCTATAGCAGAGAAAAAGATTAAAAGCCTGCCAAAGGCCACAGAGAGTGTTTAATGAGTCTAGCCAAGTCAATTACATTATTTGAGATGAGCCTCACAACCACAGGTACCTGGGGTGGTAGCAAACAGAATTCTAGCCCTAAAAGAGAGAGAGAGAGAGAGAGAAAACACAAAGTGAGTGATAAACTAACCGTAAGTAAGCAGGGGATAGGTAAATAAGAAGCCCAAGAACTGGATTTCACTGTTACTTCACAGAGTCCCCAACACACGTCCTTTTGTTTAAAGTCTATTTTTATTAAACAGAACTTTTTAAGTTCTAACGGAAGCTGATAATCCTTCACCCCAACATGAGATTAATTCCCTATAAACATCTGGAGTTAAGATTCACAAATGAAACTCTTGTTGGCATCTTATACTGTGACAAAAAAAATAAAATTCTTATTATGAACTAGGATCTTCGGTGAACACCTGCTCTGGTTTATTCTCCTTTATCAGTGGTTAAAATTTCACTGATGAAATACCCATTAAAGAGAAAATCAATATCTGAGCTTAACCGCCTGCTTTGTTTTAATGCTTCAAATTATTTTAAAAAATGATTAACATGAATAACTATTTAGGAAGTACAACAAATGAAGGTCTTATATTGCTATTCTTGCAGTCACACACACACACACACACACACACACAAAAAGATAAATTGATACCTAGTTCTTATTTACTTAATAATTAATTAGTTCACTTACTAAAAAACAAATGAAAGAACTGATTCAACTGATTCAAAACATGTTTTTAAAGTCTAATTTCATCTTTACATTATGAATAAAAAAACATTCTAATGTTAAAAATAAAAAAAATCATTACTTCTGAATAAGTGGTATATTACTTATATTCTAAGAGATAACTCTTATATACTCTCCATGAAAAAACTGTTTCTTGATCAGTCCATTTCTTTTTTTTCCTCCAATTAGTCTATAGCAGCCAGAGCATCTTGAATTAATCTAGTTTAATCTGAACATAATTGGGTGGCAAATTTCTATTTTCTAACCTAAACTTGCTCTCTTTAAAAACAAATAGAACTTGGATTCTATTTAACAGGACAGCTAAATAGGGACAACAAAATGTGATGATGCATTTCCATTCATTGACATACTGACAAAATATTATTACCTGGACTTATAGACCTTGCCAAGGCACAAAAGCACAGGCAACAGTCTACAGAAAATATTTAAAAGATGGATGCTCAGACCTACACTTCAGCTGCTTCACTGGGTTGAATGAGGTTCCTCGGCCCTTGTCCTGGCTGTTTGCATTTGCATCTTTATATGTTATGAGGAGATATAGATCCTTTCATCGCTCACAAAGCTGTCCAATTCATGCCACAACCTAGAATGGTTTGACTGTATGGACTGTCTCATTTATTCAAGCAGAATTTTTCTCTAAAGATCTAAATGAGAACACATCCTCCCTTCTCACCCCCAGGGAATAATCCAAAAGATGGGAGGTTCCTAATAAAACAATTAATTGTGATAAATTTCTGATTTTTGCTCCTTCGTCCAGGGCTATTTCCATGGCAACATCCTCTCATCCTATTGTTGGGTTGTTCTTCATTCACACAGCAGGTTAAGCCCAGGGCAGCCAGGGCAGGCTGATGGTCAGCCTTTATTTTCTCTGGCCCTTCAACAAAGGTTAGTTGGGGTCACCAGAAGCCAAAGGGTAATTACTTTTCCTCCTCAGGGTTAAAGGTACACAGATTGCTATTGGGACAACTGTATGGATGACCTTCAGCTTTTAATGTTCAATCTTCTTTTCTTTCATCAGAACGACTAAGTATGATATAGCAATCATAATGCAACCCACATGCTAAGATTTAGAGCAGAGAGCCAAATATCTTTTTGTAAAGCTAATAGACATTAGCATAATATACCCTTGACATCAATTTGGAAAACCCAATGCATTAAAAAGGTTTCCTATCCCCTAAATAGAAAGGGGGAAAAAAAGTGGCAGAAAACTGCAGCTGTGCACTGGTTTTTCCTATTCAATTAATCTGATATTCATAATTTCTCAGGCTTCAATCATTTTCCTGAGGGTGTGTTCTTTAACGATGAGGAGAAAATGGAAGCTTTCCTGACTCCATCAGGGCTCTATTTGTTCCCCTTTAAATACTAATTGTAGCCTGGTCCCCCTAAATCAGACCGAATTGAATTTGCACTATATACGTCTCTCTTCTTAAAGAAAGTCAGTCTCTAAGATAATTGGGAGTGAGGGTGTCTTCTGAAATTTGATTCTTAAAACACTTTGCCCCACCCATTTGATGAGCCACTTTCAGATTTCAGTTCTCTGTTTCAATCTGAAAGTTGAAATAAATGATTGCTTTGGACTCCAAAAATGGAGCCAGGCATCAGTGAGAATGCATGTGTCATGTTTCTACCATCAGGTAAAAAGACTTTCAGCTCCCTGGATGTGATGGGTTTTCAGATGGTTCATCTCAAAAGAGTGACACAGAAGGGGGTCTGGTCCCTTCTGGGGCAGGGGGGCTAGGACCCTCTGAAAAGGACCACTTGACCCACAGCCTTAGCCAGAGGGAATCATCCCTCTGAGTCTCTTCATCTTTGTCCAAGAATTTGCCTCAATGAAAGGAACCCAGGGGACTGAAAGCAGATCACCCCTCTGATAAACAAAGGTGGAGACACTGTTTCTGCCCATTGTCTCAGATTCACCTGTTTGTGATCCGAGAGCAACCAGACACTTGATTTCCCTCCAGGCCTCTGTCTCCCAAGTCAGCGTTGACCTAGCTGTCTGTCCAACACAATCTTTGCACTCTTCATATTAAGTCATCCTACTGCTGAGGAGTCCCTGGGAACCCTCCAGAGCCACCTCCTAAGGCTGACACTCTAGATCACTTCATCACCCACTCTTCCATGTGGCTTGAACTCATGTTCTAGCCTCTCTGCTTTGGCCACTCTGCCTTAGTAAAGCAGCCTGTACCCTCCTGTGTGTGGCCTCCCCAAGCTTAAAACTCTTCCCTAAGTGGCAATTCTCTTTTTCAATTCCTACTTCTTGAAAAGGTTGGTTCACAATTTACTTCCTTCAGGAATTCCTTCATACTTTATCCTCTGCTATATCTAAACAAATACATGTAATAAATACATATATTATATGCCTATAACATATATTATACACATAACTATCCATTGAGGCTGTAGAAAATGCATCTAAATATCTGAATCCTATTAAGTAACAACTGCAAAAAAAAAAAAAAAAAAAAAAAAAAAACAGTGCTTCAGATTACTCCCATTTACAAATTCAGGGGCCTCTTACAAAATAGTTTCACAGTAGAATTTGTTACATAGTTGCCCTTGATATTCATCGTGGCAAGTTCTATTTTTTCCCCTTTATTTTTTATTGGTCTTTCTAAATTCCACAAAGCCTTCATAGTTGTCATTCTTGAAAGCAAAATATTTTGGCATCATCATATCATAAGCCCCCAAAATTATCTCCTTCTTGTTGTAAATGGCTATCAAAGAATGTCTGCTATTATTAGTTCATAACAGACAGGACTGTCAGCTCTTAAAGTTGGCTCTAAAGAGGTCACCTGAAGCTCCAAGGAGTGTCACAGAGAGTCATGAGTTCAAACAAGGTAAATTTTAAGAAAGTTATCTTCTCCTTTCTGCATAATCTCTCCCTTTCCTGGTCTTCACTCCATCATCCCCACATGCCCACCTCTGTAAAGTCCCATCTCACATCAGGATCCGAATGTCAATAGGCCATGCCTACCCCAGATCCCTTGAAAAAGATGCCTGGCTGAAGGTGAAGTATTTAGCGATAAGCAATGCACCTCTAACGATATCATCTCAGGCATTTTGGCAAGGGAGATACGTTAGCAGTATCACCTGCCTGGACTTGGCTAGATCATCCTTTGAGTGCTTTCTGAGCCAGCAAGAGATTGGAAGAAAAACACCTGGGATGTGTTAGGTCAAAGCATCTGGCCACAAGCACGTGACACACGTTCACTCGTCTCAAAGCAGACACAAACATTTCTCCTCCTTAGAAATTCAGGCAACTGCCCTTAGCTGCTTCTTACTAGCTGTTTCATTTGCTCTTGAAATTCATACATTGGTTTCATGTCTATAGTAGACTTCTCTCCTATTTTGAAGAAAAGAAATGTTACAATAAGGACAGAGAGAGAGATACAGATACAAATAGATACATACATACATACATACATACATACATATTTCAACATTGAAGTATTTTTACAATTAAAATAAATTCTTCCTTGTGTGCCAGAAATAGGTGTGACTCACCTCTTCTGATTGGCAGCTACACATGTGGGATATAAGGCTGTCTCTGAAGGAAGCTGCAGCGGAAGCTTCTCCAGCAGTTGTTGAGTAGTTGAGAAGTTACAGGAAATGATAGGGAAGTGGCATGGTCCAGAGCACTACGCTCCTGTGCCAAATGGGTGACAGGTGTCAATGCCTGGCATCTTAGAGTAAGATAGTGTCCTGAAGCATGGAGCACTTCTGGGACTGACACTGAGTAGGACTTGGGAAGAAGGCTGGAGCACAGAAATGCTCAAATTTTAGCACATGTGCAAAATGCAGATATCCCAACCTCAGCCGGAGTCGCTGGTTCAGTGGGTCCCCAAATCTGTCTCCACCAAGCTTCCCTGTGATGATGATGTTTCCCAGCTCTAGACCACACTTGGAGTAGCACTGTGGTCATTTTCCTATCTCTGTATTTGACTCATCATGTGGTTAAAAGGAACCAGCATCTTTGCATTGGCCAAAGGGTTTCTTACCTGTTCAAAAATGCTTGTGATTTTGTGATCTCTTTCTATGTTCTGGTGTTTTGCTTCACTTTGACATAGACAGTTAATTTATATGAATCATGTGAGTCCTTAGGAATAGGATCTTTTCATTTTCATTCAGCTGCAAGGCCACTCTAGTTTCCTGCAACTGAGACAAGAAAATTTTCTTGCCCTTCATCAATCTATATCCAGAGAACCTGTTCCACAAATTTTAAATCCCTACTTCTCTGCCAATCATTAGGTGATTCTTTCTCTTCTCTAATGTTGAATGAGCTAGGATATTGCCAAGACATATAAGGTGACATAATCCCTTTCACGGGAAGCTTATACTGTTTGGCAGCAACTTAATAGGGCCAGTCAACAGACTAGGGTTCAGGTCCCAAATCTACCTTTTACTGGCTATGACAGTGGACAAATAATTTAGCCTCTCTTAGCCTCAGTTTCCCTTCCTACAAAGTAGGAATAATAATAATAATATATACATACATGCATGCATACCTCATAGGAGTATATGTATATGTGAAGTTTAGGTACATAATGCATATAAAGAATGTAGTACAGTGCCTGAAACACAGTAACACCTGGATAAATTGTAGCTATCATTTGTATAAAACCTGCATTATTAACAATTAGCACAGACTTTAAAATTCCAGCCCATTACTGGGCATGGTGGCACATGTCTGTAATCCCAGCAACTCAACTCAGGAAGCTAAGGCAGAAGGATCATAAGTTCAAAGCCAGCCTTAGCAACTTAGTGAGGCCCTATTGCAACTTAGCAAGATCCTGTCTCAAAATAATTTTTTTTTAAATTGAAAATGCTGGGGATGTGGCTCAGTGGTTCACTACTCCTGGGTTCAATCTGCAGTAACAAAATTAAATTAAATTAAAATTCCAGCTTTGCAACTTTCTTGTTAGGTAGTGTTGGAGAACCTAATAACTCTTTGAGCTTCATTTTCTTCAGTTTTAAATGGAGATAATTTGTCCATCCTGTAGGATGGTTATGAGGCTTAAAACTAAAGATACATAAAGTTCCTAGCACTGTTCCAGAAGATACTCCATCCATGATTACTATAAGTAGTAGTATTATTTGACATGTTTCCCTTTACCCAACTGTGAATTGGAAACTTTTACATTTGTTCCATGCTAGTATTCTATAAAGTGCATTTGAGAGATGTTGCCTGAGAGAGAGAGATCAAGTGTCCTTTCCTCTGTGGCCCATGTGCAAGTCAAAGAAAGACAAGCATCATTTTTAAATTGCTCTCAGGCAAGCAACACACATTAGCTATATATTATGTGCCTTATTCCATGGTAGTATTGTTATGAATCACCAGAGTGAGATTTCTTAAGAATATATCATGGAAAACCTAAATTGGGGCTCTCCAATTATTCAAGGACATATAGACTCTGGGCTGGGGAAGGGAGGAGAGATGTACATTTTATGTTTGGCAAGGGAAACATCTCAGGTTTGCATGAGGAGAGAGGAAGTCTTTCTCAGCCAGCCAGTGTGTTTGAGGGTATTTAAAAGCATTGCTACAAAAGACTTGAGGTTTACTGTGGCTGCTGCTGCTGCTATTTGCTCAGGCAATTCTGCTGCTGCTCAAAGAATGTTCCTAACCATGATGTAGACTATTGTGCAAAACCAGTTTACCAAGATAAACTTCTTCCCCACCATCTCCTCAGCCCTGGGATTTGAACACAAGCAAGTCCTACCTTTGACTTTGAACTCTGGACTCTGAACAGTTTCTTGAGGAATCTCTCACTATTTCAAGTCTCTAATTAAAGTAACAACATGGCTTAATTTCTGTGCTCACAGAAGCCAAGTCAAGCCACTTCTACAGGTTTTAGGATTTCATAGACCTGTAAAATTTTTTTATTTTATTTTTTTTATCATTAGATTCAAAACAGGACACTGACATTTTCCCCCAGTAAAGAAGTTTTGTTTTGTTAACTATTTATCAACATTTTTATTTCATTAAATAAAAGGCATTTTATCATTAAGAAGTAGAAACACAAACTAGGGGGGATGAGAATCCACCTTGCACACCCGCACATGCGCACACACTGTGTAGTCTTCCCATTCTACTCTCCAAGAGCAGAATGTGACCATGGAATGCCAAGTGGCCAACAAATGCAAGTGGGACCCCTCTCATACATTCACCTGGAGTTAGGATATGGCCTCTTTCAGGTCCTGAATCCCCTTGTCACCTGCTGTCCCTCAGCCTCTGATGAGAAGGGTAAAAGCCCCCAGTGGAGCCCCTCTTGCCTGCAGTTGTGCAGTGCTCTCACGTCCTGGCTGAGGCTGACTTCCTTGTCCCTTCCAGGCCCCAAGTACAGATTGCTAGATGTCGCTTCCCGGCTGTTGGGTTGTTTCCTGATCCCCTGCTCCCAGCATCTCTGGGCTCCACTGGGCCGAGAGATGCTCACTTATCTGCAGAATGTTGTGCATCTTATTATCCCTCTTTTGTGGATAGATCAAATGAGTTTTAAAATGTCAAGAGACTCACCCCAGGGACCTGGGAATGAGTCCCCCTCACCACATCCTGTTTGAGTCCCAGGACAAGGTAGAAACAATATGAAATGAATTTCTCCCCTAGGCAGCAATGAGGCTGCATGAGCGGAATTTTCCTCGATGCTTCAGGCTGAACACTCTTTTGTCCCATGTCAGTTCAGTGGACATTTACTGAGACCCTATTGGTTGTGCTAGATATCTGGAATACAAGCATGAAGAAATGTTGACTCTGCTCTCAAGGCACCAGTCTACGATTTATTTCTTCCTGTAGGCCCCAGAGAACTTGTATAATTTTCATGCAATATGCCAGAGAACCAGACCAGCAGGTGTGATATAAGTGCCTCAGGCAGACGATATAAAGCAACCATGGAGAGTACAGCAGAACAGACTCCAAGGGCTCTCAGGGATTCTTCGCCAAGTGTTAATCTACATGTAAGGACACATGTTACACGGGTCTTTCTGAGAAGCTCTTCCTTTTTCCCAAAGAGATGTGATTAGTTCCCCCTTGATGATACCTGAAAGGTTTTGACATATTTTTCTTCATTTTAAAATTCTCAATAAAAGCAAGTCCTGTGGACTAAATCAACAGAAGACAGGGAAGAAGACACTGACCTAAGAGTCAGTAAACACTTTCTAGTCCTGGCCCTGCCACCAAGCAAATAAACACCTCGAGCAAGTCAGTTCATCTCTCCAGGCTCAGTTTCCTCATCTGAAAAACAAGGCAGTTGAGCTGGCTACTGAAGTTCCTATAGCATGGCTGGGTGCAGGGGCTGCTCTAGGGCTCCTTACACGTTGATTGACTTGATCGTCACAACACTATGACAAAGGCAATTTTTTATCCCCACTTTATAGATGAGGTAACTGAGGCACAAAGAAATTAAAATGGTCTCACTCCAAGTTATATCCAGCAAGCAGCAGAGGTTTAGACCCATTTGATCTGTTTCCAGCATCTGCTCTCTCGCCCACTAAGATGTGCCACCTTTCAGCAGCTGAGGAGATTTAGATGGTACTAGGGTCCCTGTCAGTGTTTATGTTCCATGGTTCTGTGCGTTTTAGATGACTGCTATAAGCTCAAATTACATATTTTAGGCCAAGGAAGCAACAAGCTTATTAAAGACTTTTTATAATTTATGAATCAAAACTATAATTCATACTAGCAATGTATGTGTGTTTACATACATATTCTAAGTGCTTTTGCAGACATGCTCACTTTAGATCCTAACTGGATCTTGTGTGAGAATGGGGGAAAATGGCAGCATCCACCAGATCAGAAAAATGAGGCCCAGAGAGGTCAGTATCTGACTGTCACTGAATAAAACCAGGGGATGAGTCTACCTTCTCCAACAAGATCAGAAGCCTCAGGCTGATACCCTTAGCTTATCCAACCTGAGTCATGCATGTCCTCCAGGACATTCTCTGGGCTTCAGTGGGGACCCACCAAACTCTTGGCAATGACAGAGAGTGGAGCCTCTCCCCCTAAAGCTCTCCTTCACTCCCCTCCCTTGCTGGGTCTCTCACATGGATCCCCTGCGTCAAGGTGATCATCCCACTCAACATTTCAAGTTCAGATGTGGGTACAGAGGGCTTGCTTGCAGAATGAGCTGCTGTGGCCTTCAGCCCAGTTCAGGCCTTCTAAAGAGCAGCCTGACCTTTCAGCATCTGCTAGCTCTCCTCTGCCTCCTTCCTCTACTCTTTTTATTTTTTATTCTATTTTGTTATATATGACAGCAGAAAGCATTAAAATTCATATTACACATACAGAGCACAGTTTTTCATATCTCTGGTTGTATACAAAGTATATTCAGACCATTCATGTCTTCATACATGTACTTTGGATAATGATGTCCATCTCATTCCACCATCATTTTTTACCCCCATGCCCACTCCCTTCCCCTCCCACCCCTTTGCCCTATCTAGAGTTCATCTAATCCTACCATGCTGCCCCTCCAAACCCCACAATGCATCAGCCTCCTTATATCAGAGAAAACATTTGGCATTTGGTTTTTTGGGATTGGCTAACTTCACTTAGCATTATATTCTCCAACTCCATCCATTTACCTGCAAATGCCATGATTTTATTCTCTTTTATTGCTGAGTAATATTCCATTGTACATATATATATATACCATATTTTCTTTATCCATTCATCTACTGAAGGGCATCTAGGTTGGTTCCATAATTTAGCTATTGTGCTTCCTCCACTCTTTTGAGGAGCCTTCTGCTCTGCACTAGAGGAGACTGCTCTCTCAAATGTCACCTGCAGTGTCCTAATCCAAGAAGCAGCTGCTTGTTCTCTGGACACACCTGGTGCTTTCCCAGTGCTGCATCCTGCACCTAATCCTTCCCTCTCTTGGGACTATGCTCCTAACAGTCCTACCTTCAAATCTCAAGCTCTTTCCCCTGCGTGTCTCCCATATCAGCTCCTCCAGGAAGCCTCTCCTGCTCCTTTCAATCAGACATAATCTATTTTTCTTCAATTGCCTATGATCCTGTTTTTGTGCTTTTGCCTTCCTCATGACATGCTCAAGTTCAGCTTTTCGCTGTTATTGGGTTTATGCTTTCCTATCTTCATCAGGTTCTCCATAACCACACCACATTTTGCTCCTGGCAGAACTGACAGCAGTGGCTGGACTAATATATATCTGCTTGACCTTAAATTAATCTTCTTCCACTCTAAGATTCTCTCCCTGAAAATACATGGCAAAAAGAAAAGAGATCTTGAGACTCTAGTGTCTTTACCAAATTTTACCAGTTGTGGATGGATGATTTTTTTAATGAATTCCTGATAGACAGCTCAGCCTAGAGTGAGAACCTGCTTTCAGTAACCACCACATAGCGTGTGTCCAAAGAGGTTTCCCCGTGTGAACTTGTCAGCCTGAGACTCTACTAATTGGACCTTGAGCTCCTCAAGGTCCTCAGTGCACAGCTGCTGTTTTACCCCAGAAAGAGAGAGCTAGGGATAGTGTGAGTAAAGGTGTCAGCCTCAGGAAAATGTCCTTGCTCTATTAGACACTTGCTTTTTACTTCTGTTAGTTGCTTGAACTGAGGCAGAAGGGGGACCCCGGAAAAACTAACTGATGTGTTTCATTCTTTTTCTTCTACCATTTTAATTTATTTGAGATGAAAGAGTGTTATTTGGAATATTGACATTAACAGAGTTAATTTGTAAGAGTTTAATTTATTTTGGTGGGGGGAAACCCCCACTAATGTTTTCTTTTAAAGACAGCAAAACTGGTCAATGTGAAAATATTCCTAGAATTTTCAAGCCTTTTAGAGTTTCTCTTTATGAATATGCCATTCTATGAGGTAGCTTAAAACACTGCAACTTGTGTTTGATAGTGTTTTTTTAAAAGACCAGCTTATGGGTCTGGAGAACTGGAATCAGAGGACCTGTCCATGGGCCAGCGCTGTGGAGATTAGGTTTAAGAGAGAAGAGGGCTTGAGGCACCAGGCCTCCCCTGCTGCACATCAAGGTAAATGTGGACTTCCTTGGGATTTAGGGATGACCCATTAGCAAATGGATGCCCATTGTTCTAGAAAGGTTAAGAAAAAAAGGCAAAGGGACCCTCCTTCTTCATCACTGAGCAGTTCCTCAACCTTTTCAAAAATTATCACCCTACTCAAAAGACTTGTTTCCCAGTTCCTCCTCTTGGATTATTTTTATGCCATAGATCTACTGTATTTCTGTTTATGTAGTATGACCTTTTGGAGGGCCACAAACCATTGTAGAGCCTCAGAATTCCATTTTTGCCCCTCAAACATTGATTCCCCTGCTCCCCGCAGGGTGATTTTCCTTTGTTAAAGATCCATGTCACAGATCCACCTACCCAGTAGGTTGAGAAGCAACAGACACTTCCTGGGCACCACCCAGGGTTCCTTTCCATCTTTTCTCTCACTCTTCTTCAGACTCAGTAGAAGCTCATACTTTGTAGGACACAGAGCTACAAGACCCATGGTGAGTGAGTGACTGCTCTGTGGAATGCCATGGTGACACAAAGGCATCAGGGCAGAGAGATTGACAGCAATCCCAGAGAAAATTGTGTGTTTCATTCAGTGAAATATTGAGGCCCACAGTAATGAGTATGGTACTAATAATTATGAGACACAGATTAACGGGCAAAACTTTCTACAACAAACTTATCCAAAGAATAGTATTACCAAAGCTCAGAAATTGGATAGTCCATAGCCCCTTTTACCAGCATAGGTGTATGAAATTGGATTTTCCTACAATCTAGTTCATTTTTTCAATATTATAATTAATTTAACAAATAGTCTGCAATTTGTACACCTTCCCTTTTATCTGAACATTTTATAGGAACAACATAATGATTCTAGTTATTAGCTCACTTTAGGCCAAAAATAAGAGGGCTAATAATACATTAGCCTTTCCATTATCCATCAGAAAACTGCAGGTCAGCTCCTGGAATGGTATGTTGCTCAGCACATTAAATCCTTGAACTCAGCAAAACTACATAAACACTTTTGCTCCTGAAGTTATGGTTTAAGAGAGGCTGGGTAAGTGGGAAATGAACAGGACAATCAATTTAGATTGGTTTAAATGGAAGAATAATGGATTGCTATTTTTTCCCTTTACCTAGTGTAGAAATTGAGTGCCCAGGCGACCATTTTGGTATCAAAGAAGTGGCAATGAATAACCAATGAAAGATCAATTTCTCAGCCTTTGCTTTTGTGGGAAACATACGCATCTGTCATGCACATATCACCCTGGGAGTGAGCCAATAGACATTTACCAACCACCATGACTAAAACAGGGTTAAGAACAAATTATTCTCCTTACTTGGGCACCAGAGGATTTGTTTCTTCTGTTTGAAGGTAGTGCCAATTCTGTATGTCAGTCACTACGGACTCCATGAGCTTATTATTAATCTGTTCCTTGGTTACTGCCAACATTTTGAGAGCTCAGTAGTGCTCCCAGGTGAATCTCCTCCACAATAGTAGCTCTCTTCACAAAATAAAATTTAAAATGTCTGTTTGGGTCGACATTCCTCTGGCAATATCTGTAAGAGGGGAAGCAAATGAAGAACTCTGGGCTAATCCAGTCATACCTATTTATTTCCATGTTGTCTATGGCTGCTTTTCCTACAAGGGCAGTACATAGCAGTTGCAAGAGTAATAGTTTGGCCGGCCAAGCTGAAAATAGTTAGGTCCTTTAAGGGAAAAGTTTGCTGACCCCTATTTTACAACATGGATTTTTTTCTTTTTTTTTTTATTTTTTAAAATTTGTTCTAATTAGTTACACATGACAATACAATGCATTTTGATACATCATACATAAGTGGAGTATAACTTCTCATTCTTCTGGATGTACACGATGTAGAATTACACAGGTCGTGTATTAATATATCCCATAGGGTGGTAATGTCTGATTCATTCTACCATCATTCCTAACCCCATAGCCCTCCCCTCCCTTAACTCCCCTCTGTCTAAACCAAAGTACCTCTATTCACCGCCCCCCATTGTGAATTAGCATCTGTATATCAGAGAAAACATTTGGCCTTTGGTTCTTTGGGTTTGGCTTATTTCGCTTAGCATGATATTCTCCAGTTCTAACCATTTACTGCCAAATGCCATAATTTCATTCTTCTTTAAGGCTTAGTAATATTTCATTGTGTATATATACACCACAATTTATTATCCATTCATCTGTGTAACATGGATTTTTAAAAATAAACATGAGAAACCAACTTAAAGCCCTTTCCTTCCCTGGCTTTAGAATTCAGAGTTTAGGATTGTTTTTAGAGCAGAATGACAAATGATTGTTTTCCTAGCCCTGGGAGTGAAATGTGGAACTATAAACCTAGAAATCTAATAACAACTATGCATAATGATATGAATTGTCTATCAGTCATCTGCTATTTTTATTGAAAAGTAATAGCAGGCTTTCTCTTTGAACAATAACCATGGATGTCCATATAGAGCAGGCTAGTATCCCTTCACAGCTCAGAGGTTGTCTTCTAAATCAAGGAAGCATGTTAGGGAAACAGGCTATAAAGCAGAATTTAATGCATGTACATATATTTAACATTAATATACCAAATGATCTTTTAAAGAGCATTAAGGTAAAAAAAATAATAATGTAATTAAAGCTGTGCTGTTGCTGAATGTGACATTACTTAAGGAGAGTCAGAGATCTGAGAATGTTACTATAGCTATAAGTGATTGCTTTCCCCTGTACAGTGGTGTACTTGCATCTAAATCTTTTAAAAGATGTCACTATGCTCATTAAATCTACTCTTTATTAAACATCAACTATTAGATTTATTCAATTTATTGAACGTAAGTATATAAGTATGCAAAATATATACTGTACAATGCCAAGACACAAAGTTATAAAAGACGTGGTCCTTGCTCTCAGAGAATTTAAAGTCTGGTAGGAATACAAAGATCTGCAGATTCTATTTTACATAGATTTTTAAATTTCAAAATATTATCAAATATATAGAAGTAAGGAAAGCTTCATTATTGATTTAGATAATTGTTTAATTATTTTAACTCACATAGTATGAAAAAGCCCAACTCATGCACCCCTAAAAGAATTCTCTTTCCTTCTCAGGTGCCCATAGTGACTACATATTAGAAATTATATACTATATATTAGAAATTATATACTATATATTAGAAATTCCTACTATGATTAGAAAATCCTACTATATATTAGAAATTCATTCCTTTAAGTTAAGCATTATCCCTATTTCCTTCCAATACCAAAAGCTATTGTTAAGATGTTTTTCCCTAGAGATATTAAGTTGTTGATACTTTAAACATAAGAATCATTTAAAAGAGATTACTACAATAGATTGCTTTTATTTATTCTGGTAATATCATTCAAGAATTACCCATGGGTGAGTTAGCATATGTTATTCATTCATCATATCCCTTTCCACTGTGAGAAATAGGACCCCAGCCTTGTGAAGGCAGTGGGCATTTGATATGAACAGGAAAAAACAGAAATATGCAAAAAGGAAGGGAAATCACATAGATAAGCTTAAATGCTTCACCATCTATCAAAAGTGGGCGTGTGTGAGGAGTTAATGCTACCAAGAAAACCAAGAGTCAAAAATGAATAAAATGTGGTCTTCTTTGTTACCCCCACTCCTAAAAATCAATCGCAGTCAATAGTCATATCGAAGTAGGATGATAGCGATAAAAGGAAAGAGAAAAAAAAAAAGAGAAATTTCCCATAAATTCTATGTTATTAATGACTGACCACACAGAGGCTAATGTTCGCAACAGGAATGAGCCTTCATAAACGCATGCATTAAAGCTCTGTTCCACTCAAATGCAAAAAATAACCCTTTATTAACATTTTCATGCCTTGATCATAGGCAGAACCACAAGGGATTACTAAGCTCAAAGCAAAATGCAAAGTACTGAAATCATATCATACTTGTGGGTAATTTAAATGCATTGTTATTCATTAATAAGCACTAAAATCTATAATAAAACTGAAGATTTCAGTGAACCTATTTCAAATGACAACAGGTGTAAATATGACTTCATAAAATGACTATAAATTTGCCTCTCCAGCAACAGCTAATAAGCCTCCCTGAATCTTAGAAATAGATGTTTTATCTACTTTCCATTTTACTTGTTGTAGAGTATTTATGTGGAGTTATAACATATAAACATCTTGCTGGAATTTTTTTTTCTGTATTGTGTTTATGTGTGTAGGCTTAGTTCTATGAAATTTTGTCACATGTAAAGAGAATAGTGTAATCACACCAAAATTAAGTTACAGAACTTACCAATCACCACCAAGAATTACATGTCTACCCTCTTAGAGTCACACTCTGTCCCTAACACCTGGCAACCACTGACATTGTCTCCATATCTATTAGTTTGCCTGTTTGGGAATGATCTATAAACAGAATCAGACAGTATATAAAAATGAAATCATCAGGATATATCTTTTTTTAAAGATGCACCTATTTTTAAAAAATGCATATATGACTCGTACACATACAGTCTTATATTTACTTGATATAATATTGCCTGAAATATTATAAAAATGTTTTTTAAGTTCAATTTGATTAATCTGTAAGACATTAGAGACAGTCCCTGGGGAAAGATCTGCCAGGCTGCCCGCTGAAGAGTGAATCATGACAGCAGAGGCCTGTGCGTTTTAAATGGTTCAATACCTCTTAGGACTAGACTGTCGTGAAGCTCAAAAGTATTGAATATTTGAGTATTTGGAGCAAATATCTGCAGCATGACCCTCTGTCTTTGGGGGCATCACTAGAGAGAACCCTCCATGGGAAGGCAGGAAGCAAGCTTGCCAGGTACAGCATCCATCCTGCCCTCTCTCTGATTCTCTAGCAACAGAGAGACTCAGGGATGATTCTGCTAGGCACCGGTAGATAAAGAGTTAATGGCTTCTAACCAGGCCATAAATTAACCTGTTTTTAACAAATCTGTAGGAAGAGGTGCTCCAAAGGACTAATGAAACACATATCTAAAAATAACTCCTTGTTTAATTAACAGCACACTACACAGTCCCTCTAATTAAAACGGCTGGTCAGACTGAGGACTATCGGTTCCACGTCTTTCACAGGCATTAAAAAGTTCAATGAAATCATTTGAACGTTATGGGGAAAGAACCAGTAGGCGACTGTGGAGAGGGTATCAGAGGGGGAAATTAATTTTGTGTTAATCAAGGAAGAGGTAGTGGACTAGAAGTCAAGCTGCGTAGTAGGTCAAGGTGAGAAAGGGAGGGACCAAGGAGGAAACAAGCAAAAACAACATTAGTCTGTGAAGCAGACAGGGAGCCAACACAACAGGAGTATCCACTCTGCTTTTAGGAGCTGAGCCCAGCCCTACCTGGTAGAAGAGTAGGCAGTTATCCAAAATGGAAGGTTTTCAGGACCCTACTCTAAATCACAACAGAGAATGTTTATTGCGTGCTTATTTTGTGCTAGAAGGTGCTAATGTTTATTATGACATGTAACACTTCACAATTAAATCACCTTACAGATGACAAAACTGAAGCTTGGAACAATTAAGTTCCCTGTTCAAAGTCCTAGAGTAGGTCATTGGAGTCACCAAGAAATGAACCTAGTCAAATTGGTACACTGTGCTGCCTCACTAAAAGGGAACAAACCCCACTTCACAGAACACTGTGACAATTCAAGAAAGCCTAGATCCTATTAGGGTGCTCAATCTATATTTCCCCAAAATATCCCGCAGAGACCTGCATCAGCCCCTAAGGAAGTTTGCCAGTGAAATTTGTTATCTCTGGGAAAAGCTGTGTCTTTAGGAGTCCTCTGAAAAACAAACAAACAAAAATAGAGGCAGTACATATTATATGCATACAATGTCCCTGCAAACTTTTACCAGACATGAAGATGGAAAAATGGGACAACAGATTGATATACTACAGGAGTATTCTCAAGGCAAAATATTAGAAAAATTAGGGAAAATATTAGAAAACACACCTTCTCTTACAGACCTGGTCTCTTATGTTCTCTTTCCTACACTGAGCACACATCTTTAAGTTTCCAGCTTAAATTCTGATGAAAATCTGAATGAAACTAACAAATACTGCATTGAATTTCAAACTTCATAATGTCACTATGAGCCCTTTTCTCATCTCCATTTTTTCTCTCACTTTCAATAGAAAAAGCCAGAGTTAGTTACAGATTCTTATATTGCCCACGTACACAGAGAGGAAAAGACAGTAATATCCACAAGTCTAAACTGGCAGGCCATACTACTGCACCTCTGCCTGAGCATTTGCTTATCATCTTAAAAGGCAATCCATGTACATTAAGGCTTAACACATGGGGAACATGCAAAGTCACGTATTGCATTAAGTTTCTCCAACAATTACCACCTTTTGGGATTCAAATTTGTTAGATCACAAAAGTAAATGATTACCAGGTGCAGATGGGAATGCCAATGATGGTAGACCAGGTATAAGACTTCAGGGAAGGGTGGGAATTAGGGTGAACTGGGGTAGCACATAACTGTCTAGAGAGGACACCTGATACTCAACTGGCCACTGCTTTTAGGAAGGTGAGCCCAAAGACACACATGATTTCCTGACCTTTATGTGAAATTTCCTGTTTTTAAAACTAAATAACTAATTTAAAAAAAAAAAAAAAAAAAAAAAAGGTGTTGTGCCAGCCAAAGGAAACATTTCTGAGGTTGGATCAACCTGCAGATCAGGAACCTTCACACTCTGGGTAAAAGGCACCGAAGGATAATTTTTAATTGGTTGAAAAGGGTCCAGGGAGTAGAGACCTGAGTAGGCAGTGGGCATGGTGCCAGAGACCTGGGAGTGAATGCAAGGCCGCCCTATGTGGTGCATGTCTACAGACAGTCAGAGAAGGAGAGGAGACATTGGGATGAGGCTTCTTCACTTTGTGCCTATTGTTAGCCACAGCTAGAAATGAGGAAAGGAAAAAAAACAGGCAGAAAGGCCCAAGATGTCTATGAGCATGTTCAACATTGCAAGCTAAAGTCACACAAATGCAATTTGCATCTGATTTTCACCACTCACTGCTGGGTGTGAACTCATGACCACCTCAGCAACCAGCATCTCTAGCCAGCTCTGCTGTGTGGTTCATAGGGATAATCACTTATGTCCCCTCAACAACAAAATCAAGTAGATATACTCTCTCCTCTACAGATAAGGAAACAGAGAGCTAGAGACAGTATCTAACCCAAGGTCATAAAACTGGTAGGTGGCAAAGTAGGCATTGAACCCAGGACTGTTTGACTCCAATGACAGTTCTTAACCAGTGTCCATCGTCATTTCTCTTACTGGTCTTTAAATGGGGCCTCCAGACTGAAAAATGAGGTCCTGAAAAGTTGCAGCTAAGCCGGGCATGGTGGCGCATGCCTGTAATCCCAGCACTTTGGGAGGCTGAGGCAGGAGGATCACAAGTTCAAAGCCAGCTTCAGCAATGGCGAGGCACTTAGCAACTCAGTGAGACCCTGTCTCTAATAAAATACAAAAAAGGGGGGGCGGGCTGGGGATGTGACCCAGTGGTCCAGTGCCCCTGAGTTTAATCCCCGGTACCACAAAAAAAAAAAAAAAAAAAAAAAAGTTGCAGCTACTCAGTGTTCCAGAAGCTTCCAAATCTAGAGAGAGCTAAGGAAGCCCACTGTGGCTGGCAAAGAGGTGTGCCAAGAACTGTGGACCAGCACTTAAGTGTTCCACTTGCCCTCCACTGCCATTTCTGTGCTATGTAACATTGGCCAAGCCACCAAAGCTGGTTCCCTTGGATTCAATTGTTCAGCTGGTCAATGAACACAATATTATTTTAGCTGCCAAAGAAAGGAGATCCCAGCTATTTTCAGAAAAAGCTGTCCAGTGCCAGCATTACAAACTTCCTCCTTCAATCTTGTGTCACTCTCTAATACCCAGAGGAGCTCACTGCTGTGCCCAATTGTCAGGCTCCCTGTGGACCCTGGTTATGGTCAAGATCCCTAACCCAGTCGATTTCCACTTTTGAATATGTGGTTTTTAACTTCTCCTGGTCTAACCAAAGGAATGGTAGAAAGTTTTATAGAGAAAATAAAATCCCAAGGTTCGTGACTTCTGACCTAAAGATGAAGGTTAATAATAAAGACATATATATATATATATATGCATATATATACATATATATATATGCATATATATATATATATATATGAAATCAGGTTTTTTAAAGTTCTTTTAAAATTTTTTTCATTAACACATCAAATACCACCCAAAATATCCACTATTCACCTTTATTTGAAGTCAAAGAATGAGAATTTTAGAGCAAATCACTCAACCCTTTACAACTAAAGATGTCAATGGTAACCCAAAACAATGGACAAAACTGAGTACCTCTAAAATAAAAACTTAATAAACATATATTGATGATGATTAGGATGACAAACTCCATAGTTTAGTTGATATTCATATATTGTAATGCATTTAACTTTGCTTTGGGTGAAAAGTATTAGAAGGAATTACATAAACTGCTATGAGGTGACACATCTCACCCCTGTGTGTGAACTGGCTGGAGTCCACCTCCACTGCTGTACGTTGGGAAGCCTCCCCTCCTGCTGACACCTCCCTTCTGCACGTGGCTGTCATGCACAATTGTTCTGTTGAACATATTGTCTTACTCCCACTCTAAAATTCTGAGACACTGGCATATTCAACAGCATCAGCAGTTTCTAAGAGCCAATGTCTTCAGTACTGAAATTTTAAAAGTGGTCTTAGCACCTGCCATACAGTAGGTGTACAATAAGCAGTCTATTAATAGTATTGTCATTATTTATACAGATCCTACCATAGAGGTTGTTGAGCAGCCGTCCTTCTAGACTGAAATGCTTAGCTATATATTTTCACTCAACACACCCGTTTTGTGCCTTTCCACCTGAAGGATGGTCTGCAAGCAGGGCCAACTCACCTCCAAAAAATGAACTTTTTTTTCCAATCACATCTATTTCCTCATTCATTCTTTTAGTTATTGCTAGCCCTAGCCACTCACTAGCCCAAACTATAGACATCAGAGCAATTTTCAGTCTTTCCCTCTCTCTCATTCTCACATCTGCTTACTTGTCATGGACAGTCAGTTCTAGACCAGAGAGCCCTCACCTGTGGGCTCATCATTAATGAACTGGCCTAGACTCTGAAAGCTGCAGAGCTAAAAAGAGGAGCAAAAGTTCCACTGGTCACCTGGCCACATCTAAACGGCACCACCTAGGGTAGCTGATTGCAAGGGGATGAGAAGCCTGTTACTCCGAGTGAAGGTGTCCCTAGCCTGCCTTGCTGGTTACTGTCAGAAGATGTGGGCACAACTCTAGGCTCCATCTACCAGGGAGCTCAAAACATGATGAAGATATTTATCACTCAGACAGGAAAAATCCTGTTCTATTTGAGAACCAAACCACAGCCTGCAGACCACCAAAATAGAAGAAGTACTGCTGAGCTGTTCTAATGGGAAAAGAAGACATTAACACACAAATAGCAAAGAGAATAGTAGAATTTAATTCCTTTCCACAAACAGCATCTGTGGTTATAATGCTATGCATGCATGATTCATCTCTACAAGGCAAACTTGCAGGCACATGGCAAAAGGAAAAAAAAGTGACATTTGACAGGAAAGATGCTTGCAATACATTTAATTTTGCATAAAGAGTGTATGTTTCCCAAGGATTTGACCTAAAGCATTAAGCCAGCCCATCTACTGTTCTAATCAATTAGCCTTTCCTGCATCAGCGCTTTTATAAACAACTAAAGCCATCATATTCTCTAATTAGAAGGAAAAAAACTCATACAGATTGGTTTCTTTTCAAATTTTTATTGCATTTCTAGAAAAAAAAAAACAGAATAACTGTTAAAACAGATTTGAGGATCTCTGCAACTGAAATGATAAGTTGTCATACAATTATACACACTTGAAAGGGAGATGTAGCTAAATGATACTTAGTGTTTGTCTTTTTACCATTTTAATATTTTTAAATGTGGGTTTTCATGTGTGAGAAATGACATTTGGAATGATCCACGTTAAAAAAATATAGAGACTTCAACACTGTTCTAGTGCTTAAATTTCTCAAAATTACAAAAATGTGTATTTTACAGCTAGGATGAGTTTAGAAATAATTTCTTCAATCCTTTTCAACCTCCCTATGGAAATGCAACAACCTCTATGGTAGGATCTGTATAAATAATGATAATACTATTAATGGACTGCTTATTGTACACCTACTGTATGGCAGGTGATATGCAAAGCTTTATATGTACTTCATCTCATTTGATCATCACCAAACCCAAGGAGATTGTCACAACTACTAGCCTCATTTCATAGATAAGACTGAGATTACCAGTTAATGAGCATGCTATTGAATTCTGTGGTAGGTGTCAAAGTGTAAGGGCAATGAGCACCTCAGTACAAAATCTTAAGAGAAGTGCTTCAGTCCTAACCCCAAAAGGGATGACAAGTCTCAAGTTTTCATCTCTTGAGCTCTCAGAAAATATCTCTACTTTTTAAAAAAGTTCATATCCAAGTATTTCCCAAAGAAATGTTGGTTATATCACCCTGAGACTACCCACTTATATCACTTCATTGCTCATTAAACTTTCTAGAATATAAAGATACAAATTTGACTAATGTTTTAAGGATATACTATGTACCACATATTATGTCGAATATTTTGTGTCTTTCTTATTTTTTCATAAGAAAGTTGTGAGATGGCTGATATCTTTTTTAATCTATAGGTATAAACCCAGAACAAAGAGATAGACAGCTGATAAGAGCTGTGACTTGGATTTAGAGGTAGATTTTCTAATTCCTAAAGAAGAGTAAGAGACTAAGACTCCAGCTAATCACTTGGCAACTGGAGGGGGGGATATTTTGCAGCAAAAATAGATTGAAACAGAAAGTAAAAGGTCAGATAGGTCATCGAAGGGTTTTAATTATTTATTCAGTTCTTGGGTGTGGGTAGCAATAGATAGGATGTTGTCATGGTCACAAATTTCTTTTGGAAATTTCGGTATGAGCCATACGAGATATGAATCCTAATAGCTAGCAACCCAGTGCTCTTATCTTCTGCAATATGGAGTCAGTTGCTTCTATTTCCATCCAGATCAACATTAGGAGGTGGAAAACAAACCTCACATTTATAGCAAAGAAAAAAGAAATGGGAAAACACACCTTCGGGACCACTCACGATTCCATTGATTGTTTTTCTTTTTAATCTGTGACTATTCACTATACTATTATCATAAACTTATAATTCAACCAATGAAGTCAATAATGCTAAATGACTTAGATTATTGACATTTTGTGGCAACTGAATTCAGAGCATTCTGAGATTCTAATAGCAATAGAAGCAAATACTCAGAAATGAATGTGTTCACTAGTATCTTGTTTTGAATTCCTGGAATTGATCTCCCTGTTTCAAAAAGTGTCCCTGAACCCCAAATACCAGGTGAACTATACAACACGGATCAATAGATTTTTCAAGTGCAATAATTGTTTCTCTATGGGAGATTCCCATTAGTCCCAGAAGGAAGAATACTTTGATTGACCTTGAGGAACACAGCAGATGTGGATAAACTGTGTGTACTGCTGACCTTATCAGAAGAAAGCCAGGCCTTGAAAATCACAGGAGAACACCCTGGGCATATGCATATTGGCTGTGGGAAACTAAACGGCTGGTCAAGTGTGTGTTCTCCTTACAGATCAACCAAATTTAAAAACACAGACCACGGAAGGGAAAGGACAGAAAGCAGAAAAAAAGTAATGTGTGCACTGACAATATCTCTCTGTTGAAAAACATTCTCAAGAAATAATAACATAAATGGAAATGAGGAGGTTTGTTGTGAGCACCTGGGAATCTTTGACACAGTAGTAAGATTTTCTACATAAAATCCTGGGGCCTAGTTACTTGAAGTTCCTGGATACAGAGAAATTGACCCTTTTACCTTTGAATGCCACATTCCCTGCTCTGTTTGAGGGCTCTGTGGCCAAATAAAATGGCAGGAAGAGAGTAGAGAATCAGCAAAATTTATTCCTCATAGATAATTCCCAAAGGAATAGTTTAAAATTGAGGGGGAGGAGGGCAGAGGGTCTAGGGGACCATTGGGAACATCTTTCACTTGAAATGGGAGATTTTAGTTCCACTGAAACCACTTCTCAGAACCAAAAAGGCAGATCTGTTTGCAATAGGGGCACTTCCTTGACCCCTGCCATGCACTAGACCAAGAAACTGAGTCCATTGCTAGTATAGAAGATTCACAGGCCACCACACCCTGTCATTTCTGAGAAAGCAGCATGATACCAGCAAAACACAAAAAATGAGAGTTCACAATGCAAGTTTTAACAATCTCAGGTGTAAATTATTTTAATTCTGTAGCAAAACCAGTGCACTACCAAACAAATGGAATAGAAGTAGGGACATAAAAGTAAGCTCTGATTAATGTGCCAGAAGAGGACTTAAATGAAACCCAAGAATGCCAACTAAGGACCCACAGCAGATCCATCTAAGAGGAAATTTAAAACATCAATACTCCTCTTATAAACATCCATAACTTAGCTAGTGACCTGAAATAATTTTCATGTATTTGTTAATTTATTCAGCCAGCACTTAAAGCACTTGAACTTTGTGCTTATCACAGTATTAGATGCTAGAGGTACAGAGACAAAATAAGATAAGGGTCCTTATCCTCAAAGAGCTCACAACTTAGCAGAGGAGAAAAACCATCGCATTACTTCATGATGTGCAGAGGTGGTTAGAGGACAGTGTCAGGGGTGAAAATAAAAAGGGGACAGATGGAAAAGCAGAAGATTAGAGGAGGGAGGAATGATCCTGACACATTTAGGGAGCACACAGAATTATAAAGACATAAAATAATTCTTATCCATTTCTTCATTTATTCAGCTAGCATTTATGGTAGACCTAATATGTGCTGAGACATTGTAGCTAAATCATAAGGTACCAAGTGGGGAGTGGAGACAGGGACTGGATGGATAGGAGCTAAGTAGCAATAGAACCTCAATGACTACAGCCAAATTTGGCACAAGGGAGAACTGTGTTGATCAGAACAGTAGTTGTTAAAACTTTGATTTCTGAACACCTCTGAGGAAATTGTGCACCTTTCTCCAGCAAGCACACAGCATACCTCTATAACCCTCTTACACTGAGACAGCTGAACACATTTATGTTATGGTCCAGCCTCTGACCCCATTGGCATTTGCATTAATGATTCATGAGCCAGGTCATGGCTAAGGGAAATAATAAGCCTACCCACACAGGCCTATTGCAAACATGTGAGCATGTTTTTGGTCATACCAATAACTGGGATGTGCTACTGGAAGTTTGTGAGCCAGAAGCAAGGGAGTTCCTCATCATGCAGTGCCTGGGAAAGCATCTTACAAGAAAGACTTGCCTGTCCCAGAATGCCTGGACCACGAGGCCTGATGATGTCATGCTACAACATTTTTACTTTAAATGCTAATAACTATTGCCTGATTTATAATACTGGTTCTACCTAAGTTAATAACCTTTCTAGATTTCAAACAACAAAAAATATCTAAGAATCCCAAAGAGAATCTTTGCTATTGATGCCGAGACAGAAAACAGCATGTATTGGTACATTTGAAAATAAAGCAAAAAATGTTTTCCCCTGAAATAGTAAGTGGTATCTGGCCTCAAAGTAAGAGAGTTGGGGCTGGGGTGTGGCTTAGTGGTAGAGTGCTTGCCTGGCATGTGTGAGGCACTGGTTCGATTCTCAGCACCACATAATAAAATATGGATAGTGTGTCCATCTACAGTTAAAAAATATTAAAAAAAAAAAGTAAAGAGAGTCTTTAGAAAATCAAGATGTCCCTTCCACTGTGATTTCATATCAGCACCTAATTAGAGAAAAAAAGAGGGAGAGCTAATCAAAACCACCTTTAACCTTTTAGCTTTCAGATGTGAAATTTCTGGCATCACCTCCTTTTAAATGGTAGTTAATGCTGTAGGTGGAAGGAGGGGCTGCTCATTGATTGCATTGGGAGCCAGAACTTTGTAATGGAAGTGTGTCCCTCAGCCATGCAGGACAGAGACCACAGTGATGACGGTTCAGAGCCATTCCAGCTGATGCTATTTCTTTCTATGGCTTCTCTCCTGGTATAAAAATCCAGGAAAAGAAATTATACCTGTAATGTTCTTGGCAACTTCAAAAGAGCATATAGAAAATAACAGAATGATGTGTTTCCTGGGATTTAAAGGCAAGTGGCTGGCACTTTATAGAAATTCTGACTCCACAGAAAGGAATGAAAGAAGGTCAGCTCTTCCAGTGATGATCCTAGGGAATGACTGCCTAGTGGTTCACCCTGCAGGAAGACAGGTGATGATTATGTCAAACCATCACTTCCATTTTTAAGCAGATCAAGTAGATGGAAAAATCAGCAGTCTTTGCATAGACACAACCATTAAAGAATGGTAAGGGGCATTCTTAAGCTACAAGGGAGAAAGGTTCCTATTGGGTTTTCTGGTGAAAGCATAAAACCACAATGGCTGTTCCTCAGTCCCCTGCCTTACCTTGCAGTCAACCTTTATGAGAACTGAGCCCACTCTTGATGTTCCCACTCTCATCAATCTGGCTTTTGCTGCTGGGAGGATTCCCTGTCCACATTCACTAGAGATCCAGTCTCCAGCCCTTCAGAATCTTCATTCTCAGTTTCCCTACTGCATTTTCCTCAAATAAATTTACTCATGCACTATTTAATAGAAACCACTTCATTATCATTACTCTAGGCCTGGGTGAAAAGAGTGAAAAAGAGAGTCCCTGCTATTATGGAACTTAAGAGTCCAGTGAAGCGGATGGGGTATAGATAGACAATAGGTAGGAAAAAGGACAGGATCATTTCAACTAAAAAAAATGCTATAAAGAAAATCAAATTGGGTATTGGGCCACACAGTGATGGGGAGAAGGGTATAGAAAGACACAGGAACCTTTGTCTGCTGGGGCCAGACCACCTGGGTTGATATCCTGGCTCTGCCACTACCATTGGTTCTAGGAAAGTGTATCACCTCCTTGTTTTTCAATTTCCTTGCCTATAAAATGGAAATAATAATACTTCATGCTTGAAAAGTTGTTTTGAGGGTTAAATGAATACATACATCCTATAAGTTCATAGGACAGTGTCTAACATTAATTAAGGGCTTTTCTTGCATCTGGTGATATGATCATATGACCTTTAAGGTTATTCACAGCCTGCAATTATATATCTCTTTTCTCACATTTTCACTAAAAGTGACAAACAGACCTGGACCAGCAAAGCAATGACATCCTTTATATAACACTATGTGTTTTCATACTTTGTCCTATTAATGGATCTGCTCATTATAAAATAGTAATCTTCTCAAGCTATATTTCTAATTAAAATGTAAAACAACTAAAACTTGTCTTCTCTAAAACTCCAATTTTGCAAGGAAACTTTACCTCTTTAATAAATACCAGACCCAACCAGGAAGTTTCTTACTCTCCACTGCCTGCAATTAATGGCAAACACCTTGTCATAAACATTTTTGAAAGGTCAGAGATGGCAACAGTTTTGCTAAAGAGATAAATAGTCAAATAAAACACTGCCCTGGTAATTCCTGAATTTCAAAACACAGCATAACTTTAATCAATAATGAGATACACAAAGGGATTATGGGAAAAGGGGGCAGTCTCCATTTGAAGTAATAAAAACTTGCCTAAGTCATTTTTACCCCCAGCACATCTTGTAGTGCAACAGATATTGGAGCTGTTAATGGGAAATTCATAGCTGTAAAGATACAAAAGCAAGATTCTGCATAGGAAACTAAAGGTTGACTTAGGTTGAAGTCACTAATACTAAATAAGAAGTTTTGCAAAAGTCAAGGTAAGAATATTTTGCCTCTGTTATAAATCAGTTACTGAGTTTAAATTTTGAATGTTATTTTGAATTATATTTATTAGTTCTTGTCTTATCCTAGGGTAAATCACAAGTGTTCCAAGAACACTAATTTATTCCTAAATGTATATGTTTATAGTCTAAATGCACCTTAGAAATAGCATGTTTTATTTTTAGGTTTCTATGTATTGCTGTTGTTTTAATAAATATCAATTCTTGTACATTGAAGAGGCAGGTTTCCTTTTAAAATTATCATTGTGAACTTTAATTTTTAAATGAAGGTATTTCCAGTCCTCGTGTCAGACCTTATATTCCTGGAAAAAGTATTTTATCACTTAAACTGCATTACACATTGATTATCTATTATCTGCTCATATTAAGAAGGCTCTATCATCTGTTACTGTTTACTAAACAATCAATAAAATCTAAGTGAAACAAGAATAAATTCAAACAAATAAGTGGGCTGAAATTCAGAGAAAATTGAGACCATGTCCACTTTAGAAAGGCAGCCTTTGCAAGAACTCACCTCTGCTTAAAAGATCTAATTTATCTTTTTTAATGCCATCAAAGTTAATAATGGATGACATGTCTTATGGCTTCAGTGATGCAGCAGCTTGTCGATAACACAGAGAATTTAGAAACCAATTCATCAATTCATGATTTTTTAATTGGACTGTGGATGGTTAATTTTAAGTCATTAGAACCTCAAATAACAAAAACGTACAGAGTTAATTAATACAGAAGTGGGTAGCTGTGCCCTATCTCTTCAATGAATAACTCAAGAGTTCCTGTCCCACTCCAATAACAGGTGACACTTTTCACTCTGAGCACTTTTAGATAGGATAGGGCCAAGGTGAATGCAATGGGAAAGAGCAGGGTGGAGAGAAAGAAAATGGGTGTGAGTGTGTGTATATTACCTCCCTCCCAAACATCCAAAATAAGTTAAGTATATTCTAGGCAAAAGGAAGGAATGCTGATTTCTCTTATTTCCTTATTCAAAGGGGAATTCAAAGAATTCCCCAACTTCTCAGGTTTGCACTTACTGGTAGGGCTGTACCATAGCTCACATTATTTCCCTATTGATATTCCGTTATCCATTGAATGTCCAAGCTGGAAGGATCTTGGTGATTTGGGGGTCCACCTCACCTGCTTCATAATTGGGGAACCAGAGACCCAAGAACATTAGAAAACTCACCTATGGTCACACAGCTAGTTAGAGACAGGGCCAGTCATTCTTCCACCAGCAAACATTCCACTCCACCACTTTTCTCTGATCTCCCTTGCCTAAGAACACATCTTCTGACACTTACAATGGAGAAATTAATGAGTCTGCAAGTTAAAGATTCATTTTAAACAAATTGGTTCATTATTATTTAATTGAGGAGGCTTTGGAGCAATAAAAGCCTTGCTTATCCAAACTGAATAAGCAGCTCATGAAGCATTGAGCTCAAGAAATGCAAAAACTGTCACAAGTCAATATGTGCTGCCTTCCTGTTTGATAAATGCCACCCAATAGCTTCAGAAGTATCAGAAACTAATGGTGTCCCAGCACTCTATAGGCATACATTAATGGGATCAGGAGCATAAAATATAAACAATAATGTACATATTGATTGTTCCGGACACTTGAAGCCCAACAAACATTTGAAAGGTCAGTCATTTTACTTGCATCAAATTACAGATAAGTCATTTGCTTGAAGCTGGAAACTTGGCTCTCCATGTAAATTTATCTCATGACCTATAAACTTAATCATGCCATACCTCTGTTAGCTTCCTTAGGCATGAAAAATGTACTGGAAGTGCTTACTCCCATAAAGCATACACCAAATAAACAACATATGCATTGCCAGGAAGGCTACTGTGTGGAGAAATCTATTCTATAGACTGAATAAATATCATGAAACATCATTTTACTCTGACAGAACATGTTCCAAGGTTTCTATAAGTCAATTACTACATGAGTTTATGAATAAATATGTATGTTTTTAGGGTGTTTAAAAAATACAACTTTATGGAATACAATGTCATGGTTGTTTTTTTCCTTTACCTCAAAGAAAAAAATTAAATTTGATTTGACGAGTTCATACTAGGGTTTAACTTTTTTATTTTTTTTTTTCCTATAACAAAATATTTATTCCTTTTTAGCACCCCTCCAAAATGAAATGTAAAAACTCATTTGAAGGCTGCTGGATGTCCATGTGGAGGAATACCCTTTACTGACAGTCTCCCAGCAAAAGGCAGCTCTCCCAAAGAGCTGGGCTTTTATAGCAGTCTCTCTTGTGCTCCAACGGGAAGTTAGAAAGAGACAGTTCACAATACCACAGGCTGGTTCCTTCCCTGAAGTGACAGGTTTTTCTCTGGAGTCAGTATCCTACTGCTGACTTTAAAAGCAGGGAGAGGGACTTTGAGGGGCAGAAAGACTTGCAATTTCTGTCTCCTTTATGAGAACAGTAGTTCTACCTCCCCTCTGACAACACCTCCAACTATCCTAAGCTTAGTCGGTTCCCCTGTTCATAGCCAAGCATGATTGTTAGGGTAAGAACCAAGCTTGCAGAGATGGCTCCCACTAAATAGCCCAAGCAAAATAACATCCTCAGTAGAGATCTTGCAAAACTTCTAATTTAGATTTTTAAAGGCTCCAAAAACCTTAGTAGCACAAACATTGTTTGTAATAATCAAAACATAATGAAACCCATAATATTAAGATTTTGAGGGAATAAAATTCAGAATTCCTGATATGTTTTGAGTGATTATGTTTCTGATAAATAAGTTTTTTCTGAAATCTAGACTGTAACTTCATTTTGCTCTAAACCCATTAAAATGAAGGGGTGTTTGTTGTAAAGAGGGGCAGCAGCTTTTGATTGCAAACACTATCTTCTTAGCAATTAAAACATTCATCTTTTATTGACTTATCTTTTAATCACATAAGATCTGCTGGCTAAGCATCCCCTAAAAACTAGTTCTCTGTACTTCAGAAGCTATTTTCTGAGCTTTAGATTATAAACCAAGACTTTGTTGATGGAGGAACAAGAAGAAAAACTTTTAATCGTAGACAAAAGAATCCTATGGCCCACCATTTTATTAGACAAATAAATAAACACACACACACACACACACACACACACACACACACAGAGTCAAAATATGTGTCTTTCTTCTATCATAAACTGTTCACACACCCTAAAGTGAAGGCTTACAATGACACATAAGGACAGACCCACTCCCATTATTAAGTTAAAATAACTGCATGTAGGGGCTGGGATGTGGCTCAGCGGTCAGGTACTCGCCTAGCACGTGCGCGACCCGGGTTCGATCCTTAGCACCACGTAAAAATACATGCATTGTATACAACTAAAGCAAATAAATAAACATTTTAAAAAAAAACTGCATGCAGCAAGCTACCAAAAAGGTTTTCAGATAAAAATAAAAGTGCATATTATATTCTCCCTTCAACTATTTTCCTTGAAAGCAAGGCTCATCTTTCAAGGTCTGGGTGTAATGCTCGACCCACCACTTTTCCACTCCTAACTTAGGATTTCTTCTTTCTTCTTGAAAATGTACTTGCTACTCTCTAGGGAATAATTCCACAGGGCCCCATGGTCCATGTACCTCTGAATCCTGCTCGTAGCATTTCAGTTCCAGGAAAATGAAGCTAAGCTATTCATGTCACCTGAGTTTCAAAAGACCATTCTCTGCCACAATACCTAAACTCAAAGGAGTTCCTTTTGACATCAGCCTCGTGGTGATGTGAAAGGGAAATGAGAGTCCCTACCGGGACAGTGAACATCCTAACATTTGTGAGGCCAACCGCCACACTCCGGGCTTTTCTTGTTGCCTGACAAGGCTTGGCCCAGTCCTGTCCTGGGATGCCTTCAACAGCAACTGCAAACAACAGAAGCCAGCAGGAATGTAAGAACAGGTGCAGGAGCCTCCCCAGCCCCCTGCACGCAGAGAAAGGGCCTCTGCAGAGCTGCCCCTGGATATCCCACTTCCCAATTGCCCTCCTGCCCCCAGCCACGGCAGGATCTTGCTTCTTTTCATGCAGCAGATGTTTGGAAAGATTTGTAACAAGGCATTGTGGCTTCAAAGGTGCTGCTGGCAAATTTTCTTAGCTTTTAAGGGGATTTGGGTAGAATATCCCACCATACAAAACAAGAAAATAAGCATGGAAAAGGTCACTTTTAAGTTTGTGTTCAGATAAGGGAAATGATAATAGCAAAAGGCTAGGGCTTTTCCACATTATTCTATTATTCCAGGTTGCTGCCTTCCACTTCCTACCATATTTTAGTGAAAGGGACATTCCTAGGTTCAGGGGATCTCCAGCATCAAAGAGGAAACAGATCAGGTAATATTTCCTCCATAAACAGGTCAGAATAGTCACACATTCTAGCATATTAGACACCACTCTAGGGGCATCTGGCCAGCTACTATTAATCTTCATCCTTTATTCACTTATTAGAACTGCTTCATGGGTAGACTGCTCTATACAACTGGTTCAGTCATCCATGCAAATGAAAGACCACTGGCACTCAGTGGCTGCTTCTCAAAGTGTGGTCCATGCAACAGCAGCAGCAACAGCAGAACTGCCTGAGAGTTTGTCAGAAATGCAAAATCTCAGGCACACCCACGCCTATTGAAAGAGAATTTAGCAAGATCCCCAGATAATTCACATGCATAGTCAAGTCTGAGAAACACTATATGGCATCTTCTTACAGCAACTCATACTCAGGATTCAGAGAACAAGAAGCTACCTTTGCTCCCATAATGATTCACTCTGCACAAAGAGCACTCTGGTGCTTTATCTAAGCCTCAAACTCCCCAGAAAATATGGGCAAGCATCATTTGATCTATAGTTAAGAGACCAAGGTCAAACCGTAGATGATTAGTGGTAGTAGGACTTATATTCAGAACTCCCAACTCCTAGATTTTGGCCCTTTCTGCTGTTTCAACTGGTCCTAAAGATATGGCTTGCTGTTCCATGTCTGGACCTTGAGAATCACTTCCCACTAGCATCTCTGGTATAGCTGAAAGAGGGCTTCAAGTGTTGGCAGAACCCCATGACTTTGAACAAATCACATCTTTCAAAAGCAGAGTGGAGGTCCAATACAGATCCTTATGGAGATATTTGTAAAATAAGGATGTGATAAACCTTATAAAATAACATTAATGAAAATAGAAAAGCAGAGCCATGATTGAGCAATAAGTGGCAATATTACAAAACTATTCAAATTCTAATTTAGAATCTAATTTCTAAAAATATCATCTAAGAAAATGTTCCCAAAGAAGAAAATGTTATATACAATAAAATGGTCATTTGTAACAGAAAAACTAAAAACAACCAAAACACTTTCTCATCAGGATATAGCAAATTACAGAATATTGGCTCATTTAAAATGATATTCCCCTAAACTTGGCAGCCACATGAAAAATTCTGGTATAATGTCAAGAGGAAAAAGAGGTTATAAAATTGTAGTACAGCATGATTCCAACCATGTAAAGTTAGGTAGACTTCTACAAAAGAAAATGGAAAACATTTGTGAAACCCATCACATTCTGTATCAAGATAAATAGGATACAGATGATTGTTTTCTAATTTTCAGTAGTTATTCAATTGTTTTTATTATTTCCTTAAAAGAAAACAAATTTTATGGACAGAAAATGAAGACAAAGTATAGTAATCATGAGACCTAATACAGTTATCATAAATTATCATTAAATCTGACCCTGAACTCCATGGATACTAATAACAAATTGAACATTCCTGAGCACTCACTCAACACTGAAATCATCATCAGCATTGCTCATTAAACCTTCGGAGGTCAATGATATGATCATCCCCATTTTGCAGATAAGGAAAACAGAACCTGGAGCACACTCAGCCTCTTTGAAATAGAGAGATGACAATATTTACCTTGTCATATGGATTAAACCAGATATTGGGTCTCACATCTGTATAGTTCTAAAGAAAGATCACAAAAAAATGGTGGAAAGTAACTTGGGAGAAAAAATCCACTTTCTTCTCAAGATGGGGACGAAAACAGATCCCTGATTGTGGTGGCCCTACAGACTTGTCAACACACAAGAGTATGTGCCTTGAAGAAGGTACAGTTTTAGGTGGCATCTTCAAATACCCCTGAAGCAACATCAGTCAGTTTTGGTGCACAAGCAACAGAAATCTGTGTTGCATTTTAAGATGCAATAGTTCTGTGGGTGACACCCAGCCTGGTAATCCGGACACATGGGGTCAGAATCCATTTATGTCACTTCTTCGGTTGCAGCTGCTCCACCTGTGCAATAGAGTTGTATATTGTTAGTACCAATTTATTAAATTAAATGACAGGAACAACAACTCTGGATGGATTTAAACACATTTGAATCCCATTAAAGACTTGGCTTTTGCTTTTCTTTTTTTTTTTTTTTTTTTTTTTGTTGTTGTTGTTGTTGTTGTTGTTGTTGTTTTTAAATCAGGGTGTAGATAAACCACAGAGTAGACTTGTCTGGGTCTCAGTTTCTTCATCTCTATAATGAAGGGTTGGACTAAATGACCCTTAACATCTGTTTATCTGTGAGATTCTGACAATTAACAGCATAACAATGAGGATCAAGAAAGTCTACACATGCGTGATGCAAAGCAAGGCGACTGGGTGGACACATCCAGCAGCCCTCCTTAGGTAAAACCCTGTGGAAGCCAGTCTCCCCTGCTGTCTTCACCCCTTCTCCATCTGGAGGTACCTCCCCTCCTGCGCTCCTCTGCTTCTCTTTGCTCTCAGAGTAACTGTCAGAATGATTCTCTTAAGTCCATGTGCTCACCCTCCCCAGGGCACTGGAACCTTCCCTCTCAATGCAGTGAAAGTTGCATCCTGCTCTCAGGAGGAAGGATCCCAAGCATCAGCATGCAGGCTGAGATAGTGTGTGCTGAGCAGGGACCCTGCCTGCGGGCAAAGGCAGATTCCTGAAAGAGATCAGCCTCCCTCATGGTAGGATGTGGGCAGGTGAGGGAAGACCAGAGATGGGGCAAAGCCCCAACTCCCATATTATCTATTCATATTTCTTTAAAATGTCTTCAAGTGTATGTTCACAAACATATATAGATAGCAATGTCTTCGAAATTGATGGACCAAAACAAAAACAAAAAAAAAACTACATATTAGAAACTCTTTAATTATCTAGTTTTGAGATTGCAAAACAAATCAGGTCTTAGTTACTCTAAATAGTAAAATCTCCTTCATCCAGAATAAATGTACAATTTATTAAAAATATTTTACATAAATACATTCAAGGGTTTACATAGAAGCACTTGGGAGAATATACTAGAAAATAAGAGCAAAATGAAACAGTGCTGTTTCAAGGAAAATAACTGAAAATTAAAATTTAAATAATTATGCTAAAAAGACCTCTGTTTCTTCAACTTTTAAATTCTAAATTTCTATTATTTGTGATTACCTATTTATAGAAATGTCCTCTAAAATTCTGTACTGTGTGTTAGAAATGGTACTCTAAATTTAAGGATTTTAATAGCTGTCCAAAATTTTCCACTAAATGCAAAATTTTTAAATGAAATGTAAAATAAACTTCTACTTCAAAAATTATGCCAAATGCCTGAGGTTTAAAAGTATTTCATGTTAAAAAAATGCAACATTTTGGTAACAATTAATGGAAAGAAATTCCCTTTCTAGTTCCATTGTTTTCAGTTTTCTACACAAGTGCTGCCTGAGCCAAACCACACTTGATTTAATTGATTTTATTATGATTAGGCCTGTTAATTTTTTAGAATTGATTATGCCAGAGAGAGGGAGAGAGCATGTGTTCAGAATGAGATTTCTTTCATAAAGCCAGAATTCAACTTGTCAAAATCTCTGTTTTGGAAAGAAGTGAATTTGTTGTTTTTGTACATGTTGACAACTTTCCAAACCATCCATTATTTTAGTTACAAAGTTGGCAAAACCATAAAATAATGATGTGCAGTTTCCTAATTTGGGGGATCTTTGTTATTTGGAGTGTGATTATGAAGTTCCTTCACCCATACTTTCTTCTGTCGATAACCATTAAGAAAGAACACAGAATAATCAATACAGTTCACTCAAATTTAGTAGATTCTGAGAGTGAATTCTTTCCCAAACATTACTGTTACAATGCACACAAGTTTAACTGTAGTTAGAGACTTTCATTCAGTGCTCTTGTTAGCATCTTATAGTAAAGGCGTGGATAAGGAGGGGGAAATAAAGCTTTGACAGATGGTACTCAGCGTTTGACTCCTGCTGAGCTCAGCAGGACCTGTGGTTTCCAAGGTTAGGGCTGTCAAAATGGCTCTGTCTATCAAGTGAATAACAAAGTGTAGAGGGCCTGACTGTTTCCTATACAAAACTTAGATTTCATGTGCCATTATTGTCGGTCTTTCTGCTGATTTAGTAACTTCTAAGGAGAAGAACTGGGGGTTCTGACACAGCCTCACTCTTTAAGAAATTACTTGGAAAGGGAATTCTCATGGGCTGAAAGAGGTAGGCTGGGATTTGATCTTTTTCTCTTTAGTTTCTCTCTAAGGTTTCATGACTTGAAAAGGATTCAAAAGCCACCAAAGGTTCACTTTTGGCTATAAGCTAACTGGGAACCCTTAAAAATAAACTTAATGGTATCTACCTCTCAGAAAGGTAGCATGTTTTTTAAAAGAATCCTTAGGGTGGTGGGTATTTTTTCAAATAGAAATATTGAGAATGAAAAGGGAAATGTTTCTATTAAGAAAGACACTGATGTGTTTAGAGATATTTGTCAGAGCTCCTAATTTTTAAAAACTGCCCCCTTTCTTATTTTGCCTGTGTCTAAAGACTTCAGATACTCAGAGAAAGTACCTGATGCTGAAAGACAGGAAATTGAACAATGTCACCAAAATGTGCCTTGTGTCATGCACTGTTACAGCTATAAGCTTTGGTAAGTCTTATGTTTTCCTTTATGTATACTCTGATTTCAAGATTACTGTTGATCTGCTGGGATGATAATAAAACAGCCTTTTGGCAAAATCATAAGCCCAGGCTTTTTATTAAGACTGCTGAAATTAGTGTTGGGGTGGTGCTCATGAATAAGCTAATAATTATATTTCAATGCTTATTTTATTTTATGCATATAACATTTAAAGAACAATTCCTGATTGTTATTTCAAAAGACAAAAAATACAAATTTTAAAGAAGAATTTTGAAAATGACAGACTTTAAACCTGACTTATTACCAAACATTTTAGTTGCTATTTTTGAGAAGTTAATTGAAGAAGGATGTCTTCTGTCTCTTTTTGATGCTAGCTTGAACAAGTACATCCACTAGTATAGTGGTTGTTCCCTACAAGTGTGTCTAAAAAGATGCCTTTCTCCCTAAAATATAAATGAAGAATTTCCTCTGCAAATATTTAATGTATGTATAAATTCCATGATCCATAAAAGGAATTTTATTTTGATCATACTATGTTATGATTCCCAGTATATTTAATTATTTTAAGCATTAAATTAAAAGTTTTTAAGTAGCTTTGAAGTATTTGCCTTCTTTTAAAACTTTTTTTTAAAGCCCTAACCCAGCGGTTTCCACTGAGACCCTTGGCCTTCACTACATGGTAGATATTAAGTAAATATTATTGAATTGAAATAAAATGCACACTGAATATCAAATATAAAAAGGAATTCCTTAGTTGAAATAAAAAAGGAGAAAGCTTTTACATCAGATATTATAAGAAATTGTCAAATGCCAATTTAGCATAAGCCCTTCTCCAGTTGTTTTTGATTTTTATCCTGGTAACACTTGCTTTTTATCGTTTGTAGATAATAATGATGATTAAACAGAAATTTGGAATTAAAAAAAGAAAAAGTCCTAAACCAAAATGCAGCTTTTTTCCCTCTCCCCTCCTGTCTCCCTCTTCGCTTGCTTTGTTCAAAAGGGTAGTTGCTAAGCTTCTTCCTAACAGCCTGTACCACCCCCACCCCCAAGGAGGTTTTGTTAATGGTAAACTTGCTGAATCAAATTTGCTTTTCATGCATTTGCATTTTTTAAAGAGTCTCTGAGGGTTTTCTTCATGTGACTATGGGGAAAGTGTGCTTCTGAAATTTCATCCAAGTCCATAAACTTTAAGGCCCTGGGAATTAAGTCCATCCCTGACAGGAAGTCAGCAATCCTGGAGGAAGGAAACAGAACTAAAAAAGATATGTTTGGGCTCCACAATCTCATACTTAGCCACTCACCAAAATCTTTTTCGGTTTTAACCCACAGCACTGGCCCAGAGCCCTGGGACCTGAGTATCCAAATGTCCAGGGCTAACTAATATAATTAATTTGTTCTAATTGTACTAGGCCCTTCAATTGTTTTTGTTGTTGTTGTTAACTGTAGTAAAATATGCATGGAACTTATCATCTAAGCCATTTTTAAGTGTGCATTCACATTGTTGTGCAACCAGTCTCCAGAGCTCTGTTCATCTTGCAAAACTTTATAGCCATTAAACAACAGCTTTTCATTCCCCTCTCCTTCCAGCCCCTGGCAACCACCATTCTACTTTTTGTCCTTATGACTATGAATATTCTAGGTATCTCCTATACAAGGAATCATACTGTATTTGTCTTTTTGTGACTGGCTAATTTTACTTGGCATAATATCTTCAAGGTTCATCCATGTTGTAGCATGTATCAGAATTTCCTTCCTTCTTAAGGCTGAATAATATTCCATTATCTGTATATACCAACATTCTGCTTATCCACTCATCTATGTACAATTGAGTTGCTTCCACCTTTTGGATATAATGTATAATGCTGCTATGAAAATAAGCAATCAGCCTTCAGTTATTTTAGAATATGATTGGTGCATGCTGCAGCGTAAAGTAAGAACACAGCACACACTGAAGGAAGAAAGGCAATAATAGCTAACGTTCATTGTGCCAGGCACTATGCCACACATACCACTGGTCTCAACTCTGAGAGATGCACTATTATTACTGTCATTTCATAGAAGTAAAAAATGAAGTACAGAGATGCTGGTTAACTAGTCTAAAGTCACTCAGCTAATAAGTCACTGGGATGCCATTCTCGAAAATGGAGCTCGAGTCTGCCCTCAGAGAAGGAAAGAAATCACGGAATTAGTATTTGTGGAGCCACAGCCAAGCACCCTAAGGCAAAAACTCCTTGACTGCTGCATTCTGTGGCCTGGGCTAAAGAGCACTGGGAGCCAGAAAAACCAGCTCCATCACCAGCTAGCTGTAGGACCCTGAAAGATCCCTGAGAGGGTCATCTACGAAAAGAAAGGTTAATCAAGTATGCTCTGGTCTATGGTTTCCAACAATCCTTCATTCTACATGAAATTTATTATCTAACACTTTATGACTTGGTTATAAATAGGTAATTTAAAATTTTCAAAAATATGCTAAATTCTCCAAATTTATAATGAATAGTTTCCTGATACTTATTCCACTAATATAGAAATTATTCTTTAATATAATATCATTTGTACCCCCATAAAAACTTTTATAATAAAGAATACAAAGACATGTTGCCAACAGGAATGTATGAGGCAAAATGTCATTTCTCTTTCAGAAGAGCCTGAGTGTGCCCACCCCAACTAAAGAATTCCAAATGGAATTGAACAAATTATGTTATGTTCATGTAACGACATATCCCACTATTATGTATAATTATAACACATCAATTTAAAAAGCAAACTGGAGAAGAGGAAACAGTGTTCATCTAATATACATTCACATAATTAGGGTTATATAATTTTTACCACCTGCCATTGAGAGAAATGAGAAGGATAAGTCTGAGTTAATTAACATTTTCCTCTTCATAGTCAAAATTTATCACTTCATTGATCTCTAGAAAGGTGGACCTGAGTACCCTCATTATCATAAATAGTTTAACCTGCTCTTTTGGTTCTATGGTTGTGAAATTAGGTCATAGATCATTTTGTGTTCATTTTCAAAGCACAAGTCTAACTGGCTGTAATGAATGGATTGTACCCAAGGAAACAAAGGAAAAATATTGCAAGAACAAAGTTGCAGAAAGACCTCTAAAAATCTGGAAGTCCTGCAGAAGAGCATTTGAATGCCACAGGTCTAACTTATCAGTAGGTACATGTTCTCAAACCCAGAAGTGCAACTCACCAGGAATGGCTTGCAAATCAGGTCCAAGAGAAAAATGGCCATGTTGTTTGAATGCTGTGCAAATCGAGGGCAAATGCTTACTTGACCAATCCAGGTGTTTCAAATAGAGTTCAGACAGTGATTGATCAGGTCTGCAAAATTAGTCAGAGATGGCTGTAGATAAACCTCAATATTAACTGAAAAGACTGTTTTCATTTTCTATTAGCCACCATTTACAGCAGGATAGATGGCTTTATTTTAAACCAAATTATGGAACAATGGAAGCATCCTCCATATTTCAATTTATGAATTTGCTATTTCTTTCAGCCACGAAAGAGAATTTTGTGATAAATAGTGCATCTTCCTTCTGTGCTTTCAAAAGATGCAAATTTTGCAAACCAAACAGAAGAGGGAGCCATCCATCTGAAATTAACCAGTCCTTTCAAAATATGTCAAGTAAATATAGAAGGATAGTCTATTATTATCAAGTTTAATGTAGATGTGTATTTTATAGCAACACTATTAATTTTCTGGTGCATTCAAAATAGGAAGAGAACTAGCAATAAAGGCAAAAACATCACGTTCATTAATGAAGAGGCAAAATATGCAAACCTTTTAAAAGCCATCTAAAAATACACTCAAATTTTATGGTTTATCTTACATTTTCTGGAAAAACATGGACCCAGAACACACCCCCAAAAAGGCCAAAACTATATTCTGTGACCATATATTCTTCTACTACCTTCCTATAGATCACAATTGTAAAATGAAACTTTGCCTTTAAAATTAATAACATCTGGAAATAATGGCAAAAAGGAAAAAAAAACTGTTGGGCTGCATCTGTTCTGAAAATGCTATGTAATAAGATTTACTTAATATATTTGAAAGAAAAAAAAATGTTTTGTTCCCCAATTTGTTGCAACATCTGAAAGTTCATGAGGTTACGACCCCTCTTTAAGAAAGCATCTCCCACCACCTGCAAATACCCCAGGAAAAGCAGTTGGAAACAATAAAACACGTGCTAGTTAACGGTTGCCAGGGAAACGGTTCTGGTTCACCAATCAGAAGGCCTGCTCTTCCCAGTGGCTTTGTCCGAGGGAGACATGCGCCAGCTGTTAGTGAATAACCATTGTTATAGATCATCAGGAAATCACAGTCAGCAGGCAGCCCAGCCCCACTGGAAGTTTATTTCTCATATTTGTTCATCACCAGGGCAATCCTCCACCTTTAAAACATTCCCTTAGGCCGGGTTAACTAAATAACACCCTTCACGGCAGGATCATTTAAAGGAGGCAACTTGCAAAATGGTCTTTTTGCGCAGCAAACAGATTTCGACCTTTGATTCCAAGGACATCATTCTCCTGTCCCCTGCGCTTTCCAGTGTCAATTACAGGACAAATATCTGAAGGAAGCCGGGTTTGGTGCTATTCCTCCTTTCTTTGATTGGCTACTCAGATACACACCCCCTACACTTCAGGCACCAAGAGCTTTCACACCACCCTCCAGGAACTCCCTGCTGAAGAGACCAATATGATTGGCAACTGAGGTGCCCTACAGAGGCAGTTGGCGGCAGGCATAAGGAGACAGGGTGAGAGGACAAAGCTTTGGGTCCCTTCCTATCAACATGTACACTTCAACCTTGTGAATAGCCTCGCTGTTACCAAAGTTAGACCTTTTTATAAATTTAAAATTACATAGATTTTCTTTGAAATAAGATGGCGTTGACCTTGAAAGCTTAAAAACTGATGAATGATAAACGTATCCAGTCACCACACGTGTTTTAAAAAATAGAGATAACTACATTTATATTTTTGGACCCTCACATTAGGAGATTAGAAGTCACCACTTGGCCTTAACAACCAATAAAACGATTTTTTTAAAAAAATCAACAACTCTTCTTTGTCAGAGCCCTGCCCCACTCCCCAAATTGGAGAGTAATTACTCCCCAAATAAATACAGAGAATCCCAACTTACAGGGGCAGAAACTTCCTTGAGGACCAGTGCTGGGTAGGAAAACCCAAACTCCAATTGCTATAGGATCAGTATAGATAGGTCTGAAAGTTAAAAACTCCAGGGAGACCCAGTTATGGTGACCACCCCAACACAAACACACCCCACACCTAACTATGGAGGAGCAAAGGTAAGGAGAATTGCATCTGACTGCTTCTCAGAAAGCAAACAAGAAGAGTAGCGTGGACTGTATACATTCTGTGAGAGGAAAAATCCAATCTAGAATTCTGTGCCAAGTGTATGAAATTATCCTTTCAAAAGTAATCAAGACTTTTTCAAACAAAAATTGATATAATTTGTTGCCAGTAGACCTATCTTGCAAGAAATGTTTTAAAGTTCTTCCAAGAGAAGAAAATGATATAGGTCAGAAACTCAGATCTAAATAAAGAAAGGAAGAGCATCAGAAAAGGAATAATGGAAGGTATAATAAAAGACTTTTCTTATTAATTGATTTGACATATAAATTTTCAAAGTGTTAAAACTGTGTTTAAATGTTAAAAATGATAGCAATTATGTATTCAGTTACATACACTGTTTCATTGATAAATGCCCACAAATAAACATATGCTTATGCATTATGGTAACAGCGATGAAATATGTGACAGAATGAAGGAATTAGGAATATTTTATTATAAAGTACTTGCATTACTCATGAAGCTGCATAGCATGAATTGATTTGGACTAATTGCAAATGTATGTTGTAAAACCTGGGGCAACTACTTTTAAAAATAAAAAAATCATAATTTATAATGCTAAGAAAGGAGCAAAAATTGCATCATATAAAATGCTTAAACTACAAAAGAAGTGTGGAAGACAAAAATTGGAATGAAGAGCAGGGGCAACAAATAGAAAAAATATTATTGTTTTCAACAAATAGAAAACAGTAACAAATATGGTAGCTATTACTCCAACTATAACAATAATCACTTTTACCATCTATGGGCTATATATACCATGGTCTCTGTCTACAAACAACAGAGATTGCCAGAGTGGATCAAGAATGACCCACTACTTGCTATTGTCTGCAAGAACCCCTATTTAAATATAAAAAATACATAGATCAAAAGTGAGTGTATGGCAAAAGATATTTCATGCTAACACTAATCAAAAGAAAACACAAATAGTTATACCAATTTTAGACAAAACAGGCTTCAGAGTAGGGGATGTTACTAGGAATAAAGAGGAGTGTAACATGATGATAAGCCTCCAAAAGGAAATTATATGCATTAGTCTCTGTGTCCTCTATTCTGTACCATTGGTCTACCAGTCTATTTTGGTGCCAATACCATGCTGTTTTTGTTACTATTGCTCTGTGGTATAATTTAAGGTCTGGTATAGTGATGCCACCAGCTTCACTCTTCTTGCTAAGGATCACTTTAGCTATTCTGGGTCTCTTATTTTTCCAGATGAATTTCATGACTGATTTTTCTATTTCTATGAGGAATGTCATTGGGATTTTTATTGGAATTGCATTAAATCTGTATAGTGCTTTTGGTAGTATGGTCATTTTGACAATATTAGTTCTGCCTATCCAAGAGCAAGGTATAAATAATAATCATTAGCATGTATATATCTAACAAGAAAATACCAAAATATCTGAGAAAAAATCTGATAGACTGCAAGGAGAAACAGATGAATCCACTGTTATAGTTGGAGAGTTTCATGCTTCTTTATTAGTAATGGACAGATCTAAGAAGCAGAAAATCAGTAAGGACATATATGAACTCAGACAATTTATTCAATGATAATAATGCATCCTTCTGGGGCTTACATGGAACATTTACCAAAACAGACCATTCTGGACCAAAAAGTGTTCCTTAGAAGCTTTAAAGAATAGAAATCATAACAGTGCATACCATCTTGCCATGAAGAATTAAACTAAAAATCAGTAACACAGAAATAGTAGCAGGAAAAAAAAAACCCATGGTATTAAACATACTTCTAAGTAAATTATGGGTCAAAGAATGAATCCCCTAAGAAATTAAAAACATTTCAAACTCCATAGAAATGAAAATACAATTTATCATAATTTTTAGGATGAGGGTGGAAATGTAGCTCAGTGGTAGAGTGCTTGCCTTGCATGCTCAAGGTCTTGAATTCAGTCCTCAGTACTGGGGTAGGGTGGGAGGGGAGAGGCAGGATGAGTGAAAGCAGCATGTAGAGGGAAATTTGTAGCATTAAATACATATGTTAGAAAAGAAGAAATACTTAAAATCAATAATCTAAGTTCCACTTTAGCAAACTATAAAAGAAAAATAAATTAAATCCAAAGTAAGCAAAAGAAAGGAAGTAATAAAAGGTAGAGATGAAATCAGTGCAATTGAAAACCAAAAATCAGTAGAAAAAGTCAACAAAACCAAAAGTTGGTTCTATGAAAAGACCAATAAAATTGATCAACCTGTGGACAGTCTAAGGGGGAAAAAATAAGATTACTATATCAAATATAAGAACTAAAATCAGAAATAAGAGACATCACCAGAGATACTATGGGCATTAAAAGGATAATAAAAGAATATTATGTACCCACAAATTTTAATAATCTAAATGGAATGGACCAATTCTTTGAAAGAGACAACCTTCCAAAATTCATACAAGAAAGAGATAGTTGGAATGGCTTATATCTCTTCATGATATTGGCCAATAATTAAAAAACATAAAGCAAATAACCCACATGGGTTCACTGGTGGCTTCTATCAAACATTTAAGGAAAACATTTTACCAATTCTCTGATAGTTGTTGCAGAAAATAGATGAATAGGAAATATCCCCTAACTCATTCCTAAGGAGTTAGAATTAGGAAGCTAGCATTATCTTAATACCAAACCCAAAAGAGAAGTTTCAAGAAAGGAAAACTACAGATAATTACTTCTCAACAAAGTATTAGCAAAATCAAGTTCAACCATATATAAAAAGAATTATACTCCATGACCAACTGGGATTTATCCCAGTTATGCCAGGTAGGTTCAACATTTGAAAATTCATTTACATGATATATCACATCAACAGTCTAAAGAATAAAAATCACATGATTACATTAATAAATGCAGAAAAAGCATTTGACAAAATCCACAATTCAGCCGGGCGCGGTGGCGCACGCCTGTAATCCCAGCACTTGGGAGGCTGAGGCAGGAGGATCATGAGTTCAAAGCCAGCCTCAGCAATGGCGAGGCACTTAGCAACTCAGTGAGACCCTGTCTCTAATAAATTACAAAAAAGGGCTGGGGATGTGGCCCATGGGTCCCGTACCCCTGAGTTCAATCTCTGGTACAAAAAAAAAAAAAAAAATCCACAATTCATTCATGGTAAAAACTCTGCAAACTAGGAAGAGAGGAATTTCTTCAACTTTATAAAGAACATCTACAAAATACCCACAGTTAACATCATATTTAATGAGAAAAAACTTGGAAATTTCCTACTAAAATCAAGGAGTGAGACAAAAATGTCCTCTTCCACCACCCCTTTTCAACAAGGTACTAGAAGTCATAGCTAATGCAATAAAACAAGAAAAATAAATAGAAGATATACACATTTAGAACAAGAAATAAAACTGGTTTATACAAGAACATTATCTAGAAAGCCTGAAAGAATCAAAGAAATTCCTGGAACAAGCAATTGTAGCAAATTTTCAGGATATAAGATTAATAAATAGAGCAAATCACTTTCCTATATACCAGCAATGAATAGTGAAATTTGACATTAAAAACACATTTCATTTACATAAGTACCCCCCAGAATGAAATACTTAGGTAAAAATTTAACCAAAGATATACAAGATCTACATGAGAAAACTATAAAATTCTGATAAAATATATCGAGGAACAACTAAGTACATGGAAAGATGTAATATTATGTTCATGAACAGAAAGATTCAGTATTGTCAAAATATCAGTTCTTCTTATCTTGATCTATGGAGTCAACACAGTCCCAGTTTTAGATATAACACCATAGGTATGACCCATGAAAGAAATAACTGATAAGCTGGACTTCACCGAAATTTAAAACTTTGGCTTTTGAAAAGAAGATGTCAAGAGATTAAGAAGATAAGCCACAGACTAGGAGAAAATACTTGTAAGACCATCTGATAAAGGACTGTTATCCAAATACAGAGAGAACTTTTAAACTCCATAATAAGAAAATTAACCCAATTAAAATGGGCAAATGTGGGACTGGGGTTGTGGCTCAGTGGTAGAGTACTTGCCTAGCATGTGTGAGGCACTGGGTTCAATTCTTAGCACCACATATAAATAAATAAATAAATAAATAAATAAATAAAATAAAATAAAGATCCATCAACAACTAATAAAAATATTTTTTTTAAAAAAAATGGGCAAAGGTTTTGAATAGACACTTCACCAAAGAAGATATGGTAAGTAGCCTATAATAGATATTCAACATAGTATGTCATTAGGCAATTGCAAATTAAAACAACACCATACTCCTATCAGAAGTGCCAAACTCCAAAATACTGAAATACCAAATGCTGGCAAGGATTTGGAGCAATAGGAATTCGTTGTTGGTAAGGAAGCAAAATTGTACATACACCTTGGAAGATAATTTTTCAGTTTCTTACAAAACTAAACATACAATAGTCATAGTGCTTGCTGTTTACCCAAAGGAGCTAGAAACACGTCCACATAAAAATCTATACTCAGGTGTTTACAGCAGCTTTTTCATAATTGTCAAACTTGAAAGTAACCAAGATATCTTTCAGTAGTTGAATGGATAAATAAACTGTGATACATCTAGACAAAGGAAATTATTGATCATTAAAAAGAAATGAGCTGCCAAGCCATGAAAAGAAATGGAAGAAACCCAAGTGTATATTATTAAGCAAAAGAAGGCAATCTGAAATGACTATATATACTACTTCATGATTCCAATAATATTACACTGGGGAAAAGGCAAAATTATGGAGATAGTAAAAAGATCAATGGTTGCCAGGGGCAATAGAGGGAGTAGGAGTGAATAGGCAGAGCACAGAGGAGTTTTAAGGCAGTGAAACTATTCTGTATAAGACTACAATGTTGGATACATATCATTATGTGTTTGTCAAAAACCCTACATAGAACACTAAAAATGAACTCTGAAGTAAACTATGGATTTGGGATAATTATTTGTAATTGTAGGTTCATCTATTGGAACCACAGGTGGGGGCTGTCAATAGTGGGGGAAATTTTACATGTATGGGGAGAGGGTATACAGGAACTCTGTACTTTCTACTCTATTTTTCTGTGAATCAGAAACTGATCTCAAAGATTTTTTATAAAGAGACTTCTCAAATCCACATATTGGAAATTTAGGTTCAAGAGATCTTGGTTGGGGCTCGAAAATCTGTTTCGTAAATCCAAGATATTTCCAATGTTCAACCAGGGATGAGAATCACTGGGTAGATCTTGGCCTGATCTTTCAAAAATAAATGTATTCTGTCTGATTTTTTTCAGACCTTTAGTCTCTGCTAGGGATAATCTTATAAATTTATTTGTATGAATATGCCAATAGCAGACATTGATTACATATAAGGTATTTGTGTTTATGAGTGATATTTATTTACCCATGTGCTTAAATGAACAGGAGCCCTATATTATAGACTGCCTGTTTCTAAACAGCCTAGTTACAGAGGCAACCAAAATGTTGAGGCTATTCCAAAGCTTTGCTTCATCCATGCCTTCACATGAAGCAAATAATCAAGATAAAAAATCAGGGACAGGGCAACTATGATTCCATTATTCACAGTTCATTTTCCCTTCAAGAGAACAAGTAATAACTTTTACCAGGCCCTGCAAACACATTTAAAAACAAAAAGTATGATTTGAGAAATGAATAATGTCATAAGAAGCCTTATCTTTCTTACATAACCAAGGTATACTGGTCTCATCCCTTGGAGCTTAAAAGAATAGACAGAATCATGGAGTTCCCAGCAGAAGCCCCTCCTTTCTACATAACCCAGAAGGATGTAGTTCTCTATTTTTAAAAGGATGGAAATGTTCTCCCTTGAAGTCCAGATGTTTTCTATCTTTCTAAGCTGCAATTACTTCAACACATGATTTTAGCTCCACTCACATCAGATCAGAGCCACCTGTTATATCCTCTACACACTTATGAGAGATTTAATGTTAAGTTTGTATTTATGGTTTATTTAGAAAAGTCAGAATGCAATTGAGAGGATACTTTTAAAGCAATTTTGAGGTCCAAAGATGTGTGTAGGGTAGATTAACAGATAATCAAGACACTGTGTTGTGTAAACATAATCAAACCTAATTTTGCGATTCACTACTACATAAATTGGAATATAACCCGAACTAAAAAAAAAAAAAAAAAAAAAAAAAAAAAGCTCATCTGAAATACAACTATATGCCTGAAAGACAATATAACATCATAGGACTTTTATAAAATTATCAATTCCACTACTAAGCCAAATGTTATGAAAAATGTGCATTATAGCGTATTTTACTATAAGACTGATTTTCCCCAAGTGTTTTCCCTTTCCCTCCTGTCTTCTCTTTCCCAATTGGATTGCTCTGCTCTACTGATCTCCCTTTTCTATTACTATAATTTTAATTAATGTACACACACACACACACACACACACACACACACATACAGGATTCATTGTGGTATTTGTATATAGACGTTAGCATAACAGTAGATTTCATTCCCCAGTACTTCCCCATACCCTTCCTCATCCCTCCCTCTACACTATTCCACTGGTCTTCCTTCTATTTTCATGAGATCCCCGCCCCCCCCCCTTGTGCACAAGTGCATTTCCACATATGAGGAAACACTTGACTGTCAACTTTGAGTTGGCATATTTCACTTAGCATGATGTTCTCCAATTCCATCCATTTACCTGCAAATAATTTCCTTCTTATTTATGATAGAATAAAACTTCATTGTGTATATATACCACATTTTCTTTATCCATTCATCTGTTGATGGCACCTAGGCTAGGTTCCATAAATTGGCTATTGTGACTTACACTGCTACAAATATTTGTATGCATGTATCACTATAGTGTGCTTATTTTTAGATCTTTTGGATAAACATTAAGGAGTGGAATTGCTGGATCATACGGCGGGTCCAAGTCTATTGAGAAATCTCCATACTGCTTTCCAAAGTGGTTGTACTAATTTGCATTCCCACCAAAAATGTATAAGTGTACCATTTTCCCCACATCCTCACCAGCAATGATTGTTCTTTGTATTTTGGATGATTGTCATTCTAACTGGAGTCAGATGAAATCTCAATGCAGTTTTGATTTGCATTTGCCTGATTGCTAAGGATATTGAGCATTTTTTCATACATTTGCTGGCCATTTGGATTTCTTCTTTTGAGAAGTGTTTCTTTAGATCTTTTGCCTATTTATTGAATGTGTTATTACTTTTTTCAGTGTTAATTTTTTTGGGTTCTTTATATATTCTAGATGTCAATCTGCTGTTGGAAGAGTTTTTGGCAAAGATTTTCTCCATTCTATAGGCTCTCTCTTCATGCTTTTGTTTCCTTTGCTGTGTAAAAGCTTTTAAATTTGGTGCTATCCCACTTATTGATTCTTGGTTGTATTTCTTGAATTTTAGAAACCTTATTAAGGAAGTCAGTGCCTGTGTCAATATGTTGGAGCATTGTCCCTATTTTTGTTTTGTTTTGTTTTGTTTTGTCTTTAGGAGTTTCAATGTTTCCAATCTAATTTCTAGAACTTTGATCCACTTTGAGTTGATTTTTGTGCAAGGTGAGCACCATTTGTTTAACAGGCTATCTTTTCTCCAAAGTACACTTTTGGCACCTCTGTCAAGTATCAGATGACTATATATATGGGAATTTGTCTCTGTGTCTTCTATCGTATTCCAGTGGTCTTCATAGCTGTTTTTATGCATGCCAATATCATGCTCTTTTTGTTACTATACCTCTGTAGCATAATTTGAGATCAGGTATTGTGATGCCTCTAGCATCACTCTTCTTGCTCAGGATTGCTTTGGCTGTTATGGACCTTTTACTCTTCCTTGTGAATTTTAAGACATTTTTATTACTTTTGTGAAGACTGTTACTGCTATTTTGATGGGGATTGCATTGAGTCTGTAGATTGCTTTGGGTAATATGCCTATTTTGACAATATTAATTCTGCCTATCCATGAACATTGGAAGTCTTTCCATCTTGGTGTTATATAATTTTCATTTTAGAGGTTTTTCATCTTCTTAGATTTATTCTCATTTATTTTAGACTATTATAAATAGAATAGTTTTCTTCATTTCTTTCTCAGCAGATTCATTATTGAAGTATAGGAAAGCTATTGATTTTTGCATGTTGATCTTATATTGTGCAACTTTGCTGAATTTGTTTATCAGATCTCCAAGTCTTCTAGGGTAATTTTGGGGTCTTTTAAGTATAGGTTCATGTCATCAGCAAACAGAGATAGTTTGACTTTTTTTTCTTTTCTTATTTGTATCCCCTTAATTTCTTCTCTTGCCTAATTGCTCTGACTGGAGTTTCAAGAACTATATTGAGTAGTTATGTTTTGTCTTCTGATTTTTGAGGAAGGCCTATACTTTATTGGCAAGATTGACTATATTAAAATTTCTCTTATTTTATTTTTATATATTATAAAATGTTATATTTCTGAAATCAAACCTGTTCACTCTATCAATAAAGATATGACTTGATATATATATAAATACACATACATATGACACCTTTCTAATGGTTAACATTAGAAAGTTAACATTGGGGAAAATATATGTTCTAGTGAACAAAAAATAAAACATTGTGGAGTTAATGTCACAATATTTTCAAATTAGATTGAAGTAAATATTTTATATTATGTATTATTTTAGCACTTTAAGAATTAGTTGCAGGTGATGTTATTTGTCATAACAGAGTTATTAGGTGGAAGAGAGATGAGAAATGAGAAATTCTACTCATCTCTTATGATTACTTATGTATAACTATAGATTAAGCAAGACATGGAGAAACCTAACTGCAAAGTCTAATATGTAAATAAAGTTGCTTGAGACTCAAGACTCATGGATATGAGTTTCCCCATCCTGTTTTAGCCACACTGTTACAAATGAGATTGGTTGTGGTTTGGAGAAGCTTCACTTTCCCCCTTTTTCTTCATCTTCCATGGAGATGAGTGGCAGAATTAGAGTGTTAACTCCTATCTGAATCCCAATATAATTCCTGCTTCCATCAATTTCAATCTTGAATAAACATGCTTTTACAAATCTAGCAGGACGAGAAAGATCACTGTAAAACAAAGGCAAATTGTTTTCCCTCCTAAATACAATTTCAAAGTGGCAGACTGGAAAATCTCTGCAGGCAAATGTGATGTCACTGAAGAAATCACACACTTACCCGTAGAGATTCTTTGGTCTGGCAGCTTCAAGCATCGAACCATTTCATCAACTGTGCCTTCCTGCATGTGTTTCTTTGACTTGGAATAAATATAGCCAGATAACCAAGGGATAAATAATTTATTGAACATGGCTTCATCTAAACCAAGAAGAGAACATGCCTCAGGATGGCTGGATCTCAGCAATGAATTTGTAAAATACAGAGGTTGTTTGTGACATGGCTTAAAGTAGAAGTGATCAAAGTGTGACCCCTGCATTGCATCATCAGCATCACCTGAGAGCTATTTAGAAATGCACTTTCTTAAACACAACCAGGCCTCTGGAATGGGAAATACCAAATGGGCCCAGCAACCTGTATTCTAATAAACTCCCCAGGTAATGCTGCTTCACACTCAAGTTTGCAACCACTGGCTTAAAGAAAACAAATTATTATAACTGGAACATTGAACTCAAGAGATCCTCTGATGTTAAAAAAGTCAGACAAAATAATATATATTCATGAAGATACTATTGTCCAGAATGCATTTTTTTTTCTAAAGTGATGAGCTTAATGATAAGCATGAGTATTGACAATGGAAAGAAACGTCTTCCTTTAACTCTTATTTTGCCAGTGGAATTGCAGAGCTCTGCTTATTTCCTTAGAAATAAAGAGTTAAGAAATCTTATTTAGGAGGAGAAAACGTTTTCATGTTTGGGAGGATTAAGAGGGTACTGACATCATTCAAGTCATGAGCCATAATTCTTATTAGATTTTATTGCTACATTCTTCACACAGCTTTGGAAAGTTATTCCTAAGAGCACAAAATATGCACTTAGACTGCACACAGAGAAGGAACATGCTCTCACAATGAAATTATTTTAGGTTGGCCCAATAATATTTGAAAGGCTCAAGACTTATTCTCTATGTAATGTATCTTGGCAAAATAAGTGATGATTTTATATAAATTTGTCTGTTTCAACATCCTTTATAGTTTGCCCTCTAAATAGTTAAATTTGGCTATGAATGATCTAATTTATGTATCGTAAGAAATTTTTTCCCTTTTAAATATTATAAAAATTTCAGGGTAAAACTATAAAAATATAATCAAATCTGGCCCTTAATGACAATGAATAAACTACATAATTGAATCTTATACATCAGATTGTAATATCTGAAAGATTGGTATGCCTGTTAACCAATAACTTCTGGTGGCATGTTAAAAATTTATCTTCAGTTTCATTCTTAATGAATTCATTTTGATTATTTCTGGACCATTCCAATTTCCCATGATGTGATGGAAAAAAGTTGTAACATTCAAAAATTGAATTAGATCACACAGAAAACGTCAACTGACTCAGATTGTAATAATGAGGTTTGGCTCATTCATTGAAAAGTGAGAGCCCAACTATGTCCAGAATGTACAAAGACAGTGCTAGAGATCAGCAAAATGTTTTAAACTCTTTAAATGACCTGAAGGAAGTACTTTACTTAAATAAGGATGAAAAGGGTCTCTAAATACCCCCACTTCTTTACTTTTATTGAAATTAAATCAATTCAGTCTCAATGCAGTTGCTGATAAAAAGCTCTAATTGACAATCTTAAATGCCTTTGATAATAAAAGAAAACAGTTATTAACCAATATATGCAATTTGATATACAAAATCTTTAAAACATGGGATTTCACTGGAAGAAACAATAGAAAGTAATGCTAGGAACTTAAAATCCTCCCAGGCAGGAGGGGGTTATAGCTACCTGATTCACTACTAATGGCCATAGCTGCATGAAGCACTATATATATTATCTAATTTCATTTTCTCACAAATCTAGTAAAGGTATTATTGACAGTTCTATTTTATGAACAAAGAAATTGAACTTAGACATAAATGGGAAGAAAGGAAATTATCTGAATTTACACAACTCAATATCTGGGATTAAAAAAAATATGGAACCCAGGAAACCATGGTTTTAAATACTGGATTCCTCAACTTAAACTAGCCTGTCTCCATTAAATTTCCACATCTTCAAAACACGCAAAGTGTTCTCTTTCCTGTTTACTTCCCATGGCTGGGAAAATGCTTGTCAATGATAGAACCAGAAAGATGTAGGATGTTGTTATTATGTTTAGGATAAACTAGACAAGCTTTGGAGGTGGCTTGGTCTCCAGCTACTATTTTCTGGTCACCCCACACTACATCCATAGATACAGAAACTGCAAGAGAAAGAATGTTGATGGGAGGTGCAAGGGGCTGATTATTTGTCTCCCTCAATGTCTCCGAAGGACACTGGCCTTCTGTCTTTGAGCAGCCTCCTTCCCAGGCCCAGCCAGGCTGCCTTTCTCAAACCCTGATGATCCCAAGAACACCAACCCTGAGAGCAAGGACACAGCTCCTCCTGAAACACTGTGCCAGATGAGTCCACAAGGCCTCTCCTCTTCTGACTGGGTGACAGTTTTCCTCCTCTCCTTTCAAGAGATGTCAGGGTTTTCAATAAATGTATAACTAAAGTACTCCAGTGTTCGAGGGTCTATGCAGAAGTAAAGCTGGGTTGCCTCATGCCACCTTTCAAAAGATCTGAAATTCCTAACTGGACACAATCTTGACAAGACAGTTTAGAAGCTCCACCATTCATAGAATTGTAACATTCATATCTGGAAAGGAAATTAATGACGACTTATTCCAATTCAATTATTTAATGAGCACTGATTTTGGGCTAGGCATTTTCTGCCCAGTCCCCATTTAGTTCTTACAGTAACCTTGTATAAAGTTTGACTGTTAATGGCCCCATTTTGCAGATGAAAACATTTGAAGCTCTTGTAGTTTAATAAGGGCCTTGAACCATGTCTGATTGATCCCAAAGCCCATAATCTCAACTACTGCCCAGAGATAAAGTGGCCCTAGGTCATACAACTAGTTAGTGGTAAACCTGAAAGTAGACCTCAGTTTTCTTTGTACCACATATCACTTATTTCTAAAGAATTTACTTGAATTGCCTGTACTCTTATACAAGATACTCCAAAGAATTATTCACTTTGTCATAGTCAAATAGTTGATTCAAAGCAAACCTGTTCAATTATAATCCACTGGCTAAAGTGGACATCTAGTAAGGTTCTTATGAATTCTAAATTTATTTTTACTTTAACCCTAATGGCTAAATGCTAAAAATCACCCATTTCTATTGCTGAGGACACAGCAAACTATAAAATTCATACATTCTTATGAAATAGATGCCTCATTCCTTCCTAAGACATCCCTTCCCTTGATTTTTTAAAAATTAAGACAAAACAAATCATCAATATATTTGTGACACTGAAGTGATCATTTGGGGTTTGGTTTAGCATTTATAAACAGGTAAATGCACCATATTTATTATTTATTGTCAAATTTGCACACTACATGTCAATTCTGTCTTCTGTAAAGTTTCAACATAAGCCTCCACTAAGAATATTAGAGTCTGTAAAAAGCAAACAAATGCTTGGCAAATGCTTTTTATTTTCTCTCTTATTGATCATCGGTAGTTGACATGGAGAAACTTCTTCAGCTCACAAATTGACTATTTATCTACAAAAATAAAAGTATATGTTTGATGAAATTTGATTTGCTAAGAGGTATGGTTAATTGCTACACTGAGTTGTAATACTGATTCCTTGAAGCAAGAGAAAGTACAAAGGGAGTTTTTTGGAGTGTCTTTAAGCTCAGCATTTGTTTTCCCCTCTATTTCTGTTTTTCATCATCTTGCTTCTTCCTTTCTTTCCCTCATTCTATCTCTGTAAAACACAGAACTGTGTTTTGTTGTTAGGAAGAAGGGAAGCAAATGGCAGAAGAATTTCTGCTGGGGTAAAAAACATTATTACTAACACACACAGAATATTCCCTCCCTCAAGGCTCCAACCGGGAATTTCAGAAGAACACAAAGTCATTATTTCTTTGCACAGGTTATTGCTTTAAGGAGATCACCATGAATTATATATTTTAAAAGTAACTTATCACCATTGTGTCATTATCAAAAAATATTTGTAGAGCACACAATGTGCTTGGAACAGTGCCAGAAGCTGTATATTCTTGAAGGCTTTAAACAACACATTCCTTTTTAAAAAAATGGAAATTCCTCTTTGAACTTCCATTTTCAACCCTCTTGGATTTGGAAGGTGCATAAAACTACCTTTATTTCAGGTTTTAATGATATTTTATGCAGATTTTAATATCTTACTTGAATTTTATGGATTTCAATATTTTCTCCAACTTGTTTTTTTTTTTTAGAACAAGCCTCTTTTCTCACTTAATGCATAAAATGTCCTAACTAGTCACATTTGTCTTTAAATATCTTTGTTGGAAGGACACAAATTCATTTAAGAAACCAAGCATTTGAAAAACTCTTGAGTAGTAAATATTTATAAAGCTGGTAATGTTCTCTTTCTTGACCTGGGTGGTGGTTACATGGGTGTGTTCACTTTGTGATAATTCATCAAAACTGTACACTTGTGATTTCTGCATTTTCCTCTAAGTGTATTTACCTCAATAAAACAATTTTAAAATATGTATTTCTGAAGAATCCTATCCTGACATCTTCTCCCTAAACAAATGCAGGCCCACAATTAGAATTGCCCAAGTATTTCCCCCCTTGCCAGAGCCCTTCCTGCTCACCCTATAGACTAATTCTTCAACCTCCATCCTGATAACATGTTTTTAGAGCCCTAGACCTTAAGCATCAGATATTCTTCCATGGGCTTTCTTCATTTTTTTTTTAATACTGGGGATTAATCTCAGGGGCACTCGACCACTGAGCCACATCCCCAGCCCTACTTTGTATTTTATTTAGAGGTAGGGTCTCACTGAGTTGCTTAGGGCCTCGCCATTGCTGAGGCTGGCTTTGAATTCACAATCCTCCTGCCTCAGCCTCCCAAGCCACTGGGATTACAGGTGTGCGCTACCATGCTTGGTGGGCTTTCTTCACTTGATGGGGCCCCTGTCTTCTCTCATAGGTCCTGAACTTCCCTTAATATCTCCAATGAGGTACAGAATGTTCCTTTCATTTCTTCCTCACAGTACTATCTCTAGGCATTCTTGCTGCTACCCCACAAAGCTCCAAGTGTCCTTTCATAGGTGGCTTTCTCAGACTCCTCTTCACAAAGTACTCTTACAATTTAAAAATGGCTATGCCTCATGATTTCTCTCCCTTTCTCCTTTCCTCACCATATTTCTGGAACTTTTGTTTCTGAAAAATGAGTCCCCATGTTGCTTTAAAACTCCTTGGAAAAGTACTGCTATGAGACATTCTCCCATTTTCATTTGTTTTCTAAGAATCTTCCTGATAGGATTGTTGTCAAGATCAGTTAAGGTGATTAACAGAAAATTCTTCATCCAAACCCAGGGCACATAGCAGACACTCACTAAATAGCAGTTTTTGATATTGTTAATAGTTGTAGTATGGTTTCATAACAATGTTATGCATTTTACATAAATAGTCTTATTTAAACCTCTAGCAATCCTATGAGATAGATTTGGGATCCTATTTTAAAATGAGGAAACTGAGCTTTTGTAGGGAGTTGAACATTTTTGCTGGGTCACTGGCCAAGCAGATGCATTTGCTTCTAAATAACCACCTTCTTGCAGGATGTGAATCCTGCCAGATTGCAGCATGGCACTCAACCCCTCAATAAGAAGCCACTGAGTCCCAGTCGGCACTGTGAGAACTCCAGAAAACATCTCAAACCTGGTCCTTGCTCCATGGAGCTGACAATGGGTAAGTCAACCCTTTTGCAATCTTGTTCAACATTCTGTCATTGAGACTTAAGGGTGTTGTCGCCTGAAGCGCTTGGAGCAACGGAGCCGCGGGAAGAACTTTAGAAGCAAACTGGAGACAAACAGCTTTTTATTTTGATAACTTTTCTCTCTGGTTCTAACACAACTAACACACGCCAACACACACCACTAAAATGGCGCTGACCCGATCAGCAATTTCGGCCAAGTCACTCGAGATCCCGCAACAAGTCCCGTGAGACTACGAGAGGCGACAATGCCCAAATCTCCACGGCTCATAGTCAACCGCAATTCAAGTTAATCCCCAAACAGGGCTCCTGCATAAGGGCTTATCAGCTTTAATCATCTAATTATCTTTTTTTCTTTTGTGTTTGTTGCTTTTAGCTTCTCTTCCATTCTCCCAAACTAAGTATCCTCTTAGAAAGTGGGAAGTTTCTTCTTAGAAACTTCTCTGTTGCAAGAATCTTCAGATATCTGGATTCTGATTAGTCTCTCCTAAAAATTTCCAGGATTAACTTCCTTCCTTCTATGACTGTGGATGTGCTCTATCAAAGAAGGTAGGTCCAAGATGATCCATTACTCTAACAACAAAACTAATGAGTCAGATTCAGAGCTCATGTCCTTGGAGTTAGTTGGTGCTATCTCTAGTCTTCAGAAGAGAAACTTCAAATACTCTTTTTTTTTTTTTTTTTTTTTTTTTTTTTTGGTACCAGGGATTGAACTCAGGGGCACTCGTCCACTGGGTCACATCCCCAGCCCTTTTTTGTATTTTATTAGAGACAGGGTCTCACTGAGTTGCTAAGTGCCTCGCCATTGCTGAGGCTGGCTTTGAACTCACGATCCTCCTGCCTCAGCCTCCCAAAGTGCTGGGATTACAGGCGTGCGCCACCGCACCCGGCTTCAAATACTCATTCTTTTTAAAGAAAGGGAAGGTGACATACACCAGGTGTGAAGAGTTGCAACCCAAATATACATAGGCAACCCCTGACTATTCTAATAGCAATTAATTTCTAATTACTTAAGTCAATATCACTATCACATAATCACAGTTTTGGAGACTGAAACAAATCCTTTGAAATAGGGCTGGCTTCTTTTTACAGCTTTGAAGGATCTCAAACTAAAGAAGGATAAAGTTTGTTGTATGGAGACCATCCTTTGTATCAATAGCACTTAGGCTCTGTTGTTAATTGTGACCAACATTCAGAATGTGGAAAACATGCCAGTGGGAAGGAAGCTCAGCTCCATGGCAGTTCTGGCTTTAGCCTTGGGTTGGACACCCACTTATGCACAGTATGACTCAAACTCCCTTCTCGTAACGCCTTATCTCTAGACACCATTCTCCATGAATCCCTTTCTCTATTCGTAATCATTTCTAATCCTCATGCTCCTCTGTCTGACCTTATCTTCCCACAAAAATCCAGAAAGTATGCACTTAATAAACAAACAAATCCATTGACAAAGATAGATGTATTCAGGGAAGCTTTACCAAAATTCAACTTCAAACTGGTATTTAGCAAAATTCCAGCCAAAATTCTCATTTGTAACTCTAGCCAACTATTTTATTGAAACCAACTTGAAGCCAAACATTTTCTGAATGCCTACAAGGCTACAAAAATAATAAATAATGTTTGGCTCTCTTTCAAACCTTGGAGGATTCAGAGTCTCAATCACAGAAAGAACCAGAAGACAAGGTAAAAGGAAATAGACCTGAGAAAGGTTATGGCTTGGCTAGTGACCCCCAACCAGACATCAAACAGAGGAAGTTCATTTGGGGAGCTTTTGGGCATTCAATACAACTGCTAGGAAATTGGGATACAGAAAAGAAACATTGATTGGGTTCTTACGAGTCCTCTTATATACTAGCACTTTTCCAATTGACTTTTGTAGATCCCCTCACTTTGCTTTAAGTTAATTTAAAAAAAGGGGGGGGGGGTGTTTAGGACAACTGAATGTGACAAAATTAGTAAAATTCCAGTATTTGTATGTATTTGAACATCTAAGGTCCTGAGATGTTTCAGAATTTAGTCCTAAAGACTAAGGGAGGACTGGATTTCTAAACAACTTGCCTCAGATGATGGAGTGCTCAAGTCCATAAAGAGGAGAAAAACTAAATTGTAAATATAGTTTGTATCAACTCTAGATACAACTGGGTTGTGAGAAAACATAGAAATCATGCAAATTCAGAAGCAAATCCAGAGATAGGGACACCTCTGACACATAACCCAATATACCCTGATACATCAGTAACTTGAGCAAGTTGAAGAAATTGATCTGAAAAACTTCTAGAAAGAAAACAATAATAAAGAAGACACAAGCATAAAAAATAAAAGTAGAATTTGGATATTTTTCTAACATCTAGAGGTTGAAAATTTGATTTGAAGTAATATAAAAGTAATTGAGTTAACCAAAGCACACGGTAACAAAATAAATTTAGTGTTTATTAAAGATCCATGTATTAAATTTTGTACTAGTTGGATGCTTTTACACATATCACACTCAGTTCTTAACAATCTAATGCACAAGTATTAACACAGCAACTGAGGCTCAAAAAAAAATAAAATAAGGGCTGAGGTTGTGGCTCAGCGGTAGAGCGCATGCCTAGCACATGCGCAGCCTGGGTTCGATCCTCAGCACCACGTAAAAATAAACGCATTGTGTACAACTAAAGCAAGTAAATAAATATTTTTTAAAAAAAATTTTTTAAATAAATAAAATAAAATAAGTTGCCTTATAGCCCACAGCTAGTAAATGGTAGAACCAGGAATCACAGGTCCACCTCATTCCAAAGTTCATGTGCTTCATTCCACAGTCAAGCTAACAGCAGGAAGAATAATCCTTCCAAGGTTTCATAAGGTATTCAAATAGTTTTAGCTTTGAAAAAATAACACCAGTCTTCAGAAAAATATTAAAATTGTCACCATCTGAACAGATCCAATGACTAGATAGAAATTTCTTTCTTTATGACACTCACATACAAATCTCTTACATCACAAATTCATACATTGAAGCACTTTACTAGGAATGTGGTAATATCCCCAGAATACTTGAACAAAATGTATAGGCAGTGTTAGAAACAGCTTACCCCTTAATAGGTTCATTTTGACAAAATCATACATGCATGAAATTTGATTTCAGTCTCTGTTCTCCCCCTTCTCCCTTCCTTCTTCCCTCCCCCTATTCTCCTTCCTCTACTCTACTGATCTTCCTTTCACTCATTTATTTATTTTTGATTGGTTATTTCTACTTATACACAAAGATGAAATTTCCTGTGGTATATTTATATATGCACATACATTTATTTATTTATTTATTTATAAGTGATTTTCTTAAATTCATTCTGCATTTCCTCCCCTTTCTTGTCCCTCCTCTCTCCCCCTCTCAATCTCCTTCTACTCCACTGATCTTCTCTATGTCTTTATGATACCCAATATCTCCACCCCTTTTTTCTCCTTACTTCACTCTTCCACATATTAGAGAAAACATTGACCCTTGGTTTTCTGATTCTTGCTTATTTCACTTAGCATGATATTCTCCAGTCCATCCATTTACTGGCAAATGCCATAATTTCATTCTTCTTTATGGTTTAGTAAAATATCATTTTTATATATATATATATATAGATAGATAGATAGATATAGAAATAGATATATCACATTTTCTTAATTCATTCATGTATAGACAGACATCTTGGCTGATTCCATAATTTGGTTATTGTGCATTGTGCTGCTACAAACACTAAGGTGACTTTATCACTATATAGCATTCTGATTTTAGTTCTTTTGGATAAACACCAAGGAGCAGGATAACTGGGTCCAATGGCTTCTATTGCTAGTTTTTTGAGGGAATCTCCATGCTGCTTTACAGACACTTTTCATTGCTAAACTTTTTAGAGAGGAAGGAAAATCAAATTTAATGCTAAAACAAAAGAAAAAAAACAATGTTCATTCATGTTGCTTTGAAATTGGGTCTGATTCATCATACAAACTTAAGAGAAAAAACAGGCCCTTGGTTTTTTCTTTTTTAATTAGGATAAAATCTTCTGCTTATTTTTGATCTTGAGTGATTTGATTTCTAAAAGTAAACCTAAGCTATGTTTTAACTATAAACCTGAAACTATATTTTAATTCCTCACAGTGGTCTCTGAGATTATGCTTTTACTTAGGAGTTCACATGAAGAACAATATTACATTTACTTATTCTTTCTCAATTATTTTATAACTTTATATTTACCTAATTTTTTTTCATGGAGTCATTTTTCTAACTTGGCAAATTATCATTATCCTAATTCTGTCAAGTTTTGGTTATTTAAGGACAAGTTATGAGCTAGAGTCTTTAATTCTTTGTCTCAGCAAATATTAGCCATTACTTTTCTTTTTTGCTTATGTTAATGCTGGTTTTCTTGCCTGAGAAACTGTCTTAGAGGGTTTGGCTGTGGTATTTCCAAATTCTTTATAAAGCTTGGGGAAAAATGGCTTTTCAGTGATCGGTTTTACAATTCACCTGTATTCCTGCTTGATTATATTTCATATTATATAAGGATTAGAGCAGATCCTTTCTAAATACAAAGATTATGCTTTTATGACATAACATGCAATGCTGCTTATGCCAGAAGTCTGTGAAAATAAGTTGCAGTTCAGCAAGAGAAGTAGCTTGGTAATGTCTCATCAAGAAAAATGCAGGAAGACATTTGAGATTTCAATGTCCATTCATCGCCTGGGATACTTAGTGAATGAAACCATTCTTCTACATAAGGTGCCCATGTCTCTCTGCTCACATGATTTTTCTTGCAGGTCCAACCTGGATGGCTGTGAGTTGGCTTAATCTCAGCTGGCAACTGTGAGATGTTCATACGTCCCTCACAGTGGTCTCTGGGATTATGCTAAACAGAGCAATTTCCTTGCCCTCCTGGATCCACAGATTTACATGGCAGCCAAAATTAGAGTCCCAAATTTCTCCTTCATGACCAAGAAAGAGGAAAAAAGCTGCGATGTTACTGTTTTATGCTCAACCTCTTTTAATCTTACTTAGGTCTTTTTCTGAAGTGCTGCTCTGCTGGAAAGGAAACCAGCCTTGGGAATTAATTTGCCTTTATTGGATTTTCTTGCTATTTACAGTGCTTCTTATTTAAAAAAAAAAAAAAAAAAAAAAAAAGCTGCAGCCAAGGGAGTTTGGATTTTAGAAGCTGAACCCAAAATGTTTTCCCTGTGAAAGCTCTTCCACTCTCTGTGGGTACTACTCTATCAAATTCCTAGCAATCCAAAAGGGGATGTCTCCTGCCAGGCCTTCCTTAAACTTCAACTCCCCAGATTATCACATACAATCACCCTTCCTCATTCTTCCTGTGAATGTTTCACATTTGACCATCCTAATTAATATTAGAATTTAAAATTAACTATGACTCAGGCTGAGTTGCCACAAGAGTTTTGAGCCATATCCAACTCTACTTCTTGTTGACCCTGGAACAGGTATAAACCCCTTTTCTGCACAAAGAATGAGAATAAATGTAATTTCTCAGGATGGAAAATTCAAGGCCAATTCTCTTCCTCATTCACCCAGGAACACCAAATAAATCAAATGAACCAAATTTATGACTAAATATATGATTAACTTTTATAACAAAAATGATTAAAGATGCTATTCAAAGGTCTTGATGGACATGTAGCTCCTTAGATACCCTCAGGAAAAGAAGTCTGAATGTCTCCTTCTGATTAAATTACATTTCTGTGTCAAGACAGATTAGTATGACCCACTAAATTTTCTTACCAAAAATTAAGGTTGAATAGAAGGAAGTCAGTGTGAGAACTAGTTATTCCCAGATGAACAGGACAAATACCAAACTATAAGCCAGGAAATAACTTACCTCTGTTAAGGAGAGGGCTTTGTGTTAATCTTCATGGCTCATTAAGCTCTTTTAAGCTCCTGAAACTGTCTCAATGCTGTCTACATCTTTCTGCTCCTTGAAATAACCATTTTTCCTGAAATGTTAACAAATTCCCAATTCAAATTCTCGGTGACAACTTTAAAAAAAAATAAAAAACATAATTCAACAGAATAAAACATATTGAGCATACACTGTGTGTCAGGAACCACCGTTTTTGCCATGCTGGCGCATGCTGTAAGTGTATTGTTGCTGCCTGCAGGTGTTGGCAGCTTAGAATTACCAGGAGAGCCTTTGAAAATGCCAATGTCAAAGGCTCCACCACAAACTGATTAAAGCAGAATGCCTGGAGGTGGAGGTCTGAGCATCACTATTAAGAGCTATCCCAGGGAGTCTAATATGCTGTCAGAAGTCAGACCCACTGTGTCTGAGTCCAAGGAGGCTCGGATGGAGTACAATTAAGAAAAAAGCTGGTAAGAAATGGGGTTGTAGCAGATAGCTGGGTAGACCATAGCAAAGATTTGGGGTTTTAATGTGAGTGACTTGAGAGAAAAAACCAGAGTGTTTTTCATTATAGTAGTAACCTGACTTGTTTATCAGTAACAGTTTCTCAGAATCTAATGATTATTTATAAACTCTAAAGAAAAAATACTTATGGTGAATTTCAAATAACTTTCTTGCAATGTAACTTTAGAAATATAGTCCACAGCACAGACAGGTTCCAACCAAGAAAAGCTAATGAAAGAACAAGAATGAAACTGGCTCAAGAATCAGAAGCCAACTCTTTTCTTATGACTTATTAGCTGCCTTTTCAACCACATAGACACTAATGTGTTGTTGTTTTTGTTATTGTTGTTGTTTTTAAGTTTAAAAATTCCAGAATTGCCTTCTGGAAGTAATTAGCATCAAAATAAGTAAAGTATTTGGAACATCTGTCAATCAGATATTCAAAATATTGTTTTTAAGATTGGGTTAGTTTATGCCAGTTGTCACTGAGGATAGGGTACAATTGAGTTTCCAAACATTTACTAGTGAGGTTCTGTCTTGCTTGCTGTCTAAGAATGTGTTAGGATTCCTGGGAACAAGTCCTCAATATTCTAGCTCCATCATCTCAATCACCAGCACCTACAGCATGGCACCTGTTAGCCCTTCTCCACCTGCGCAATGAAGACTATGCAAATCAGGGAAGCAGCAGAGGCAGCCTTTTATTCAGAGCAAAAAAGAACCCATTGCCAGACTGCAGACCTGAACCTTGGATGTCTACTGAATTTGTGATTCTGAGCTGCTGTTGTAAGCCTGGATTCTCTTTTTGTCCAGTACAGGTGGTCATGTTCTGTTTATCCTTTAGCCTGTGTTCCTGTCTGATGACAAATCCCCAACTCACTGAAGCTCTGAGTGTTGTTCATCTCAGACCTCACCTCTAGGCCTGAACTTGCCTTTGCCCTTAGAGTCCACAGTGGCCATGTGCCTCCCATAGCCCTTGGCTATTTGGAGACCCATGCAAGGGGCATCCCAAGACTATACCTTTATATGCTGCCTGTGCCCTGACCCAGAGTCCCATCATGTACTGCACATCACCAATTTGGGGATCTAAAGCATGTACTGAATGTTCCCTGAGCATTCCTGGCTTCCTGCATAGGTAGAGACTCACCACCAGAGTGGCAGAAATCCAAAGGTCAATTGTTTCTCCCAATTTCCTTATTTCCCATGCTATTGGACAATTCACAAACTGAGAAAAGGTCACCTAAGCTCATTCTCCTGACATCTCTTGGCTAAAACCTCCTTAATGCTAGAAATCAAATTTCAGTCCTGGATAAAAACACCAATATGACTTCCACCCACATTAGACAGCTAGTGCTAGCAGCTCATCTGACTCAGGAGGTGATACCACCCCTTCAGTTGCTGCAGGACCCTTGAATTATGAGGAAACCCTACCCTGAGAGCAGATTTCACTCTATTCTTAAGAACAAGCTAGCTAGATGGACAACCCCACCCCCCCTCCCGCCTTCTGCCTTCAAAGGACTTAATTTTCCTCTGCATCTGAACATATGCACTAAAGTATATGAGCAGGCTTCAGCCAGGCCAATAAGAGTCCCATCTGCCACCAAGAAGGCTTATGAGGTCTCTGACAGAGTCAAAGCATCCAGAGACATCTTAGCAGCAACCCCTATAAAGTCTGCAAAGTAGCTGAGGCTTGCAATGTCTGTGTTCTGTGCAAATCCAGATCAGAACTGTTACCTTCCCCCTTGCTATCCTCCTAGGGGATGAACAGTTATTGAATGCCCAGAAAAGCCCCATCTTTATCTTTATTTGGCAATGCCAACCCCACAAAATAAATCAAAATCAAAACAATGGCAAAACAAAAATGGCTTATGTTTTCAAGTGATTGTTGAAAGGTTGCCATGAACCGTAAAGCTTCCCATCTTACCTAAGCCAGAGCTGTCAATCATTAAGTTAAAGTGAGATAAACAAACCTCTCCTGTTCACAGATTCAGTCCTGTATCCACTAGAGTCCTTCAGGTTTGGTAACTTTGCCAAGTACCCAATATTAGCTGATCTATCCCATTCTTGTGCATCATCCTTGAAATCCAGACTTCTAAATAACCACACTCCTTTGGGGATTATGGCATTATTTAATCTTTATTCTCAAAACCTGCTGCACTCATACCCCATACTCTAATGAATACCATGACCTAGAAAAAGCAGGAATGGGGAAGGTGCAGTGCTCAGCCAACATGCTTGACTAAGAAGAAATCTAGCTTCAAGTTCCTTTACTCATAAAATACAGCTTCTTTTCATTTTCCATTCAACTGGTTCTTAGAGGTTAGAGTGCAGCTTCATATCAAAGCATTTGCCTAGTATGTGCAAGGCCCTGGGTTCCATCCCCAGTTCCCCAAAAAAAGGAAAGGAAAGCAAAGGGAAGGGAAGGAAAAAGAAAATTACTTAATGCCAGTGAGGTACCAGGCTCTTTACTGGGAATACAACCATGAACAAACTATCCCTACCCTCAAGTCTAGTGAAAAAGTTGGTGGTTAAATTAGTCATTTAAATATCTCCATTGTAATTATATATGGCTAACTGGTTTGAGTAGAGGCTTTATGTGATAGTAAATCACATAAAGCCTCTAGATTACTATCTAGATTATAAGTGAGGCGGACATTTGAAGAATGAGCAGGAATTTGGGGGAGAGGACTCTGATCAACTCTAGGAATAGATGAGGATGCCCTATGGCTTGCCACCTGGCATGGACATACCAGGAGGAGCTTTCTGGAAAAACTCAAATACTCTGGAAAGAGTGATTCTCTGCTTTTTAGTTATTTTACAGATACCTCAATTCCTGGGAGATGCCCCTCAGCCTATACAATACTCCAAAGATTGCTCAAAGCTATGACCTAGATTTCTGGTTTCTGTTTTATGGTGGCCACTCTCTGAGTTGTCTACCCTTACTATCATTTTGCACTATCTACAGGCACACTTACCATATTTCCAAACTCAAGTCATGATTAGTTGACTAGTATGAGCAGAGTTTCTATTCTATGATTTTTCTGGGGTGAAAAGAAATGAAACAAGTAGTTGCAAATACACCCCTGAAAGATCTATAGTAACATAGTAAAGTTCGATAAACAGCCTTCCTGAACTATAATACATTACTAAGACTTGAACTTCAGTAGGTGATTAAATCTGGCTGTTTCTCCCCCAGATCATCATGCTCATTTATCAAGGTCCTGTTCAAGGTCACTTGGTTCTAATAACCCAGATAGTCTCTAACTAACTTAGGGCAATGGTTCTCAATTGTGGTTCCTGAACCACATCCTTAGGCAACTTCTTTAAAATACCAGTTTGGGGCCAGGTGTGGTGGCACATGCCTATAATCCCAGCAGCTCTGGAGGCTGAGGCAGGAGGACCGAGAGTTCAAGGACAGACTCAGCAAAAGTGAGGTGCAAAGCAACTCAGTGAGACCCTGTCTCTAAATAAAATACAAAATAGGACTGGGGATGTGGCTCATTGGTCAAATGCCCCTGCATTCAATCCCCATTACCCAGCCCCCCCATAACAGTTTTGGGGCCCCATCCAAAATTGGTTAGTTTGGAAGTTCTAGATATGCGTCCCAACAAGGGACTGCATTTTAACAAGCCTTCTGGATAATTTGGCTGTTTGCTTGGCTTTGAGAACCACTGGTCCATAGGACTTTTTCATTCATCTCCTTGAATCCCTCTTTCCCCACATCATTACAGAAGTTTGAAATGAAAGCTGACATTCCTCTGTCCTTTCATCCCAGCCACCCTATCCCAATCCTCAGGGCTTTTTGTAGCTACCTGACGTACAGCCACAATACCAAGGGAGGAGATTCGGTGGCAGGAATCTATTATTCTTAGTCTCTGACTTTCTCTTTATCTCTTCTTCTCTTCTTAGCTAAACTCTTTTCCTTTCTTAGTCTCATTTCTTTCTTAGTCTCTGTCTCATTTCTTTCTTAGTCTCTGTAGCTCTCATTTCTTTCTTAGTCTCTATCTCATTTCTTTCTTAGTCTCTGTAGCTCTCATTTCTTTCTTAGTCTCTGTAGCTAAACTCTTTTTTCTTATACTCTGACTCTTATTTCTTCTTCTGACTACGTTCTGGCCGCTCTGACTCTTTTCTTCTTCTCCGACCCGAACTCTTCTTCCGACCGACTGAACGACTGCCTGAATGAATGCCGCTTCTGACAGCTTTCACCCGGTTATATACCTTTAGCTTTGCGGGTGCGTCACGTGCATTTACAGGTGCGTCACGTGCATACTTAATGTATGATTATTATCAGGTGGAACTTATGGCTTCCAGCTAACCGCAATAGCCATCTCCCTGATTGGGGCTCCTTAGCTTTTAAAACTTGTTGCAGTCTTATACTGAACACTTTAGATATGTTACCAGGAGAAGCCTAGAATTATGGGCTCCTGTCCTGTTATTTTTGATAAAAGATACCTCTTAGAGAAAATCACATAAAGCATATTTGCAACAATCATATCTTGAGGGACCCTGCTCTTTACTGCCTTTTATTTCCTAATCACATTCCATTTTCAAGCACAGATTATATAGTACCAACTGATTTCCCAGCTAACCACTGGAGTTGTTAACCCAAATTCCCTGATCTGTCAAATCTAACCTCAGAAAATAAAAATAACACCTATAGAGAGACCATACTAGCTCTAGGGGAACATCATGATCTTTCAGGGATAATCTTCTAGGTCTTGGTCCTGAGATTCCTTCTCCAGTAAGAAGGCCTTTAGGATACCCAAGACTACTCTGCTAACAAATTTTCTGCTTAAATAACTCTACAAGAGGCATAAAATGTTAGCTATCTGGTAAACAGTTGAGATAATATATTTGATCATAGATCATAGACGAGAACTTGAGAGAGACAATAAACTAGAAATTATTATTTGGAGTGCTTTACTATACTCCAAGTTTTCGCCATCTATGAAACATAAAAGCTTAACTCTCAGGTCTATTTGGAATGCAGATAAATAAAGGCCAGAGATAAAGTAATAAAAAATGGACTCTCAAATCTCCATTTCTGTGATCTCTACCTTTCAGGTCTACTTTTATACTACATCCAAATCCCCTTATTTGATATTTCCTATCCTTTATGTTCAAAAAAGTCTATTATAAGCCAGAAGTTCCACTGGAAAAAATGGTGAATTCACTAAATAATGTTAGAGTCCTACATTCATCCTATATGTGGAGAAGTTCTAGAGGATTAATCTGAATTTTCTAATAAGAGATTCCCAAAAAGTTGGCCTGCAAAATCATCATAAGGTAGGAAACTAGTTACCTTCTTATGGTTGTATGATTGGCCACTACATTCTTGTCAGTGCCATGAGCCTCCCATATCTACTAATTCTAACTATCATTTCAGTGAGCTAGAATTCTAGTATGGTAAAAACAACATTATAAACAAGGAAATTTTTGGAAGTGATGGATATGTTTATTACCTTGATTTGGGTGATAGTAACATAACTGTATACATAGGTCCAAACTTACCAAATTATATACATTCATTCTGTACCATTTTTATATACTGATTATCCTTCAATCAAATTGAGGGTAAACAGACACTGTAAACTTATCTTGAAAATAAAATATAGTTTATTGTAATCAATGAATCTGAAATTAAGCAATTCATCAAAACTGTCTCATTCAAATACACCCTGGGATTTTACTATTTTTAAAATTATGACAAAACCGGAATGAGTGGCCTAAAGAAAATTGTATTTTCTAAAAAAAAATACTTATCCACACTAGTTTACCGTGAAATAAATGATTATGATGAGTAAGTCTTATTTGGTTATATTTACAATGTCTCTGTTGGTAAATTGGGAAATTTTTTCATTAGTATGACTTTGAATTGCTTTATTATATGACATTATAAAGAGTTTCTTAACCACAAATTTCATATGAAAGAATAAAAAAGAATAAGTTGCTGCATTTGTAAATAAATTATACTTAATACAATCTTTGCACAGTTTTTGATGTCGCGGATACTGCATCAGGAACTGACTGGATAAGAATCGGTCACCATCAGTTCCTAATGCATTACCTTCAGCATCTAAACAAGCACCAATAAACCTCAGGTTAGATTTGCTGTGATGTGTTTATGGTCATTGGATAAAATAGGAACTCTTAATTCAACCCTGAAGAAAAATGCTTCTACAAGGGAGGTAACACCTGTAATTAGCCTACCAATCTTATGGATTTATCACTGAAACTGGATAAGTTAATCTAGTTCCATGTTTATTCCTATAATAAACTGTGCCTCCTTGCTTGCTAAATATATTACTGAATAAAATAACTAAAAGTTACTGGTCATTTTTATATCTTAGCAGAAAAATAATAGATATTTTTCTTTAATTTTTTTAACTTAAAGGTTTATGGGGTTTAAATAGGTACTGTTATTTGAACAGGGATTATTTCTTGCTAGTACCACTAAAATAAATAGAATAAGGTAAAATGTTTCAAAGCAATTACTATAAAAATAACATACTAGTTAAATTCTACTTTCAACTAGTCTAAATTCATTTGTATTTTCAGCATTTTCTAGTTGGAAGATCAAGGTGATTTGACCTACTCATTTTACTGCACTTACTAACTCATTTATCAAAGTGTATTGAATACCTATTATATGCCAGGTACTATTCTAGGCACTTGTGATGCAGCAAGGAGCAAAAGAAAGTCACTACCATAATGGAGCTGAATACTAGTGAAGGTAGCTGACTAATTTGTAATAAAAACTTAATCTATAATATTCTCTATGAAATCAAGAGTTTTCAGAGGAGCAATAATCTTGTAATAAATATGCTTTAACATGGAGTAACCATTACTACATACAAGTAATTATATAGCTTTTGTGACACTTACCATATCGCTATATACTCTGTATTTTCATAGGCTCAGCTGAGCATGTTCCCTGAAGGGAAAAAAATGCTGCCATGCAGGACCTCTGAATAGTCTTTCCTGCAGGAAACCTGAGACACAAATTTAATATTTATTAAACTTAAATTTGACCCAAATATAAACCATATGGCCAACTTCTACTGGAGTATTACATTAAAACAAAAATATATAGTCCAACGATCTAGTGATTTAAAAAATAATCCCCACTTTTATTTAGATCTGACAAAGAGCATTAAATGGAAACCAATTCATAATCTTTAGCAATACTTCTAGAAATCTCCTCTCTTGTTCTTAATTCCCCTACAGTCACTTCTGAGCCTCTCAATCTCAATTTCCAAACTCTTGCCAGTTGTGAAAGCCCCAGCCCATTTGGCTTATTTATATATTTTCCTCTTCCTTTCCTCCCACTCTTCCAGTTCTCTCCCACCCCTTTTCCTCCTACAGAATCAGATCCAAAGGTCACTGTGGTCCACTAGTCAGAGTGGGGCTTATGAAGGTCAGATGATCAGGAGAGTTTTGGCTTAGATCCATCTCACAGCAGGCCCAGTGTGTCTCCAAAACCAAACTGCAGTTATTTTTCCTGTTTCAGAATGGATAATTAGAATAGACAAGCTCTGGTATGCAGAACTCCCACCTTGGTTTCCCAAGCTTTGGCATAAGGGCTATTATAGTGGGAAAGACCAAGTAGAAGCCACCACAACTGCCTTTACCCAGAAAAGTAATAAACCAAAAGCAATCTCTGGAGGGACTTCATAGATTAATGGCAACACGAAGGTCTTGAAAGATGCGGAGGTGGTGATTCCCAACATATCCCCATTCTACTCTCCTATTTAACCTATACAGAAGACAGCTGAATCTTGGAGAATAACAGTGGCGGATCATACACTTTACCAAGTGATGACTCCAGTTGCAGCTGCTATGCCAGATGTGCTTTCATTGTTTGAGCAAATTAACACATTTCCTAATACCTGGTATGCAGCTACCGATCCACCAAATGCTTTTTTCTCAATAACTGTTAGTAAAGACTACCAGATACAGTTGCTTTTTTAGCTGGCAAAGTGAGCAATCTACCTTCACTGTCCTGTCTCAACTCTTCAACCCCGTTATAATTTAGTTCACAAGAATCTTGATCACCTACCTATGCTTCCCACAGGATAAAACATTCAATCATGCAAAACTATGACAAAAAAGATGTGATATTCAATCATGATATAATGCTGATTGACCTAGTGAGCAATAAGTAGTAACTACTGTACATTCATTGGTAAAGTACTTGGCAGGTTAGAAAGTGGAAAATAAGTCAAACAAAAATCAGGGGACTTCTACTGCAGTGAGATTTCTAGCAGTTTGCTGTTGTGGGGCATATTGAGATATCCCTTTTAAAGTGAAGCATCTGGTCCCTCTTACAACCAAGAAAGAAGCATAATGCCTAGGAACCTCTTTGGATTTTGGAGGCAACATATTCCTTATTTTCACCAGTCCTTACTGACACATCCTTGAAAGAGAGTTATGAGAGGAAATCTTCCCAGTGGGCAGAATTTTGGGCAGTGCACCTGCTGTGCACTTCACTTTAAGTAAAAATGTGACATGTGATTGTTATATGCCATTTTATAGGTATGGCTTATGATCTGACTGCATGTTCAGGGGTCTGGAAGGAAAAAGATTGAAAAACTGATGACAAGAAAATTTGGGGAATAGGTATATGGATAAGGCTTTTTGAATGGAAAAATAAAAGTGAAGATATTTGCATCCATGTGAATGTATACCAAAAGGTGACAGAAAAGAGAATTTTAATAAACAAATGGATAATATGACCTGTTTCTTTCCCTGACTACCCCCGTCATTGCCCAATGAGCTCCTGACCAAAGTGGCTATGGTGGCAGGAGTAGAGGTTATGCATTGGCCCAGCAACATGGATTTCCATTTACTAAAGTCGACCTAACTATAACCACTGCTGAGTGCCCAATCTAAGAGACCAATACTGAGTCCCCAAAGTGATAACATTCCCAGAGTGATCAGTCAGCTACCCAATAACCAGTTGATTACATAGGAACTCTTCCCTCATGGAAAGGGCAGTGTTTTGATCCTACAGCATAGACACTCTGGATACAAATTTGCCTTCGCTACATGCATTGCTTCTACCAAAATTACCATTCATGGACTTATAGGATGCTTTATCCACCATCATGGTGTCCCACACAGCATTATTTTTGATGAAGAAACTTAATTTACAGCAAACAAAGTGTTTCAAGTGGTTCAGTTCATGCTTGTTGAATTCTCTGGTCTTATCATGTTCCCCACCAGCCTGAAGCAGCTGGCTTGAAACAATGATGGAATGGTTGAAGACAGTCACTATGCCAGCTGGTGACATTATCTTGTAGGGCTAGGACAAGATTCCACAGAAAGCTATCTATCCTCCAAATGAATAACAAATGTGTCATTGGGCAAGTGGCTTGAACTTTGTTTTTTTCATTTCAAAAATGGAAATAATAACCTCATGGGAAGATTATGAAAATTATAGAAGAATATACATTTAAGTGTTTAAAATAATGTCTGCTATAAAATAAACATTCAAATGTCCATTAGTATAATTATTTGTCCTCATACTATTTTTGAGTGTGTGTGTGTTTACATGTATTCCTCAAATCTATGTTCTCTCCAGACAGCCAGAATAATTTTTAAAAGGGGGAGGCATTATATTTCCTGCTAAAACTCAACTTCCCAAGAAATTTACAATAAAATGAAACCTGTTTATTACTGCCTATATAACCATGGATGTTTTAACTAATGTCTACCCTTGCCAATTTTATGCCATACTATTTTCTCCCCCCATATTAGTCAAGGATTCAGAAGGAACCTGATAACCCACTCCAAAGGGTATTTGAAGAAACTTTGCAGAGGTGAAAGCAGGGTCAAAGGGCCCAGGGACTTTGAAGAACCCAAGGACTCTCAACTGTTGGAATAGTAGACTCCAAATTGATACAACCACTCTGGAAAGCAGTATGGAAATTCCCCAGAAAACTTGAAATGGAACCACCATTTGACCCAGTTATCCTATTCCTCAGAATATATCCAAAGGAGTTGAAATCAGCATTTATCAGTGATGCAGCAATATCAATATTTATAGCAGCTTAATTCACAATAGCTAATCTATGGAGCCAACCTAGGTGCCCTTCAACAAATGAATGGATAAAGAAAATGTGGTATACATACACAATGGAATATTAATTAGCCATAAAGAAGAATAAAATTATAGCATTTTCTGGTAAATGGATGGAACTGGAAACTATTATGCTAAGTGAAATAAGCCAGTCCCAAAAAACCAAAGGACAAATGTTCTTTCTGATATGTGGATACTAATGCACAATAAGGGGAAGGGGTGAAGGAAGAATAGAAGTTCATTGGATTAGACAAATGGAGAATGAAGAGAAGGGAGAGAGGATGGGATAGGAAAGACAGTGGAGTGAATCTGACATAAGTTTTCTATGTACATATATAAATATATCACAGTGAATCTCACCATCATGTTCATCCACAAAAACTTTATTTTTTAAAAAAATAACTATGGGTAAACAGCAAAAAGGTCAATAGATGGGAGGTATCAGGGAGTGTGAGGAGGGTAGGGGAAGAAGAGGTACTTGGGACTGAATTAGAACAAGACATAATTATATCAAAATGGATTCTACCATCATGTATAACTAAAAAAAACCAACAGGGGCTGGGGTTGTGGATCAGGGGTAGAACATTTGACTAGCACATGTGAGGCACTGGGTTCGATCCTTAGCACCACATTAAATAAATAAATAAATAAATAAATGTATAAAAAAAAGAATTGGAGGTATAAGGCCAGTTGCAGGAAATATGTATGTCCTTGGGTAGAGGGGAAAAACCAGTATTTATCAACTCACAGCCTGCAGGATTAGAAGGACAGGAATTAATACTCTTACCTGCTTTCTCCTCCTGCCCTCTGAACTCCAGCTAGCACCTCCCATTGGACAAACTCACCTAGAAGCCACAAGGCACAAGTGCCTTGGGAATGCAATTTGAAAGGTGAGCCTACTCATGCATAGAACCGGTGGACACAGAGGGCAAATGGAAAATGCCCAGTATAGATGATTGCTTTGTCCCTCAACATGCTCTTCTATCCTGTATCTGGATGAAAACTCATGAACCCAACCCAGGAAAAACAGTCCTACGTTGTAGTGATCCTGGGTGTGATGTTGACATAGTCACACACCCACTTTGAACATAAATTGTAAGATTACTCACCTCCAGTGCCCTTCAAATAAGGTAGCAGAAAAAGGGAAGGAAAGGATACAATCCACATCCAAATGGAATTCTCTTAAGTCAGGAGCCTGACTCTTTCGGGGTCCTCATACCCTAGCCATCAGACACTTCCTTCTCTATAGTGGCCAAGACAACTGACCCCAACTAACAAGGGGAAATTGGGTTGCTGTGACAGTAGGGACAAGGAAGACTATCTGGAACCTAAGGGGTCTGCAGGGACACAGCTCTTCTCCCCTATACCCAGAAATGCTCATCAGTAGGAAATCATGGTGATCCAGTAAAGACAATACCACTACTGACTTGTATCCTATAAACATAGAGGTTTGATTCATCCCTACCAGGTAAAAATTTCTGATTGGCCACAGTTCTAGCAGAAATCAAGGGAACATAGAATACGGCATGATTATCAGTATAGGCCTTATGACCAGCTAAGAAGCAGGGACTGCAGCAGCCCAAGTTTCATGGAATTATGACTTACATAGAAGCAGTCTTCCCTTAAACACTAAGGACCTCTAAACCTACTTTATCCAAAGTCTTAAAGAAAGAAGACAACTCCTTGTGTGGATTATTCGGTAAAACAGTGAGAGAGGCAATTCCCATTTCCATTCTTCAAACTTTGAAAGTGCTGGAAATGCCTAATGAATAAGCAGTTATCTCTATAAGGTGCTTCCCTCAATTTCCCTCAGTCTTTACAGGGCTGGCTTCTTACATCTGACTCAGCTCAAAGGCCACCTCTTAAGCTGTGTTCAGGACTATCTATTCTCTAAAGGAATGAGCTTTCCATGCCCCTCCACTCACTGTCGTATTGCATCTTTTAATTCTTTCCCACTCATTTCACATGCTCTGAATTTTTTTTCTACTTCTTGTTTTTCCCCCTGCCCTCCATAAACTCCTGACTTTGTCTCATTTCTTCAGTACCTAGAACAGTGCCTGGTACCTAGAAGATGTTCTGAATAACATGTAGAAGGATGGCCTCCAAGAATGTAAGACAAGAGGAAATGTGCCAAAATTCAAGAGCAAACTGGAAGATTCCTGCACCAAGGACAATCCTTTCACTACAAGGAGAAATTTGAAATCATAGCTCTAGAACTGATGAGCATGCTAAAGTGTTCTATCATTATTTGTACTCCATCTTATAGCGATCAGAATGGCATAGGGATTCTGATGGGAAATCTTTAAGCCCAGTACTTTGATTTAATTATGGACACAAAAGAAAATATGGACTTTGGAGAGAAAGAGCCCTAAGAATAAGGCTTACTTGCCCTGTTATTGCCCCTTCCTTAAAAGAAGTTTGGAATGTATAGTTTGAGAACTGTGGTTTTTTAAATATTTTTTAAAATTAGGTGGACACAATGTCTTTATTTTATTTTTATGTGGTGCTGAGGATTGAACCCAGTGCCTTATGCATGCTAGGTGAGCACTCTACCACTGAGCCACAACCCCAACCCTAAGAAGCGTGTTTTAAGGACTGAAATTCATGAAGTCTGAGGAGGACTGTCTTTTTCCTCTGTATCATGCCATCCCCTCCCAAAGCTCCTAACAGTAAGGATGCCAGGTAGAAAGGCTCTAGGAACCTTGTACAATGCTTTAGCATCCACATAACAGAAGTGAAGTTCAACCACACCCAGAAAATAACTGCCACTATAAAAAAATGCATCCTCTGAGGTGCTTTTCCATGTAAGTGACAAGCCACAATGTTGTAACTTGTCACATATTTTTCTAAACAATCCCTAATCCCGTTATGCTTACTTAAATCAGAAGCACAGAGTGGGCATGTGTGTACCCCCTTACCAACCCAATGAACTTGGGAATGGGCGCCATAGCCCATGTCACAGCAACCACACATAACAAACCACCCACATGAGCACCCTGTTTATAAATAATAGGTCCTCTGAGAATCCGCATGACATCCCAAGTGCTGGATGGTACATCTGAAAGTGCTGAGAGAGCTGAAAAGCACACACAGCCAAGCAAGTCCCTGCTGAATACACATCTAAGGAGGTTTGCATGTATTGTTTATCCCAGCAACTTTATGGAATAAATTACGTACAACAAATTAGTTTCAGATGTAGGATGTGAATAGCTGATGTGCAGTATAAAGGAAGGTGAACTCCCACTTATGACCCAACCATTTCCCCTCTTGGGCATCTCAGACTCAGAATCCAGATGCAATTCATTTTTGAAATGCAGTGGAGATCAGAAAGTTAATAAGTGGTGAGGATTAGAGATTTCGAAAAGCAATTTATGAGTATTGTTAACTCATTATATTGTCCTATGATTTTGGGTTGTTGTACATGAAGCCAAGGGTAAGACTGAACCCAGCCTTCTTCCATCCCTTCATCATATACAGCATTCGAAACCAAATTCCTTCCTGACATTTCCTACCTCCATAGATATCCCATAATAGATTCAACTCAATGTACATTCAAAACTTCACTGCCTACCACACAGGGACAATCATTTATATTTCTGAAAGAGACAAAATATCTTTTCCTATTCCATTCCCATCAAAAACAATATTATGATTTTTTTTAATTAACACAGTAAAATTGACAACTTCTGGTGTACAGTTCTATGAACTTTTCTAAATGTGAGTCACAGAAGGAATCACCTTTGCAAATTAGTTACAGAACAATTCTATCGCCCCAAAATTATCTGCTGCTGCTACTTTTTAGTACCCCCCCCCACACACACACCTTTAAGCACTGGAATACTACCAGTTTGTTCTGTCCCTTTGGTCTCATGTTTTCAAGAATGTCACATAAATGTCATGTAACATTTCACTCAGCATATTGCCACTGAGTTTCAACCGAGTAGCTGCACATGTCCATAGCCTGTTCCTTTGACCTGTTGGGTAGTCGTCCATTGTACAGAAGTGCCAGTTTGTTTATCCATTCACCCACTGAGGGACACTTGAGTTATTTCCTTTTTTGTGTGTGTGAATTATGGGTAAAGCTATAACATTCATGTGCCAATTCTGTTGTGAATGTCAGTTGTCATTTCTCTTGGGTAAACACCTAGGACTTTATAAGAAACTGCCAGACTTTTTCCAGAGTGGTTGACATAATGTCTTTTTCATAAAGTGAAATAAAAACTATTAAAAGTGCCCCCTGCCAGCTTGTTTACTTGTTTAGATGATTCCAATACTGTTAGATACCATGATAAAATATTGCTCCTAAAATCATCAGAGGCATTTGATTTCACTTTCTTTCTACTTTAAAATCTTCAATTAACTTTTTAACATTTTAACACAATTTTTAAAACAAAATTAGATGCTTGACAATTGTAGAAACATAAAACCTTGAGGAATCTAGTCATGCTTGAGGAAATTTTAGTGAGAGAGGGAGAACCAGGAGAAATTTTTTATCACAGCCAATTTAAGCAATTTAACCCAGTGTCACATGCATAGAGTCCAATTTTCAATTCATAAAAAAAGTTTCTCCCTGTCCTTCCCTCCAAAAACATCCACCCAAGGCTAATTACAAAAGAAAATAGAACCTGAGCACCAGCCAGAAAAGATTCACAGTTGCCACTCTTCAATTGCTACTTTATGGGAAACACATGTGCAAGATACCACCCAGAAGATCACTGACCAGGATGCTGTGAAAAAAAGGAATGCCACCAGAAACAAGCCACCCAAGGTGGCTTACTCTCCCAAGTTGGCTGAACTCATGAATATGTTTGATGCCATTTTTGTTTTTATAAAAATATGGGTGGATCCAAAAATGAGATAGAGAGATGGAAATTAATCTGTAACAAAGAAGTTGAAAGGCAGTGACTAGAAATAGCACTCACAACTTATCTTATCTGCATGCCCCTCAATTCATCAGATTTAGAGAGTTCTTAGTGAAGTTAACATGAGAAATCCTGCAAAGAAATTGAAAGAAGGGACAGAGTGATGATTCTTCTTCTTAGATAATAACACTAACACTCATCATTAGCTACCTCTAGTACTGTCCTGAGTGCTGTACATACAGCATTTCATTATATCAGCAATATATAATTATAGGGTAGAGATTACCTCCTAGCCTCCTAGTCGGCTAGGTCTGTCATAACAAATCACCATAGACTGGGTGGCTTAAAAAACACAAATTTATTTCTCATTTTTGGAAGCTGGAAAGTCTAAGGTCAAGGTGCCAGCCAATTCAGTTCCTGGTGAGGGCTGCCTTCTTCCTGGCTTGCAAATGGTTGACTTTCATTGTGTCTTCATGTGGTGAGGACAGTGAGAGAAGGGGAGAGGGAGAAAGAAAGCTCACAGATGCCTCTCTTTATAAGGGCACTAATTTCATAATAGAAGCCCTATCCCTCATCTAGCCATAATTACTTCCCAAAAGTCCCATCTCCAAAATACCATCACAGGGGGATTAGGGCTTAGGCAGAGGAATAGGGAGGCCACAGTTTGGTCCATAGTATTCACTATACAAATAGATGATGTTTTGAGAGTTTAAGGACTTTATACTGGATCACTCAGTCAGCAATCAGCAGAGCTTTAACTTGAATGGAAGGCTGTTTGACTCCAGGGTATAACATCTACCATTCATTCACTGACACTAAGGGCCAGGTGCTTCTATGTGATATCTCTGATCTTCACAGAAAACCATCCAAGTCTTTCCCTATGTATCTTCCCCTTGACAGATATGGAAACTTGACCCCAAATAGTTAAATAGCTGTTCACAACCCACCATCTGAACCTGATTTACTGGCTCATAATTTATCCTAGTGATAAATGAGGTAGGTCCCCAAGCCAGCATCATCACCATCATTACCTGAGAACTCATTATAATTCAAATCTAGGACAGAACAGCAGATAAACTGAATCAGAAACTCTAGGATGGTGTCCATGATCTGTGTTTTAAAACCATGCCTCCTAGTCAATTTCATATATGAAAATTGACTATGTTCCATACATTTATTGAAAAACTAATGTGTTCAAAACTCAATAATAAGTGGCATATCCAAGACTCAAGTATAGATCTATGTGATACTGAAACTTGTGGCCTTTTATATTCTATGATGTCCCATTCCAACATTACCAAAGGAAGATCTTGGGGATGAAACATGTTTTAAATGAGGTGTGATTGCAGGGCACAGTCCTGAATTCTGCTTTGCCACTATAACGCTCCTCAGTTCTCCCACCTGTAATAATGTGACACAGAAAAATGTGAAAGCACAGTCCCTGAGAATTTAAAATGTTGCTTTCCATTGGGAAAAAGACATTTTTTGATATGAACTAGAAAAACAAACTTTGTGAAACTTTTATTTGGGCCTGAGAATTTTGCATCCCACTTAGTGAAAATGAGAAGCAATTTAGTATTTGGAAATAATAAGTATGGAACAGTTATTTCCTTAGAAATAAATTTTAGATCTCTATTATTTTTGAAAAGTCATATTTAATTCATCTAATTGATCGCTGCTCTGTCTACAAATAATTGCTGTATAATTGTAATATTCCCCTGTAAGGAACAAGACTATATTATATAAATGTATCAAGTCTGTATGATTTACACAAAGAGGTAAAAATAGGCCTTTGTGGAAGGCCTATTTTCCAATGCAAATATGGTCACCTGCTCTTGTAGTTAGTCTCACCTCTAAAACATTATTGAAGTCTTAATATGTACCAATCACTGCACCACTCCATCATCACACTAATGTGAGATCTGTTTTAGGATTATTCCATTTGCACAGATGAGAAAACTGAGAATCAAAGAGGTTAAGTAACATGCCAGAGCTCATTCAGCCTGGAAGCATGGTGCTCTAGATTAAGCCCATTATAGAGCACTTGCTGCATTTCATTCAGATGCTGGCCCTTGGCTCTGGAGAGATGAGCCTAGCTTCATTCTACATCTGGATTACTTCCAGAGATCCATCTGTGAGCCTGCCTAGCCCCCGCCACAGGGAGCATGGCCCTCCCATCTGGAGAGAATGAAAGGGAACACCAAGAGGTGACTCAGCAGCCCTGACACTCCCTCAATCCGGTGGGAGACAGAGCAAGATGATAAACGGACAGAAGGGCAACTGTAGTACTCCTTTGCCTGTTTGTTTTAATAATAACCTATCAATTATTCAGTTCATCGTTTCCTTCATTTCACTGACTCCTAACACATTTGAATCAATGAGGCAAGGACGAGCAAGTTGTGCGTATGTTCAAACTGCTCAGATGGAAGAGGAATTAAAGTCTTTAAAAACACTTCACTAGCCATGTTCATATTTTTCCTCCTTCAGAGTTATAGATGGATGTGACTAAAGCCTTAATTGGGAAAGATTTCGTGTGATTTATCGCAACAAATATTCTTTTCAGTAAATTTTCCATGTTTTTTCATTCTACCTACCAAGAGCAAAAGCTGTTTAGCAGAACCAGCTGAGATGAAAGGGCTTTCCAAAGAAACAGTCACTTGTGCATTTTGATTCTGTCCTCATTGGAAAGCTCATCTAAGCCACAGAAGGTTTTGTGCATCTGATAGGAAGTTTGCTTAGTGGCTTTTGCCTGCTCTCTTTTATCTCTACAGACACATTTCCCATTGTGTTCTTTTCTTGCTTTCTTCCCCTCACTCACCTCCCATCCATTCTGATTGTTTCCACTGATACCATAAGGAACCCCTTTAGGAAAGGAAGCAAAAGTTTTACCACACTGGGAGTGCAGTCATTAAAGGCTATAATTAATACCTGACCTGGCAAACCTATCACTGCAAGTCCTATCCAAACTACAAAACTGTTGGAGCCTCTTATTGTGAGTCTTTCAAATGTTCTTTTGTAAGCATTTGAGCTCACTGTCATGCTGGGACCTTCCGTTTGGGAAAAGACCCAGTCCCTCACTCCAAGGGGCTGAGGTGTGCCTGGCAAGGACAGTGGGTTCATGAGTAGCACAGCTCTCCCTGGTTAATCTGGAGCCAAGTCGAATTTAGAATGCAATTTCCCACAAATTTCCCTATGATAGAGATCCTAGCAGGCATCAAATTTACAACGAATCTCCTGAATCAAGGACAATAGACTTTCTAGTAAAATGATGTATTTGGAATCAGATCCACTTAAATTTAAATAACAACTCTACCATGAATAACTGAATCTCATTCAACCTCAGTTCCCTGTATGTAAAATGTGCACAAAACCTCCCTAGACAATCTGCATAAGGACTAAATGAGGAAATGGCACCTGGGATAATCTCTGGCAAATAGAAGTCATTCAGTAAAGGTCAGTTTCCTTTTTCCTTCCTTCTGTCTTTCCAGAGCTCACTCAAAGGAGTGTGGTTCCTTAGTGAGAGAATACAAGAGACTCCAATGATACTAAACACTTCAATAGCACCTACTATATTCCAGGCATTATTCTAAGCACTTTATATATTTTAACTCATTTGATTATTCCCCAAAACCTTCTAAGTACATCATCATCTCCACTTTATAAATGAAAAGCCAAGCCCTTGGTCACACAGCTAATAAATGATGGGGCTGTGATTTGACTCCAGGTGAGCTAGGTCTTAACCATCAGCTACCAGGATGCAGATAGGGAGAGAGATTGCTATCTGCAGCAGGAATCCAAGTTTAGAGACTGGAAGTCCTCAGAAAATGGGCTCCATTTGGTTTGCATGCTGTTTTAAAAATCAGGAGAGAATTCACATTTAAATCTTTTATTTCTGACTATCCTCAAAAAACCTGGAAGACTGGCACTATACAGTCCACACACTGACAGGTCACCCAGCTGTTAACAGGTGGCTACCCACTGGACTGAGGTCTCCTGTGCTCACATTTGGTATTTGGTAAAGCCTGCTCTACTTCTAGCCTGCATTGCACATATAAGCTTGTGATCCAGAACGAGGTGATGCTGCAAACAAGGTCTTAGTCATAAAGACAAGAACCATGTTCAATAATGTGCACTCAATGGTTGAAATATTTGAATGACATGAAAGAACAAATGAATATAGGAAAGAGGTCTGCCTGGAAAGCAATCAAGGACCAGGTTCAAACCACAACCCCAACAGAAAGTGCCTGGATAAGATTTTGAACCAGATGTGTAGAAATTGTAAACTCCTTCTATCACCACAGCACCACACCTAAACAAAAAGCTAAAAATGCAAGTTTCCTTGCAGTCTGTGGGGCAAAGACCCATTTGCCTTCAATGTTAAAAGCATCCTTCTTTATTGGCATAGTTCAAAGAGGGAGTCTGAATTTTCATGTGCTACCTAATCCAGACAATAACATCTAAATAATTTGTTTTGTTCTGGCAGCTTTTTAGGCCTTGCTGATTGGCGTGATATTGAAGAACAGCCAGGTATGGAGCAAAATTCTCCTCGAAATCTGGAAAATGTGGCAGGAAAAAGGCATGTAGCCTTCTCTGGCTAAGCCTATGAGAGAAGAGAAATAACCCTGACTTACAAGTAAGGAAACAGACTAAAGAACCTACCCAAGGCAACACAGCCAACAAATGAGTGGTCCAGCATATTCTGAAACCAGGTCTGTATTCTTCCAAGACTTCACACTGCCTCTTTCAGATCCTAGCTATCTGAAAATCTGTTTTAAGAAAGAATCTATGACATCACCATTTTCACCAAAATGATATCACACTCCCTGTATTTAAAAGTTTTCTTAACAGATACATCTTTGGCCAGGAGGGAGTTCTAATATCATTAATGACCCTGCCATTGCAACATGTGAATTTTTGTTTTACCTTCTCAGTTTTATTAAACTAAGACAAGAAAAAGACACCTTTTTATCAGTTTTTATTTTATTATCATTTTATTATGAACCTGCAGTAATGTTGATTATGTTTACAAATCTCTAAGTGAAATTTTAAAACCATTTTCCTCTTCTAATCTCTCCCATCCTGCCTTCTTAGAAGTACACAAAGCATTTCAACCACTCCCAAATTCCCTTTTGGAATACCCTTAATGATTCTGAAATATTTTGTTATTCCCCAAACACCGCCCTAAAGACAAATCATTGGACTCCAGGCTCTTCACACTGCCAAGTTGAACAGAGTTCAAATGTTCTATCTAACCAAACTCTGACTTACAACAAAGCCACATATAGTAGATGATGTGCAAGATATTCCAAAAATACCAAGGCAACATGGGGGGAAAATCTGTGTCAACCAGAAATCTCCCCAAATTTCTCTGCAGTCTGGAATAATCATTTTTCTCAAGCTCCTGTAAACTAATCATAGCATGAATGTGTATGTCCATATAAGTCAATTTTCGTTTTATAATCTACAGCTTAAGTTTTCAAACATCCAAAGCAATTAATGTTGCCAAATTTAAGAGTGTTTCTCTACTTTAGACAGTGGAGCATGCACAAGGAACTGAGCAGAAAACAAACCAAGGAAAATAATTTTGACCTGATAAGAACATTTTTGAAGAATTTTGTAGATCCTTTAAAACACAATATTGCTTTTTGAATTAAACAGTCTATGCTCCAGAATGAATCTGCACACAGAACACAGAAAAGGCATTTTCCAAAAATATGAAGGACGTAGTAGGATTTTCTTAAAAGTGGCCCATTGAAGAGCAGCTTACAGAATGACCCAAGTTGGCCAGGGGCATCTTTTACTAGAAGCTTCACCAAAGAGTACATTTTCCCCCAACTAAGGTTTGACTCCAGATCCAGCTCTTGAGAATTTTGCTAAACTTCAATATGATTCCACCTCAAAGATCTTTGGGAACATTTAAAATTAAGGTAAGTTTCCCTTAACGTTTTAAGAGGCATGTGAACATATGAGCCAGTGGTGTAAGACCACATTAAAAATGATTGAATTTCAAAGTTTTCAAACTATAAACACCTTGAAGACAAGAATTCTTCCCCACCCAATGTTATATTTACAATAATGCATAACAAAGAGAAAATACTTATCAGTACTTGCCTGAATAAACTGAGAAAACCCTCATAAGATCAAGGGAGCAGTTCCCTGTAGCTCTGCAATTTTCAAAGGTTTCATAACACAATCTATCCCCAGTGGCTCTTTCGTTCACTAATTATAAAACCACATAGCCAGAAAGGAAAGAAATCCCAAAGCCCAAAAAGCAGTTTTTCCTGTCCATCAGCTCACATTTACAGAGTTTCAGAGCTAAAAGGGATACTAGAAATTGTCTTTGAACTATCTCATTTTACATATGAGGAAACTAAAATCTCAGGCTAAGTGACAGCCTTGATTATCCAGCTAAGAGGTATCAAAGCCCTTCCCGTTGTTATTTCTAACTTCTCTTCTGCAGTTAACCTCACTACTCCCTGCAAAATAACTACTTATAGACTTGAGGATTTCATCTTTAAACCCCACCTCATCCTACCCCAGAAACCTCACATGACTTCCCTTGGGGTATGGTCACAGGAGTCATAATTTTAATATAATCTACTAATGGCCAGGGATTTTATTCAGCTGATAAGCATGTATTTACTGGGAAAGGTCTCTTCAGCCCACATGAAAATTCAAAATGCTTTATTACTCTTAGATTATTTCATGAATAATTCCAGGGGGAAAACGTATCATTGTTTCCTGTAAATACTGAGGTGGAAGCAAAACCTTGTACTTGGCCACAAGGGGGCAGCGACAACATTTTCTCCTGGATGTTTGCTGTTCTAAACCACCAGGAGCAAAGGGGCATTCTGGGTCCCAGCTTGCCATAGAATCTCCAAAACCACCTTTCAACTGAGTTCTCAGTATGACACAAAACGTTCTCTCACGGTGTTTCCTGAGACTTGTTTTGTCTTTAAACAGATTATTTCCCAACTCCTTTCCAGATCTAGAGAGCCCTCTGTTTTAGAACTCTGCCAAGATGACCATCTCTACAAAGATCTTTGGAGACCAATAAATTGTTAGGCTAATTTGGAAACCCTCAGAAATGTTTTAATTATGTTTGACCCCAGATAAAAATAAAAACAGTAATGATCATCTGATTCCGCCACACTTAATAAAGCTTGTTCTAAGTTCTTCACAGGATTTGCCAAATATTTGCCTCATCTCATAGCCTCCATTCGTCATTCCCATTTTTGTGATATCCTGAAATCTTTCAAGTCAAAATTTATTGTGGAATTTTATCACAGAGCTGAACAGTGGGAGGTCTGATTACTAATAGCTAAATTCCACATCCTTATAGCTCTACAGAAACATAAATTCAAATTTATTTCATCTTTTAGGTGCATGAAGAGCTGGAAGTTAGTCTGAAAAGCAAACGCTGGTTTTATATGTATGTGTGTGCAAGTGGGTGGGTGCAGGCTCACTAACAATTATTGATAATTAGATTGGCTATTCACTAAAATTTTGTAGTTTTTGAAGGTGGACATAAAGATGTATGTCCTTAAAGCTTTTGTGTTTTCCCCTGAACATCCTTTTTAAAATTGTAACTACTCTCCAACCTGTATGTGTGGCCCCATTCCCTGCTGCGTCTTTCTCTATAGCACTTAGCAACATCGGACATTCTTTATATTTTACCTGGTTTTGTTAGCCTCCTTCACAAACACCCCCTCCCCAAGTAGGAGGAAAGTCCCATGATAACACCATAATTTTGTCTGTTTTGTTTAATGCTGATCCTCAAAAGCGTGGAATAGTACTTGACACATTGTAGGAATGCAATAATCCAACAACATGGTGAAATCACAAAAATTAGAGCATTTTTTAAAAAATTTTTTAGTTGTTGCTAGACATTTATTTTATTTATTTATATGCAGTGCTGAGAATTGAACGCAGTGCCTCACACGTGCCAGGCAAGTGCACTACTCCGGAACCACAGCCACAGCCCCGGAGCATTTTTTACTAGCAACTAGCAACTGGTATTACTAAATATCTGATGTTGATGTTTTACTTTAGCACATTTAAGAAGACATCTTGACAACAGATAATTATCCATCCTTTTAGAATTGAAGCACGTTTCATAAAACAAGTGTCTTAAACAATACTTGGGTTCATGATTTATTGCTGAGAGTATCCTCTCGAGTGCTCAGATCCGGCTGGGTCCCATTTCCCAGAAATCAATCAAACCAGGACTGCGAGATCAGCAAACGTGGTCTTTCAAGAGTTGGGGGTGGGGGTTATGGAGGAACTTTGGGCAAAGGAGAAGGAGGGGAGGGGAGGGGCATGGGACAGGAAAGACGGTGGAATGAGATGGACATCATTACCTTAGGCACATGTATGACTGCACTTATGGTGTGACTCTATATCATATACAATCAGAGAAATGAAAAGCTGTGCTCCATTTGTTTACAATGAATCAAAATGCATAGCCGGGCGCGGTGGCGCACGCCTGTAATCCCAGCACTTGGGAGGCTGAGGCAGAAGGATCGCGAGTTCAAAGCCAGCCTCAGCAATGGCGAGGCACTTAGCAACTCAGTGAGACCCTGTATCTAATAAAATACAAAAAAGGGCTGGAGATGTGGCCCAGTGGTCAAGTGCCCCTGAGTTCAATCCCCGGTACCAAAAAAAAAAAAAAAAAAAAAAAAAAAATGCATTCTGCTGTCATGTACACCTAATTAGCCTATTTAAAAAAATAATTTTTTTTAAAAAAGAGAGAGATGTCACAGCATCACACAACAAAGCAGTGGCACAAGGGAAAGAGCAGTGCCCTAGCAATACAGAACCTATAGTTTTAGTTCTGCTGCTGTCACTAACAAGCCAGGCTAAACCATCCAGTTAGGTGCTGATGGGTTTTGCTGTTGTTGTCTGGTTTTTAGTTTGGGGTTTTGTTTGTTTGTTTAATACAGGAGATTGAGCCCATGGGCACTTTATCATTGAATTACAACCCCAGCCCTTTTTATGTCTTAAGACAGGGTCTTACTAAGTTGCTGAGTTTGGCTTTGAACTTGTGATCCTCCTTTCTCAGCTTCCTGAATCACTGGGATTACAGGAGTACACCACCACACCCAGCTACCCCATCCATTTAAATTGTGAATGCTTCAATGTCCACATGCAAAACGTGGGTATAAAACTAACCCCCTACCAATGTCAAAGAATTTCGGAGTCTCCTGTGAAGTGTGAAAGTATTTTAGAAAGTATAAAGTCTTTCCCAAAGTCAAGGTATTGTTAAAATCAGCATTTCCTGTTCTCAGCTATGTAGCACCTACACTTGGTATGACTAGTCAACTATTTTTAGTGGTTTAATGGACAGTCTTAGGCTGAAGACAATTCTATCAGTCAAGTGATATTTGTCAGGCCTTTTTTGATACCCCACCCCTAGACTTTCTTCTTGCCACAGCTGATTTTATTTGATGTTGGCCATTCTGCCCCCTCCTATCTCTAGGATAAATCCTGACTGGAAACAAGATAATCAGTTCACAAGTGCCCCTTCTCTTGGAAGTGTTTTCATGGTAGGTATTCAATAAATATTTGCTGCACAAATGAATGATGAAAGAGCTGTATGCCAGCATTCCCCTAGGTGTAGAGCTCTGCCAGGCCCTTGCCAGTATGTCCCTCACATAATTTTCCCTGATGCTTCTGTGTTCTGCCACCTTTATGACTCCTCATTTATTCCATTAGGCTCTGCAAAGCCAACTGCTTGCCCACCCTGTGCTTGGTTGCCACACCCAACAAATACCACATTCCGCTTGCCATTCTGCACTCCCTTGGGGCAGTTACAGTGATTCTATATCCTCAGGGCCTGCCTCCCTTTGTTCCTGTTCCAGCACATGGCTTTTCTAGGCCACAGGACCCTCACTGTGGTTAACTAAAAGCATGCAGTTTAGTCATGCCTCCCATGGGCAGAGCTCTGGAAGCATACAAAACAGTGTAAGTAATCCCCAATTTCAAAAATGTTATATTTCAAGAGTTTGTTTATAAATAGTTTCTCTAGCACTTGGGAATGCATTTCTGTATACCAACAACCCATCTATTTAAATAGTAATTGCTTCAAAAATCCTCACTGAGCGTCTCCCTACATCGCACTGTTCTTGGCACAATGGAAACAAAGAGAAATGAGACTCAGTCTCTTTCCTCCAGAAGTTCACAGGAGAACTAAGGAGACAGTAGTAGAAGTTAATAATATGTGTAAAAATCAGCTGTCCTTAGGACAATAAGAGCAAGAAAGAAGAGGTGATCCCTCTGCCTGGGTGGATCGGGAAGGTTCCACAAAGAGATATGCCTGCTGAGGCACAAAGAATGAGGAAGTGTGTACCAGGCAGATGAGTGGAGAAGGGTGTTCCTGGAATGTAGCTGTCAGGTTGCCAGACCAACACCCAAGTGTCAATTTAACCCCTACTTTAGCTCTGTTGATAGTCCAACATTGTGTCAGAGACAGAAATGGAACAGGGGTTTTTTGTAGGCCAGCCTGGGGAAACTTGTTTGTATTGGGAGATTAGTCTAAGACCCTCAGTAAAACAGAGCTGGTCCTGGGCTCATGCCAACACACACACACAGCCACTACTGCCAGTCATCAACTAGATCAAAAAACTAAAGCGTTAAGAGGAGAAATTCTTGTGCTTCTTGCAAAGCACTCATCCATTCTGTGAATGGAAGGTCATGAGGAAGGCTGGTTGGGGACAGCATATACAAGACAGGTCCACACCCCCAGGAGCATAACAACTAGCTGTGCAGGCAAGACTTGTGCATATGAAATAACTAAGAGCCCAACGCAGTGACTGCCAAAAGAATGATGCGTGCTATAGGCACCATACTCCTCGCCATCCCTGCCTCCTTCAGAGAATGACTCAGTTTAGTTCAACAAGTGTTTCACATTAAATGCCCACAGGTCTGTTGATGATGTGCAGCAGTATCCTGAGTTTCAGAAGGCAGTCTCCACCAAACTCTGTAAATGCAAATAAATTTTCCTCCCAAAGGTAGGAGATTAAAACAAGTCTGGAAAGACTTGGGGTGGGGGTCTGATTAATAGGATTCTATTGTACTCAATACGGGAAACACATGAATGCTGAATAGGTATGAGAAAGAATTTCCCACCGGTTGGAGCTGTCCAAATTATAATGAACCGCCTTGGGAGGTAATAAGTTTCCCGTCAAGCTGGATAATTACTTGGCAGTGATTTTGTAGGGGTGACGCAAGCATTCAATGACCAGTAGGCTCCCTTCCAATCCTGTGATTTTGTGAACTTCTACAGCTCCCCCTTGATAGCACAATGGATGAATCTGGGAACCCACACTGCAGGGCTGTCACAAAGCTGAGAATTAGTCATGGGTTAGGCTCATTCAGGGTACCAGAGCCCAGTCTGAGTGGCGAGGAAGCAGAAGATGCAAAGACATCACATCTACCAAGAGCCTAACCAAACTCCCAGGTGCTAGTCAGAGCATCTAGGAAGAGCCTCAGACTGCCAAAACCCAGTACTACTCAAAAAGGACCATGGCCATTAGACAAGGGGCATCCCAAGGCAAAGAGCTCACTAAAAATGTAGCCTCTTAAAGAAGAAAAATGCAGGATTCTAAAGTATTTTGAAAGGCTCCTAGGATGCTAGGTCTAGATCCCCACCCCAAGGGGTCCTCAATGATGTGACATTAAGATTCTTGGGAAACTCCAAGCAAAGGTGTTGTCAAAGATGGGCCCAATAAGAGTAACTCCAAAGGTAAACAAGCAGAGCATGGACTAACCAGTCACCCAGGCCTCCTGAGTAGACTATGTGGCCCCAGGATGATGACTGTAAAGGCATAGCAACAGCCTGTGTGTCCTGGACAACCAAGGAGCTGTGTGAAATCCTGGCATCAGGTGGCACATCATGACAAACCACACGGATGTAATTCACAGGATACCTGAACCTAAATCAACGTCACTGCACTGGTGTGGGGTGTCTGTTGAGGCATAGTCAAGTAAGAATAAGAGCCCATGTTTAAATTCCTATTCTACCAATTCTGAGGTCAGTAAATGAGACAGGTTTGTTTGTTTGTTTGTTTGTTTGTTTGTTTGTTGTTTTAACTCCTAGCAGGGCACTGAATTAGAAAAATTTCATCAAGTCCCTTCCAACTGTAAGATCTATAATTCCAATGCACAAAGGAGAACATCTTACAGAAGAAAACAGGTGTCCACAGGTCATCCCAAAGCATGCTTCAACAAACTAAATAAAGCAAAAAAATCTTGATTCCTAAATATTTATCTATAACTTCTCTGGTTTGTTTTGGGTTTTGTTTTTTTCCTTTTTTTTTTTTTCTTTTGGACTAAACTGTGGCTTACATAGTTAAGCCAAATGAATAGAAGTGAAACCAATAAGCCACACACCAGCAGCATTCTTATTTTTGTGGGGAAAAAAAGCAAATATATGCTATTTGATCATGCAAGAGAGATAAATCTACAAAGCTTCCATGGACAAAGCCCTATTAAATCAATAGGGGTTCTGCCCAGTGCCCAGGGAAACCCATTATGAGGAGCCAAATTATTTCTTTTTAAAACACTATCAACTTAACATTACAAATCATTTGCTATTCTCCAGAGAATGGCCTAGTATTGCAAAACTTGATAATTACTGATTCATGGCTGATTTAGGAAAAACATGGGCTTAAGTAATCAGGCCAGAGCACTGCTGCTGACCACAGGGCTGGCAGGAAAATGAGCCATTCTTTCATTATTCCTTTCATGAATGCTTAACATTTTACAAAATTGAGCTTTTAGCATTTCACTAGTGGTTTGATTTTTTTTTTCAAAAGCCTCGGAATATAAAACATAACCAGTTATGTGTTCTCAAGTATCTATATTTTATCTTTTATTCGAGTGTCACTAACCTGAAACCCAGGAAGTTATGAGAAAGTGATTCCAGAAATCAGACTTGGTAATACATGGATTGTTTCCTGTAAAATATCAGCTCTCAGACTCTTTGAAAGGACTCTACAAACACATAAACAGCTCTTCTATAAACTCAGAGAACACTGTATAAACTAGCAGGAAGAATTTAATTGCCATTTTGAGCCAACCATACACACCACAAGTGGCTCATACCTACACGGGGGAAGGCACACTTCTCTCGTGTAAGCTTTGCTAAACAATCGCTTCATCTGACCAGCAGATTACAAGCATATCAGTACATGTTCATCTCCACATGCCCCTGGAAAGATGTTTGCTAAAGGACCTGTAAATCTCCTATCTCTGAGAAAGAAAGCTATTGCCTCTGTGTTGTAATTGTTTTTCTACTTAAAATTAAGAAATGAAGAATATTTTCTTTTCTGCAGAGGAGTTACAGAGAAATTCATGCCAAAATTCTGTCTTACAGATGTAAAGAGACTGCCTCTAAGAGCATACCAAATTTTCTTTTCAAATTGTTTCTTTTTCTGACATTCTGCTTCTAAGTAAATGCTGTCATCAACTTATGTTTACTATCAGTCCTTCATATGCATGTATCACAAAAATATCTAAATTGTATAACTGTGTTCTAAGACACACCATCATCAATGTTCTTACAAGAAAACAAAAGTCCAGTATTTAAAGAGTGTGTGTGTGGGGGGGGAGGAATTGGGTACAAGAAATTTAACACAGGGTACTTTACCACTGAGCCACATCCCAAGCTTTGTTTTTATTTCTTTATTTTGATTTTTTTAAATGTTTATTTTTTAGTTGTAGTTGGACACAATACCTTTATTTTATTTATTTATTTTTATGTAGTGCTGGGGATCAAACCCAGGACCTTGCACAGTGCTAGGCGAGCGCTCTCTACCACTGAGCCACAACCCCAGCCCTAGTTTTTATTTTTTTTGAGACATGGTCTAAGTTGCATAGGGCTTTGCTAAATTGCTGAGGCTGGACTTGAACTTGCCATCCTCTTATCTCATCTTCCCAAGTCACTGGGATTACTGGCATGCACCACTGTGCCTGTCAGGAGTGAAAAATTTAAGTAAGCATTTTAGCAGGGCTTTGGCACAACAGGTACTTTTGTAGATGGCTGATGTGCCAGTGAGTAGAAGAACCCTGTTGCAAGCAACTTGACAATATATGTTAAAATTTTAAATGTTTATGTCCTAGATCCAAAAAGTGTACATAGAAGAATTTTTCAATTAAAAAAGAAAAGAGAGAGAGAGAGAGACTAGGAAAAATCTGTGTGCTCAGATAGTTACTGCAATACTATTTGTAATAGAAAAAAAGAGAAAGAACACTTATGTTAAACAATAAGAAAATAGTTAAGGGAAAAATAATAGTCTCTCCACAGAATACTATACAGCCATGCGCTATACCTATGAACACTGCTAATAACATGAAAATGCTTATAATACCACATTAAAAAGCAGAAGATAAATGTATATTATAGATACATATAAAATATTTGCTTATTACCATGCTTCTAAAACTAAACAAAATTTCTCTATGTAAAAAAAAAAAAGATAAAAGGAAATATTGGATAATTTTTCTCCCTCTTCATTTTCTTTAGTTTGTAAATTTTCTTCAATGATCTCTCAACAAAATATTTAAAATAAAGTAAAAAGAATTCTAAACAGAACTGGATTAGAATTGAGTCTCAATATTCCTGACCAAAATTAGATTAGGACTGACAGAGGTCAGATGTGAAGAAGGATTTTGGTGGAATTGAAATGTGTTGAATTCATTCACAATTAATTTGTTCAACAAATGATTATATACATTGTCTGAGTGAGAGAGGGAATCATAGAAGTTACAGTTACAACAAGAAAATCATCTAATCCACATTATGAAGCAGCAGGAAGAAAGAACCCTGGGGAGACTGAGATGTCATTTAAGAACTGGAATAATACAGCAATGAGAACTCATAGGAAGAGGATCTTTCAACAGGACAGAGAATATCAGAAATGTTAATGATGCGGAGATGCATGAGGTCAAGAAAAACAAGGAGAGACAGAAGACACTTGATGTAACTAGTTACAGGCTATTCAGGAAGTGAAGGAGAGAATCAAATCCCAGAGGGTGAGCAGTGAGGAAAGGGAGGCAGTAGACACAAGGGAGAAGGCAAGGGTCATTTGTTTTGTCCTATACAAATAGAAGAGTTCAGCATGGATTTGGAGGCAAGAGAGGGAAAGAGACAAAAGATTGGATATGTGGCAAGAGCCAAGAGCCATCCTGCCCTCTGCCTGCTCCCCACCATCAGGGCTGCCTACATGTCAGCATCCAGTCCCTCCATGGTCCTTGTATTCATCTCCCAAGGCCACCATGACAAAGTACCACAAACCAGGTAGCATGAGGACAATAGGTATATATTCTTCTGTTTTGCTTTGTTTTGGGGTACCAGGGATTGAACTCAGGAGCACTTGACCACTGAGCCATATCCCCAGCCCTATTTTGTATTTTATTTAGAGACAGGGTCTCACTGAGTTGCTTAGCACCTCGCTGTTGCTAAGGCTGGCTTTGAACTCGCAATCCTCCTGCCTCAGGCTCCCAAGCCACTGGGATTATGGACATGTGCCACTGCACCTGGCTTATATTCTTTTTTTTTTTAATTGCCAGTTTCTTTATTTTTCTGATTTATAAATATGTATACACAATGATTATATTTACATTATAACTACATTACATGGTATCAAATGAATGCACTTGCAATTTAAAAAATAAAAAAATTGATCCAAATACTTCTTTTTTTTTTTTTTTTTTTGTGTGTGTGTGTGTGTGTGTGTGTGTGTGTGTGGTACCGGGGATTGAACTCAGGGGCACTCGACCACTGGGCCACATCCCCAGCCCTTTTTTGTATTTTATTTAGAGACAGGGACTCACTGAGTTGCTAAGTGCCTCGCCATTGCTGAGGCTGGCTTTGAACTCGCGATCCTCCTGTCTCAGCCTCCCAAAGTGCTGGGATTACAGGCGTGCGCCACCGCGCCCGGCCAAATACTTCTAATTCACGTGATTTTATAAGATTCAATTCAAATCGGGTAATTAAATAAAAATAAACAATGTCTTTGATGTTAATACACATTTTTCCAGCTGGTTGAATGATCTATATATTTTCTAATTTCTATAATAACTAACATTTATATCTATTTACTTCTAACAGTTTTCTTCAACAGAAAAAAAAACATAACTAATATTATTATTTACATTTACCTGGTGCCCTGACTATTAAATTTAAGGTAAATAACATTAATCATATGAATATTCATTACAGAAGATACTTATTGACTTATGAAATTAGATGTTAACTATTACACATAGCATCAAGTAATATTAACTCCGTAAATGCCATAGGGTAACATATTTAATGTTACTGATGTTTTCTTTTTTTTTTATTTATTTTTTATTCAAAGATGCTGTCTTTATAATAGTAGTATACATTATAATTCATAATAAACATATAGAGCATCTTTTTACAAAACACTGTTTGTATACAATGTATATTTGTACCATTCAAATCTTCAATCATGCATTTAGAATAAAGACATTCATCTTATTCAACCACCTTTTCTTTTTTTCCCCCTCCATCCCCCCTTGCTCCCTCCCTTCCCCTCCATCCCCTTTGACCTTTCTAGCGTTCCTCTAATCCTCCTATGTACCCTGACCTGACACCACTGTGAGTCAGCCTCCTTATATCAGAGAAAACATTCGGTATTTGGATATTTTAGATTGACTAACTTCACTTAGCATTATATTCTCCAACTTTATCCATTTACCTGCGAATGCCATTATTTTATTTTCTTCTATTGCTGAGTAAAATTCCATGTGTATATGTACCACATTTTCTTTATCCATTCATCTACACTTCAATATTTATAGCAGCACAATTCACAAAAGCTAGATTGTGGAACCAACCTAGATGTCCCGGCTTATATTCTTTAACGATTCTGGTGGCTACACATCCAAAACCAAGGTGTTGGCAAGGACTTGCTCACTCTGAAGGCTGTGGGATATTTCCTTGCCTTTTCCTATCTCCTGGCAGTTCCTGGCAATCCTTGGTGTTCCTTAGTTTATTCATGCATCACTGCAATATCTGCCTGTGTCTTCACATGGCCTTCTAGTGTGTGTGTGTGTGTGTGTGTGTGTGTGTGTGTGTGTTTAAAAAAGAGAGAGAGAGAGAGAGAGAGAGAGAGAGAGAGAAGAGAGAGTCTATTTTCTCTTATAAGGACATTTCATCTTTGGATTAGGGCCCACCCTGATCCAGTATGACTTCATTTTAACCTAACTATTATGACTGCAAAGACTTTCTCAATATTCTTGGGTTCTGGGCAACCATGAAATCTGGTGGGGGACACTATTCAACTCAGTACAATCCTCATCCATTCTCCACAGAGTGGCCATTCCAGTGTGGCCCCAATACATCTACTCTGCTTATGACTCTGAAATCTATGTCCCCAGCCTTAATCTCAGTCCCACTCTCCACACCCATACTGCCCATTGCCCAGTGGACATAGTTTCTCTGGATATCCACAACCCTTTTAAAAAATCATTTCCAAAAGAGAGCCCCAAATCCACAGTCTCCCATGTTTTGATTTAATCTTTGATAAACCCATCTAATCTCCCAAATTAGAAGTATTGGCCTTATCTTTAACTTTCTCCTCTTCTTAATTGCTTCCCACTATATGGGACTGGACAACAGGCTCTGTGGACTCCATCTCACAAGCCTCACTTTGACCTCCTCTGTCCACTTCCATTGCTCAGGCCCTAGATTGAGCTCTCATCCTTTCCTTAGACTATCCAGCTGACAAAATCTTCAATTCAGTAAGATATTATAGAGCACCTATAAGTGCTAGGTGCTAGGCACACCAAGGGAAATTACACACAATCTTGGCCCTGTGTAGCTTCCAGCCTCTTAGCTGCTCTCAGGGCCACCAGACTTAAATGCATTTTCCTATACAATGTTATGTTGAAGCTTACAGTTTTCTTTTGACTCCCCTTTTACTACAAGATGAAATGTAAATCCTCCCCAGACGTGGAAGGACTGCATTCACCATCTACTTCTGCATACATGCCATAACCTCTGGCCCCCAGCCCTTCATCAGTGCTGTGGTGGACTTCTTGCTTTGTCCAGATCCATGCCTGGAAGGAGTGCTTTCTTTGATCTAAAGTGCTGAAAAAGCCCCTTCTGTGCCCCAACATGTCCTTACCTACCTACCTTTAAGGTACAACTTAAATGACCCTTCTGTTCTTACCTCTCATCCGAATTCAACAGGGTTCTCATAATCTATGACCCATGAGACTTCGTTCAAATCTCAGTTTAAGCGTATTTACCACATTGTGTTGATAATTATCCTTTCGCCTGTCTGCATCACTGCAAGCTCCAGAGGACCAGCACCACGTACTATGCATTTATGTTGAACTAATTTGAACAAGTACAATGATGAATACACCCTGCCTTCTGTATCTGAGTCCTATCCACATCCCAGGCGTGGCTCGATCCCATTCCCCTCCCTCAGCTTTCTCAGGCCACTCCATCTGGCCATTGAATGCCTCCGTCCTCTGAAGAGCCACAGCATTTTCCCTCCATCTCACTGGTTTGGCACTTATGACATGGTACTTCGAGCAACTGAAAGTCCCTGTCTTCCCTTTTGCTATACTTCAAAGCTTCTTCTCCAAAGCTTAATCCAACACTTTGCATCCTACTTGGTGCTCTGTAAATATCTGCTAATTGGAAAATCTTTTGGGTGATGGAATCCTAGAGGAAATGAGAAGGGGCAATTGCAAGAGAGATGTCAATTTTAGCTATAGAACAAGTAGGGTATATTTCCTTCCAAAAAAAAAAAAACTAAAAAGGTAAGAAGGAAAATATAGGTAAATGGTAAAGGAAACTACAAAATTCCTGAGTAAGATAGATTCAATCTTATAAAAAAAAATCACAAAAAAAACTTGCTGAGCTAAGTAAGCCACACAAATGAGTATTTCCCATAAGGAGAACAGCAGAACATTATTATGTACACATTTAACTTATCTCTATGAGCTTCATGGAAGGGCGAGAAAGAGCTGTGAATTGTGAATACTTCTGTGTTCTGTCCCACTGAAGGGAACTTTCAGTCTGTGCACAACCTTATAGTAGAAGCAGCTCCTGCCACTGAAGCTGATTGTCAGGTTTAAAGATAAATTCAAAGCCAGGCACGGTAGTGCATGCCTATAATCCCAGTGACTGAGGCTGAGGCAGGAGGACCACGAGTTCAAGCCCAGCCTCAGCAACTTAGGGAGGCCCTAAGCAACTCAGCAAGACCCTATCTCTGATAAAATATATAAAAGGGCTGGGGGGATGTGGCTCAGTGGTTAGACACCCCCTCCTGACCCCCCACCCCGCCTCAGGTTTAATCCCTGGTACAAAAAAAAAAAGATAAACTCAAGCATATTTCTTCAGTGATCTGTTTCTATAGAAAGGGAAACACTAAGTGTATAGAAATTTCTAAGAGAGAGAAGATGTGTCAGTATCCAATGGAGCAATACGTGTGACTTCATATTCTGAAACTTATAAGCAACTTAAGAGACTTTTGAGGATATTGACTTCACATAATTTTTAGACCGTATATTAAGTTCACCTCCTTATCCCTTAGTAAGATGTGACTCCACTGTTCAGGTTAAATGTCCTCTTTTGATACTCAACCCTTCGTGGTACTTGCTTTTTATACTGCTTGTTCAGGGCATTCAGTCCTTATCTGTCCTCCACTGCTGTTAAATTGCTGAATGTTCAGTTGTAAATATGACCACCTAATTTAGACTGTAAGGTTGTGACAGTAAGGCCATCTTAAGCATTTATAACCCACAGTGTAAATGGCACAATACCAAGAATAAAGCAAAAGTGCCTAATTATCAAAAGGCCATTTTATCAATGTCAGTGTTTCCATAATCAAACTCAGATTCTAAAATAAATAACTTGGCTAAAAGTGTGAATCGTATTCCCTGTTATGCTTTCTTGGGTACATCTACAGCTGTCAAATGACTGGCAGGAAGGGAGAGGCTCTTGTTTGACCCAAAATTACTCATTACATATTAAATAATCGAATGTTATCATATTCAATAGAGGAAGGATAAAGAGACTCAGTTTAAAGAGCAATAAAAGAAAAAAAAAAAAGATATCGTCATCAGCATTTTTCTGAAAGATAACAAAGAAGTCACTTGGGAAAGAGGCCCGCCTTCATTAGAGGCCTGACAGGGAGCATTGGAGCAAATGAAGACCCACCTACTCCTCTAGAGAAAACAGAAAATGAGAGCACAATCTCCCAGGACTCATCAACAAAATATAGATGTATGAGGAGATGAATCAGGATTTCTTTGTGTTTAGCTAAGTTATCATGTATCATCTCTAATTTAAAAACAACATTTTTTTAAAGTAAAATGAGCTTTCACCAATGATTCCTAAACCATTCCCTCAGCTCCTTGTTTCATTCATAGAACTCCATCCACAGGCATCAGGGGTCAGATACAGATGGGACAATTACTGGGTGTCATGGAGTTAGAAAGATAAGCTATTTGGATCACTTAAACTAAAGAAATAATAACAGTAACTCTCCTTTACCTCCAGGGTGGGCTTGGGGTCCTGGGTTATTCAGATAATTTGGGCAACACTCAGTATTTATCAGCAAAGACATTCTAAATATGCTTCTGACTCTAGAAAATTATGTGAAACTGTTTCAACATGCTCTCTGATGAAGAGATGTAAGGTTAAATATCATCCCAGTTAAAAAGTAAGTTTGCTGCTATTTTTACTTTATTGGTCAGCTAGCTCCTTTTAACTTGCAGGTCAAAGTTTTTGGACGTTAACACAAATAAATTCACTCTGTTTTTTCAAGCATAAATGATATGCAATAAGCCTCTGAGAACAGAGGTTCCTCATTCTGGTTATGTTTTACTTTCTCGCAAACACATACTCATGCTTAATTGAACTGCCTCCAAGTGATTTTTAAGTATTAAAAGTGAACACAGCCCTCCTTTTTCAAGAATATTTTGGGCAGCTGTTGTAAAACAAAATGCAAATCACTTTTTGAAAAGCTCAATGTGAAATGAAAAAGCACTAGTTAAGGAATCACCTAAACTTTACACTCACATAAAAACAAACTAAAATGAACGATGGGTTCGCATCTCATGACGTTGAACAGGAAAGACATTGAGAAACTTGACAACAGGTTCAAATTTCCTGACCTGCGGGACAAACTCCCCTTTCCACATTGTTCCTAGATTCTATCAGATCCTGTTTTTCTCTCTACAATAAACCATGATTTATCTAGAATGCAATCAGCCAGAAAGTTAAAATAAACAGGATGGTGCTTTACTACGCTCCCCTTCCTATTAATATGCAGGTGTTTATTGACTGCCTACTGTGTTCCTAACACTGTGATGGACATGGTGGATGTCTGAAAGATATCACAGCTGTGGATTTATAAGAAGAGAAAAAACTTCAATTAAACAAGCTTCCTGAAATGTAGTCCATAAAGCAACTTCCAACACAACCATAAAAGAAATACTGATTCACTCTTCTATCTAACATGTTCATCTCTAACTACAGGGCTAGGCAATAACAAATCTCTAACTATAAATGAAAAACACTACAAAACCTAGAAGCACAGAGAAGTTCAAGCCTCTTCCATATTCTTTTAATTTCAAATTATTTCTATTTTGGGGGCTCTTTTTTAGTGTAATGATGCCTGTATTCTATTAATAAAACTAAACTATTGTCCCACATTATAAGTTAGTGAAGAATGAAATCTCTTTTTATCCAAAGCAAGGCCAAGCATGGAGTTTCAAGGGTTCAACAAATAATTCCTGAATAATTGAGATTGTTTCCATAGTACAAAATCCATATAATTTCCACATAGGTCTGAGGCCGTGTAAGTTTCAATTGGAAGTTAATTTTACTTTTAGTACTATGAATATCTAGTTTACATGGAAATAATTCCATATAACAGATAATAGGAAGCTTGATTAAAGTATAAATTTAAAATAGGAAGAAGAGCCCTATAATCTGCCATATGTGTTATCCATGCACCCCCTCTCCATCCTCACAGCCCCCATCCCTGGGGAAATAAGAAAGTCCAATATTCCCATTCCAAATTAATGTGTGTCTGTTTCTAATTCTCTACTAAGCCACCAATAATTATGTCACAAGGGGAAATCCAATATATGCAAGGTTCTGATTTTAGAAAAACAAAAAGAATATATGTATATATGAGGTCAGCAAAAATATTTAGTCCTATTTTAATGCTTCATTTTATGTACCCTGGGACATTTTTAGAACAAAACTATCTTCCACAATGGATGCTGTAAAGTAAAACCAAGTCCCTCCTCTTTCAAAGAGCACAAAGGAAATTAAGACACTTTAAAAAACACAAGCCCCTCATTTTCATGATTGATTTTCCATATTATATAACTAACACATATGCTTATAACTTCTACTGAAAACAATGCTTTTCATTGACAATACTGTTAGCCTTTATTATTTCATACACCCAATTTTGACAAATTATCCAGCTGTTAAGACAACTAGTTAACTCTTTGAGGAAAAAAAATTATTAAATACCGATTTCTCATGTTTCGCAATGATAAATTCAAGATGATTCAAATATTTAAACATTTAAAAAATAAAACTACAAAAAGAAAATATATGTGAACATTCCAATATTCTTCAAGAGGAAAAGTTCCTGAGCTTAACATCAAAAATAAAAGCCATAAGAGAAAATGTTGATATATTTGACTATATCAAAGTATTGAATTTCTAGTGGGTGTGCTGTTTCCAAAGACTGTTTCTATGTGAGATAATTTAAAAAATTCTGAATACAATATTTTAAAACCCTCTTTAGAACATAGCTTACATAGCAAGGAAATAAAGGAATGCTTCAGAAGCAAAAATGATGTAAAAGCTAGATTGGGGGGGCAAGCATTAAAATGTGCAGTTGCCTGCAGGCATTTTTTAAAAATTTGCTGATTTCTAGAAGTTTGGGAATTTCTATTTTAATGTGGAACATAAGACAGGGTCAACAAAAATTAAGATTGATATATTTCCATAAAACTGAAATCTTGAAAGGAGACATTTTTGGTGAAAAAGGTAAAATTTAGAAACAATCAACAACAACAACAGAAATGTCCTCATAACCCACAAAGCAAGGACTAGATTCTGAATGAAGAAGAAATTGCCTGAGAACTCATAACCACAGGGCAACTTTCATTTTGGTGTCATAACAGAACTCGAGTAATCCATGTGGTCTGATAAAAAAAAGTAAAATTTTTAAGGTTAAAATAAATTATAGTAGTTCTTGATTTTGTAGTATCCAGTTGGCTCACAGAATCAAACTGAAATTCTTTCTACAAGAAGGTACCTTCAACCCAGGCCTTATAGACTTCCCACAGATAGAGTTCCAATCATTGTGTGCTCACAAATAAAAATCATGAAGCAATAAAGAAGCAAGACATTATGAAAAAGAGTTAGCTGACCATTATAGTGTTCCTCTAATCCTATGTACCCCCATCCAATCACACTGTGAACTAACCTCCTTATATCAGAGAAAACATTTGGTGTTTGGATTTTTGAGATTGACTAATTTCACTTAGCATTATATTCTCCAACTTCATCCATTTACCTTCAAATGCCATTCTTTTATTCTCTCTTATTGCTGAGTAAAATTCCATTTTGCATATATACCACATTTTCTTTATCCACTCATCTACTGAGGGACATCTAGGTTGGTTCCACAACCTAGCTATTATGAATTGTGCTGCTATAAACATTGAAGTGGCTGTGTCACTGTAATATGCTGTTTTTAAGTCTTTTAGGAACAGACCCAGGAGTGGGATGGCTGGGTCATAGGGTGGTTCCATTCCCATTTTCCCAAGAAATCTCCATACTGCTTTCCATAGCGGTTGCACCATTTTGCAGTCCCACCAGCAATGTATGAGTGTGCCTTTTTCCCCACATCCTCTCCAACATTTATTGTTGTTTGTGTTCTTGATAGCTGCCATTCTGACTGGGGTGAAATGAAATCTTAGAGTAGTTTTTATTTGCATTTCTCTAATTGCCAGAGAGGTTGAGCATTTTTTCATGTATTTGTTGATTGATTGTATATCTTCTTCTGAGAAGTGTCTTTTCAGTTCCTTAGTCCATTTATTGATTGGGTTATTTTCTTTTTTGGTGTAAAGTTTTTTGAGTTCTTTATATATTCTAGAAATTAGTGCTCTATCCGATGTGCATGTATTAAATATTTGTTCCCAATTAGTTGGCTCTCTATTCACCTCACTGATTGTTTCTTTTGCTGAGAAGAAGCTTTTTAGCTTAAATCTATCCCATTCATTAATTCTTGGTAATAGTTCTTGCGCTACAGGATTCTTATTAAGGAACTTGGGGCCTAATCCGACATGTTGGAAATTGGAGCTTACTTTTTCTACTAGGCGTATTGTCTCAGATCTAATTCCTAGGTCCTTGATCCACTTTGAATTGAGTTTTGTGCATGGTGAGAGATACAAGTTTAATTTCATTATAATGGTCAAAGGAAAGGGAGGGCAAGGGAGGGAGCAGGGGGGAAAAAGGGGGAAAAAATGGTGGTTGAATGAGATGGATATCACTATCCTAAATGCATGATTAAAGATCTGAATGGTACTTATATACTTTGTATACAAGCAGTTGTATGTAAAAAAAGATGATATACTTGTGCATTATGAATAAGTAAATAAATAATAATAAAAAAAAAGAATACCCAGGGCTGGAAATCAGTAGAGGACATAAATTGATCTTGCCTTTGAACGATGAATATTTTTATTCCATTGGCATATTGTTCAAAAGGGTGGCTATTTGCTATCTTTCTTCATCTTTTTTTTTTTTAAATCAAATTGGAAGTTGAGCACGTAATCTGGAAATCTCCTTTACTAAATAATGTTAACTGTGAACAGTTGGTGTATTAAAAAATTTTATATATTTAAAAAAAAAAAGAGCTGAATATCCAAATAATTCAGTCAGACTCACAGAAATTGACTGAAAGTGATGAAGAAACAAGAAAAGTATAAAAGAAAGTAGGCAAGTTGAAAAAGGTAAAATATTACTTTACAGGAATGGAACTATAATAATTAATATTAGAAACTTGTAAAGTTAATTATTAAGTTAGGGAGCTAAAGAGAGAATCGGTGAAGAGGAAAAATCTGAGTCTCTACAAGCATCAATAAGAATCAAAGATTGACACATTCAAAAGTCATCAAGAGACACAGGAGACAGACAGCAAGAGGACGGAGATATACCTAGGGCTGAGGTGTAGCTCGATGGTAGAGTGCTTGCCTGCCATGTGCAAGGCTCTGGGTTAGATCCCTAGCAACACATACACACGCACACACACACACACACACACACACACACACACACACACATGAGAGCAATATATATAATATCACAGCCCAAAAAAAATCAATAAAGACAACGAGGAGATGCAACAGAAATGCTAGAATTTTAGAAAGGCATAAATCCTTAGATTTAGGAATTATAACAATAGAAGAGATAAATGAAAATCAATCCATTGTCTAGAATGATGTTAAAACAAACCAGAGAGAAAACAGAAATTATCTATAAATGAACAGGTAAAATGACCACTGACATCTTAGAGTAATAGTGGAAGCCAACCAATCATGGAAAAGTATCTTCCATATTGCCAAATGACAATAACCCTCAACCTGGAATTATATATCCAGAAAAAGTATCTTTCAAGATAAACATGATGAAGACATATTCAGATACACAAAATAGAGAGCTTGCCTCCCACATATCCTTACTAAAGGAACTTTTTTTCCCTAAATACTGGAGATTGAACCCAGGGGTGCTGTACCACCAAGCCACATCCCAAGCCCTTTTTATTGTTTTATTTTGAGAAAGGGTCTCTAAATTGCCCAGACTGGCCTTGAACTTGCAATCTTCCTGCCTCAGCCTCTGCAGCTGCTGGGATTACTGGTGTGCACCACTACACCCAGTCTAAAGGCACTTCTAAAAGAAACACCCTGCAACAAAACCCCAAAGAAAGATCTGATATGCAGGAGGAAATACCAAGAAAAAATATAGTAAACCGGTGGGTAAATTATAAAATATTGACTGCAATGAAAACAATGTCTAATTTGTGGAGATTTTTTTAAAAAATAGAATAAAAACAAAATGAAACAATAGGACAGGAGATGGTTTTTGAAGTTTAGGTGTTATAAGGTCCTCATATTTCTCAAAAGGAGTGTAAAGATAGTAATGTCCTTTGAACATTTTAAAATTAAATGTACAATATAAATTTAAAGTAATCATAAATTAATAGAAATAGTATGTACAATTAAAAACTAGATGACAAAAAAAGTAGAATGAAGAAAACAACTTAACAAACCAATCCAAATTAAGAGAAATAAACAGAAAAAATTAAGACAGAAAATGAAAGTTAAAATTGTAGCAATTAATTTAAAATCAACAATTATCACTATAAATAAAAATGACTATACTCTCTCCTTCCAAGAACATACCAGAAAAACATTTAGCAGAAGAAAACCAGAGACTGACACATTACTACATATTGATAAGCAAGATGATTGATTTCCACACAGGAAAAAAATGAAATTAGATCAGTACCTGTATCAGCTAACTATTATTACAGAACAAATCACTTCAAACTCAGACCCTTACACCACCAATGATTCATTATCATTGACAAGTCTACAAGTCATCTAGAATTCAGTTTAAATCACCTGGGTCCTAGTTAGTCTGCTTGGCTGGGACAACCCTCCTGTTAAGACTAGTGGACTAAGTCAAACCTATTCTCCTCATAGCAATGGAAGAAGCAGGAACACACAAGGCCTCTGAGCTCAAAACTGATGTATTTCCCGCTCATTCTGTTGCCTAAAACACGTCGCAGCACTGATTCCAGGTTAAGAACTGGGGAAATATCATCTAATTTTATGGGAGGAACTTAAAACCACAGGCAAAAGGATATCAGTACAGGGAGGATGAAGAACTGAGGTCAGTGATGTTTACCACAACACATGAAATTATTCATGAAAATTTCAGATGTATAAGTGGACCATAAAAATGAGAGCCAAAATTGTATGCCTTTGAGAAAAGAAACACAGAACGCTTTTGTGTCTTCAGGGTGTAAAATGATTTTAAGCAAGAAATCAAAAGTACAAATCAGGAAGTAAAGCTTAAAAAATTATAACAACAAAAAGGATGTCATGAAATGAAGAGAGGGCATTTTCACACATAAAGCTGATTTAGTATTGCTATCTGAATATATTTTAAAATACCTTTGATCAAAAAAAGAAAAACCAGACAACCAATAGAAAAATGGTCAAAAGACATGGAAAGGTACTCTTCAGATAGACTTCCACAAATGCCCAAGAACTATATAAAAAAAAAAAATTTCACCTCAAAATGAAAATACAATGAGGTAGTATTTTACAATTTTCGCTGATTTTAAAGCCTGAGAATATCAAGTATCGATAATAATGTGGAACAATAAGAATTCACTATCAGTGTAAGTGTGCAAAATAATCCACCCCTTTGAAAAAACAATTTGCCTTTTTCAAAAGCAAAACATATGTGTACCCTATGACCAAACAATACAAATCTCAGGAATACATCTTTCACACATATGCAACAGAACAGGGTTACTTGATTTACTATTATTCAAATAATGTATGTATGTTATTTACACAGTCTCTTGTACAATGATATATTTCATTTTTAAAGTCATGTGCACTATGTTCTGACATGTTGTCAGGCAATTTTTTTCAGTGAGCAAACAGCACAGAATGCACTTACAAAACCTAGATGGGGTAGCCTAGGCTGTATGGTATAGCCTATTGCTCCAAAGCCACAAGCCTATACAGCATATTACTATACTGAATACTATGGCAACTGTAACACAGGAATAAGTATTTACATATTTGAACATAGAAAAAGTACAGTAAAAATACTAGGCAATAAGAGTTTTTCAGCTCCATTATAATTTTATGAAACCACTGATTATATGCAAATCATTATTGACCAGGAAATTATTAGATAAATGTGATTATAGATATTAAATACTTAAAATGTTCATCAAAAACATTACAAACCTTAAAAGGTAATGACAAAGTTTTTAAAAAAGCATATCATATCTAATAGACAAAGAGTTGTTAGATTTTTCAAATCCTACAAATAGGTTTAATAGAAAAGTAGGCTGAACACTGAAAAGACAATCTATTAAAATTATAGATGGACAAGTAAATATGTGAAAAGGCATTCAACCTCACTATCAGTAATGTAGTATAAACCAGAACAGCCATGAATGTGATGCCCTTTCCAACTATGAGAAGGTCAAAGATTAAAAAGAAAAGAGTATAGAATGAAAGATTAGTCATGTTTAACAGGATGAATTGCTTATTAATGTAATATTTCTGGAGAACCATTTGGCCAGAGATCAAAAGCCTTAATATATATGCTTAATGACCTAGGAATTATGTTTCTAGAAATTTAAGAAAATAGTCAAATGTACAAGATTTATGTATAAAGAGACTGGTTAGAAAACTCTAAAAAAAATAGAGCCGGGCGCGGTGGCGCACGCCTGTAATCCCAGCACTTTGGGAGGCTGAGGCAGGAGGATCGCAAGTTCAAAGCCAGCGTCAGCAATGGCGAGGCACTTAGCAACTTAGTGAGACCCTGTCTCTAATAAAATCCAAAAAAAGGGCTGGGGATGTGGCCCAGTGGTCGAGTGCCTCTGAGTTCAATCCCTGGTACCAAAAAAAAAAAAAAAAATAGAATTGGAAACAATTTAAGTTAATTGATAACTAGGGATTGGCTATATAAATTATGGCAATCTATATAATATAACATTATACAAACATTATATGATAGCCTAGATGCCTAATTGTGAAGGAGAATGTGTTGGCAATAATGTTAAATGGGAGAGAAAAATAATTACAATGTAAGAGGCATAGTATGCCTTCATTTACTATATACATATATATTTATACTTATATATACATACATATATAGCATCTATAATATATATTGTGTATATTAGTATTATACATATTACATATATTGTGTATAAAATATGTACTTATATACTTACACATATGCATACATAGAAAGATATTAAAGGATATACTTCAAAATGTTGACACTTGTTGCCACTCAGTGAGATTTTAGATGACTTTAATTCACATCTTTAGGCCTGTCATTCTTTTCTAAAATAATCATACATAATGAATAATTTTAAAAGGAAAATTAAGTATAGTATTTAGAAAAGTAATATTGCATATTAACCATATCAGATAATACAGCTTTTATGAACTTTACACTTTTCCTTATGATGAATCTGGCACTTTTTAACAGGAAGACCTTAAATTTCAAGAAGAGGGACCATGGAGTCCAATATAAGAACATTCAACTATGCTAGGTGATGGAGCTCACCAGTGAAAGTTTTAAATGCCTTATTGAAATGTGGCCACAGATGTAACATAAAAGAGCCAGGAAGTCATAAAATTTAAAATTTGACATCAGGAGAAAATCCTCAGAAATTTAACAAATTTAGAGAAAGTTATCTAGAGTTCATTGATGGCATATGTTAAATATGAGCACCTTATGTAAGACGAGGAATTATTTAACACTATAAATTGTTTTTACATTGTGCTTCCATTATGGGAGTTTGAAAAATCCCCTGACAATACACAGTTAATAATGTAATGAGAAGAAAAACAAAAGGAACCTCAGAGGCCATGGAGATTAGTAATAGAACCTAGGGACTTTCACCACTAGTTCATTGTTTGGAACGTAGCCTAGATCAACAATGACTAAGAATTATAACCTACACTTCATTCCCAGCAGTTGCATGATTCCCTCTCCAGGAGAAAAAGTATTAAATCCAAAGAGCTACCTACCAAGGTGGTACTTCTATTAGTCCCCTGCAAATCCTGTAGAAATGAAAGTTCAATTCTGACTTTTACCCATCTTCTAAATAACTCTACATGTATGAAAAGAGGGAATGAGAGAATGAAAATATCAGGAATGCAGGTGGCTTAAGTATACTAAAGCATTCTCTAATGAAAGGGCAAACTGGATCAATCCAAAGACATTTTTAATGTCATTTTACATTTAATACACTAGCATAAAAAGTCCAATCTTTCTGCTCTTAGGGAAGGCTAAACCCTCCCACTGGGTACCTGCAAGTAAGTAACCCCACTCATACATTTTATACTTTTATATTATTTTGTTATCAAATTAGCACAATTATGCTGCAACTTGCGAACAAACATTCCTTAAACCTCTTTACAGCAAAGACCCAATTAGTTGCGTCTGTTTGACTCGTGTTGGCTTTCATTCAGAGACTGAATTTATGTGGCGAGACCTGTTCTTTCCTAGAGATATGACTTTGAATGGTGGTTGAATAATGGTAAGTATATATGGCTAGGATCCCAAAATATGACAAATTGAGATGATTGCTTGTAGAAATAATTTAAATTCCGCTTGAGAGCATCTCACAGTTCCCAAGGGCCATCACAAACTGTTATTTATTCGTGACTAAATAAGACAAAATTAGTGGGAAGGGGGTTGGGAGCAGGGGTGGGAGGTTATTGGAAGGATAAATCTGCCAGCTATTTAGGGTAAACATAACATTCAGAAGCAGTTCTTTCAGCTAAAAAATGATTTGGTACATTTCTAACAGGAGACTTTATATTTTGGAGAGGGGGTAACTTATCAAATGCCAAGACCTAAGAAACGGATTATGGAATAATTTTACAAAGTGATAAGAGCCCTTAAAAATTCACTTGTTTCAAACCTCTTTCCTACCAAACTTCACAAGAAAATTTTATAATCAGAAAAGAGTGGGCAAAAAGATGAACTCAAACAACTTAAAAGAAAGATGTTGCTAAAATAAAGTAAACTCTCCAGATGTTGGCCTTTTACTTTTTTAAAAAATCAGAGCTCAGGTTTGAAATATAAAAATAAACTACTTTTAAAGTACCAGGTGCTCTTTTAAAATAAAATATTGCTGGAGGAAAATGGGAGGGGGAGAGCTTATTAGTCTGGAAAAGGCCTATAATAAACAACTAAACCCTTTCCAGGCTTTTAGAAAGAAATCTAAAGACCAGGGACCAACCTAAAAACAGGATCACCACAGAAGGATTCAATTAAACACACTCTGTTTCTATAGAATAACACGATTCCGTTTGGTAATATAAATGCTTCAGCAGGTGGGCAAAACACGGGATGACTGTTCAGCTGCTTGTGGATGGCTGAATAAATGAGGTTCCTGACTCTGGTTATGTCTATCACAAGTCCTATATACACCAAGTATTTCAGCAACCAAATGTATCAGGCTGTTTGTATGACAACAGGTATCTGGATCACATTTTTTTAAAGGGGGGTATATTAAACATATTGTTTTTCCCCCCTATGGCCATAGTTAATTTAAGCCAATCTTCTTCATTTTATTTTATCAGAAGACTTACAACGTTTTCCCTTCCTCTCTTAAAATGTCATTTTCATGAAAGCTATTCAAATGTACTGACGTGACTCTGATTTGTGGCAACCAGTAGATTTTTGAGTGATTTGATACTCTCCTGATGTGCAAAAAAAAAAAAAAAAAAAAAAAAAAAAAAAATCAGATGCTTTAGATAGAAAATCCATCATCTAAAATGTGGCAAAATCATAAATCTTCATTTACATGCAGCAATAATTCTCCATAGAGACTCACTCTTGAAGTAGATTGGGATTCCCTGTCCTATATGAGCAGGGGTGGGAGGTTATTGGAAGGATCAATCTGCCAGCTATTTAGGGTTCTTTTAGTTCTTTGTGACCATTTGACTTGAGATCCATTTATCTGCAGAGTTCATTTTTTTCCGGGTATCAAACAAACAAGCCTGACCACTTTAGCAATGTGTACTGACCATTTGAACAATACACAACAGAGGTCCACACAGGCTTAACAGGCAGGTCCAGATCCATCTTGGCTCTGTAGGCCTCTGCCTCTTCATCTGTGCAGTGCACACAGTAAAGATCCTACTTCAAAGCGTCTCCATGATTAACCAAAGCCTAACTCACAGTAAGACTCAAAAATTGTGGGCTCTTACTTAGCCAACCAAGTTACATGTTGATAAAATAACTTAGTGTTAGGAATCTCTTGTCTTGCTATTTTAAGAATATCCTCTACTAATGAACACCTGTTTAAAATTTAAGCGTGTTTCTCTCTTCAGTAATGTACTTCTGTTTTCTTAATAAAGTTCAAAACAGAAGCTTTAAATAATTACATTGAGATTCTTTATCTTGGGATTATCGATCACAGAAAAATGACTGGCAGACCCAGATTTCTGTGGTTTTGAAATTCATACAACTTGGAGGCCCTCTTTTAAAAGAAGAATATGGCATTATCAACACAAAATTAAGTACAGGGTCTTAGAAATTAGAAATACAAAATTAGGCCGAAGGCTGTGCAAGTAAGGCACTCTGAAGTTTCATCAACTTCCTGGTAAATCCACCCCTGATAGCAGTTTTAACATCAGAAGCATAGTCTGTACTTCATTTTTAATACTTATAACCTAAAAGAAGATAATTTGTATAGAAAAGTAGGCAACATAGTACTTATAGTAAAGGTGGGTTTCTTTGCATAATAATAAAGTTTGCAGAACTCTGTTAATCAAATAATTTTCATGTATAAAAGAGCCAAAGAAACCCTATAGCCAGTATCTTTTATAATGTCAAGAATTCTTGTATGAAATGAGTAATCCATTTTTAAAAATTAGATTCCCATGATCTGTTTATAGCAGTAACTGTAATCTACCTTTAAGTTCTCTCAATTAGTCATTACGAGACAGAACTTCATAGGAATTATTGTATCTTGGATGCACCATGATTCTTAAATGTAAGACATTAGCTTTGATTATAAAAGTATTCTTCTTTATGGAGAAAACATTTTTATCCCCTAACATTATTATTTTTTTTCAATATTCTTGGAAAATAAAGGTAGCATACCCAAAGAAAGAGATTTACATTTTCTTCTGTGGCAGCCCACAAACTCTGACTAAGCATGTTTACTTCAGGTCAGCTTCCCCCATTTTCATGTAGTTAGAAAAACAATTAAAATTAACACTTGACAAGAAATTAACACATGCTGTTGTACATAATGGTAAACCTTTCATTTGTTATTGTAATCAACCTATAATTTCATACTAATTCTATACACTTAATGTTATATCAACTTTAAATATTTCATGTAACAAATAACTTCTTAACAACAACCACTATCTCCGCTTCTTCATTTTTTTTATTCATTCTTCAACCTGCTACCCTCTCCACACACACATGGTTCTCTTGAGGTCAAAAAATGGCTTTGTTTCTAAATCTAGTCTATGTTTTTCAATTGAAAACAAACCTACTCAAAGCCCACCTACACCCTGCCATGAAGCCCAAGGGCCTAGTTTGTCAAACAAGATCTTTCCAGACCCAACCCCAGCTTATTTCTCCAGTCTTAATTTTCTTTTCCCCGCTCCTAGATCTCTCTACTCCATTCATACTAAACTTTTTATAGCTGTCTTGAAGGATGAGTCTTTGTGAAGTCAGAGCCTGCCTTCCTTGTCCTCCAGGACTCACCTCCTCTAGGAAGCAAGCACCCCTGACCTCCCAAGGCTGAGTTAGTTGTCTCTTCCTACACTCTCTGTTGCTTGCCCATCATATCACAATTCACCTGCCTGCTTAGAGAGATGCAATGTCCTTAAACATAGGGTGGTAAATAGTACATAATATGCATTCTACAAATATTTGTAGAAAAACCAAAGGGCCAATAAAAATCCTTAAAAAAATGAACAATTTTAAATATAAATAAATAACTAGTAATGAGAGTTTTGAATTTTCCCAACACGAAGAAATGATAAATCTCTTAGGTGATGGATATGTCAATTACCCTGATATGATCATTACACATTGTATCCCATAAACATGCATGGTATGTGTCAATTAAATATTTTTAAACATTAAACAAATTACACACATACATATAGACTTTTCTTTTTTGAGATTTAAGCCAGTGGTGCTCTACCACTGAGCTACATGCCCACATCCCCAGACCTTTTTGTTTTTGCTCTTCAGACAGGGTCTCACTAAGTTGCCCAGGCTGGCCTTAAACTTGTGATCCTCTTGCCTCAGCCTCCCACACTGCCAGGATTAGAGGCGTGTCCACCATGCCCTACTTTACATACACATTTGACTATTTTTCTTTCTATTCTTAAAACTCAATTACTCAAAATACTCAAAAGGTATTTTTTGTATGAAAATATTTATAATGTATTCATTAACATAATTAATTTATTTTTAATTTTTTTATTTGTAGATGGACATAATACTTTTATTTTATTTATTTATTTTTATATGGTGCTGAGGATCAAACCCAGTGACTTACACATGCTAGATGAGCACTCTATCACTGAGCCACAATCCCAGCCCAACATAATTTATTTTTAAAAGTACAAATTGGATTTTAAAAAGTCCAGTAATCCATGTTTTTCAAAATATTCAATAATTAGCACCAACCACTCTTTTATAAATTTTTGGTTTACTGTGGAACTTAGATTATAATCTTATAAAGCAAAATCCCATGTGAAAAGGAATAATTGGAGAAGTATTGATGTTCCAAGAAGATCCTAAGGTATTTTATAGAATATTTTAATTATTATCAAACTGGTATATGTAAATAGGTTTTAAATTTTAAATAGTGCTAAGCCATTTTTTAAAAGCAATTTCTTTCATGTTCTTATTCCCTGAACTCTCCAAGTGCCATGGGGGTCCTCAGATCCTTTGAGGAGTTCCAAAATGGGCTTCATGTGTGTTCATAAGCCTTTCTGTCATAGTCACAATGGGGCAGTTACATCAGGTTCTCTGTCTCTTACTTCAGCCTCACCAGGTGAATCTCCATGCCCCTAAGCCCCTTGAAGGAATCAAAACTGCCAGAGAGGTTATCTCCACGTAGACAGAAACCCAGCTTCCCGGGATGCCCAGAAACAGCAGTTTTGATTCCAAAAAGTATTTAATAATTTCAAGTAAAAAGCATTAGCAGTTAGCCAGAACATAATCACCTAATTAAATCTAATCACCAAATTAAACACTGGTATCTCTGTCTAGTAGTAAAAGCAATGATTTAGTCTGCAGTACTGCCCATAAATAATTCAGTTATTAGGCTTTATTTTTCACAGAATTTACTGACCTAATGGGCTACTTGCCGATCAAATAGTAATGGGCCTTATGGTGATTTTTATAATTTAAGAACGGTCTATTAATCAGTTTCAAATTATTTCTTTTATAAATGTTATTTTCACAAATTGGAGGTTAGTTAGACTTAATGCATTACTATAAGCACAAATTATACCAGAAATACAAGTTCACTTTAATTTGGGGAGAACTTTTGAGTTTGTATCTTAAAACATTCTGTGTGTTCTAAGATCTCACCATTGTTCAAATGAAATAGGGACTCAAAAGAATAGGCACTTTTAGAAATGTTCACTTTAAGAGATCCAATTGCAAAGACTCAAACAAAAGCGAAACACACTCAGAAAAGGAACCTGATGAGCATTCATTGAAGCTAATCGCTCTCGACAAGGGAATGGGAGGAAGAGAGCAGTTTTCCGAACCATATCCTCAAGTGTGTGTTCCGTGAGATTCTTCAACTAAGCTATAGCTTCTAAGACTAACCTAACTCCTCATTCAGCAATTCATCCAACACATTTTCGTTGAAAACCTCTTCCATGGATCTGACACAGAAGCAGCAGACACTCCTTTGTGGAGCTTAGAGTCACAGGTAATGAATGTTTGACAGCAGCTTATTACTGCAATAAATAAATAAATAAACTGAATTGCTTGACTATTACCCTAATAATGTGCCTTAGCACTGTTTGTGATAAACTATTCCCCAAGCCTGGATAACTATCTTTTGAGTGTGTATTATGTGTCTCAAAAGATAACAGCCAGTATTTTCAATAGATTCATTTCCATCTAGGGGAATAAAAGTCCACAACATTATGAAATGTCATCAACTTCTCTCTTTTATTCCCCATCTGCAGCCCTTATTCTTTCTCTTCTGTGTTTCCCCCTCCAGTGCCTCTGTTGGATAATTACACCACAGTTACCTGGTCTCCCAAGAAAGAAACACAAGAGTCACCTGAGGTTTCTTCCTCCCACCATCACCAGGTACTGAACATCCCACTCCCAACACCCCTTACCTCTGGCATCTTCTCTCCACCCTTTATCTGAAAAATTCAAATAGTTTTCTAACTGCCATGAACCTCACACCTCTCCTAAAAAATCACCCATCATCCCTTCTTCCAGCAATGTAAAATTTATAGCATTTAAGTCTGAGTCATCAATTCCCTTCCTAAACTCTTTACCAAGGCCATCAAGTCCAAGTCAGACACCCCTCAGGATCCACAAGATCACCATTCTTTGGGTCTTCAACTTCACCTCTCACCATCTGCCCAACCTTGCATCTGTATCCAACCCTTTCATCTATGACTTTAATGACAAAACCCTATCTTCCTGTGAAATCTACCTTAAGCATCAGTTGCTCTAGTAATCTTTACTTCTCAGAATTAAGCATTGTCCATCTTCCCTTCCATATAATAGTGGGACAGAGCAAGGACCTTCTTTATATTCCTCATACCCAGACCAGGGCCTTAAACATAGCAGGCTCTCACAAAAGTCAAGACTGAGTGGAAGGATAAATATTACATGGGACAAGAATCAAGAAAACAGAATTCCATACCCAACTGGACTCTTCAATATCTGTGTGCACCTACCTACCTACCTGTCTGTCTGTATCAGGTAAATTTCCATAAAACAGAAGAGTGGAATTGGAGCCTTCAACTCTAAAGTATAATAGTAAAAAAGAATATGAGTGGTTTAAAAGATCAAAGAATTAGAGATATAGTGTGTTTCTGTTTAATGTTGTAATGCCTTTGATGAGTATGAAAATATGGGAATGAGAAGTGTCTAAAAAATGATCATTGGGGTACAATATAAAAGACAGCAATTCAGTTCCCTTTACAAGACTACAGAATGCTTTGTTTCATTTAAATGGACCCTAAACTAGTCCAACTTCAGTTTTCAATACCATTTTTAGAGAAAAGAGTGGGAACAAAAAGGAGAAAGTTACCCCCATTTTCTATGACTCGGTAATTACCTATCTCATGTAGATGCAGTAATATTGGTCTAGGAAAAATGGCCTTCCTTGTCAGCTAATAGAAAAATAAATGAGGGCCTAATGATGCTAGGAAGGAAAGAAAAGCAGCAGATGATATGGAGGAGAGGAGAAAGATAATAGAGATTAAGCATAGCAAATAAGCGCCAGCACATAGCACAAACAGCAAAATTTTTTCCAAAAAAATCCCAAAAGAAGTCTAGAATTAGAAAATGTTCAAAAGCTCTTCACTTTGTGATCTAAGTTCAAACACCCTTTCTATCTTCATCACCAACTAGTAGCTCACTCGTGCAGACCAAAGTATAATTTGATGGAGAGATACGTATACCTTGTTCTCCACTGAAATTCAGACATATGAGTTTGTCTGATGAGCTAATAGGGTAGACCTGCTGCAAGGTGATTTTTATTGGGAGACTGATGAGCATCAAGGGAAGACCCAGCTTGATCCAATGATAGACTTGGTCATTGCAGAGGAGAAGAGGTAGCCCTGGACTGAGCATGTTGTCACCCAGATTTTCCCCCTGGCCAATGCCTTGTATATTGATTCCAAAGGAAAGGTTCTTGTGTGAATATAGACTTGAGAAGCTGCTTCTGCTATTGACTATGTAAATACTGATGTCTGATGCAATGCCATGTTAGTGTCCATGTGACACCTCACTTCTGCATGAGACCAGAACATTTTCAGAGTACTAGAGGTTTCAGAAAACATCACTTTAGAGTCTCAGGAGCTGCAGCACAAACTGTGGGAGCCAGAGTGTCCAGTGAAATACTTCAGACTTGTCCTCAGGAGATACACCATTTTGCAGACTCAGCAGCTTTCAGCTGTCAGAAGAGGTGAGAAGAACATATTCATGAGCTCAGTGTCCTCCACACTTGCCCTTTTCAGCAGGAGAGACTTTGGGACAGATGTTGTGTGGTAAAAAAAATGGGTACAAAAGCCAAAAACATTATTGTTCTCAAAGGTGGCCTGTCATTCCCCAAAGTAACTTCAGGAACAAAGAAACTAATGAGGCGAGGCCTGCCCTCTAACAAGAGGCCTAGGCTAATCTTGTTCTCTCAGACCCTTGACTTGATGTTACTGGGTCTCCATTTCCTCATGTCTCTCTAATAAATGTGTGCATATGGAGAACCAATTAAAGTCATCCTACTAAGTGTTGAGGATAGCAAAATTGATATGACCTGGTTCTACAAGGAGCTTTTAACAGTGAGAGAGACAGACACATAGACCCACATATACATATACATGACCTATATACTATAGGTCAAGGGGCATACATGTAGTGCCGTCATAGTGTAGACAAGTATTTAACCCAATCTGGAAGAGTCGGAAAATAGGATGGATAATTTTCCCACAAAAGCCAGATTTTTCAATCAACTAAAATGGAGCATGATTATTATCGAGAAAACTATAGTGGTCCAATTCAGTGACGATGAAAGCCTCGGACTAGAGATTGTTCATAAAGAAATCCCAGCACTTGGGAGGCTGAGGCAGGAGGATCATGAGTTCAAAACCAGCCTCAGCAATGGTGAGGCACTTAGCAACTCAGTGAGAACCTGTCTCTAATAAAATACAAAAAAAAAAAAAAAAAAAAAAAAAAAAAAGGGCTGGGGATGTGGCTCAGTGGTAGAGTTCAATCCCCAGTACCAAAAAAAAAAAAAAAAAGAATATCAAGTATGAACTTTATAAAACATTACACGTTGGGAGGAAATGGTCAAAATAATTCAATGTTGAGCAAGGATAAAATAAAAAATAATATATAAAAGCATAGGCATAGGTGTAATATGTGTGCTCCAAAATATGCACTTAGAATAAACACAGAAGGAGGCTGTGTGTGCATATAGACAAGTCTGGAAACAAAGAAATATAACCATGTTAAGAGCTGTTGTTTCTTGAAAATATTTGTCATTTTCATTATAGAAGGTTTTAATTTATAATCTTTATATTTTTCTGGGGTTTTTTGTTTGTTTGCTTGCTTATTTTTTAGTTGTAGTTGGATACAGTACCTTTATTTTATTTATTTATTTTTATGTGATGCTGAGGATTGGACCCAGGTCCTCATACGTGCTAGGCAAGCACTCTACCACTGAGCCTCAACCCCAGCCCCTATACTTTTCTGTTTTACAAAATGTCTACATTAAGCATATATTGCTTTTATAACAGCATCTCAGACCATTTTCTGTTGGTATAACAAAATACCTGAGGGGCTGGGGTTGTGGCTCAGAGGTAGAGTGCTTGCCTAGCACTTGAGCAGTCCTGGGTTCTATCCTCAGCACCACGTAAAAATATATAAATAAAATGAAGGTATTGTGTCCATCTACAACTAAAAATAAAAATAATTTTTAAAAAAGAAATACCTGGGACATAGATATTTATAAAGAATAGAGGTTTACTTAGCTCACAGTTCTGGAGGCTGGGAAGTCTAGAAGCATGGTACCACCATTGGCTTGGTATCTGGTGAGGGTCTTCTCACTGCATCACAACGTGGCAGCAGTATCACATGGTGAGACACAGCAAGTATGCCAGAAAGAGCTCATTTTTATAACAAAGCTACTTCCTCAATAACCTTTTAAACCATTAACCCATGAACGGATTAATCTACTCATGAGTACAGAAATACAGAGCCCTCAAGACCAGATCACCTCCCAAAGGTCCCAACTCCAAATGCCATCGACATAGGAATTTGGGCATTAAGTTTCCAACACATGAATATGAGGGACACATTCAAATCATATCAACCAGGCAAAAACAAATAGTGTTAAAAGTCACTAGGAAGAAGGAAGTTACACAATGTTTAGAAAGATTAAAAATGTATAATTATAAAATGTTGGTAAACCGCTGAAAATAAGTTCCAAACCAAGGTTGTTATGCTTAAAACTGTTGTGACATTCCTTTGGTACATTTTGAAGAAGAAAGATAGGTCCTATTTTTTCTAAAATATAGCTTATTCACATATTATTTTTAAATTGATAGATATTTGTTATTAATTCACTCCATCCTAGAATTTCTGAAAGATTTTGAAAGAAGATTAAGTGATAAAAACTCAGCATGTGTATACAGAACAACTCCTTTTTCTTCACTAATTAAATAGTGAAAGAAAAGAATAATCCCTTTATACAGCATTGGAGAAAGGAGAGAATAATCCCTTTATATAGTATAAACTTATATTCAAAGTCAGTCTTCATAATGCATACAGGAGAAAAAACAACCATTCATTCATACAATTTGCCAGATATTCAAACCACCTATAAGAGTAGTTTAGTCAGTTTTCTGTTGCTATAACAGAATAACTGAGACTGAGTAATATATAAAGACAAGAAATGTATTTCTCTAGAATTCTAGAGAATAGGATGTCCAAGTTCAAGGGGCAGCATCTGGTGGAGACTCTACAGAGTCCCAAGGCAGTGCAAAGTATTGTATGGTGAGGGAAACATGCAAGAGACAGAGCCAAACTAGCATTAGTAACAGATCTGCTCTAGAGATAATCCCTTAACCCATTAATCCATTAGTGGATTAATTCATTCAGCGGGGCAGAGCCCTTGTGACTTTATCACATCTTCAAAGTCCCACCTCTTAAGACCTCACAATGGAGATTAAACTCCATCATGAATTTTGGTGGGGACATTCAAACCATAGCAAAGAGTAAACTTAAGTGTCTGAGTTTGATCCATTGAACCATGAGCAGTTTTATTTCACACACAGTGCTTAACACAGTCTCTCCAAGCTACCCACTCCATAAAAAGATGAGAAGGATGAAGACAAAAGTGTCTCTATGAAGTATCTTTACTGTTCATTCTGCAAACATCTGTTGAGTCCCTACCAAATACCAGGATTGTGAAATTGATAAAACAACCTATTTCAGTTCCCAGATACATAGGGACTGGGCATTAGTATAGACTGAGCTCAGCATCCTAGGAACTTGCAGAAGGCAGATATGAGGGCCACTTGCCCAAGATGTACAGACAACAGTATTGAACAAAAATAATGCAAAAGATAATCTTTAGGTGAGATATCAAAATCAAAGCCAGGCTGTCCAAGTGAATTGTCTGTCCAGACAGTGGAAGAGGACTCCTAGCAGGAAGCAATGGCACAGAAACCCAAACAGTCATGAGAACTTTTGGTAGAGGAACAAGTGGAGAAATATCCTGAGGCAAAGTGCTTTCTGCAGAAAGCTGCTAGGGAAGTGGACAAGCACAGCCCCAGCCTTCACCATCTCAGCCTGGCAGAAGAAAGAGAGAGCACCCATTCAGTTCCACACATGCACTTATTAGCTCCACCCAACAGCTCCCTCAGGGCTGGAGACACGCCTCAGTCAGTGCCCAATGTGTGTTAGATGGATAGATGATGGTGATGAGGATTAATTGTGTCAAATAGACAAGGGAGGCTACAAATAAAGCAAGAAGTCAGGGAAGCAAGGAAGTGGAAAGCTCCAAAGATGAGGAGTCAACACCTGTGGACTCAGTCCCTGGCTCTGCCACCAACCAGTGTTAACTTGAGCAACTTAAGGTCAACTGCAAGTTTCATGATGGAGGAAGAGCAAAGGGTTACTCAAATCCCCCCTTTTCTTCTCTCTCCTTTTCACTATAAAATGAATCCATCTATTCTTTAAACAGATTGGAAAGCCCTTTCTGATCCTGTCATTCTTCCAACTGAAATGAACAAATTCATCAGTGTTTTATAACTCTTGGCCCTTTAAAAATCAACTATGATGAAAGTATCTGCTTGAACAGAGATCTTAAAGGAAAAAAAGAAAATCTTAAATCCAAGCAATATCCTTGCAATCTCTCTCTTGTGGATATGTAAACTTTTAACCTCTTACCTTGAATAGAATTTCCACATTTGCCCTATTTAATCAACAGTAAAAGTCAGATATGTCATTCCTTATATTTTATCCATTAGCAGCATACTATAAATTCTAAGTAGAAAGGGATAATTTTTGCCTTTCCACATTCTACAGTGAGATAGAAATTAATGCTAGTCTATCAAAATAATTTATGTTTTAAAATTCCTTAAAGAGCAGAGAGAGAATAATAATGTCCATCCCATTTCTAGGCTTCAGTCTCAGGAGTTCCACTGGCATAACACATGACATGCTCAGGAAAAGAAAGTCATAAATCTATCTTACTAATGCTATTACATATTTTTTAAATTATAGTTATCAACATACACAAAGTCTTTATGTTTTTTGTTTGAACCATTGTTCCCTAAAAATCAATTTAGATATTTTCAAAGAGATTTTTAAAATCTATCTTGTACCTATAGTCAGTATCAAATATAAGATTAAATATTCACAAAAGGACAACTGAGGAGCTTCTCTATTACAAAAATCCACAATATGAAAGAAAAAATTATTCAACTAAGGTAAAATAAAGTTGGAAATCAACAAAATAATATGGAAAAGTACCAAACTGGCAAAAGGAGAAGAGTGATGATCTAGTGATTTAAATTACACGTTGAAATAAAACTACTAATTTTCAGAGAGTATTATTTCTAATTTCATGCTCCATAATATAATCATCTTGAAACCCCATCAGCCTTGATTAGCCAAATGAAGTTTCCGGAAAAGTTCAGTTTGAAATAAGGAGGAAGGGATTTGAAGCCGAAAACAAAATAAAGCTTCCCATCTGTGTCCACATCTGAGGTTGTTCTGTAAGATCTGATAACTTGTTAGAAAGCAATCTTTTTTTTTTTTTTCAAGGCAATGGATTTACATCATACATTTTTATCTCTCCAAGGAAATTCTAATTACTGGTTCCAATCATTTCTGATTGATTTGACTTTTATTCATCCAAGGTATTCTCTGTTCAGTGATGAAATCAAGCCTCTAATAAAATTCCAAAATTTTCAGAACAATTTACAAGCTCCAGATGACTGAAAGTTTTCTCATGTTCATTTGGCATGTAGGAACAGAGTTTCACTGAATATATTCTGAAGAATGATGCATCTGGCACTCACTAAAACGAGGAACTTACCAATGACATACTCGAAGCCAATTATTGTCACAGAAGTGCAAATTTGTCAATATTCTTTGAGGTCCAAGCTTCAGTACAACCACTACCTATTCAGTAAGTCTTCCAACATCCAGGCCACCAGTCCCATGGGTTTGTGCTTAGAGGTTGTTTTAGCAATAGATTAAATAAGTACACAGTATCTTCTGTGTACAAGTTTGTAATTATTTAAGTTTTTTTTTTTTTTTTTTTTAAAGAAAAGATTTAGCATCTGTTGAAAGCTCTCTGAAATTCATCCTTTCTTTTGACCTTTTGGACTCCAATTCAGTTAGAAAAGACAACTTACAATCAAAGAATGTTAGCAACCATCTCTTCCAAGGCATTGTTTCAATCATGGTAAGTATATCAAAAATCCATATGTGCAATTAACACGAAAATATTTTCATGGATAATAATGGTAAATTTAGCTATTCAAAAACATTGAATTTTTTAAGCATCAAAATGAAAGCAGCCCAAGAAAATAGATGACCAGCATTATTCTTGAAAGAGTATATAACAGGGCTATTAGTTGTCATTGATCAATTTTTATCAATTCTCTAAGAATACTAGCATTTAACAATGAAACTCTTTCTATAAAAGGCTCCAGCCTTGGCTTCTCCTCCAGCACCTTCATATGAAAAGATACTTTTACAAACCAAGTGGACCCAACATTGCCTGGTTTGACCACCAAACCAGAAATTATTGGCTGATTTGGTGATTCATGTCTTGGTCTAAGCATGCTGGGGATACCCACTGGGGTCCTTATTAGACCCAGTCACTCTACATCACTACAAGTCACTCTGAAAAATGAGTCACACTGATAGGATGTTTGATTCCAACACACGTGCCAACACACACTACACAATGCATGCTCATCAATATCTGTGAATCTCTTCTGAAATCGTCTTTTTTCCCCCACCAAAGAAATCTTGAAATCTTTACCATCTCAGCTTCCCATAAGCTCAGAGTAATGTATCAAGGTGAATTTATTGCAATCTCCAACTTTACCCAGCTCCATCTGTGCATCCAGCTTAAATCTCTGTGGTTATACCCCGTGGAAGAAATCACTTGTGCCTCTGTATGGCCTTGTCATACCAAGTTCAGTTGGTGGTCAGGAGGGAGCATTGCAGATAAATATTCAGAGCAGGAGTTCTGGCAGCCTGAGGGTTCCAAGGTGAATGCTTGCTCTGCTGTTCCCTAACTGTGACTTAGGGCAAGTTCCTTTGCTCTGTGCCTCAATTTCCTTTTTAGTATAATGGGGATAATGATAGTGCTATTAAGTTAGCACACATAAACTGATTATTATAGTTTCTGGCACAGTGTAAATGCCACATGAATATTAGTTATTACTACTTATTGTTATTAAGGAAATATAACTGATCATATTTTAATTTTTTAAAATTCAAAAAGTCATACATCTCAAAGCCAGTGATTCCAAAAATACCTTTATCTGAGAATATCACTCATTATGGGGACACACATTTCCATTACCAGTCATCAAACTGCTGTACAATAAGTATCCAGACTTTGTTTCTAAATAGCCCATAGATGAGAGATAGCAACAAGCAAAATATGAAGAGAAATTTCAAACTGAATAACTTATACTATCATTCAATAAATCTAATTTACTAAGTTCATGGCATAAGCTGATGAATGATGAGATATCATAATGAATAACAATAGCAGTAGTTTTATCAAGGAACTCTACTCTGGACTTTATGTGCATTTGTTTATTCAATACTTATAAAACCTTGATAACATAGGAACTACTGTCATACCCTATTCTACTAATTAGGAAATTGAGGTCCAGAGAGGTTAATAAGTAACCTTCCCAAGTTCACACAGCCAGGGAGTTACACAGTCAAGATGTATACACAGCTTTGCTGGCTCTAAGCCTCATGCTTCACCACCACCTCATTGAGGGGTGTCTTAGAGTATGTCTACCATTCCTCAACCAAACATTGTGGCTTTAAGAGATTTCATGTTATGACTATCAGGGCCTAGGTACATGCTCGCCCATAAAGCCAGGGGGAAAATAAACTCCATGCAAATCACATAGACCAGAAAAGTTCTAAGCCAAACCATGGTGGCTGGATTCAACGATACATAAGTATCATCCAGTCAAAGAATAAAATGAAAAAAGGGTTCATGAGATGCCCCTGCTCTGGCCTTCTTTGTAGTTCACACTGGCTGGCCTGAAGCCCAGAAGTCTTGACATCCCAGACTGTCTTCTGGTCACAAGGGCAGGAATAGTACTGTCTCTGTCTCCTCTTTCATCAGCACACTGAAACAACTGAAACCATTTCAAAAAAGCAATTTTTTGCCATAGCACCGGGCCTAATGGCATGGCTAGGTTCTGGGCCTTGATATGCTTGTGCTAGCACTGGCCTAGTCCCCCATCTATACTTTAGGGTCTATGAATTTTCCTTTGGTGTGCACTTAGGGGTATCTAATGGATGGAATTGGTCAGGGCCTATAAAATAAGGTTGGTTTCCAAAGGAAAATCAGGATATTGTCACTAGAAGAAGAGAGAATAAATGAGGAACAGGAAAAACAATGTAATGACCTCAGATAAGCATGATGTGATGGCGGCAGGTGAGATACTATAATTATTGCAGAAAAATAACATAAACGTGTGCAGAACTGACTCAAACAACCTGGGTGACTGCCAGGGCTCCCCACAGGAGCATGGTAAAGTCCAGGCAAGATCTCCTGGATACCTGTTCCATACTTTTCCACTACTCACACCTTCAAAGTTTGCCTGGGACTGAGAGGTTTCCCAGGACAGAGAACTTTCAGTAAAAAATAGAAAAGTCCTGGGCAAGCCAGGTCCCTATAAATCACCATGTAACAGATCCATCTTTAGTGCCCTCTTACTGAATTCATATTTTTTAATAGATTTCAATTTTCTACACACAAGGGAATATTCTTAATTAGTTTTGAACCATAGGATTTCTTGACTCCATGACTCAAATAAAAACCTATGTCGGATCTTGAGACTTCTGATTATTTTCAGTGAACTTTCAAAAAGGTAAATATTAGAGAAATCATATAATAATATTTTGTGTGTGATATTTACAATGTAACAACTAGCAAATTGGGAGCACAGCATTCCCATATTAAAGGTATAGTTACTTTTTTATTTATTCTAATTAGTTATACATGACAATAGAATGCATTTTGATACCTCATACATAGATAGAGTATAACTTCTCATTCTTCTGGTTGCACATGATGTAGAATCACACCAGTCACGTAATCAATATACACATAGGGTAATAATGTCCAATTCATTCTACTATCATTCCTATCCTCATTTACTTCCTTCACTCCCCTCTGTCTAATCCTAAGTACCTTTACTCTTCCCTAGCCCCCCACCACTAGTGTGAATTAGCATCCGCTTATTAGTGAAAACATTTGCTCTTTGGTTTTCTGTGACTTTTTAAGTCACAAGTAGCCAAAGTTGTCTTCTTGAGGCAGTGACTATTAAATGGAAAAGTCACACCTTAAATCTTTGTAAATCTTTTAAAATCACACACACACACACACACACACACACACACACACACACAGTAGACTGAGAAGCTGCTCCAAGTAGAAGTAGCTGAATGCTCAGCTCACCCAAGGACAGAAAGGCTGGGAGTCTCTCCCAAGAAATACTCCAGGCCTGTCATTTTGGAGTGCAGGGCCCAGGTACAACACTTGACCAGGGTCTGAGTTCCCACAGAGCAAGTCTTCCTCAGCTAGCAGTAAATACATTTTCTGCTACAAGGAGCAGCTGACTCAAACTCCTTAAACCATGAGGAAATATATTATCTGGCAAAGCTAGAGTGCAGAAGTAGGGCACTGTCCATTTTTGAGTGGTTCAGAAGCCACATGATGACTTCCATGGTCCCTAGGCATCCTTGCCCTCATGGGCCCCTTCCATCATAAATAATAATTAATAATACTACTAAGAATAAACAACTATATTTTACAACTACAATGGTATAAAGGAATGGAAGGATGAATCTATTTTCTTCTGAGTTTAAAAGAAATTAAATCATCATGGGGAACCCCTGAACGTATCATGAGTCCTGGGATATGTGAGACTCAAGTTCTTTGTGTCTATTGACCATGGACAGTAGGTATCATCTGTGGGCTCAAGCTGGCTCCAGGCTGTACCATGGCTGCGAGGTGGCAACCGGGGCAGTGGGTTCCTTTGTTCCCCTCCACTGTCAGCACGGAAAGCCTTTCCCCCAGCTACAGCAAAGAGCCCCTTCATTTTAGTTCTTATTGATCCAGCATTGGCATTACATGGCCTACACCTGATGCAGCAGCCATAAAATGTCAGAGCTGACTGCATTACTTTTAGACTAATCAGGAGACACCCTGGTGTTTGGAATGGGCACAATACCTAAATAATATTTGGTTGTGTTGGAATGGAGAAATGGTCTACTACAGCTCCCCACACCAGAACTTCTAGCGTCTAAAAACAATCATTCACATGTATTTGATATTTTCCAGGGGTTTCTTACTCAATCCTCAAAAAAACTTTAAGAAGTACAGACTGGTATCCTCCCCATTTTACAAAAGCAGGAACTGAGGCTTAGAAACCATAAAAAGTTTGCCCAAGGCAGATTTCTTAAACAGAACAGAAAAGGATGACATATAAAGAAAAAAGTAACAAATTGAACTTCATCCAAATTAAAAATGTTTGCTCTCCAAAGACAGAATTAACAAATTGAAGAAACAAGGCAGACTAGGAGAAAATACTCAAAAAAATATATATAATCAACAAAGGGCTTGCAGGAACTATTCTTTTTTTTATAAATTATTATTTTTTATTTATTTCTTATTCTAAGTTGTTATAAATGACAGCAGAATGCATTACATTTCATATTATACTTATAGAGCATATTTTTATATATCTCTGGTTGTATACAAAGTATATTCACACCATTGTACAGATTGTGGTAGAGTGTGTGGTAACTCTCAAATCAGGGTAGTTAACATTTCTATCTTAAATATCATTTTAACTTTTGGTTAAAAATCAATAATTGTACATACTTATAAGATATAGTGTGCTATTAGAATTCATGTATATAATATGAATTGATGAAATCAGGGTAATTAACATTTCCATCCGTTTCATTACTTTGTGTTTAGAGTCTGTGAGTTCCTCTCTTCTAGATAGCTATAAAATATATAAAGAAATGATAATTGGAAGTCTTTTTTTTTTAAATATTTATTTATTTGCTTTAGCTGTACACAATGGGTTTATTTGTACGTGGTGCTGAGGATCGAACCCGGGCCGCGCACGTGCGAGGCAAGCGCGATACCGCTGAGCCACAACCCCAGCCCCCGATAATTGGAAGTCTTAAGCAGGAAGGTCACAAGTTCAAGTTCAACCTGGGCAACTGAGTGAGGCCCTGTCTCCAAATAAAGTTTCTAAGAAGAGTTGGGGAAGTAGCTCAGTAGTAGAGCATTTCCTTAGCATACATGAGGCCCTGGATTCAATCTACCATACTGCAAAAAATAAAAATTAAAAAAAAAAGTAAAAATAAAAAGTAAAGACGAATGCTTGAGGAGATAAATGTGTTTAACCTGATTTAAACATTACACAATGTATACATGCATCAAAACATCACATGATTCTCCATTAATATGTTCCACTTTAATGTTTTTATCAGTTTAAAATTAATGTAATTTAAAGAACAATAAATAAACCAAATATACATAATAGGTTATTGTGAACTGTAGTCACCCCACTTTACTGTACGTAGAACAGTAGAACTTATTTTGTGTTCCGATTATCATCGCCTAACCTTCTTATATCCCCCTTATATACCTTGTTAGTCTCTAATGATCACTATTATACATTTAGATAGACTTTTTAAAATATCCATATATGAGAGAGAACATATGATATGTTTCTTTTTGTCTTATTTTCCTTAGCATGTCCTCCAATTACATTAATTTTGCTGCAAGTGACATCATTCTTTTTATGGCAGAATATTCAATTGTACAAAAAGAATGATGTCACTTGCAGCAAAAAACCACATTGTCTTAGCTATTGCAAAAAGTACAACAATAAACATAGGTTTTCAGGTGTCTGAAGAGCACTTTTTTTCATTAATTTATTTTTTATTCTAAGATGTTACAAATGACAGCAGAATGCATTACATTTCATGTTATACTTATAGAATACATTTTTACATATCTCTGGATATGTACAAAGTATATTCACACCATTCATGTCTTCATACATGCACTTAGGGTAATGATATCCATCTCATTCTACCATCTTTTTTTTTCTTCACCCTTTTGCCCCCTCCCCTCCCCTCCCTCCCCATTGGCCATTCTAGTGTTCTTCTAATCCTCCTATGCTCCTTGTCCCAACCCCATTGTGAATCAGCTTCCTTATATCAGAGAAAACATTCGGCATTTGGCTTTTTTGGGATTGGCTAACTTCACTTAGCATTATATTCTCCAATTTCATCCATTTATCTGTGAATGCCATGATTTTATTCTCTTTTATTGCTGAGTAATACTCCATAGTGTATATATACCACATTTTCTTTATCCATTCATCTACTGAAGGACATCTAGATTGGTTCCACAGTTTAGCTATTGTGAATTGTGCTGCTATAAACACTGATGTGGCTGTGTCCCTGTAGTATGCTGTTTTTAAGTCATTTGGGTATAGACCTAGGAGTGGGATAGCTGGGTCATAAGGTGGTTCCATTCCCAGTTTTGCAGGAACTATTCTACAACTAATAAGACAAAAGAAGTAATAAAGAAATAATAATAAGGATTTATATGAGCCTTTCAGAAAGGAAGATATATTAATGGACAATAAACATGTGAAAAATAGCACTCTACATCAGAGAATTGTAAAATAAAACATAATGAAATACCACTTACACAGTAATAAAATAGCTATCATGATAAGTATCTGGCAATATTTACATTGGTAAGTGTTGTCAAAGATGTGGAGCAAGTGGAATCTCACATATGGCTGGTGGAAATGTAAAATGGTAAACTTACTTCAGACAACATTTTGGCATGTTCTTATATGGCTAAATATGCCTCTACTATGTAACCTAGCAATTGTACTCCTATTTACTTAATAGAAAACATATATGCTCACCCAAATATTTCTGTGTGAATGTCCATATTGGAGTATAGCTGCACAATGGAATACTATGCAACAACAAAAAGGAATAAACTTCTGATACTCCTAACAAGGATCCATCTCTAAAATATGCTAAGTGAAGGAAGTCAGACCCAAGAGATTATATACTGTATGACTTCATTCATGTGAACATCTGCCGAGAAAAGGCTGCAGGGAAACAACAGCGTAAGCAGGGAGACCAATCAGGAGACTGTTGGAATAATTGAGGTAGGAAATGTAGTGGCTTAGACCAGGATGTCTGCAAAGGAGATGATGAGAAGTGGTCCAATTCTGGATATTATTTGAAGGTGAAGCCAACAGAGTTTTCTGAAGACTTGAATGTGAGAAAAAGAGAAATCAAGGATGAATCCATGATCTTGGATCTAAGCAAATGGAAAGATGAAAGTTCTATTAATTGAGCTGGTGAAACAGGTGGGTGGACCAGTTTGGGAAGAAGATGAGACCAGCAGATGTGATCAGTCTGAAATGTCCATTAGATGTCTAAATGAAGACAAATCCACAGTTGGATATCTAGGAAGAGATCCAGGCTGCAGATAAGAGTTTTCACCTCATTTTTTTGGAGAGAAAGGGCTGAAGACAAGGAAAAACAGTTCAAATGAAACAGAATAAAACACCTGGATAGATGTTTTACTGTATAAAAAGCAAAGATCCATTTTTTATAAAGAAAGTTTAAAGGTTATTAATGTCTGGGGGGGAAGGTACTAGAATTTTGATAATAAAAGTCTTCAATACAATTAACAATACCCTGTATGTTCATATAAGGTTTAGGGAAGGTCATGGAGCTCCTCTGAGCTTGTCCAATTGTGCAAAACTTTTTACCAAGCTGGCAAGGTCTGGGTACCCACTGGCAACTTCTCTTTCCTGCACTCTCTACCACTTTTCCCACTCTTGGTCACACCTCTGCTTTCTATTCTTAGGCAGAGTTTAGTTCTTAACCCCTCCTTTTGGCAACTAATCTCTGTATTTGATGGTTTGGTTCTTAAAAGGCACAGCTGCCAAAGAAGCAAACTCTTAATCTGACTTTAGAGTTGCAGCTTTCAGAGATAACCCCAATCTGTGTGGTATGATTCAATGAAAAGCAAAAACAAAAATAAAAATAAAAAATTTCTCTCTGTCCAGTTCCTAAAATTCCACCATTGGTTTGAAAGGGAGAAGAAGCAAAATATCCAGCTTTGAATAAGCAGCGTTGGGGACTCCAACAAGTGGATCAGTGGGAAAAAAAGATAAACTGCAGAGGAGAAAGGAGACACGTTGAAAAACAAGGGTTGAAAAACCAAAAGTAAACCTCCCCTCACAATTTGGTTGGGGTGAGTTCCACAGCCCCCTTTCCAACACCTTGCACATAGTAGGCCACAAATATTTGTTGAAAGAATACATGAATTCTCACTTTTGTTTATTTGAAGAAGCAGACTTTTCCCTCGAAAGAAAGAAAGAAAGAAAGAAAGAAAGAAAGAAAGAAAGAAAGAAAGAAAAGAAAAGAAAAAGAAGGAGGAGGAGGAGAGAGAAGAAGAAGGGGGCGGGGGAGAATCTTTAAAACAAAAGCAAAAGGACCAGTTCTGTGGATAGGATTAATGTACTCTCCTAGGATTCACCTACTGGGGAAAAATTTTTTTAAAGCAACTTTTGAAACTTTCTAGAGCCCAAGAAATCTTCCTGTAGTCTGTGAGCATCACCAAGGCTGATTCAAAAGCAGGGCATCACTTATCAAATGTACCCTCTGAGGCCTGGGGTCCCGGTGACTCAAGAAACCCAGGAACTGGCAGGAGAGTGGAGGCTCAGGGCGGCGTAGACCCGCCCTGGGGGGCGCAGAACCAGCTGCGCGGCGTGCAGCCCCGCGGGCTTGCAGCGCCTGGCTGGGCGCTTGCGCCTCCCTCAGCTCTCTCCTCCGCCCCCCTTCGCCCTCCCCGTTTCCCTCCCTTTCTCCTCCTCCTCCTGCCGCTGCGGCCGCTGCCAGACCTCGCCAGTTCAGACCCACCGGGCTGCCCTCCCCTGCGCACTCCCCTCGCTGCCTCGGCCAGGAGCGCAGCCACCGCCGCGCAGGTAGGAGCCCCCTACGGGGGATCGCACCAAGCACGCCCAGTACCCGCGAGGCTGCGCGCCGGGGAGTAAAGTGGGGTGACCTGCGAGGTGCAGAGCGCCCGAGAACTGCCCCGGACTGTGCAAGTCTCTCAGGCAGAAAGGGAGGTGGAGGTGTACGGTCTAGGAATGCGATCTGTCAGCATGTGCGAGTACTCGGTGACATCTGTTGGGATGGGCATGTGTGTGCGCGCCGACAACCAACCGGCAGGGTTTTGCTTGTAAACGTAGTTTTGAAGATTTCAGGAGAGCCGTGTGAGAAATTTAAGCTGCACTTGGATTCCACGCGAGCTGAAATAAAAGCTGGAGCGCTAAGCAGCTCTGGCGGACAACCGCCTCTTAGCTTATAGTTGAGAAAGGGGACCTAACCGCCCTGGAGTCGCCGGGGCCGGGGGCCCCGAAGTTGGTACCGCTGGGCTGCAGCGCGGTCTGCGGTTCCGCCCCTAGGCAGCCGGATCCTGAAGGTAGCAGATGGGGACCTGGGAATTAACGAAATACAAGGGAATCAGACGCTTTGGGCTGCTCCTCTACACAACCTGAAGCTTTTAAACAAAGCTGTGCGCAGAAAACGGCGTGGAAATGCACTTTGAGAGTGTGTACAGAAGGATGTGGGACGCTCTGAGTGATGTGGGAAGCTATAGTATTTTGCTAGAACTGGGAGGAGATTGCTTTCCGAATTTTGTTTTGATGTTTTGTTAAGAAAAAAAAAAAAAGTTTGAGGCCATGTAATTCATATTGATTCGCAGGTATTTTTGCTGAGCTATGCAAGGAACTTCACTAGCTGGAGGTGAGCATATAGGGAAATCCTTAAAGTTCAAGGGAATAGAGATTTACTGCCCTACTTCCACCCCCGGGGGAGGAGGGATTCACCATCGCCTTTAAAATTGATTACTCTTAATTTTCCTCAATTCCCTTTTTCTGAAGCCTGCTGTGTAAGTGCAGTATAAAATACACGCCGAATGTCCTCTGAATATGGATGAATGGAATAAAGAGAAATATAATTCTGCAACCGTTTTTCAGTCTTTGCTGCCTCGTTTGGTGGCTACTGGGAAGGTTGAGGAGGGGGAGGGGAAATGAAAAAGCAGCTGGGATATTGGGTGTTGTAGAGCCTCGGCCTCCCCACCCTCCCTGTCTTGCCTGTTACTTCACTGCTGAAGTCCTCCCACCCCCGCAGCAGATACTAAACATCGATTTTGTCCTGTGTTTTCTTTGAGATTCACAATGTTGAAAGCCCTTTTTCTAACTATGCTGACTCTGGCGCTGGTTGAGTCACAGGACACCGAAGAAACCATCACTTACACGGTAAGGGGTGATGGAATTTGAGATAAGAATGTTTAGTGGGATTCTATGACACAAGAAAGATTTTGCCCACCCCTGCCAGTGAATGCCGGCTGTATTCTGTGACGGGTAATAAATTAAACACCACTTTAGTATGGTTCACATTTAAGATTTGTTGTAAATTGCCTAGAATCCTTTTAAAAGTTCATTTAGATCACCAATTGAGATAAGGACCAAAAATGTAATGATTTGTATGAGGACAAAAGAAAGGAAACCCATGTAAAATTAAAATCAAAGTAAGCCACATGTTTCCAACACATTTAATAAATTAATGAATGTAAGGTATTGGGAAATTTGGATTCCTACATATATGCAAATGAAATCAATAAGTGCAGAATAACAAGTCAATAAGAATGTTAAACATGATGTAAGCACAGCATCCCATTTGTGCATGTGACTTTTGTCATGGAAGCAGCCTTTATTAAATTTATAAAGGCTATATATTCACTTATAGTATAACTTGTATAAGTACCTACAGGAAGCAGTGTTGGCTAAAGCAGATTTAAAATGCAGTTTATGCAATTTTGCTTTGCACTTTCTATTAGTATCTTTGATATTTCCAAATAATGTTTGATTAACTAGTTAATGCATAACCAATATGTAATAAAATGTTAAAAATATCATCTAACCACTCCCACTGCCCAAAATAGATGTGGTAAGAACAGAACAAGACAGGACTTACCTCACTTGTGGTGAGTTTACATCTCTGTTTTGTGTTTTCTAGTTTTCAGTAAGTGTTGTGAAGTGAATGACATTTGTCCTGGTTCAGAATATGAAAAACACGTTTTTCTATTTGCTCTCAATTTTACAAATTAAGTAATCGTACTCAAAAGAATGCAAAAAAAATTTTTTTTAAGTTTAAAAGTGATTTGATGTCAATTATTGATAATAAACATTATCTCACTTTTTTTTAATCCCTATAATGTTAGTATTCATCTGGCAAATGTTTCTTTTTGTTGTTCAGATCAATTATAAATAAAATAGTATAATATAAATATTTTGTTAACTTGATGCTAAATGCAGTTGCTGCCTCTGCTGAAGATAAATAGAGCAAGAGAAATTAATGCATGTGCTGTTTATCTTCAAATGAAAATGTTTTATTATTCTGGCTAAACTTACTACCTTCTCAGGGCACTAAAGCTTAATTTGCTTTTCCCTTTTGTAATCATCTGATAAAAGATTTTATTGCCTTTACAATTGCTTACTTTATGCCCCTCCATTTGCTAATCACCTAAATCTAAATTATTTTTTTTAGTAGAGAAAGTTTCCTGTAGATTAAGCACTGTAGTTTTAAGACTACTAACTAGGGTTCACTATTATTCTAACAGTTTTTCCATATATGATACCCTTTTTGTGCTAAGATTAGGTCTTTTCTGTTTTGAATTGTATATGCCCAATAATCCATAGTTAAAGGACAAAAGGTACCTTTTTTCAAATACTCCACTATGGAGACATTATCTCCTTTAATCATCACAGCAAATTAGGAGGTAAGTGGCATCATGCTCCTCCTGCTGATGACGGAACTGAAGACCAGAATGAGTGTCTGCCTTGCTCATGACTACACAGCCAGCAAGTGGTAAAGCTAAATTCAGTCTAGGCTTGTTTAATAATAGGTCCAAAATGTTCTGGAACCAAATAGCTGCAACAAACTGCAAGTCTTCACTTACCATACAGATTATTCAAGTGTACTGCCATCTTTGCCTGGTTTGAAAGATACTTTTTGGAAGGATGGACTTGTATCCACAAGACAGCCTCATATTCCCCTTCCATATTGAAGACTGGTTTTAGGCAGCTCCTTCCTCAACAAATATCTGTGTAAGCATCTCTCATCACTATCCAAAGAATTTAAATTGCCAGGCAAGGTGGCACACACCTGTAATCCTAGCATTTTGAAGGCTGAGGTAGGAAGATCACAAGTTCCAGGCCAGCCTCAGCAACTTAGCAGGACCCTTAGTAACTTAGCAAGATCCTGTCCCAAAATTAAAAAATAAAAAGGGCTGTAGATGTAGCTCAGTGGTAAAGTGCCTCTGGGTTCAATCCTCAGTACCAAAAAATAATAATAATTTTTAAAATTTTAAGTTTATTTGTTTATTAAGAAAATTCAGCCTTCTATCTCAGGGAATTTAATCTAGGAAGACACTGTTGAAAACTGCCAAGTTCCTAAATAAATACAAATATTATTATAGAGATTATATAAATTGCTCAAGAAATAGAAAAGCAAAGAGGTGGTTAATGTCAGTGCTGGCTGACATAGTAAAGAAGATAGAACTCTGGACTGGTTCTTGAAGGAGTTATGACCTTAGATTAATCTAGAAAGGCTAAAGAGGCACTTGAGTCAGAGAGTATGACATCACCAAATACTGGGGGTGAAAACGGCCAAGGCAAAGCCAGGAAGGCTCAAGGGCAAATGGGCTGAAGCTGGGGGTGGAGATGGTAATAATGAGCTCTTAGGGGTCTGCAGCCCACTGTGAGCTCTTAGTAATCAATTGAGCAAAAACGATTGTCATGGGGGCTACTGCAGAATGTAGAGATCAAGAGCCTTGTCTCCTTATGAGACCAGGAAGGTAGTAGGTAGAAATGTGGCTACTGTGGTAGATGTAAACTCAAGTAGGCAGAGCTTGAAGGAAAAGAATTAAAGAAGTCAAAGCTCATGTTCATGGGTCTTGAGAAAGGTGGTGGTGGTACCTTGGAAGTGTTGGGAAAACTAGAAAAAAAAATTAGTCTGGGAAATAATGTAAGTTTAGTTATCATCCAGGTAAATTTCAGAGGTCAGTTAAATAGTTAAAAGTATATCTCTACCCCCATTCAGCTAGTTATTTGCCACACATCTGTTGTTGAATGAGGAATTCTTGGCTCTGTTAAAAGGGTCTACTTTTGTTTGTTTATTCCCATCTTTGCACAGTCCTTCCTGAAGCATCTTCCTCATCATGACTTTCTCAAGCAAGCATCTGATCAAATTGTTTCTGGAACTTTAAAATTCTGCAGGGTACTCTTAGCACCTACAGCAACTTTTCTCAAGTTATAGCCCATAGATGACCTATTTGAAAATCACCTGGGATAGTTATTAGGAATTCAGATTCCAGGTGTCTGGCCCAGACCTATAGAATCAGATCCTTTGTTTGGGAGAGCCTCAGAATCTCATTTAAAAAAGCACCCTAGATAATCCATCCTGAGGCATAACAAAGCTTGAGATTCAGGGACCCTCAGGATAGAATCTAGTTCCCTCCATCCCAAAGAAAGGCCTCCTGGATTTGGCCCTGCCCACCTCTCTAACCTCACTCCCCCACCCAGAACCATTTGCATGCAGTCCCTTCCCACTGACAGTTCTGTGCCTTTGCTCATGATGGTCTCCCTTCTTAGAAAAGCCACATATCCCTGGGAAAATCCTCCTCATTCCATAAGGCCCAATTCACTTGTCACCTCCCATGTGAAGCCATCCCTTCTGCCCTGTTCATGCCCACCCCTCAGCCCTGGGCAGAGTGCCTCACCCCTTCCACACACACAATTGTGTCACACCACTGACACTTTGCTCCAACTTGTCCAACTACCTGTCTCTTTTTCTGGCCCATGAGCTGCTTGAGGACTGGGGCAAGGTCTTCATGATCTTTGCATCCACAGGGCCTAAGACAATCACTAAGTGCTTGATAGAGGGCTTGTTCAGGGAGTGATCAAGAGAGAACCCATAAGAAGTAAAGTGAAGGGGAAGGCCGGGTATGAGAAGCAGCTAATTATGGTTAGCAAAGCCCAGTGCTTGATTGCTCAGGAGGATTTAGAGAAAAGGAAGAAGTCAGGGCTGGGGGAAAGAAGAACTTGGTGAATGTTTTGTCTTTTTTGGCAAAATTTACAATGTGGGAAAGGGAACAAATAAAAGTGTAGTCAGAGAGATTGAAGAAAATTAATCTCAAGACAAAGAAAGTAATTCAAAAAAAGATAATGATGGACAACTGTACCAAACCCAAGAGTTCAGACAGCTGCTGATTGAGAAGGGAACCCTGAAACAAACCAAGGCATAGACTTGTCTTTAAAACGAGGAAGGCTAGAGAATGTTACCCATCTTGTATATACAGGACCCCAGCCCAAGGATTGTTGCCCATGAGCATGATTTTGAGTGTCTTCTCAGGGAAACAACTAATTGTCTTCTGGCTCCATCTTTGATGTTTTCTTTGCAGCAATGCACAGACGGATATGAGTGGGACCCTATAAGACAGCAGTGCAAAGGTGAGCCGGCTTCAAGGACTTCCCATCTGAACATAGCTTTCTGTCTCCATCTCTTGTGTTGCTCTTGCTGTCCTGTTTGTATTATGCCAAAAAGGCATGTACATACAGTTATATGTTTTATTTGCCCGCTAAAAAGATTGCTGACTTATTTTATTCCTGACCACAGATATTGATGAATGTGACATTGTCCCTGATGCTTGCAAAGGTGGAATGAAATGTGTCAACCACTATGGAGGATACCTATGCCTTCCTAAAACAGCCCAGATTATTGTCAATAATGAACAACCTCAACAAGAAACACCAGCAGCTGAAGCAGCCTCAGGCGCAGCCACCGGGGGTGTAGCTGCCAGTAGCATGGCGACCAGTGGAGCGGTGCCTGGGGGTGGTTTTGTGGCCAGTGCTGCTGCAGTCGCAGGCCCTGAAGTACAGACTGGCCGAAATAACTTTGTCATCCGGCGGAACCCAGCTGATCCTCAGCGCATTCCCTCCAACCCTTCCCATCGGATCCAGTGTGCAGCAGGCTATGAGCAGAGCGAGCACAACGTGTGCCAAGGTGAGCATGACTTACTATGCTATCAAGACTGTTCTCACCCAAGCGCGCCCTGGGTAAGGACAACAGCAGTAGCTCATGTTTACCAAGGGCTTCCAGTGAGACACTGTGCTGAGTGCTTTGTCCACCCTGGCATATTTAATCCTTGCAATAATCCTAAAAGGCAGTTGTCATCGTGTTGTTATTGTTTTCCAAATGAGGAAACTGTGGCTCCCTCTCCTCCCATAGCTGTCCCTATTTATAGTCACTTAGGAGCATTTAAAACTTCTCAATGGCCAAACCACACCCTAGCACAATTAAATAACTGTCCCCAGAGGTAGATTCCAGGCATCTGTATTTTTTAAAAGCGCCCCATGTGGTTCAGCAGGCAGCCAAGTTTAGAACTGGAGGTCACACAGGTGGAAGTGCAGAGCTGGCTTTTAAACCCAGGCAGGAGAAAGCCAGAGTCGAAGTGGTCAGAAGTAGCAGTCAGGTGATTCATCTGGAATTTGAAATCGTGCTCCATAAATGTCTCCCATTGGTTTCTCAAGCTTTCTTGTCATTGAACTTGTCACTGACATATTTTTCTCATTCAGGAATAAAGAAACAGGGCTCCTGCCTCACTACCTTGGAGGGAGTCTTCAGGGTTCACATTTATTTCTTTTAAAGCTCTCATTTGAGCACATTTTGCTTCTATCACTTGCACCATGGCACGTCTGCCTGGGCTTTTCTGTTTATTTTCACAAAGAGTACACATCACTGTGTATTCTAGAAACAGCTGTAGACTCATGCTAGCACAGTGATAAGAATCTCAGGCTTTGATGACATGTAGGATATTAGCTAACTGGACTGTGCTAAGGGATTTTGTTTCCCTTTTCCTTATTAGCATACCCTTTCAGAGCTGCCTGATATGGAGATTGTGTTAATGAGGTGGGGCTGTAGGATCCCCCCAACCCTCAACTCCTTTCACACTGCTAGGAACTAACTAGGTAGAACCCATGTTATGGGGCTCATTGTCACTACTACATAAGTGCATGGCACATACACACTGGCCAATGGAAAGGACCCAGGAGTTCTCACCTTCCAACTTCTGAGTGAGAAAGAGAACACCTTCCTTCCTCCATATGAAGTTGGGATCATGGAGCTACTGCAATCAGTGGAAGGTGCATCTCCTTGTGCCCTGAGATGCTGTCCTGTTCACCAGTGCTTCATCTTATCTCCTGTATAAGACAGTATAAGTGAAGTAAGGAAATCTATCATACTATGACTTTTCTTATTTCATATTTTGTTTGCAAATTTTAAATTACCCCACATTGAGAGCTAACCCATGCAGTGATGGTGTCACTTTTCAGAGGGATCATCATTTGAGCTTATGTTTTGTATTACTGTTATGAGTCAGAATTCCAATATTGATGATGAATGCTTCAGCATCTGCTTGATAATCTGATATTTAATTTAAGGATTATGTCAAGGAGATAAACTGAAAAGGTTATTTTCATATATGTATTTGGGTGAATGTGGATTAAAATTACCTTGAGTTTATTTAAGATATTCCAACTTTTAATTGTTATTTAAATATATGATTAGAGTGGAAGATTTGGTGGTATGTTTCCTGAAATCTAAAAAATTTTTTTGGATTTCAACACTTTTCTATTTTGAGTTATTTTTAGCCTTTCAGATGTTATAAATTTTAATAGTACTTGGGAGATAAAACAAACAAACAGATAATGAATGGGTTATTGCCCAAAGTGGTTTATAGTCCATCATTGACACTTATGGTTAAATTTAAGAACATTGCCTAAAACTGCATGAAGGAGTTCTAGAATGAAATATATTCAAGACTTACAATACCCATTGATCACAGTAGAAATTATACTTTGAATAATGAAAATGAAATCCCATTTAATTTTTCTTGAATATATTTAGACTACCTTCCAAAGTTACTTTTAACATATTAAGACATTTCTAATTCTCCTTCTTTGGGATTTTTTTAAATTTAGTTATAAACTGAAACTATTAAATACCTGCTTATAGAAAATTTACATACATATGTGTTTATTGTGTGCAAACAGGGTATTTCCAACCCAAACAGTTCTATATAATTGAGCCGATTTCTAAAATTTCAGATTGGGGTCTGTACCATTGAAAGCAGGGTTAAAAGTTTTTTGGATGACTTAAGGCTCAAGTTGGATTTCTTCCCACCTTACAATTTTACAAAGTGCCCATAAATGTGGATTTACTTAATTGTTGATAAAGGGGGGTTATTTCATATGATAACAACAGGATAATCTGCCTAGGGAATCTGACTAACATAAGTCGAGTCACACTTGTGCCCATTTATTATTGAGCTAATCAAACATGCAGTCCAGCTTCTTCTAATTGCCTGCAGATGTATGACATTCTCATTCCAGGCCAGCAGCACAAAATAATGTTTTATAACCAATGTGAAAGTGTGGGGACCTCTGCTTAAAACAATAATGTGCTCCAAGGACCTATATTCCTGACATCATCATGCAGTTTGAGGAGCCTTCTGTTTTAATAAAGATCTCCATTCCCTTTTAAATGTTGCATACTTATGCCCAGTAAGCCAAACACATTTACCATGGTCGGCTGGATGAGAATAGTGAATGCCTACTTATGAGTCATATTTGTACAAAAAAATATTTCTTTTTTCCACATATATTTTTCAACAGGTACAGTTTATCATTACATAACCTAAAACTGAGAACTTTTTTTATGTAAGGGTTGAGATCTGTACTGTGTCTCAGTCTTAAAATTGACTTTGCCTTTGAATGCCCTATACCAATCACAGAGAGTTCCTACTAATTTATATAAGATATTAGATTTTTTAATGTGCACTGTTTTATAAGTGTCTTTTAACCAGCTGTCTGTGTCAACCGTTTAGGGAAAACATGTTTTTATTCCTTTTCATGTATTTTTCCAGAGTTCTCAAATTTTTACAAAAAGGAAAAGTTTGAAATACAACATAATATCCAAAGAGCAAGTCAAATTCAACTGTTTTTTTTTTTTTTCAATTTTTGCCGAATGAAGTAGGGAGAGTTTCACATAACTAGTGTTATCATTGGCAGCTATAGAATTACATGACAATCACTTTGGTGTTACATACTTGGAACCATGAATGGATAAAGTTTTAATAATTACTTGTTTCCATGAGATATCATCTACCTCAAAGACAACAGATATTCATCTATGCCAAAAGGAAGTGGTATGAATAGTGGATCCATTATAACCCATTGATGGCTCATGTTTGATTTTCTACATTGTTTTTTATAAAATCTCTATGTAATCCTTCTCAAAAGAAAGGGAGTGAAAAATCTCTAGCTCAAGTCAAGAACAGATTTTTTTAAAAATCATACATAAGTTTCTAAGAGCCCATTTTTATGGGGAAAAATCATTTGGGAACTGGCAAAAAAAGAAAAAGCATCAAGTGCCTAATTTGTTTAATTAACTTTTAAAAAATTAAATGTAGGGCATTTTGCGTAGCTAGTAATTGAGCCATCACCAGCTCGGTCAAGATTTACAGATAAGATTATTAACATGCTAAAGAAACTGCGCCATCAAGAAATGAACTCAGTACAGATGCCTAATGAAGCTGATTATAGAGCCAAATCCAGAGCATACTTCCTGGCTTATATTATATAAGGTATCACTGAGAGATATGAAAACATACCCAAGGGGTTCCAACTGTCTCCGTCTGCCAGAACTGACCTGGTTTGAAAACTGCAAGTTCCATGGTTCTGGAAACACCTCAGACCAAGGCAAATAGGATGGTTCATCACCTCAGCATACATACCCCTAGAACCAAATCCCACACAACTCATAGCCAAGAGTGCAGAAGACCTAACATTAGAGTCATTAGTTCAGGATAAGGCATTGTGTCTCCAGTGAGACTATTTTTAAAATTTGTTTTAAACTTTCAAAGCCTAAACCAAACCTCATTGATTTTTTTTATTTTTTATTCTAATTTGTTATATATGCTTGCAGAGTGCAATTCATTTCATATTACATATAAATAGCACAATTTTTCAAGTTGCTGGTTTTACATAAAATATTTTCACAACAATTGTGTCTTCATACATGTACTTAGGGTAATGATATCTAACTCATTCTACCGTTATTCCTATCCCCTTGCCCCTTCCCCTCCTCCCCTCCTTTTTTCTATTTAAAGTTCCTTCATTCCTCTCATCCCCCATCCCTTGCTTTTATAAGTCAGTATCTTCATTACAAAGAGATCATTCCACCTTTGTTTTTTTGGGATTGGCTAACTTCACTTAGCATTATTTTCTCCAACTCCATCCATTTACCTGCAAATGCCATGATTTTATTCTCTTTTAGTGCAGAGTAGTGTTCCATTTGAACAGAGCCTTCCTGTGCAGTTGTTGGGATCCTACTTGCCAGTTTGCCAGTAAGCAAGTCTTCACATTGTTTTAGACTTTGCACAGATGGAGTATCTACACATTATTAGCATCTACAGATTTAGATATATGTCATACCATAACCAGCTCATCCTTTCACATTTTCACACGGCCAAATTAAGGACCATGCTTCAAATATAAATTTTTCAGTTTGCTAAAGTTTTTATATTTTCAACTGTCAGGTGTATTGTTAATGATTTTATTTTATTTTTATCATTATTACCTGTGATACAGGAGCAAGTAAAACATTTTTTTAAAGCATGTGTGGGCTTTTTTTTTTTTTTTTTTTTTTTTTTTTGGTCTTTCATAAAAGTCTAAAGAAACATCAAATTATGCTCAGCTTTAAAAAGAACAAAAACCATAAAACCTCCATTCTTGGTTACCATCTATTATGTTCTGCACATTTCTTTATAAACAGAAGGATAGCTAAAATACTATTTTGAAAAGGAAATAAGTTCATGTTATTATCTATACATCTACTTTTAAAAAGAGAAACTTGAACTAACATGTTCAGCCTCCCAGATAGGAGGGACACCTTTCTTTGACTTCTTTCTTTTTGAATTTAAGTAATTTAAGTGGTCTCATATCCAAAAGAAGATTAATAAATTATAGTGTAATCAAATGGCTCTGCATACCTGGCATTGTCATTACCAAACAGCTTTTAAACACTGCCCTTCTGTTGATCTTACTAATGTTATTAGGGTGTCTGGTTTGTTTTGTAAGGAAATGCCTAAATTTTGTTGCATATAATTACACAGCCCAGTGAAGAGCTTTGATCTAAGAAAATAGACATTTTGCAGAAAGAAGGCTATAATTTTATAGAGTAAATTATGATATTAACCAAAAGAAAAAAATACTTCAAGCAGAAAGTAAAATGGGCATTTAACCTGCTTATAGTTCTTCATTGTTTCTAGTTGTTAACTATCTTTGAGTACCTGAAAATTATCTAAAGCTATGTAAATGGATAGGATTTGAGTTTTTAGGGAAAACTTAATTACTTTTTAAACAAGCTGATGCAATGTAATAGAAGTGATTGATTTAATTCTGAAAAAATCTAGCATTGTTTTATTATTTACTTTTCAAAATACTGTAGACATTGACTTCTAATCAATTTGAGATATTTTAAGTATGCATGTGAGAAGAATATACATATCTGATTTACACACAATCAGAAAGTGCTCTTAAAATTCCTTTATAAACATTGAATGACAAGCCAGGCAGAGTGGCGCACACCTATAATCCCAGCAGCTCCACAGGCTGAGGCAGGAGGATCACAAGTTCAACAATTCAGCAACTTAGCAACACCCTGTCTCAAAATAAAAAGGGCTAGGATGTAGCTTATTGGTTAAGTACCCCTGGGTTCAATCCTCAGTACCAAAAAAAAAAAAAAAAAAATTGAATGCCAACCATTTAAGGTAGAAAAAGAAATCAGTATAATCTCTTTTCTGCAGTAAAAGATTGTACTATTAAACACCCCATCTCAGCAGTTTCCAAAGTATGGTCGCTACACCAGAAACATCAACTCACCTGGCAACTTATTAGAAATACAGATTCCTGGGTCCCACCCCAGATCTACTTAATCAGAAACTCTGAGGATGGGATCCAGTGATCTATCTACATTTTAACAATGATTCTGATGCCTGCTCAAGTCAGAATCAATACCCTAACTTAATCTTAACTTTCGGAAGCTGCATCCAACTGTATAAATCGGAAGGCAGGGTTAGAATACTTAACATGGGATGGTGAAGAGAAAGAGTTAAAAAAAAATGTGTTGTTCTGTGGGGTAGAATAATATATCATTTTCCTTATCTTACTTTTCTAACTGTTGTCACCAGTACTCTGACTCCTGAAAATGGGTGGTCATGAGTCCTGCTTAGGGCTGTATCCCTGAAGCAAGGGCTCAGTATGTACAAGCTCAAGGAAAAGGCACATCTGAAAAAAACAGGAAAGACTTGCATCTCTCTACACATAACCTATGTTATTTATGAAATAATATAACGATCCTCAAATTGCCAGTAGGCAAAAAGTTGTACTCTGGCTATGGTCATGATCGGTGCTAAATGTTAGCTCTATCTCCCATCAGGTCCCCCCTTAAGCTCGTGCACAAACTTGTGATATGAAGCAATGCTGTTTGGAGGTTCAGTTCACGTAAAGCTACAAAAAGGAGAAATGTTGACTCTGACTTTGGTCTTAATGCATCTTTCAGTTACCAATTTGATGTGGGATCTTTCTAGAATAAGGTGCTTAGTTGACCATCTTATTAGACTCTCTGAGTCATCAGATATTTGAAAGGTATTCACATTAGTGTATTCTGTGCAATTTAAACTTGATCAAAGATTTACTTCCCATCAAAGATAAGAAGATTCTTGTTAAAACTAGTTAACACTTAATCTGTGGAATGAATTTATCTCTCCTCATAGAATCACAAAGAAGCAGATTGGAGTAGAATTGCAAGCCTGGGTAACTTCAGGAATGTACACTGGTACTGGTTCATAATTTCTTTCTCCAGCAGAAAGTCTCAAACTATATTCTCTGAAATTAACAAGTTGCCCTTTTGTAAGGATTGTCTTTGCACTTGTTGAATTACTGGCACAATTTTATTCTTTGAAACCAGAGAGTAAACAAAATTTGTCCCAAATGTGTTTGATTTTGCACGAATGTACAAATAAGTAATTCATGCCACATCTGAAATTCATTAGTATGCTGCTTTTTCCAGGAGGTAACCACAAATTGCACACTCAAAAATAAAACTGATCAAGAAAACTGAATTCAAACACTGGCAGAAGAAAACACTGTCACTATAAGAATTTAGACACAATTGCATGTTTGTGGTTTTCACCTAAATGATTTGCAAACATTTGATAAAGTGAAGAAATGACATGAAAGGAAGGCTAAGTGCCAAGATATTGGCAGCAGCATGGATAGCTTATTGTTGTCAATTTCTTATGACCACAGATGAAATGATGAAAAAGAACACAAAAGCATTTTGTTAGTGTTCAACAAAGTCAATCAAGTTTGAGAAGCACTTTCTGTTGTGGTTTGATAGACTCAAGTAAAAGGAAAAAAAATTGTCATGGTCCTTAGAGGACTTGGAATAATCAACACATGAGTTACCAAATAGCAATAAAACAAACAATAGAGCAGTAAAGTAACACATGGGACATTACAATGAATCACCAAAAGTAGAGGTAAAGCTAGTCTGTGACACAGGTGATCCCACAAATTTTTATTGAAATACATATTTGGAGAGAAAAAGAAAACATGTCCCTAGAAATGTAATCCAGGACTAAAGTCTATTTCCTTCCTGGAATGGAGAATTTAGGAGAGAATAATAAGTTGATAGGACTGATGTAGAAATTAAGATCCTTACATCAGAGGAAATACCCTTCTCATAGCCAGGCAGAACCAGCGATAGGCAATGTATCCATGTTCCTTCTGTCCCAGAACAATCTCCTAAAAGAAGTCCCAGGGGCACTGTGCTTCTGATAGGAATGCTAGCAAAGTAAGTTGGGAACACAAACCAAATCAGAAAGTAACAGTGCTTCAGGGTCCACATCCATGACTGGTTCCACCCTCAGTAAATCCCCCCAACAAAATAGTAGTGACTTCATCTAGCTTGGTCAAATGTCTTCCAGAACCATGTTCTGCATCTTTGTATCAACATATCCTTCCTCAGAAAGCTCATGGTGAATAATGAAAATATACAGTTTGAAGAAATATGTATTATGTTTGAAGATAGTCATAAGGTTGGAATTCTTTTTTGTCTTTCAAGTTTTATTTTTAATTGGCAAACAACTGAATATAGTTATGGGGCACAGTGTGATTTTTGATAGATGCATATGTTATGGAATAATTAAATCAAGCTAATTAACACATCCTTCATCATACTTATTTTTTGTGTGTGTGGTGTGAACAGTAAAAATCTACTCTCTTAGTAATTTTGAAGTAACATTAAATTATGATTAACTATAGCTGCTGGTATGTACAATAGATCTCAAAAACTCATTTCACCATCTAACTGAAACTGTACCCTGTGACTAACATCTTCCCATTGTTCACCACCTCCAACCCCAACCTCTAGTAACCGCATTGTTCTCTCTACATCTAAGAGTTTGACTTTTTTTTTTTTTTTTTAGATTCCACATGTACGTGAGATTAGGCATTATTTGTGTCAGGCTGGAAGATATTGATGTGAGCTCTTTGATATTCTGAAGTCCCTGAAGGCTTTTGATGAAGGTCTGTGAAATAAAGAGAATGAAGGGATCAGAGCCGTCCATCTTTTCCTGGAGGTTTTCTGGGACTAGAGGCCAGAAATTATCCTTTTAAAATCTGTTTTTAGAACCCAAGAAAGGCCTTTAGTTACATGAGGATACTTTAAGAAGAGCAGTTCTGATCTGGCCCCAAAGTAGGAAGAACTGAATTGCTAGGGAAGTGGGAAGGAAGGAAAGCCACAGCTCTCAAGGGCTCAGGATGAAAGAACATGGCTCACTGAGGGCCCTGTGAGAGTTGATAACTGGCTTATCCTTGAAGTGTAGGTGAAATAAAAGTAAAGTAGGGAATGGAGCTGGAGTCTGCCATAATACTGTATATATGGTGTTCCATGTGCCCAGCTAAAATGAGAATCATGACAGGAGTTAGACCTGCCTTTGTGCCTATAGTTAAGTGTTAAAAGGCTCCAGGGACTGTGGAAAAATAAGTTTTCACTCTGAACAGCTGTGTTTGCAAGGAATATAATCCTGATCCCTTGAGTGAAGCCACAGAACACAATTCAAAATGGGAAACATCTCCTGGAGGCCTGTTCATTGCCCTCTCTGGAGACTAGTTCTATCAGAACCTGAATTAGGGAAGAATTTTTATCAGTGATGATTGGATTTCACTTGTGAAATATTTCTCAGCAAAGCCAACTTGTACGTGCACTCACACAAGTCTGCCATTAAATTTTTACACTTTTAAATTCACTAAAAACTTAAATATCCCAATATGTTCTAGTCACAAAATTTACAAAAAGCAGTGTATGTCTGTTTTCAGAGTTGATGTTGAATCCTTAGAACTGTTGATTTGAAGAAGCTTCTTCAAGACTTAGTTCAACTTTAGTCGTTCTTCTAAAATATGTGAGCAATTTGAGTATCTGGTATTATTCAACTTTGCAAAATTCAACAATGAACTTGTTTTCTGAGCACCACTTTTCATAATTTAAGGTCTAAAGAGATGCTATTGTAAAAAATTGTTTTCTCTTTTCATTTATATTCTTTCCTGAGTAATTGATGATATCAGAAGACCCCTTCTCTAAAAGAGAAAAGAGCATCCCAGAAGAGATTGTTAAAAGACACTTGGGAAACCTGCCTATGCAGGATACACACCCGCCTCTCTTCCCTAAAGTTAGTTCATTTCAGCTATTGATACTCACAGGTGTACAAATACACATACCTACTCAAGCATGTATCTGTACACATGCATAGGCACAAACTTACACTCACCACTATTTTTAGTAGGAAAGTAGCATGTACCAAACTGATCAAAGCTGATAGACTTCCAAAATAAATTTAAATGCATTTTTGCCCTCATTATTTCTGTAAACTCGAAACAGCTTTCTAAATGCATCTGTTTACCTCTTGCAAAAGAATAGGGCACCTTGGACAGCTACTACACTATTTGCTCAACAAAGAATTGTATTAAACAGAATAACACACAGAGTCAACAAAATGGAAATGAAACTACTAAGGCTTAACTTCTGAGGCTTTGTTGCCTTACACTTCTGCACATCTGGGTCATTTCATTTCTAATCTTTCTGAAAGATTTACCTGGATTCTATCCTGACCCACCTTTGTATTTTATACTCAATAGAATTTTTAGCAAAATTAACTTTTTAGATAAGCCATCCTAGAGTGGAAATAATAATTTATCTGGGACTAACATTGAATCACCAAACTTTTCATTTTTCAGACTTTGGTAAATTATGTAGTAAGAAGGAAGTGCAGAATAAAACTGTACTCATCAAGTAAGGCAGAAAATTCCAGTCATTCGTGATGAATTAAACTTCACAGTAAAAGCTGTGGGCCCTTTTTGTTAACACAGTTCATGACCTGGTGTATCATAAGAACCCTAATCCAGGGAGGAAGCCAGAGAGAAACATCCTCCCACACAGACTGGTAAAGATGCTTTGTTCTGAACTTCAATTGTGCGACCTCCCTCCTTCAGTGATTGCAGAGAAGGAAGCTAATGATAAAAAGAAGCTAAATGCAACATGGAAATTTAAGTGTGGTGCAATTTAAACTGCTAATGATAGCCCTGAAAAACCAGGAAAGATTGTTCAGTGAATAGCTCATTCAAAAAATTTTGTTAAATAGAAAAAAAACATTGTAAATTAGAGCTCAACTCCACTACAAAAATCTTCTTGTTGATTTTTTAATTTGAGTAGAAAAATGATTTGTGTAATCATGCCAGGAGAGTAGCTTCCAATAAACCTGCCTATCACAGATGGTTAATACCCCAAATAGATTTATCAGAATATCACTCTACTAAAAAATGGGCCTGGACTAAATTTAGTTGCCATTTTAAACCTGGCCACAATATAGTAGTAGTAGGGTTCTAATAGATCATTTTAAAAAATTTTTGGAAACTATGGTTATAATATCAAAATTAGAGATAGGGAGACATACACATTACCAAAATTATTGTGTGAATCAATTATAAAATGGTTCTAATTATGTATTGCTCTTTTTAAAGTACTGCTCTTTTTAAATCTGGTCTCAGATTTATAGTGACAAGGGTACAGGAGTAGTGATTAGAAAAAATAAGGAAGACCTCAATAAGGAAGATTGCATGAATTACTTGACTTAAAATGAATGATGTGTGGAATTTTCTCCAGAGCTTAGAGAAAAAAAAAAGTAAAATTCTTGAGAAATGGGTAAAATTATCTGCAAGCACTGGGCCTGCCTATTCCTAAGTGTAAATCTTGAATTGGGAAAGAATAGATGCAGATTCAACTTCAGATCAAGGTTTTGCCATAGATTTGAAGAATCTAAATGTCTTAATTATTCCAATAGATGACACAATATTGTGTCAAAGCTATTACTCAGCAGAAAGAAATATTACACTTTCTCTTATAAGAGGAGAAATAACTTCTCTTCTCTGTCACAGTTAAGAGAACCTCTCTATCATTCAGGGCTCTCTAGAGAAAGAGAACAAGTAGAAGAGTCTTTAAATTCAGAATCAAGTTTAATATGTGTTCGAGTCTCTTCCATATGCCGTGCATTCTAGACCAATGCCTCTCAAACTCTAATGAGCATGCAATTGCCTGAGGATCCTATTTAAATAAAGATTCTGACTCAGTATGTCTGGGTTGAGAACTGATATTACACTTTTCTAACAAGCTCCTGGATTTTGCTGATGTATGCAGAGTATATCTTCCAGTAGCTCACAGTGTACTTCCTGCCAAGAAGCTGATATGTCTAATGATCCTTTATGCTTCATTTTCTGTGGTAGCAAAACGTGGTATAACCTGAGTAGAATCAGATTTGCATGTAGTGATTTTTCAAAAATTTATTTTCTTCCTTTACTTAGTCATTCAGTCTCTCTGACATAAATTACATTGTTTAAATTACAGCTACAGCTATAATATACAGATACTTCCCTTGCTTACTAATTAATAGAATTTTCTTCTGTAGTGGAATGTGTTTATGCTTGAATGCTCAGGAGGATTCCAGAAAATAGTCTTTGGCAGCAAAGAGTAGTAGAAAACTCTATGTAATAAAGCAAAAGACAAAGATTTCCTTTTGGGTCTTCCCCTAAGCAATTCGTTGACTGTATTAAAACAGTTAATTTCTCTGGTCTTTAGTTTTCTCAGCTATTATTCGAAATAAAGAGAGATCCAGGCATGTTTGTAATCCCAGCAGCTCAGGAAGCTGAGACAGGAGGATCATAGATTTGAAGCCAGCCTCAGCAACTTAGAGGACTTTAAGTAATTTAATGAGACCCTGTCTCAAAATTTTAAAATAATAAAAAAGGGCCAGGGATGTGGCTCAGTGATTAAATGCCCTTGGGTTCAATCCCTGGTACCAAAAACAAAACAAAACAATAATAAAGAAAGAAAGAGATAAAGAGAGTTCATTTTGTCTAGGTTATAAGCTTTGTGGAAGTAAGGGAACAGTATAGTTCTTGATTGATACAGGGAGGCCATTAAACTGTGTGTATTGAGGACAGTTCTTCTTTTCCTCTTGGATGGCATTTCTATCAGGAAAACATACCAGGGCATGTTGAAATCTGCCGTGAGAAGAATGCAGGTGCATTCCATGATTATAATAGTATTAATGACTCAGAAACAGAAAACTAGACGGTCTTAATGACCTGAAGCTTTATTGACAAAGTAGTTCACACCTAGTACTAGTTGTTTGCTAAAAGTCTGGGCCAAGTCACTGATGCCTTAAAAGCTATATCACTGTAGTTGTTCTCCCAGGCACTGACATGAGCAATTATTATGGTTCATGACACAGCCCAGGATTCCATCTCAATTCTAGCTCAGGAAGGAGTTATTTTAATTTCAGTGCACAGTAAGTATACTTTTTGCATGTATCAGTCCAAACTCCTTTAAAATGTAAAAGTGTCAGCACTAAATATGACCAACCTTTTATTATTTTCTTGATTTTGAGTTAAGATTTCCCACCTTAACTGGGGACAAGAGTGCTTTTCAACAAAGAACAACGTATTTAAAGTCTCAAGGCTGTTCATTTCACATTTTGGAATCTTTTCAGTCTTAGATTCAAACTAGGCTTATAACACAAACCGAGGGTTTTATCTGAGCTTATGCATTGTTCTTCATTATGTACCATAAGGAAGGTTATGTGCTAGTTATCTCTTGCTGCATAACAAATGACCCCAAATTTAGCAGCTTGAAACAATAAGCCCAGTTTCTCTGGGCCAGGAATTGCGGTGTGATTTAGATGGGTCCCCTGGCTTTGGGTCTTTCACAGGCTACAGAGATCTCAAGGATTGACTGGGAAGGATCCCCTTCCCATATGGCTCATTAGTAGCTGCCAGCAGGATTCACCTCCTGCCTCAGGTCCTCATGAGTTCTTCCACCCACAATTCCTTGGGCATGCACTTACCCATAGAACATCTCCTAACAGGGCAGCTTCCTTCAACAGAGTAGGTAAGGGAGGGAGCAAGAGAAGATGCCATCAAGAGAGAGAATGCTAATTAAAGTCACTAAGTCACTGTCCTTTGTAACCTACTTGAAAAAATGCCAACCCACTTCTTTTGCTATTTTCTGTTCGTTAGAAATAAATCACCAGCTCCAGCCATACTGGGGAGCCAGGTCAGAAGCTACCACCATAATCTTTAATTAGAATTCTCCCTGAATCCACTCCAGCCCAATCTTTACAGTTAAATCTAGAATTTTAAAGTATTTCCAAAAGCAAAATATGAATTAAAAGCAGAGTACATTCCCTGCTCCCCAGCAATGCCAGAGACTGGATAACTCATTTGGATATCCAACCTGATGGGTGTGGTCAGCAGTACAGGTGAAGTCCTGTCCAAAAGAGGAAACTGGGTGCTTCTAACAGCTCCTTTTGAACAAGCACACCCTTTTCTTCTTCACTGACCTGGAACTTCTCTCTGTCTCCTCCAAATTCACCCCTAAATATATCTATCTCCTTTGATTTTAATATGTCTTCTTTTATTAAAATCTTTTAGTTCACTTTGCAAATAAACAATATCCATGAAACAAAAATTTTGTGAGCAAGCATAAAAATCCCCTTTCATTTTGCAGATCAACATGTAGTTACATGCCTGTTACATAAAAGAAATAAACACTGTTCTTATTTTATGTTACCTTTTCTAGATATTGTGGTATCTGTGTGTTTCTTAGAGAATCATAGGGAAAAAATGTTCTCCATCTCTCCCATAGCAATTCCTGTTCTGTTTTGGTCACCTGCTCCTAGAATCATCATCTTTACATTTAAATGTGTATAAGTCTCCTTTTGCCTCTAAAGTCTACTAGGGGATGTGTACTTAACACAACCAATAAGAGTTAAATATTCAGATTGTGTAAGAGTTAAAAATTCAGAAGCAACAAAATCCCATGTGAACTTTCTTGTGGTCCAGGAGAGAAGGTATCTTAATAAGAGGCAGGGTGGTGGCTTCTGTTTCCACAAGAGAGTACCAGAAATCAAATAGCACTCTAGGGAAAGATAAAAGATATGTGACCAAAAAAAGAAAAGAAAAAAAGCCACAGAAAACTCAATAAAGATAGAAACCAAGCAATTGAACCAAGTATAGGGGGACCTATAAAATCAGCTGGTAATGTGAAGGGATGGCCACCAGCCACATTCAGTCTCTTCCATAATATTCTAGTAGCCAGATTGTGAATCAACCAGAGAGGAAGAATAGAGAAGAGGTGAATTTAACTATTAAGAAGAGTAACTAAACTGGAGACAATGGTACATGCCTGTAAACCCAGTGACCTGGGAGGCTAAGGCACAAGGATGGTAATTTCAAGGCCAGCCTCAGCAATTTAGCAAGACCCCATCTCAAAATAAAAAATACAAAAAAAGGGCTGTAGATATGGTTCAGTGGTAGAGTGCCCCTGGGTTCAATCCCCAGTACTAAAAAAAAAAAAAAGAAGAAGAAGAAGGAGTAACTAAAATCCAGAGGAAGATTTGGTAAAGAAGATTGAAATGGACCAAACATTTTTAAATTGCTTTTAAAAGTATATAACATAGCTCTGCATGAAGTGTAGTACATTTTCCCCTTTGTTCACTCTATTTTCCAGATTTGTCCAGGTGTCACTGATGCCAATAATAAAACTCTCTGTGGCCTGCCTGTTGAGTGGGTTATGGGATAAGTGGGTGCCTCATAGCCCTGTAGAGGCCAGCCTCTGGCCTTGGGCCTAGAGCATCCTGGGAAGGCTGGTTTGGTCCATGAAACAGGGAGTAAGAGCTGGAGCAGCCATCGGGGGGCTCCCAGTTGGATCTGGTTTCCTTTACCCTGAAGCCCAGAGGGAAGTAAAAAAGCATTATGCTCATAAGATTTCCTCATATTCAGCAATCCATTTGCTAATACATTCTCTTGACATAAGTAGTCCCACTAAATTCCTCTTTCCTCATCACTAACTCGAAAATGACAGTTTAAGGATTATCTCTTCTGCCACTTACCATGAAACAGGGCTCCAAACCAGTTTGTTATAGGTTTTGAGCTTAACCACAGAGCTCACAACTGAGTGGTTAATCAATCATTCTATGACTAAATCCATCTGGAACAAATTTGAAGAAGTGGCCATGTAGGTTTCTTTGGCGTGCAGGGAGGGTGGAGTGGGGGTACTAAACTAAAACCAGAGTTGATCTTTTCAAAGGTTCAGAAGGAAAAAAATTATAAAGCTCAGCAGTGACTTTCTCCCATTCCCAGAACTCCTGCCTGTTCTCTGAGTAAGGTTTGCTCTGTCTTTATCCCATTTTGTATTGCACTTAATCCTTCCAAGTGGCTTCTATGGATGTACTGGAGCAGAGTCCACTTCCCAGAGAATGAGATCACAACCTCTCCTATGGTAGAAAGGAAGAGGAGACATGGTGTGGTCAGCTCATCACCATAACTCATGCTGCTCTTAAATTCCCAAACATGTAGGGCTCAACTAAGGGATTATGGAAACAAAGGAGCCTGTTTCTAGCCCATTCTTTGTTGGATCACTATTTTTTGTCTTGTAGGTATTAAAGGATAATTTAAATATCAAGAGCCTTGCTTTTTAAAAACTACATCTTTCCCTCACTAGACCCCAATATGTTAGAGTAAATTTGGGATATATTTCTCCATATATACCCTGAAATCTGTACCATTGACACATGCTCTGTTCAATTTGTGGTCCTCTATTCATGCATTCGATTAATGCATCTGCAAACTGTACTAGACACCAGGCACACTGTCTTTCTAGCAAGGACTTTTCAGTCCATCTGAAAAGGTAGATATGGTTGTATTTTTAAAAATTAAATGATACAAATCATTCAGCTCAATGATTCAAGTTAACAAACTAGTTGAGAACATCCATTCCCATGTAGTCCATTGTAAATGGTGGTTACCCAACAACCCTGAAGAGGTCAGAGAAGGAATTGGTTGCTGAAACCAGATGCCTGGTTAGGAATTTTCAGAGAGAGTGGATGGTCATGAAGGATGTGACCAAACCTGAGAAGAGCAGGACAGGCTTTGATGGGTGACACCTTGAGTATAGCATAGTGGTGAGAGTCTGTGTCACTCCTCAGGGAAAGGGAAAGGGAGGCCACTGTGGGTACAACAGAAAACAAGATTGGAAGAGTCATTCATTGGAAGATGGTTAAGGAGGACCCTGAATTCTTGGTTTAGCAATTTAGATTTAGTACTGTCATAAGAAAGATTTTGATCAATGAGTGACATAATTTAAACACTACTTCCAGGCACTTATAGGATGAGGAAGAAAAATACACACACACACACACACACACACACACAATTAAATGTGTTAAATTAACCTAATGAAACTGTGTGTGGGGAGGGGATAGAGGAGGCAGATGTCATTCTGATTTGTAGAAAAGTAAGTTTCTCAGAAAAAAAAAATCGATTACTCTCAAGTACTGTATATGCAGTAACAATGCCAATAAAAGAAAATTGATCAAGGACTATTTTCAGGATCATAATAATTAATTTAAAACTACTTCTAACAAGCATATTCATTATTTTTGCATGTAAGTGCTTCTCCTGGGTCAAACAATGATTCTAAGCAAGTTCAACTCCAAGTAGGGTAAATGGTTGTGATACTTTTTAGCAATTTATTCATAGGTATTATAAAAGTAAGCATCAATTGCAGATAAGATGGGAGGGGGGATTTAACCTTACTTTGTTTCTTAATGTTGAGGAGATGGCATGAATAATAAGATCATGTGATTAATAAGATCATGTGATTTTAGCTCCCACACCCTATGAAATAACCAGTTAGGAGCTACCTAAGCCCTTAAACGATCTTCTGAACAATTAGCCTTTCTGCCTCATGTTCACATCCATTAAACTGGAGAATGTTCATTAGTTGTAATGTGTGGTCAAAGAAATATAGAGCAAGTCTCCAACTATAAACTACATCTAAATGTGGACAGTTAATAGCAATTACTCTTATTTTAACAAGACTGTGACCCTCCAAAATGCAGTGGACTCAGCCTAAGTAGAGTCATGCCCTGATTGTTGAGTTTTTGCAATTATCAGAAATTGTGGCAAAAGGCAATTATCCATAGGCCCACTATCCCCCATACTCCCCTATCATCCATCTGCAAATAAGTGTGAATAAGTAATCTTCTCATAAACAGAGGAGAGCAATAAGTTCTCCTGATTCATCTAAGGGAAATGCATTTTCCAGTTAAAAATTATCTTTATTTAAAAGAAAAGAATTTTAAGGTTGGGGTTGGAGCTCAGTGTAGAGCACTTGCTTAGCATGTACAAGGCCCTGAGTTCCATCCCCAGTACTGAAAAAATGATGGCATCTGGGAGGGGTGAAATAGAATTTTAAAGGGGAATGGAAAGAAGAACAGTGGTTTGGGAATAGGGGTGAAGCTAGAATGCTAAGCAAACTTTATCAGCTTAGCAGAATTTAAGAACACAAGAATTTGTAGAGAATATATGGTTAAAATTTTAACAAGAATTTAAGAACATAAGAACATATAATTTAGTTTATGGATTAATGCAAAACAATTTTAGCTGGATTTAGGTCACACTTCACTCTCAACTCTGTAGTTGTGGTTTTCCTTGAAGGCCTCCCCACAGATACTTGGCAAAGATAAAAACACCTGGTTGACCAGTTTGAGTTTTCATTCTGAAACACTTCATAAGCTATGCCTGTTCTTTAACTTCTCAAGGGTGGGAGTCATCTGGAGATGATGTGTTCATTGTCTAGATTTACTTTTTTTATTTTGTATGGATTTGGGAATAAGATGGGAGGGGGGATTTAACCTTACTTTGTTACTTAGTGTTGAGGAGATGGCATGAAACAGTCTAGATGTCCTCTTGCTAGAACCCTACACATAATTTCAAAGTGTGAGATTATTCAGCAAACGTGAACTAGGTAACTACTATGTAAAAAGGTATGAGGTGCTGAGAATACAAAGAGAAAAGTTTACGGGTCCTGCCCTCAAAGAGCTCACAGTCTAGAAGGAATCAGACAGTGATTAGAAGGCAGCATTTTAAAAAATATTTGTTTAATTGTTGATAGACCTTTATTTTATTTATTTATACACGGTGCTGAGATTCTAACCCAGTGCCTCACACATGCCAGGCAAGTGTGCTACTACTAAGCCACAGCCACAGCCCTAGAAGGCAACATTTTGAGTCCCATTTTAGGGACTTTCTAGAGACCAGGCCTCAATCTTAGAGAGTTGTGGAAATTAGACTTTAGAGAATTAGGGGGAGGAGGGAAGGAGAAAGAATGTTCCAGGCAGAGTTAGAAGCATTTGCTAAGATTGTAACTGGAAGACAAAAGAAAGGAACAAGTTGTTTCATATGACTTCAGTGTGCAGAGTATGAGAAGAGGCAGGAGTCAAACCATGGAGGGCATGGAATGTCATGTTAAAAAGTTCGGGTTTCATCCTGAAGATAATGAGAAGTAACATAATCAGTTTTCCTTTGTATGAAGTGAAAGATACCCCATGTCAACTTGTAACTTCCATATGCAAATCCAAATGAAGTCATGTTCTTTGCTCACAAAAGAATTAAGTGCATGAAATACACCATTTAATTTTAAATTTATTTCTGAATTATAATTTATTAATGAGGTTACATAATTTCAATGTAACTAATTAGGACATTTTATTTTCCATTTACAATAGTGTTACAAAGGCAAATTAAGTATGGATTTTATTCTAAAAATAGCACTGTTCTATTCGTAAGCTTGTTTTTATCAAACAATGCAGTAGAGAAAACATCTTAGCTCAAGGAAAAGCTGCAGGCATCAAACCAGCCTTAAAAGTCCACTCAGCATTTAATGTGTTGTTTCAGGCCACTTCTAATTTCTCTCCACACAGACTATAACTGTAAGTCTTAAAGGACTTTTACTATGTAAGGTCTGTTCTATTTTAGAGCCTGTACTAAAACTTATTGGAACACTGGTTTGAAAAACAAAATTGAAATTCAGCTTTGCAGAAGCTACATATTGCATATTGACCTTTCTTGGCAGAGCATTCTCTAATCTTGTAAAAAAAAAAAATTTGTTGTTGTTATTTAGTGACAATGTAATCATAAAATGCTATGGAAGTATCAAATATTATTTAAGTTTTTTGCCTCTTTACAATGTAACAATGCTAGAAATTATACGTTAAATCTAATGGAGAGCTTAATTGCTACCCTCAACTGGTTAAGGCTATAAAATTATATAGCCACTGATATGTGTGCCAGGGATTATCCAGCTGCTAGTTTCCCAATGGAAAATTCCAGAACTTGTTGATTAGAGCAAAACTTGTATAGGACCATGAGACACAGCTTCATCCTTGGGTGACTTTAAAGATGAGGTGGGGAGCAGTCGTCAAGAGCCACATCAAGTCAGTTGAGTTTCCAGAGATAGCAAGTGTGCTACTACTTCTCTTCCTTAACAAGGATAAATCATGGATACAGCTGTTCCAAAGGTCAGTTGGATGACTGGTGAGCCTGTGTTGTCCAAACGAACCTGGCAAAAGGAACTTAAAGAGGTAGACATAAGGAGGACCTTGAAGGGGAATCAGTCCTGGTAAGGTAGGGAGTTAAGGGAAGGCTCACAGACAAAGCAGACAAGTGACAAGCAGTGGGCAGCCTGGCTGATGTGAAGGGTCCCATAAGATACACTGGTAACTTGGAGCCCAAGGAGAGGCTACTTTGTATACATAACCACCTTTAATGTTGCAGTGAAGTTCAAGCCAATCACACAGCATCATCTACATTTAATTAACATCTATGTGTACAGTAACAAGCAGATCTTGGGGTCCTGAGAGCCTGTCAGCAACCCAGCCTCACTAGGAAGGTGAAAATGGCAGGGGAAGTCTTGCCAAGTTCCTGAGGGTCTCACTGAGGACCCACCATCCTGGGCCAGAGGAGAAGCACCCTCAAACCATTCCCCAAGAAGCAGCACCCTTGGCCTCCAGACCATTAGAAGGGAGTATTCACACCACTATCACATGGCAGCAATCAGAGGTCTACAGTTGGAAGAATGATCTGAAACATGATGCAGAATTGAATATAAAATATGAAGAAGAAAGAAGCCAGAAATGCAGGATGGAGACAGATAGGTTGAAGGACAAGAAAGGAAGTCAGCATGGCCACCTGCTAATTTGTCATGATCTCACCATAAGCCTGCAGAATTTCCTTGGGCTTTAAGTTCTTTCATTTTTCCTACTAATTCTCTCTATTACACCCTGAATATGGAATGAATAGGCAATCATATATGCACATATAATTTACCTGCAGCTATAATGAAAGCATTTGGAAAGGGTCGTTTGATGTTCAAAGAAACGAAAATTAGCTTTCCAAAAGAATACTTTTCTAATATGTCATGATTTCACTCTATTACTAGCAAAGCATTTACAAAACGTAAACTGGCTCCTGATCAAATTCTCCTATATGATGTGACTCGTGGATGCTCCATTAAGTACAGGAACAAGTGCTATAGATCACAATTGTGTTTGCAACCTGCTCATTTGAGAAGTCAAGCATCTAGTGAATCCAATCCATTCATCTTAGACTTTAAATCTGAGACTTTCCTTAGAACAAATGGCCAGAGATCCTTATCCTACCTTATCTGCAGTTACTGTGGTGACATTTGAAAATATCACCCCATTTGTTCTCTAGTTCTGAGTTATGATTTCATTATTGCCTTGAAAGATGGTGACTATAATGTCCTGTCCTATAGGATCATGCCTTTTTCATGGCTAGAATTTGTTCACCCACTAGTTCTTTCTTGGATTTCCACATATTCTCTAACCAGAGCTCTAGTTAATGCCATGCTTGCTAAGCAGTCTTTATAAACATTAATGTGCCATTGCCATGAAAGGGTCCTGTAGTCATGAACAGTCCTTTCCCATCACAAAACATTTTGAAATGCAAAAGATGCTAGATTTATTTTGTTTTGCCAGATCCCTTTTGTTTAAATATTTGCAGTTTCCCTAATGAGAAATAATTTCAAGAAAGAAAGGCTGACTGCCTGCTCTTGTATCCATTTGTCTGGAATATGTCAAAGGAAGGGAAGGTCATACAATGCTATGATGTTCCTCCTGACTGGATCTCAGTCCTGATGGATCCTATTCAAAACATAACAATAAGCAAGGAAATGAAGATAGGATGTTTAATTATATGCAAACACATGAAAATTATATTATAAATCATGACTTCTTGCAGTTTTTTGTTTCTTCCCATCTGTATTCAACAGAAATATCATCCTGACCTATTGCCAACTTAGAGCCTTTTCACTCAAAGAAGTTATTGAGCACTTTACTAAGGAACAGGTATATATTACTGTGGTTAGCCCTCACAATAGCATTATGAATTTGGTATTATCCCTACTTGATAGACATGGTAGTGAGACTTGGAAAGGCTAAATAACTTTCCCAGGAGATATAACTAAAGCATGATATTACTTGGACTTGAATACTTGGACCTATTTGATTCTAAAACCTGTGATCTTACACACTCTTCTGTCTCAATTATTTTTCCACCAGTGAGCTACATAAGGGAAAAAAAATTCTGAAGTTCTCAGACTTTCTAAAAAGATCAAGTCCTCACTCAAATTCTAATTCTTGCTATAATAAATTATACATAAACATTTATTCTTGTTTTAACAAGACTAGAAAAAAAGCTGGCATAAGCAACTATGGAAAGATATAATCTCAAATAAAATAATTTAGAACTTAAAAATACTGGCAGTGAGAGAATAGCCTGATATTTCTACTTCTGAGAACCATAAAAAGAGATCTGTAATGAAGGTCACCCACAGGGGACTACCTTACACCTATCTGGCAGCTTCACAGTCATCCACATTAACCACATATGTGCCTGAACCCAAAGGTTTTTATTTAGGGGTTTCCATAAACAAATTATTACATTTCTAGGGTAAAATTATCCTAGCCCAATTTTAAAATTACAATATGAATTGCTCAATGTTTCCATTTTCTTCCAAAATGAAAACTTGGAATGTGATAGACTCCATGGATGTGCTGTATACGGTAACTTTATACAGTACACATAAAAAAAGTCTGAGATCGTAGGGTTTCTTTGCCCCATTGGTGTTTGTTCATGCCAAGAAATTCTCTTGAAGACTGGCTTAGTTTGGCATCTGCCTTTAGCACATCAACTGTATCACTGGCACAGGTCCCCATGCCTTTGTACCCTACCGACATAGAAACCACATACAGGGCATGTTTCCCCACGAGACTTGTTTCAGTTTACATTGCCAAACAGACATTAAGCTACTCTAAATTCCTGACAAGTATGTAAATTTACAGGTACACAGTAGTGCATTTAAACATTGAAGTGAACTTTCTATTCGTCCCATTCAGCCAACCCAACCATTTACTGTGGTCCAGGAAGGTGAGTCCATTTTTAGACTCTGCTTTGATCCTACAGATTAGAGGACGGGAGAAGTTTGCCCAAAAAATGAAAAAGGAAGGAAGAGGAAATAGAGACCTGTGACCCAGGTCCCATGAAAGCAAGAGCATGTTATTCAGATTTCCCAGGATCCAATTGTCAGTTAGAGAGGGGAGGAGAGATAAGAGCTAGAAAAATGAACGTTTTTTTAAAATAGCACTTGAGAACTCATCAAAGGAACCATTAATTCAGATTCTTAAAACTGAAAGAGATCTCAGAGACTATAGAGTCCAAGCTTGCCATGTAAATGTAAGATAAAATGCCCCAGTCTCATTTAAAAGTCCAAAGACTTCTCAGACATACCCAGACTTGTAATATTCATAGGGTCAGTCATTTTATTGAACAGTATTTTCTTTTGTCCCCTGTTAGATTTAGGCATTCTTTCCACAAATACTCAGAAGTTGTTTGAATGCTCCTACCTCACAATAGTGAAGATGTCTTAACACAGAGAGGGGGAAAAAATCTCAATCTTTGCCAACACAGTTTATTAGCAAATTAAATTTAAGCGTGCGTGATATTCGTGGGTAACTTGGAGAAAATGCTAACTGTAGTATATATTTGGAACAAAACCAAGAAGTCCAATCTTTCTTGGTTTAATGGCAATTTATCAAAGATCTGGGCACAGCCAGGCACGGTGGCACATGCCTATAATCCCAGTAGCTCGGGAGGCTGAGACAGGAGGATCATGAGTTTAAAGCCAGCCTCAGCAATGTTGAGGCACTAAGCAACTCAGTGAGACCCTGTCTAAATAAAATGAAAAATAGGGCTGGGGATGTGGCTCTGTGGTAGAGCACCCCTGAGTTCAATCCTCAATCCCCAGTACGAGTCTTCCTCCCTGAAAAATCCTAATACAGGACAAGGAATAATAAGTCAAAGACTTTTCAACTGCTTTCCAGCTCAATGAGGAAGGAGGAAACAAATAGCCACTTTTTAAAAAATATATTTTAGTTGTAGATGGACACAATAACTTTTTTTTAAAATGTGGTGCTGAGGATCAAACCAATGCCTCACATATATTAAGCAAATGCTCTACCACTGAGCCACCACCCCAGCCCTGAAAATAACCACTTTAAAGATGAAATCTTTCCTTGCTTCATTTTATCATCGAGCAAGTTTTTCAGGTATTAGAGGAGACATTATAAAAATGTAAAAGCTAACTTCACAACTATACAATGATAGACTTGACTTTTTTTTTTTTTTTTTTTTTTTTTTTTTTTTTTTGGTGCTGGGGATTGAACCCAGGGCCTAGTGCATGCAAGGAAAGCACCCTACCAACGGAGCTATATTCCCAGCACAACTATACTGTGATAGACATATGTGTACCATGTGTCAAATGAGAGTATAGATATTCCATTTTCTTATATCCTCTCAATTTTCTGTATTAGGGTAGATGGAGCATCTGTTTTTCAATTTTTTTTTTATTATCAACATAATCAAGTTTAGAGAAAAGTTAATTGTGCAGTAACAAAGAACACTGAACCTCAACATCCAGGTTAAAACACCATTTACACACTGCCATATTGACCTACAGCACCTTAACACCGTTCTTAAACACAGACAACTAACCAAATCCCCACCCACTGCTAGGCTCCACATTGCACTACTTGCATATGTTCAGAGATAGGAAGCACATTACTTCCTACTACATTCAAACATCTAGTGAGTACATTTTTTCCTTACATGGAACTAAAATCTGCTTTCCTTGAATTTCTGCCCATTCATTCAAATTCCACCTTTTGGAAATACATGATGGAGTCTGTTCCTTCTTTTCTAAGCAGCCCTTCAAAATTCTGAAGTCCACTTTTATAGCAAATTATGACTCTTGCAGACTACACACAGGGAGAAAGAAAAGATTGATGTGAGCAACAAGGGAGGAGAGGCAGTAGGCCTTCTTATGTGCTGGCATTTGTTCCCACAGATTTGATATGTAATATTTTCATTTTCATTCAGTTTCTCCTATTCTCCAACTTGGATTTGGCCATTTTTTTTAAGACATGGATTGTTTTAAAGTGTATGCCTTGTTTTCCAAAACAGGGGTTTCCCCACCCAACCCCCAACCCTGGTTTTATTGCTGTCATTGCTGTTTTTGTCATTGTTTTGTTTTTATCTTATTTGCACAGTTAGAGAACATAGTGTGTATGTTGCAATTTATTTGGACTTGCCTTAAGGCTAGCATACGGCCATTTTCTGTTTTCCATATTTTTATTGGTGCATTATAATTATACATAATGATGGAATTCATTGCTACATATTCATACATACACATGACATAACGATATAATTTGGTCGATATTATTCCCCAGTATTTCCCTTTTCCCTTCCCTACTCACTTTCTTTATTTTATTACCCTCCCTTCTATTTTTCTCAAGATCCCCTTGGCTTTCTTTTTTTTTTATTCCTCTCTAACTTCCATATATGAGAAAAAATATGACCCTTGACTTTGTGAGTTTGTATAGCCATTTCCTTTAATATTCCCTCAGTCTTTAGAAAGGTTATGCATTCTGTATAGAAATATATATATATTGAAAACTTTGAATTAATTGATATATAAATAAATATATATTTTATATATGCTTGTATATAAAATATATGTTTATACATATTATATTTTATATATTTATATATATCAACTAGTTCAAAGTTTTTAATCATGTTAATTATATTTTTTCTTCATTTCTGAAAATGTAGTTTATTTTCTAAGTTCTTGGGAGAAATGTGTTAAAAATCTCACCAAAATTGTGTTTTGTCTACTCTTTCCTTTAGCGTTATCCACTTTTGCTTTATATATATTAAGATGATATGATTACATGCATTGAAATTTAGAATTTCCACATTCTCCTTATGAACTCAAATTTTCATTATTATGTGGTATTCTTTATTGATCTTTTTTCCTTTTAAGTCAACTTTGATATTAAAATTGCTAAGCTAACTTTCTTTTATTTAGTGTTTGCATAGTATATTTTCCAGCTCTTCCAATTTCTGTGTCCCTGTATTTAAATAATGTTTCTTGAAATAGCATATTTGGGTTTTGTTTTTTAATCAGTCTAACAATTTGGAGGGGGGCAGTCAGAGAGTATTTAGTCCACTTATATTTAATGCAACTACTGACATGTTTAGGCTTAAAACTACCATTCTACCATTTACCTTCTGTTAGTCCTACACATTTTTGCTTCCTTTTTGTTTTTCCTTTCTTGCCTTATTGATGAAATACTTTTTATTATTCCATTTTCACTTCCATTAACTTTGTAGTTTTATATTATTTTACTCTTCCTTTAAGGTTTTTCCTAGGGATTACTTGAACGTGCATCCATGATTTATCAAGATCTAAAATAAATTATAAATTTCAACACTTACTGGGCAATGTGAAGAACTTAAAATACGTAAATTCCATTTACCTTCTGATCAATCTGTATGCTATTATTCTCATGTATTTTAATTCTAAATATTTTATAAATCTCCAACTATAAATTGCCTACTAGTATTGTTTTGAATAGTCAGTATTCATTTAAATTTACTCACATTTATACTTTACACTGCTCATCCCTGTGCTGGAATTTTATACCTAAAAGAGGGTAATAAAAGAATTTAGTGCAAATTTGGTGAGTCCATCTGCTGCTACCCTTCATCCTACCTCTTCACTTCATTTGGAATTCAGAAAAACATTTGGAGAACATTGTGCAGAAATAGCATAAGTAAGATGTGATCAAATGGGCAGGAAAATACACACAAGAGGGCAACATGCTCTGGAGGCAGGAGGCACAAAGACATACTTTATTGAAAAAGCTTTAGGCAGTTAATGAGTTGGAGAAGTATTGCCAAGTTACACTCACCAAATTTAGTACTATGCCTCAATTTAGTGGGCACAAAAGCTGCTTATTATTGAATGAACAAATATAATGTAATTGGTCTCATATAATTAGGAGGTCACCGAGCCATGCTTGTTATAACTGGCATTGCCATAGCCAGGGGCTTTTGTGATCTCAAGTGATGACTTGCCTGAAGGAGTAAGCCTGGAATGTGTATGCTTTGGGCTAGGGAGACTGTCTAAGCTGGCTGTAAGGCATAGGGAGGGAGGCCAATAATCAACTCACAGGGCTCATGCAGGGCTCTTGGTGCTCAGTTGAAAGTAGTCAATCTCCATTCAGTTCATCCATCTCCAGGGTTTGATTGGAGACCTGGAGGCAGAGAATTGGGGAGAGGTAAGATGAAGTGGTGAGGCTTCAGGAAAACACAATTGAAATGTCAGTGCAAAGGCATCCCATAATAAGGTGAGATCACAATTCCTCCCAAGCCCATTCAGTTTGAAGCAGCACCCCAGCCTGTATAAAACAAACTTGAACCTTCGCACAGAGGGTCTCTAATTCCCAGTACTGAGCTACCCTGGAACAAAGACTAACAATACTCCTTGTTTCAAAATACAGTCTCATTCCACAGGTTGCAGACTGATAATCGGTTGTAACACCCCAAATTTCAGGGTATCTTTCCCCAACCATTTTTTGAAGGATAATTAAGTTAAGAAGACAAAAAAGAAAAATAAAAAGAGAGAGGGGAGAGTTTACCTGGGTATGATATAGTCACTGAGATGTCAGAAAATAACCACCGGCATGAAACAAGCATTTATCCATGGAAAACATTTTTTCCTTAAGGTTCTGAAAGTAGTAAGCTCCACTTTGCCAGTGTGTGAAAAAAGCTGAAAAGAATCAGCATGAAAGCCTTTGTTTTCTTGTTTGTTCTTCTGTTTCAGCTTAAGAGTGATTGGTTCATTTGGTTAGCATATAGTACAGATGAGTCACAGATTGATCATTCACATATACCAGTTGGTTTCCTTCCCACATTTGTGAATGATATGTCTAACCTCATCCAGTCATCATCTTGCAAATGAAAGCTATTATCCACAGAGAGAATTAGGGAAGCAAAGGTCCATTTTCAATGCAAATTCTTCATCATTTCTAAAAAGGCAACTCCAGGACATGTAGCGTGATGTTTCCATATGGGAACTGCATGTTGCAAGATTCTGATAAAATGGTGCAATGCCAAGGTTTGCCAGGATACTTGATTTGTCACTCTCTAAAAGAAAGAAAAATGAATAAAGGAGGCTGATATTTGTTGACTTTGGTGATATTTTTGTTTATCATTTAAAGCACACCAAATTATTAACAATGTGTTTTGCCATAACTGATAACAATCTCGAGCTATAAATCTACGGCTGGCCATCGATGAAGACAATTCTCTTCTGTTACTTAATATCAGTATTTATTTTCTCCACTAGAACTGCTTAGCTTGGGTGAATTCTAGCTGATAATTTCAGAAGGGTGAAAAGCTAACTAGAACTGGGCATTTGGCCCAGATAAATCTGATTCCAGTACTGTGAAGGAAGCAGCAAGGGAACTAGAAGGTCTTTGACAAAAATTGTTGATAATTGGCTAAGAACTGGGGAGGGAAACAGAAAACTTGGAGCACTATGAATGTTATTCTAAGTAAAAGAAAGACGCAAGGAAGGATTCAAGGTACTATAAGATTAGCAACCCTCTCTTTGAGATATGTAAAATCTATATGGCTACAGGAAAATCTCTGCTATCTAGTACTCTTAGGAAATAAGTCTTTCTGAAGACCTAAACTACAGAAGCAAACTGGAACTCTTGGGTTTGAATCTCTGCTTTGTGTGACCTTAGGCAAGCCACTTCACTGAGTCTTTATTTCAGTAACTTCCTTCCTCATCTGTTATTAGTGGATGATGCAATCACCTTTTCCACAGGACTAGGTTTTGTAAATCTGACTCCCTCCTCAATAGATCTTTTCATGCTGCAAAGCATTTATCCATTTCATACCAATTAATTTTAGAATTTTAATAAATTATAAATGAAGCTATATAAAATATGCTTTTTATTATGATTTCAATCAATATAAGTTAATACCTTGATTACTCAGTTTATAATTATCAATTGCCATTAATAAATAAGGCAATAGTAAAACAACAACACCTCAGCTTTTGCTAAACTAGTTCCTACCTTCCAGGATTATACTGGAAAATAAGATCAATATTCCAAGTTACTATAAGACCTCTATCTAGTGAATCCCTTTTATTTCATTGAGAAAGTTTCATTGAAACCATGACCCTAGGTCACATAGCTATAACAAAATAAAAATCACTTCAATCCCCTTCCTCCTGTTTCAGGGTATGCCCATCACTAGTCTATGGTGGCTTATTCAAATGTTCTTCTGAATTATTTCTTAAACCTAAAGCAGCACAAGTTAGAACAGTCTAAATAAGCACTCAATAGCATTTAAAATGCAGATATTTTTTGCCCATAAAAACGCACTGAAGTGACTCCATTCGTGGTAAGTTATCAAATTATGGAAAGAACATTGCAGAGATTAAAATGTTGCATAAGAGAGAGAAAGCAGCATGAGTCAGGGGTTTGGGAAATATGAGTCAGACTGAAAGGAGGGAGCCAAAAACAGAAAGAATGAAGGCCTAAGCAGGAACTTAATGGACACCACAGTGATGTGGACACCATTGCTTCCATTAGCTTGGAGAGAAGATCAAATGTGTGGTTCCATCGACTGAGGGCCAGTGTGATAGAAAGGCTAGAAGTGACAGCTGAGCAAAGATTAGTCTGGACTATTTAAAGCAACTAAGGTTGCCAAAGTCAGCAAGAGAGGGACCCACGAATAGTATAAATCACTAGGAGGGAGACCATGGGCACATTTTTGAAAAATGAGAGAATCACCAAATATTGCCATTAGTTATTCTTAATATATTATAATGATAAAATATATTGTGATATTTTAGGAAGCACATTCTATTATTTTGTTCTTTGGTAATGTTAACATTAAGCTATGACTGCATAGTTCAGGGCTGTTTGCTATGGTGTTCAATCCAGACTCTCTAATCTCACCTTTAGGGCCCCGAATTTTATTCATGACCTGAGCCAGCAGTTCATGTGCAACTTCTGCCAGGCACCGTACCAGGCTCCTCACACACAGAACCTCCCTCCAGTGTGCTGACTTTAGCGCCTTCCATTCTCCTCATGCAAAGCAACTGGATCTTGTCACTGTTTTCTGATGTGAACAGCTTTCTCCTGCTAATTCATGTATCTCATCTTTTTCAAAATGCAACTGAGGACCCACCTCTTTGGCAAACCTCCTGAAGCTGCTTCCCTCTCAGACTATTTCATGCCTCATGGGCTCTCCACTTCTGCATTCAATTGCTTTACATTATTCCCACTGACTGATACTTTGTTGATTTTGCTACATTTGTTTCACAGATCTCGCCTGTTACAGTATCTTATAAATTTTAGTTCCATGAGATAAAGCACTGATCCCACTTTCCCTAAACTCTAGGCATTAATTCCCAGCAAACATTACTGACTCATTCATCCATTTATTGAACAAATACTTTTTGAAAACTCACCATGTGCCATGCACTCTACTAGGCTAGGAATATAGAATAAAGTAAGATATAGATTCCATCCTCAAAAAGCTTGGTTCCAGGGCCCAAGGTATATGCTGACTGCCTGAAAAAACAAGTGAGCTTAACTGTCAAGAATAAATGATAGATAATTTTAAAACACAACACAAATTTATCTCCCCAAAGTATTTGTTCCTTCATTGTCAGGAAAATCTCAATAGACTTGAATAGTTTCCCTGATAAATAAAGCATTGTTCCTGCCTGTGCGGATACCCCCGCCCCAGTATAGATGTAGAAAATGGATTTTTGCCTACACACAGCAGAGGTGCCTGCAAAAGACATTGTGCTGGCTGCATTAGTGATTTTTTAATCACATTGAACTTTCTGATTAAATAGAAATGCCTACAAGTAGAAAAGACAAACATAAAAGAGTTTATCAACATATAATGATTTTGATGTGACCTTGTATAGCTGTGTAAATGTGCAATAACAGGATGTCAAAGAATAATTGTTTTAAATAATGAAAGTATATTGTTTAAGTAAACTAATAAATGGATAGTATAATAGATGATAGTTCAAAGAAATTCAGTCTATTGGGAGACTTCAGAACTAAATAACCTGCTAGAAGCAAGGAGGAGTATTTTATAAACTGTAGTCAGATAAATCATAAGTGGAAATACAGTTAATAGCTACTTTCTGGAGCCAGCCATGATGGCACATGCCTGTAATCCCTGCAATTCAGGAGGCTGAGGCAGGAGGATTGTAAGTTTGATGTCAGCCTGGGCAATTTAGCAAGACCCTGTCTAAAAATAAAAAACAAAAAGTGCTGGAGATGTAGCTCAGTGGTAAAGTGCCCCAGAGTTCAATTCCCAGAACCAAAAAACAAAAGCCTGCTTTCCTGGTCATAGAAATTACTTTCTTGATCATTTTGTAAGTCCAGGTAAGCAGAAAGCATAACCACCAGTCAATGTTAGGTGAGGCCGATCCTACTGCAGCTTTGCTTGTTTTATTTTATTTTTTGGTACTGGGGATTGAACCCAGGAGTGCTTTACCACTAAGCTACACCCCAGCCCCCTTTTAAAATCTCTTTTTTTTATTTTGAGACAGGGTCTCTCTAAGTTGCTGAGGCTGGTCTCTAACTTGTGATCCTCCTGCTTCAGCCTCCTAAGCTCCTGGGATTACAGGTGTGCACTACCATTGCCAGCTTTGTTTGGGTTTTGATAGAGAAAAGAACATAGTAAGAGTAGAAGAAGTGGTATTTTGGTTTTTGTTTGTTTTTATTAAATTACTTTACCTTTTGTTTGTTTCTATTAAATAACCCTTCTGGGAGCTAAATACGCATGATAGTTATGGAAGAGTAGCACAGGTTTCAGTATTTAAAAACTGTTTAACGATGCATTGATACCACTGGACATGTTAGCCTATTTATCAAAGAGACTTAGAAATGAACAATGTGAAAATAGCAAGGAAATTGTAGGACATCAGGAATGAGATGGGGTGGAGGCAGTTTGCAGAGAGATGTCTCCAAAAGAATAAGCCTCAGTCACTAGTGAGGCCTCCCTTAGAAATGCAGCAGCAGCCCAAGTCCTTGATCTTCTGCCAGAGTGTGCTGAGGAAACCTGCCACATCTGAATCTAACATTGCCATATCTCTGAGGGCTGTTATCACCACAAATGCTGGCAAATGTTCTTGACATAAAACAATAGGAATTCTGCTGTCATTGCTGCATTAACGAGTCATAAAGCTCTGAAGAAACCCCAGTAGAAAGGTTTTCATCAAGTGAGTATGAGAAAATAATAAAAGACACAAAAAGGAGCAGATAAATCTCACAGCAAGATTGTTGAACCATTGCATCGTACCCAAAAAGCACAGTTTGTAATCACTGATTTGAAACTAACAATAATAGTAATAGTACTAATAAATTTCAAAACAGAAACAGAAACATACCAAGAAAGCTTAGCTAAAACTTTATAACTAGGTTCAAAGAATTATGTAAGTAGATGTTTTCATGGGTTATTATCCAACAAATAGCCATACACCACTCAAGTATTTTTCACCTCCTGTCCCTTGTTCTTGTGGAAAGAATCTCTGTTATCTTTTCCATGCGTAGCTAAATGAAATTGTTATCTGAGGACAAACTTCTAAAAACCAGATCTTCCTACATTGTGACTCTGCATAATGTAAGTGCAACAATTCACCTTGAAAACATGGAAAAATGAAAGGCAAAAACACAAACGACCAGACTCTCTAAGCTTCTGAAAGGGAGAGCAGAGATTGCATGAACTCAGATGATTGGTCATTTTTTAAAAATTGATTCTTGGTCCACTATTTCTGCTAAAGCACCCCCAGGTATACCACAGTGATGATATAAGACATGATGATTTATGACCCCCTAACTCTATCTCAGTTTTTATGCAAAATGTGTCATCTCAGAATTACATGTCAAATGATATTCTTAATGATACTTAGAGTCTTCAATTAGAGAATGCCAAAATTGTGTTATGCTTTCAATTGTTCTATTTAACTTCATGATGTGGGAGATTTGAATGAATACAAAGGTGATATAGATAAGGCAAAATTGAATTCACTTCTAAATGACTGTAAACATGAATGTACACACACAATTTTATATCACATTTTCATCTGAAACAAACTCTCTAAACTGGTTTTATATGTACAGCTGAGTTTTTTGGTTGTTTGGTTTTTTTTTGTTTGTTTGTTTGTTTGTTTTACTTTTCTAGAACAATGACCTACTTACTCCTTAAGGAACATTTGGTCAAATACTAAAATGCTTTGGGAAATTGTGTATTTTAAACTACAGCAGTCTTTGTCTCCTAGAGGAATATGATCTAAATGAATCCATTGCATTTTGAATTTGCAATGAAAAATTTATACTCAAATGTTACTCTACCATTTGTCAAAAAAAGCAACAGGAAATGAAATGTATAATATTGATTATACCCACTTACTGGGCAGTTTTTAAAGCCTTATAGATAGAAATTATAATGTAATATATGGGTGGAAAAACCAGGTATCATACAACTTATTCAAATTTTAAAACACACTAAACTACTATACCGGACTAGATGCACTCACCTAATCCCTATTTCACAAAAGTATAAACATCTTCTGCCTACCCAGGAGAGTGGCATGTGATGGGTAAAGGGGTGAGGATGGGTGAGGCTTTAGCTACATCTGCAATGTTTTATTTCTTAACAAAACAAAAGCAGCAGAGACGAGCATGGCAAAATGTTGTGTTTTAACAAACCATTATCTATGAAGTTATTTACTGAATTCATGAAGTAATTTATAATTTAAAATATTTTCAATATAACAAAAGCATAATGCTTTTAAGAATAAAGTCAATATTCAGTGTAAAAAAAGCAATGGCAAAATGGAAGAAATGATGACATCTTAACAATCTACTAAAAAGTTGTTGCGTGTTGCATGTCTTTGACAGACATTGACGAGTGCACTGCAGGGACGCACACCTGTAGAGCAGACCAAGTATGCATCAATTTACGAGGCTCCTTTGCATGCCAGTGCCCTCCAGGGTATCAGAAGCGAGGAGAGCAGTGTGTGGGTAAGTCCCATGGGGCAGTAAGCAGAGTCCTGTCCTGAGCATCTTCAGAAATTCACAACAAAGCACCTTATCCATTGGAGAACGATAGTAACAATACTTCCTCTTTCCTTGACTACTAATCCATTCTCCATCTCACAAGAACAGCTAGCCTTAAAGGTTAAGACTATCCTGGGTAGGAAAGTGTTATAGACTAAGCCAAAGCAGAAATCTGTGGTACGAATTGGACCACAAGGGCAACCAAGAAAATAATTTGAAATTGGCGGGTACTGCACCAACACACTGGTGATGTGGCTTTGGTCACTGCTGCACAGCTCATGCAGCACAGCACACAGGGCAAAGGGTGAAGTTCAAATCCCAGCTCTGCCCCCCAAAGCATTTTGAGACCTTAGGCAAGGTACTTAAGGGCTCAGTGTCTTTCCTTGCTCACGAGTCCCGTGAAGACAGCAGTGGCCCCTACCTCGGGAGCTCATGCACAGGAGCGCCCACCACAGAGAATGGCCCTGTGTAGGGAAGCTGCTTGCCATCATCATGCAGAAATTCACAGAATCCAGAGACTGTGTTGCCAGCCTGTGCCGGGTGTCTTAAGTGCAAAGCCAAGCATAGTATCTGCTTCCTTGAGGGTCTGAGTGCATCAGCTCCCTGAGGGCAAAGGCCAGGTCAGCTTGTGTCACTGCTGGCTCCAAAGTCCTCAAAGAGAACCCACCACACAGAGGATGATCCGGGGGTGCACTCTGAATGAATGGAAGAACTCAGTGTGAGGAGGCCAACTGGCAAATTGGGAAGTAACATAAAGCATCCTGGCTCACTAGTGAGGCCCAGCAGTAGCCCTAAAACTCTGTAATTGACTCCCTCTGTCCATCTATTTATATACCGCCTCTTACCACAGGCCAATGAAGAGGCCCTATTTTCTCTTAGGAACAGAGGGTAAGGATGTGGGGATAGGGAACCAGCATCACTTTTCACCCGCAAATGTGAGCTGTTGACATTAGTTGTCAGCACTGAGCTCCTCGTGGGCCCTGGCCCAGTTCTGCCTGCCATGGGCTGTGCCTAGATGCTGAGGTTGGTGCCTAGCCTCCAAGGAGCACCCAGGGTTTATAGCAGCTGACCATGGTTTGGGAAGAGAGTGTGGGGAAACTCCACAGACACCAGAGCTCTGCCTATTGTGTTAGTTGATAAAATCAACATTCCAGAAGAAAGAACTAACCCATCCTAGTGCAGGGTGAACCTAGAAGACAGGAACATATGGTCACAGCCCTTTGTGAGAAAGTAGGAGGAGACCTTCATGTCTAATTATATACATACAGTGTTACACTGCAGTACCCCCACCCAAGTTCTTTTCTGCACCAAGAACATTCCCTCCCAGCAAACTCCTGTTCAGGCCCAGTTCAGGGATACCTCCTCTAGGGAGCCTTCCATGATTCATCCAATTGTAATTGATCACTCCTTCCTCATCAACTATGCTGCAGTATCCTTTTGCAAATCTCCAATCTGTTGCAGGCCAATACTTCTATGAGGTAGAATAAAAAAAAATATTGTGGTAATGTCAATTGCTATACCTAAACATGTACTTTCAGTTTCTGTATCAATCCAAATAGTCCATGGACTAGCAGCACTCAGCAGGTCACACTTTTCGTAGCACAGTGTGCTCCCTCTGTCCCTTGTCTACTACTGATCTTACTATTCCATGAGGAAATTTGTTTCATGCCTATATTCCATACTAGACAGATGCAGATCATTATAAACCTGTGGTGCCAAACACAATCTTACCATATAACAATGGTTGATGAACGTCCAATGGTTGAGAAGACACACATTATTTATTTATCAAGTTGTTATTGAGGACTGACTGTGTGCCAGGCACTGTTCTAGGTACTGGCTATAGTAGTGAACAAACAGATTGTACAAAATCATAACTATTAGAAAGTACCATTTGTTTAACTGGCTGTCAATACCGGAACCTGCCTATAATACGAGGTATTAGGAAGCACTGTGTTAATAGTGCTCTGAATTAGCCTTGAATTTCCATTCATTCAAATAATTATTGGGCACCTACTATGCCAGCTCTTGTTCTGCATATTAAGCATATGGCATGATCAGACAAAAACCCCTCTATTTTTACCTCAAGGAGATGATACAGGTTTTATTTGGCCTGCATTATAGTGAGGGAGACAGACAAGAAGCCAATAAACATATAACACAATGTCAAGTGATGCCAAGAGCTCAAGGAAATCTAGAGCAGGATAAAGAAATAGGGCAGAATAAACTCTTTTATATGTGTTTCGTTTCATTTTACCAAAAGGCAGGGTCCATATACAGTGTTACATTGCACATGCATACTTCTTGTTTTAAATGACACATGCCATGTTGGAGTTGTCATTATGCATAGAGTCATGAATTAGTGACATTTTATTATGCTTCTAAGATGACTTCCTCTGCAAGTTCTTGGTTGAGCATCTTATGGTTGGAAATATTTGTCTGAGAAGGACACAGGCTGGAACACTTCATCATTGTCACCTCTCAAGAGTGACTTGTGGTGCATTCTTTCTTTCCACAACATTCTTTCATTTGACTCTCACAAAAACTTCCTAAGATACACATGGCAAGGCTTCCTGTCACTATGTGCAGAAGAAACCCCAAGACATTGAACGTTTCAGTGACTTAGTCCCTATCACCAGCCACACATACTCTACAATTCCTTTTTCTTAGTTTCATGCTGCATTGCTTAATTCTTTTTTACCTCATATCATAAGATTTTAGCTCCCAACATGGATATTCTTTTATGTATGTGAAGTCGTCTTAATTACTTTTCTCTTTTAAGTCTCAGCCCACCCAGCCAGACTTATTTATCACACACTTGGGTATGCAGCCTTTGTTCTTAACATCTTTTTAACTGCAGAATGCTGATTCAAGTATATTTAAAACACACATATATATACCCTAATTTTAATAACAAAGGGAACTTTTTAAAATAAGGTGTTCCCTACATAGGTTTTCTAGATCATCTCTGCTGAAAACTTGGTAAGTCAATAATTTGTCTCTCTGTGTGTGCTGGTCACCCAGACATAGATGAGTGCTCCATGACTCGGTATTGCCACCAAAGATGTGTGAACACTCCAGGCTCCTTTTACTGCCAGTGCAACGCCGGGTTTCAGTTGGCGGCAAACAACTACACCTGTGTAGGTAAGTCTTGGGGAGACTGCCATCCTAACTGATTTCTGTCTTCAAAAAAAGGAGACCCCATATTAATGTGCAGTATTTTCAGTTTTCAACATTCTTTAATGAACTGGTTTCCATCAGCTTCCCTTGAGCAATCACTTAATGCTGAAAGAAAAATAATTAATCTGTTTCTTAAAACCATCAACGTGTGAATGGAAACCTTTTTGAAGCTTGGTTTTAGCTCTCCTCTGTAGGTGTATCAAAATTTCTTTCAAAGTATAGACCAATTGATGTACACACACCAATTAGTCAACAGGGTGTGATATAAATGATAATGGTGCCAAGGGGGTTACTGGAAGTTCAAGTACATAAACTTTCCACTGAAAGTGCATCTGATTTTTACATGCTTCTTCTCCCCTTTCAGAATGCAATGTCACGGCACACAATTATAAGATTGGCATGACATGGAAAGAATCTAGTGCAGGAAAAATGCCTTTTCACAATATTTTCAGTGCCTTAGAGCATTGCAAAACTCTGTACGGGTCTCAAAGGCTTATGTTATAATTGTAATGGAATTTAACAGAAACCATTTAAAAAGTAATAAATAGCACAGATAAATCTTCACTACAGCATGCTGAGAGACCGTATCAGTATGAGTGTCTTATAACAATTATTTATAGACTTGGCATTTTGAATCCGAACAACAAAAGAAAATAGACACTGGAATGTTTATTTATTAGAAGCATTAAATTCTTTTGGGAAGATTTATCAAACATCAAACTGTCGTACCTAGAAAAAATATTCTGGTATTTCTAAAAGAAGTATATCACAGACCTTTGAAGTTGTTCCAACAAATATGAAAGTGAATGGATTTTCTCCAATGAGCTTCTGCAGGGCAAAGAATTCAGCTAGGGAATTACTCACTTATCATCAGATGATATAGGTACAAAAGAGCGAAGATATATTTAAAGACATATGTATATCTAAAACCTTTCCCTTCAGATATAAACGAATGTGATGCCAGCAACCAATGTGCTCAGCAGTGCTACAACATTCTCGGTTCATTCATCTGTCAGTGTAATCAAGGATATGAGCTGAGCAGTGACAGGCTCAACTGTGAAGGTAAAATATTTTTGAAATAACATGCAATAAGAGTCCACTCTTGTCATTCATGTTGCTTTCTCTGATTGTGTAGCTGTTGATGAAAACAAATTTTTACTCATACAAATTCTATTCCAAAATCCAATTCATATAGTTTAACGTTGGCTTCTTAATATTGTACCAAGAGAAAAAACAGAATAACTGAAATTTTAGATGCTGGCTGGGTCTAATCATTAGAAAGGATGCTCTAGTGTGTTGCTTCTCAAAGTGTGATCCAGTGACCGATGACATTAGCACCTCCTGTGATCTTATTGAGAGATTCAGAATCTCAGGCCCCAGCCCAAACTTCCTGAAGCAGAGTCTGCCAGCTGATTGCTGTGCATGTTTGAATTTGAGAAGTGCTAAGGACATGTCAAAAACACGGCAATAAAAAACAAGAGACCTGGCCCCTGGCTTTATTCCTGTCACTGTGTGCCTGGGGTACATTTCTTAAGCTATCTTGGTTTTAGTTTTGTATAAGTAAAAAGAGGGCCATTCTACTGGATGGATGACCTTCAGAGTCCATTGCCTGTGCCCATTCCTCTGAATAATTCAAGCAGCATAAGATACCGTGAAAGGGATACCATCAACCCTTGATGTCCTTAAATTCCTCATGGTCCCTCTCAGGTTCACTTGGGACCACAAGGGCCATACCCTACCCAGAGAAGCCTCCATCATGCCATTGCACAAAACCATAAGGGGCCAGCTCAAGGAAGCTGCCTGTACAAGTCTGAGCAAACTATAAATGCATCCCTATTCAGATATGCAAAGCATTCTTCCTCTGAAGGCCAGACTCTGCCAAATGTCACTTCTGGAAATTTGGACAGGGAATGGGCTTGGAATTCAAAGCTCAGATAAATTCAGTAGCAGAAGTCACCCAATTTCTGAGAAGGCAAACATGAATCTGCATCCTGTGTGGGTCAGCAGAGCACAAAGTGAAGTACATGTACCACAGGCCAATTCCTTAAGTCTGTTTAGCCAGTATAGTTAGGTCCAAGGTTAAACAAACTGTCCACAATGAATCAGTAAAACTGATGGTTAAAAATAAAAACTCCTGGAACTGGGAAGTTGTATAGGGAAATAAACTGATATTGTTAGAATTTGACCTCAAGCTTTTGATGAAGTCTTGTATTTCTGTTTAAAGTTTACAATGGTTTTATTCTCTTTAGCTCATCTAAAAAGTGTATTATGAAAGTAGTGACATGAAAGCTTTTCAACTATGTGTCTTTGCTCCTGTATGATCCAACAGATATTGATGAATGCAGAACCTCAAGCTACCTGTGTCAATATCAGTGTGTCAATGAACCTGGGAAATTCACATGTATGTGCCCCCAGGGATACCAAGTGGTGAGAGGTAGAACATGTCAAGGTAAAGTTGTTTTCTTACATGTGAAGTGTTTTATTTTAACCAGGAAGAACCTGGAGGAAGTTACAGGATTCTCTACTACAGATTTTCATTTGAATACACAATTCAAGCTGTTTCTGTCCCTATTCATCATGCGATAATGCATATCTCATAAAGAGGAGACTCCATGTTAATCTTGTCCTTCTTTGGATTTTAGAGTAACAGTTTTTCTTTCTAAAAAGTGTAATAGTCTTAATAAAATGTTAATATCTCTACTAACTGGCATATATAACCTCTTCCAAGCATCTACCAGAAAATATTCAATTATTTGAATGTTTCACCATGAGTTTGAGTTTAGAGCCTCAATTTAACATGCGAGTTAGAGATAACCTCAATCCAGTCTTAATTCTCTAAGACACTAAGATTATAAATTATGTGGTAATTTAGGTGATGAAAAAGTCATCCTAATATGTACTAAAATGTGCCTGTATTCTTCAGGGGAAAAAAAAACTGTTAAGCCAAAAAATAACTAATGACCTTCTACCAGCTGCAAAACAAATGCTTAGGTGGTCTTCACACCTACATATAGATGTGAGAGGCAACCTTACAATTGTATTATTTCAGAGTCTTTCAGGAAGATTTGAAAATGTGCACCCTCTTCCCCCTACCTCCAATACCACATGTAGTTTAAAACTTCTTCAACAGGAAAAAGACTGGAAGATAAAACCAAACATGTAGATAATACTGAGAAAATTAGTATAAACACTTAAATTTACACAAAACAGTGAAAGTGTAAAAAAAAATGACTGAACTTTAGGACAGAAAAATTTATTTGAATCTGGATAGTACTGCATTTTATCTACACAATATTGAACAAATCAAACTTCTCTGAGTGTCAGCTCTCTCTTTTGGAAAAAGGAGATATAGGAATGAAACAATATAATGTGAAAATAATTCATAAACTATTAAGTACATACAATTTAAGGTGTTTTTATGGAATTTGCTCAGCAATGTCAATAACTAATAGTAAGTCTTTTCTAGAGACTTTTAAAATCTCAGAATTGGAAAGAGTGCATACAAGGACAATAAGGATCTTGTTAAGAAAGGAAAAGAAACACTGGAAAGTCTCAGTCTATATAATAATTGTATAGGGAAATAGTAACTCAGAGGAACATCCGTGACCTGGGCTTTTGTAGTATGGAGCTAGGCTCCAACCACTAATACATAATCAAAATGTTGTTCATTGCTTAATGAACATCTTTATAACCCTTGCCAGGTTACTAGAAACTCTGTAAATGTTAATTGTAGGGACACATTGCATTCCAATGGTCTTACTTACTGAACCCTAGTTGAGACTTTTAACATGAATACTACATGGAAGAAAATATTAGCCAGTGGGATATTTTAACCAATTTCCCTGGAGTCCTTCAAACAAATGTCCATGTGTTTCTGATCATAAATGGAGTTGATATTGAACAAAGACAAAAGCAAATTAATGTACATTAGGATCTTATTTGCCTGATCTGTATATCCAGAGACATATCTGTTTTAAGTAAAGATGGAAAAAGCACTGAAATTATAAATGGAGGTTCATGAGTGTTGTTACAGTGAAGATATGTAGCTTCAGAATATTTGATTGAACCAAAATATTATTTGTAAAAGAGACTTACATTCTTTTAAAGTATCAAGCAATTGCTTTCCCCTACTGAAACCATCTCTTCTGAGCCCTGTCCATAAGAACAAAGTAAAATTCAGAAGGTTTGAATTCTTACCTTCCTCTAAGGGCTTATTTTGGATATGAAATAACTTTTCTCATTTCCACAGGCTTACAAAAATGAAAACAGAGTGTGTGTGCGTGTGCATTTTATCTAAACAGAGACAGAGAGAGAAAAAACATACACGCAGACACACGCTCCTCAAATATTTTAATACTGTTCATTTCTGAACAGCCTTCCAGAATGCTTAAGCTGTTGATTATGCTAGACTCTACACTGTCAGAAGTAATAACCAAAGTTATAGAATAAAGCTTTATCTTGCTGTTGTTGGACTCCATATAACAAACCAGTCTTCATTTTCCCTCAAGCTAAACAGCACCTTTATTTTTCCAAAAGGTAAAAAATACTGAAAGGGCAAGTCAATTGTAATTTCTTCAGAGAAAGTTAGGTTTTCTGCCCTTAGCCATAGCCAGTCCAGGAAGACACTTCTTGTGACTGACTCTTGGAAACTGCATAACTTTTCCAGTTTCCTACTGGAATCCAGATAAGTTTAGCCAGTTGGAAGCTAAAAAAAAAAAAAAAAAAAAAAAAACTTTTTTTCTCCAAAGACAAGGCATGGAATTATTCTTCCTTGGAGAACCTTGCAATGGAAAGATGCCTGTCACTAACTACATGAACTTGAGTCCACCACTTAACCCTGTTTTTTCTCCATGTCAAAAGAGATAACATCTTCCTCACCTATCTTCACACAGTTTTATGTGAGGAGCAAAACTTAATATTCATAAAAGCCAATGTCCCAACGCATTAACACTAGATGATGAAAGGTTTAAAGGGTGGGTACAATGCTCTTGCCCTCAAGTAAATTAGAATAGAGGATTAAAACAAACAGGCAGATTTCAATAATGCAAAGCAGAAAGCAATAAAGATTCTAAAAGATTCTAAACTAGGTATGGGAATGCAAAAGAGAGATCATATCCCAGCACCCAGTCCATGCCTGGCTTGCAGCAAGGATTCAGTAAATTACCTGTGGAATGAATAAATGAATTAATGAAAATATTCAATGGTGGGGAAGGCATGATTCAGAAAATGTTTATATTGGATAAAATATAAATCACTAGCTGGGCGCGGTGGCGCACGCCTGTAATCCCAGCACTTTGGGAGGCTGAGGCAGGAGGATCGCGAGTTCAAAGCCAGCCTCAGCAGTGGCGAGGCACTTAGCAACTCAGTGAAACCCTGTCTCTAAATAAAATACAAAAAAGGGCTGGGGATGTGGCCCAGTGGTCGAGTGCCCCTGAGTTCAATCCCCGGTACCACAAAAAAAATAAAAATAAAAATACAAAAATAAATCACTATTCAAATGTAAAGAAGATAGACTTAGGGGTGTGGATATTAATTTAATTGTTTCTGTGGTTACAAATATAATGGCTCACTAAGGTGTTCTTTCAAATATCACCTGGGAGCTCCTAATAGCCAAATCTAAAATGAGCCTTTGTCCAGTGTAGCCTACTCACAGCCAGGACTCTCACCTTTGACTCTTTGGCACCAGGCCCTTCTTCTTCTACACAGTCCTTATATATCTATGCTCTACAAGGCAGAAAACCTCACAGCATCACTTCTGCTGTGCTTCCTTCCTCTGGAACATGGACCCCCCACCCCCAGAGTCATCTATCCCTCAGCATGCCTCTTCCTGAAACTACCTTTCTAGATGTTTTCTCTCTCCTAAGCTCCTAAGACAGATGATCAGCTGCCCTCTGCATAGTTTTCGCTTGCTGCTTTCTCATCCTGGAAAGCCTTCCCCATCCTAGCAATGAAAAATCTATTTAACTACCACCCTTCAAGGCCAAGCTGAGATGCCTACTTCTTTCTTCAGCCTTCCCTAATCCTCCAGGCAGAATGAATCAATTCCACTTCAAGTCCTCCTGTGTCCTTACCTATCTCTTATTTAATTCTATTTTGCTTTGTAAGTCATTGTTCCCAACTAAATTATCATCTCCCTGAGAGCAGAAACTGGTGGGGTGTTTGGTTGGTTGGCTTTTTTTTTTTTTTTTTTTTTCAACTTTTATATAAGCCAAGTCAATGGTTAGTATTTGACTTTGAATTTAACAGATAAACAATTGGTACTTGATTTTTAAAATCACAAAATGATACATTTTAATCTGTGCAGAATGGCTTAGCTACATGTGTCCTGAATTCAATGTAATGAATTCAGATCCCACCCAGTTTTTGTGTTAAAAAGCAGTCCAGTTTCCTGTATGCCTCCTTCCTTGAAGCTTACACAATTTTCCTGCCACTTACACAATCTTCTTGATCAATATATTCTTAAACCCTATGTCTGCAGATATCAATGAGTGTGAGACCGCCAACGAATGCCGAGAGGATGAAATGTGTTGGAATTATCATGGTGGCTTCCGTTGTTACCCACGAAATCCTTGTCAAGATCCCTATATTTTAACATCAGAGAAGTAAGAAACATCATCAGAACTTTTAAAAGTGAGCCTCTTCTGGTCCTCCCCAACCAAACCAATGAATGCTTTTTCATTTGTCTCTGCAGCCGATGTGTTTGCCCAGTCTCAAATGCTATGTGCAGGGAACTGCCCCAATCCATAGTCTACAAATACATGAGCATCCGCTCTGACAGGACTGTACCATCAGACATCTTCCAGATACAGGCCACAACTATTTATGCCAATACCATCAATACTTTTCGGATTAAATCTGGAAATGAAAATGGAGAGTTCTACCTAAGGGTAAGTATCTTGAAGCCAGCTGTTGAGAAATGTGGAAGTTTTGTTGTATTCACATGGAAGGAAAGCTAACATATAGAGTTTTGTGTGTAGGCCTGTGTAAGGACCTCCAGAGTACCTTGTTTCACTTAATCCCTTGGTAATGCTATAAGATAGATATTAATATTGATTTTTATTTTTTACAGAAGACATATATGACATGCAGAGAAATTAAGTATCTCCCCTAAAATCACAGATACCAAACTGCCGACTCTAGTAACTAGAGTTGTGTGTGACTGCCAAAAGACAAACCTACAAATCAATGACATTTAACTGTATATAGAAAAAATAATTTTTGGAGAGTTTTTTAAAAATCATGAATTCCTTATTGCTACATTTGCAAGACAGTTTACATTCACAGCAAAACTAAAACCTGTCAGTCTCAGAAGTATCCTACCCCGCTGCACAGTATGAGTTAACACGTGTACCACTGTCTTCTGGGCAGTGTGGGTTCACCCAGGTCTTTTCCAGGTCTTTTACTGCCTATGTGAAATCTTGTTTCTGAATTCTGCCATTTCTCTTTTCACAGTGTCTCCTGGGTTACCTTTGCTTCCAAAGGCCCAGATTCCCCTTCTCTAAACTGCTTGCTTCACCTCCCCAGTTCTTTCCAGAGCCTTCCAAGCTGATCTCTCTGACTCCAGTGCCTCAGCCTTCCATTCTCCCCTGCAAAATCTCAGCAAGTTCATTTTAGGTTAAAATTCTGACACATTTTAAACACAGCTCACCACTTCATGTGAAAATGATGGCACCCCACCAAGCAGTTTGCAGGGTTACCGTAACTGTTTCAAGCTCAGGATGTTATTCATCCAGTTACAGTTTTTTCAAAACTCCTTTGGGCACTCTTCCTTTTTAATCAGATCTTAAAGTCAATATTTCATTTTGAGAATATGAAAGCAAATTGGGAAATTCATCCTTGTGGTCAAGTTTACAGATTTTTTGATGTTTACACGTTTATCCTGTTCTTTGATATATTAACTTCCTTTCCAGCTTAAGTAATGTGATTCTCTTTCTTTGCCAGTAAATTAGAAATGATTAATTTCTCATGACCAACTTCTGAAGAGAAAAACCCAACCCAAAATACAATCTATTACTATCATTATTTTTTTTAAGTAGGAAAAATAAACTTCTTTAGTATTTGATGTTTTAAATTTGAGATGCACTAGGTATTTGTAAAAAATTTCCTGTAAATGAGTTTTACACAGTTCAGATAATACCAATTAATTAATTCTAGGCCAAACAGATAATATTATCAGTAATTCCATGGCAATATGATAGGTTCATCTCAAAAATCTCCTTTAAAAATAACTTTCCATTTTGAACTCTTCATCATAATTTAAAAAAATAAAATTTCCTAGTAGAATCAGCAGTTAAATAAAGTTCCAATGTGGTTTTTCTCTGCAATAAACAGGACACTTTGAAAGTTGTTTTTATTCATCTGTGTAGTTATCAACTTGATTTTTCAAATACAAATACAAATCCTTTTTCTCATGAATAATATAAAACATTGCCAATTTTGGTAACTCCAGAGTTAAATCATTTTAAATTACTTGAATAAAAAAACTATTTTAAATGGTAAAATAAATACATCAAGACTATTTCTTATCACATAATTCAAAAAGTACTTGGATCAAATCCTACAAAATTTATCACTGAAATTCTACTTATACAGGGGGTGTTGATGCCTAAGAATCAACCAGCAGTCCATAATTAAGCACCTACTATGTTCTTGGCTCCTTAGTGAAGAATTAAAAAGACACATAATACATACATTCCTGATTTCAAAGAGCTCTGACTACAATTGTGCAGCAAAAGTTAACATCTATGAAAAAGAAGGAGCCAGCATTATACTTAATTCCATGGTCTAAAGACATCAAAAAATTAATAGATAAAGGAGGTTTCTTGATAGTCATGAGAGCTGACCTGATCCTTGAAAGGATATGTGGAATATAGGATTTTATTTATATTCCTTTTGAGAGAATACTGAGAAAAACTCCCTCCCTAGAAAGGGGGACAAATTATAAGGAAGTAGTATACAAAATTGAAGGTAAAGTATCAAAGTATTACTGTTACCTACAGCTATTACTTCCAAGAAGCAAGTACCATACAAGATCCTAGAGGCACAACAATAAATAAAAGCAAGCTAATTCCTGCCCCATTGGAGATAATATTTAAGACACTGTGCAGGTGCTCAGAAGGGTGCTGACCATTGCAACAAAGAGTTTAAAAGTTGCTCACAAGAATGTAAGCAGAAGACCTAACCAGGTCAGCCATGGTCTAGGAGCCTTCTGTTAGAAGGCAAATTGAAGAATAGTAAATTAAAGGAGTATATAGAAGTGCAGTTGGTCTGGAACTCCAAATGCTAGAGGCAGAAGAGCCTGAGAGGATCCTGGAGAGCTAAACAGCAGCTAGATCTCACAAGCTTTACAGAATATTTTAAGGCCTTAAGGTAGAGGAGTCTCTATTGGGCTTTCAAGTTAAAATGATGCATGCCTACATTATAGAGCATGGATTGGAGTGGGGCAAAACTGGGTAACAGACCAGATACACATTCAAGAGATAGGGAGTTAGGGTGGTAGCCAAGAGTTTTTTTTTTTTAAATGAAGAAAGAAATAACAGATTTAAGAAGATATTGGAAGAACTACATGAGTTGGTAATCCATTTGCTATTGGGAGGTTTGAGGAGAAAGAAGCATCAAGAAGACCTTTCTTGTTTCTGTCTTGAGCAACAGTAAATAGTGAAGATAAAGAAGAATAAAGAGCCAGTGTGGAGGGAAAGATGAAGAGCTCATTTGGATAAATTAATTCCAGGTGACTCCATGAGACATCAAAGTAGAGATACTTGGAGCTTGATTTGTGGATTTGGAACTCAAATTGCAGACTTCCAAGTCACTGGCAAAGGCATAATAACTAATGGCTATGGATAGGATCACTCAGGGAGAGTGTGTTAGAGTGGGTGATTAGTGGGAAGAGAAGAGGGCCTGAAATAAGGAAGGGCTACATCATGAAGACTTTTCCTTTCTGTAACCTGATCTGGGCACTGTTAAAATTGTCCAGTACCCTAGCCTACAGTTCCCTGGCCATCTCATCTCTCATGACCTTTGGTATTATGCCATTCTGCCACCAACCCCCATGGCCACACTCAGGTATTGGTCTCCAGTGGTCCACTCAATAACTGACCCTCCTTCCCCCACCCCTAGTGCCATTACCCTCAAAGTGATGCTGGTCCTCTGATCCTTCAACCCCCTGTCCTCTTCCAGACTATCAGCTACTTGGTGGACACTTAAACTACCCCGTCACCAACACATCAATCCCCCATCTGGCAACCCCACATCAATCCCATAATCCATATATATTTTCATACTTAGCTTGTCAGCATGGACTAGTAATCCTGTAAAATTCTAGTCTTTGATTTTAGATGGGTGCTCAGTATGCTCAACATTTCTATTATTTTTTTATTATTTCTTTTATTCCATTTTTCTTTATTCCCTGATCTCAAATGTCCCCATATTCAAGTCCTTGTACCCTTCATTTTCAGTAGGTGACCTCACCTCCTACTCCTCTGAAACCACTGACATCAAACAGGTATGAGTTACCTGAACTTCCCATGCCACCCACTGCAAACATAAGTCTCTGGATCCTCCATCAAGTTTCCAAAAACAAGGTTTCACATCTGTCAATCAAGATCAATCCAGCACGTGTATTTTTCATTCTATAATCTTATTCTACCAGACTCCCCTCTACTTCCTACATATTCAACATGTTTTTCCCTCTAGATTTTGCCCTACCTCTTCTCTCCCTTGCCAAACTAGCTTCTTTACATGCAGTCTGTAATCATGGTCTGTGCTTTATCACTTCCTGGTTACTCCTGCCTTCTGTTCCCACTACCATATGGAAGTTGATATGGGGGGAAAAAACCACTAATGACCTCTATTCATTAAATCCAAGAGACACTTTTAAATTCCAGAATCCTCATCATCCTCCACTCTGTTGGACACCACTGGCCACTCATCTGTTCTCCACTTAATCATCTATTTCTTCTTAGCTTCCTTCTTTGGTTTCTTCTCTGCCTACTCCTTCAGTGTCATCCTTTCCCAGAACTCTGGCCTTACCACATCCACATTCTCTCCCTTGGTTTTGTGTCCACCCCTTGCAGGATTGCTAAATCTTTTTTTTTTTTTTTGGTACCAGGATTGAACTCAGGGGCAATTGACCCCTGGGCCACATCCCCAGCCCTTTTTTGAATTTTATTAGAGACAGGGTCTCACTGAGTCACTAAGTGCCTTGCCATTGCTGAGGCTGGCTTTGAACTCGTGATCCTCCTGCCTCAGCCTCCCAAGTGCTGGGATTACAGGCGTGCGCCACCACGCCCGGTTTAGGATTGCTAAATCTTAATCTCTGTCTATATCCTTTGTCATTCAGATTCACCATGTGCTTACCCACCCCTCCAACATCATCATCTCTCTCTTCTTTCCAATACCCATCACATTCTTCATCAAAATTAAACTGCATTCGGTTCTTCAGAACATGATGCCTTTACAGAATTTTTGTTTATCCCTGGAGACTCTCCTCAGTCATTCCAAAGCCTTTCCTCAATGTTTCAGGATTCTTCCTCATTTTTCCCTGTGTATATGCACCTGTCTGCACACACCCTAAGTATCCCCATATTCCTTAATATTCACCACATTCTATTGAAATTAACTGTTTCCCTATCTCTTTACCCACTACAATGTAAATAGATGCACAAAGACAAGAAAATGAAAAATGACAACTTTGATTACCAGTTCAAAAATAATCTGATTCCAAGCTCTAGACTCTATAAAAGCTGAAACTACTCAAGGGTACAAGAAACATTAACAGAAAGGGAGGTATAGAAAAGAAAAACTGTTTGAAAAACAAGTCCTTAAAACTTGGAGCTAGGTCCAATGGGTGAACAAAGGGTAACCATGAAGAAGGTTTGGAATCAGGAAGGGACTAAGTAGCAGTTCTTTTATCCCACTAATTATCTATCTACTAATTAACTATCCCCTAATTCTCATTGGAGGTATAATAACAAATAAGAAAAACTCTATTCCAAGAAAAATAATTCTCTCCCCTTTCCTTCTTCTTTTATTTTAGCAAACGAGTCCTGTAAGTGCAATGCTTGTGCTCGTGAAGTCACTAACAGGACCAAGAGAATACATCGTGGACCTGGAAATGTTGACAGTCAACAGTATAGGGACCTTCCGCACAAGCTCAGTGTTAAGATTGACAATAATAGTGGGGCCATTTTCATTTTAGCCTCTTACCAGAGTCTACCACAGGCATTTAAATCAGCCAAAGAATATTGTTACCTTAAAGCACTATTTTATTTATAGATATATCTAGTACATATACATCTATATACTGTACACTCACCCATAATTCAAACAATTACACCATGGTATAAAGTGGGCATTTAATCTGTAAAGATTCAAGGTTTGTCTGTATTAATGTGTGTAAATTAGACATTAATCCACTAAACTGGTCTTCTTTAAACATTAATCCACTAAACTGGTCTTATTCAAGAGAGCTAAGCGTACATTATCCGGTGAATCTTGGATTCTTTCCTGTATAAATGGGACCAAGCAATGATGCTCTTCTGTGGTGCTTAGGGAAACCTTACTACAGCTCCACTGACAGTCTCATAAGGAGGCAGCCATCATAACATTGAATAGCATGCAGGGGCAGGAATGAGTTTTTTAACTGCTTTGTAAGAAAATGGAAAAAGTCAATAAAGATATATTTCTTTAGAAAATGAGGAACTCCCACATTTGTGTTAGTCTTTATTTTCATGATCAGTCTAAAGGTGGTTGGTTGTTCATTACACACAATAAATCATTATTGTACAATAAGCTGGTCTCCATAGGGTATTTTAAATTTTTATCAGAAAACCTTTATTACGAACATTAAAAACCAATAAGAAAAATTTCCCCAAATTTTCAAAATGAATCCAGTATCTCCTAGAAAATTATTCTGTTGAGAAATCTATGAGGAAGAGAGGAGAAAATTTTTTTTCTAAACCACACTGGATTTGAACTGAAGAAGCAAATCCAGTAAATGTAATAACATCCCTGAACTCAGGATTTCACAAGATGCAGAATAAAATGAAGAAAAGGTGTTTTACTAGGGGAATTTTTAATTTCTAAATAAAATTAAAATCCTAACACTTCACTAATTTATATGTAAATTTTTTTCATATTTGTACTCAGTGCCCACAGAGGAGGAAAACGATGAGGGTTCTTGTTCCTGGCATCAAGAGTGACTGTGAACTACAGCAAATCCCTTCCTCCAATTCTAGGAAAAGGTTTTAGTTCTTATTTTTTTTTAAATGTAACTGCTTCACTTTGATGTGTCATATTTTTAAATAAAAATAAATTTTCTCTTAGAAGATCACCCAATCTTTGGAGGTTTCTTAATGTAGCCAATAACAGCCAATATAACTTTTATATCTGGGGGAAAATCAGTTATCCCTGCCAGTGCAAAAATAACCATTATATTTATGTGTGCGTGTTTGTGTGTGTATACTAAGAAATGAAGAAACAAAGACTATTAAAACCATGCCACAAAGAAAGTATACAACCCATTTTTTTTTCTTACATCCAATTTCAAAGCACAAATGAATAACCTCTGTCACCAAGTAACCCCACTGCTAAAATGAAGGTCTCTCAGAGTGGACTAAATATGCAAGAATTGTCAAAAAGTTCAGCAAGAAACTAAGGAACAAAACACAAGCTCCTTATGTTGGAGTGGGGGATGGGCTCTTCAGGGCTAGAGAGGGACAGGACCAGTGGAGGGAGAACAGACCTGATCAAATGGCTGGACATTGTGGGCATGCTCCTCACCTGTCTGCATGACTCCCCACAGTCCAGATGAATTAAGGCTTGATTTAAACCTTTCTATTTGTAATCAATCTAGTTATTTTTCTACATAGAGTAAAAAAGAAAGATTTTTCACTCTTAAACAAAAAGGCACAGTCTTTGTAGTAGAAGTAACAGGAATCTCTGGAATATTTATGCATGAACCCTGCTCCTCCCCTTGCCCCCAAATCCTGTACATGAAATCCAAATCTACAGAAACCATTAACTTCCAAGATGATGATTGTCCTTGAATATCAAGGCTTGGTCCTATTCACAAATCCTAGATCATGGAGAGGCATGATATACTGAAGCTTCACTGATTCAATCCCCTTTTCTTTTAATTTGTAGTAAAACATGCATCACAAAAAACAATATGATCATGCACACAGTTTTAAAGTGTATACATCAGTAGCACTTTAAACATTATACAAATATTCCCACCATGTAGTTCTATAACATTTTCACCACTGGAAAAACAAACCCCATGCCCATCAGCAGTCTGTCTCCACTCTTCCCTTGTCACAGCCCCAGTGGGAACTACCTCAGGTCTCTGTGGATTTGCCTATTCTGGGCATTTCACATAAATAGGATTATGGAATTTGTGTCCTTTTGTGTCTGGCTTCTTTCACTTAACAGTTTTCAAGGATCAACCATGTTGTTTCGTGTAGAAGTACTTCATTTCCTTTTGTGACTGAATAGTATTCCTCTGTATAGATATATCACATTTTATTTATCTATTCATTAGTTGACAGATATCATTTGACAGATTATTTCCCCCTATAATTTCCTCTTGGTTGGGGTGTAGAAAAGAAACTGATTCCCAGACAATTCATCCACTAATTTCACAGCCTAAATTCACCCAATTTTATTTTCATATCTGACTAAAAAGAGTAGCAAATAAACTTGTTTTTATAGGAATGAAAACTTGGAAAGAACTTTGAGAAGTTAACATGTGAGTTCCTTTACAACTATCCCCATTAAACATAAAAATCTCATGCTTTTTTTAAAAATTTTGTTCTTTTTAGTTATGTATAACATTAGGATTCATTTTGACATAAAAACATGGAATATAATTTGCTTTGATTCAGTTCCCAGTATTTCCCCTTTTCCTTCCCTCCTCCCTTCTCTGTATTCCTTTCCCTCTACTATACTGATCTTTCTGCTATTTACATTTAGTTTTGTTTTGTGTTTGAGTTAGTTTCTTGTGGACAGACGTAATGGTGAGATTCACTGTGGTATACTCATATATGTACATAGAAAAGTTAGGTCAGATTCATTCAGCTATTCTTCCATTCTCCCATGTCTTATCCCACCCCCTTAGTCCCCTTCATCTAGTCCACCACGCCAGCCTTTTCAACAAATGGTGCTAGGAAAATTGGATATCTATAAGCAGAAGAATGAAACTTGACTTCTATCTCTCACCCTGCACAAAAGTCAACTCAAAGTGAATCAGAGACCTAGGTATTAGACCACAAACTCTGAATTTCTGGAAGAAAATGTAGACCCAACACTCCAACTTGTTGGCACAAGAGTGACTTCTTTAACAACACCCCTAAAGTACAAGAAATTAAACCAAAAATCAGTAAGTGGGATGCCATCAAATTAAAAAGCAAATGAAATAAGAGTATAAAGAGAGAGCCTACAGTACAGAAGATCTTTGCCACCTGCCCATCAGAATATAGACAGAACTCAAAAAACTTGGCACCAAAAGAACAAATAACCCAATTAAAAATGGGGCAAAAGAACTAAACAGACACTTCTCAAAAGAAGAAATACAATTGGCCAACAAATGTATGAAAAAATGTTCCACATCTCTAGCAATCATGAAAATGCAAATCAAAATTACACTGAGATTTCATCTCACTCCAGTCAGAATGGTAATTTTCATGAATACAAATAATAATAAATGCTGATGAGGATGTGGGGGAAAGGTACACGCACACACTGTTGATAGGACTGCAAATTAGTGCAGCCGCTCTGGAGAGCAGAATCAAGAGTTCTCAAAAATGTAGGAATGGAACCACCATATGACCAAGCTATCTAACTCCTCTCTATATATCCAAAATAGCTAAAAATCAGCATACTATAGGGATACAGCCACATCAATATTTATAGCTGCACAATTCACAATAGCCAAGCTATGGAACCAAACAAGGGGCCCTTCAACAGGTGAATGGATAAAGAAAATGTGGTTTTTATACACAATGGAGTATTACCCAGCCATAAAGAATGAAATTATGGCATTTGCCCCTAAATGGACAGAACTGGAGACTATAATGCTAAATGAAATAAGCCAGATTCAGAAAGCCAAAAGTTGAAGGTTTTATCTGATATGCACATGCTAATCCAAAATAAGGGAAAGGGGGGAGAGATAGAAAGGGAAATGGCAGGGAGATTCCATCCTGCTCTCTTTAAATGCAATTTGAAAGTCAAAATAAATACGACTAAAAATTAACCAAATCAGTAAGACAAAGTCCTGCTTTGCTTTCAAACTATACATGACTCCTTCCTTCTGTCATCCTTGGAAATGGTTGGTTTAAACCAGCTCCCATAGATGGAAATCATAGAAAAATAATTCATTGTCAAGGATTTTTGCATCTATGTTCATTACAGATATTGGCCTGAAGTTTTCTTTTTTGGCTGTCTTTGCCTGGCTTTGGAATTAATGTGATATTGGCCTCATAGAAAGAGTCTGGGAGAGCTCCCTCTTTTTCTATTTCTTTAAATAAGTTGAAGAGCATTGGTATTAGTTCTTCTTTGAAGGTCTTGTAGAACTCGGCTGTGAACCCATCAGGACCTGGACTTTTTCTTGATGGTAGCTTTTTGATGGCGTCTTCTATTTCCTCAATTGAAGTTGATCTGTTTAAATTGTGTATAGCCTCCCATTCTAGTTTGGGCAATTCGTATGACTCTAGAAATCTGTCAGTGCATTCAGTATTTTCTATTTTATTAGAGTACAAGTTTTCAAAGTAACTTCTAATTATCTTCTGTATATCTGAGGTGTTTGTTGTGATATTTCCTTTTTCATCATGGATGTTATTAATTTGAGTTTTTTCTCTTCTTTTTGTTAGTATCACTAAGGGTCTGTCAATTTTATTTATTTTTTCAAAGAACCAACTTTTAGTTTTGTCAATTCTTTGAATTGTTTCTTTAGTCTCAATTTCATTAATTTCAGTTCTGATTTTAATTATTTCCTGTCTTCTACTACTCTTAGTGTTGATTTGTTCCTCTTTTTCTAGTGCTTTGAGGTGTGATGTTAAGTCATTTATTTGTTGGGTTGTTTTTTTTTTTCTCTCTTTCTTTTAAGGAATGAACTCAGGGCAATGAATTTTCCTCTTACTACTGCCTTCAACAAAATTCTGGCAAATCGAATACAAAAACATATCAAAAAGATAGTGCACCACGATCAAGTGGGGTTTATCCCAGGGATGCAAGGTTGGTTCAACATTCAGAAATCAATAAACATAATACATCACATCAATAGACTTAAAGATAAGAAAAACATGATCATCTCAATAGACGCAGAAAAAGCATTCGACAAAATACAACACCCCTTTATGTTCAAAACACTAGAAAAACTAGGGATAACAGGAATATATCTCAACATCATAAAAGCTATTTATGCAAAGCCCCAAGCTAACATTATCTTTTTTTTTTTTTTTTTTTTTTTTTTTTTTTTGTGGTACCGGGGATTGAACTCAGGGGCACTTGACCACTGGGCCACATCCCCAGCCCTTTTTTGTGTTTTTATTAGAGACAGGGTCTCACTGAGTTGCTAAGTGCCTCACCATTGCTGAGGCTGGCTTTGAACTTACGATCCTCCTGCCTCAGCCTCCCAAAGTCCTGGGATTACAGGCGTGCGCCACCGCGCCCAGCTTAACATTATCTTAAATGGAGAAAAATTGAAAGCATTCCCTCTGAAAACTGGAACAAGACAGGGATGCCCCCTTTCACCACTGCTATTTAACATAGTACTTGAAACTCTGGCTAGAGCAATTTGACAGACAAAAGAAATTAAAGGGATCCAGATAGGAAAAGAAGAGCTCAAATTAGCACTATTTGCTGATGACATGATAATATACCTAGAAGACCCAAAAAAACTCTACCAGAAAACTTTTACAACTAGTAAATGAATTCGGCAAAGTAGCAGGATACAAAATCAACACCCATAAGTCAAAGGCATTTTTATACATCAGTGACAAATCCTCTGAAAGGGAAATGATGAAAACTACCCCATTTACAATAGCATCAAAAAAAATAAAATATCTGGGAATCAACTTAACAAAAGAGGTGAAGGACCTCTATAATGAAAACTATAGAACACTAAAAAAAGAAATTATAGAAGACCTCAGAAGATGGAAAGACCTACCTTGTTCTTGGATAGGTAGAACTAATATTGTCAAAATGTCCATACTACCAAAAGCATTATACAGATTTAATGCAATTCCAATCAAAGTCCCAATAACATTCCTCAAAGAAATAGAAAAAGCAGTCATGAAACTCATCTGGAAAAATAAGAGACCCAGAATAGCTACAGCAATCCTGAGCAAGAAAAGTGAAGCAGGGGGCATCACCATACCAGACTTTAAATTATACTATAGAGCAATAGTAACAAAAACAGCATGGTATTGGCACCAAAACAGACTGGTAGACCAATGGTACAGAATTGAGGACACAGAGACTAATACATATAGTTTCAGCTATCTTATATTAGACAAAGGCGCCAAAAATGTACAGTGGAGAAAGGATAGCCTCTTCAACAAATGGTGCTGGGAAAACTGGAAATCCATATGAAACAAAATGAAATTAAACCTTTATCTCTCACCGTGCACAAAATTCAATTCAAAGTGGATCAAGGATCTAGGAATTAGACCAGAGACAATACGCCTAATAGAAGAAAAAGTAAGTTCCAATTTCCAACATGTCGGATTAGGCCCCAAGTTCCATAATAAGAATCCTGTAGCGCAAGAATTACTACCAAGAATTAATGAATGGGATAGATTTAAACTAAAAAGCTTCTTCTCAGCAAAAGAAACAATCAGTGAGTTGAATAGAGAGCCAACTATTTGGGAACAAATATTCAATACGTGCACATCAGATAGAGCACTAATTTCTAGAATATATAAAGAACTCAAAAAACTTAACTCCAAAAAAACAAATAACCCAATCAATAAATGGGCTAAGGAATTGAAAAGACACTTCTCAGAAGAAGATACACAATTAATCAACAAATACATGAAAAAATGCTCAACATCGTTGGCAATTAGAGAAATGCAAATCAAAACTACTCTAAGATTTCATTTTCCTCCAGTCAGAATGGCAGCTATCAAGAACACAAACAACAATAAATGTTGGAGAGGATGTGGGGAAAAAGGCACACTCACACATTGCTGGTGGGACTGCAAAATGGTACAAACTTTATGGAAGGCAGTATGGAGATTTCTTGGAAAACTGGGAATGAAACCACCCTATGACCCAGCCATCCCACTCCTGGGTCTATTCCCAAAGGACTTAAAAACAGAATATATTACAGTGACACAGCCACTTCAATGTTTATAGCAGCACAATTCACAATAGCTAGATTGTGGAACCAACCTAGATGTCCCTTAGTAGATGAATGGATAAAGAAAATGTGGTATATATACACAATGAAATTTTACTCAGCAATAAAAGAAAATAAAATCATAGCATTTGCAGGTAAATGGATGAAGTTGGAGAATATAATGCTAAGTGAAGTTAGTCAATCTAAAATATCCAAATACCGAATGTTTTCTCTGATATAAGGAGGCTGACTCACAGTGGTGTCAGGTCAGGGTACACAGGAGGATTAGAGGAACGCTAGAAAGGTCAAAGGGGACGGAGGGGAAGGAAGGGAGCAAGGGGGGATGGAGCGGAAAAAAGAAAAGATGGTTGAATAAGATGGATGTCTTTATCCTAAATGCATGATTGAAGATTTGAATGGTATGAATATACATTGTATACAAACAGTGTATACAAACAGTGTTTTGTAAAAAGATGTTCTATATGTTTATTATGAATTATAATGCATACTACTATTATAAATACAACTTTGAATAAAAAAGAAATTTAAAAAAGAAAAATAATTCATTGTCAGAATCATTATTATCCCTTTTTTTACAACATTCATTGAGAAATGTAACAGTGTGATGTCATCCTGAAGAACCAGGATTCTTAGTCTCTCTTCTCATATTAACAAGTCGAGAGACCTTAGTCAAGTTACTTAGCACCTCAGAATCTTGTATTCTTTATGATTCTGTATCTACAAAACCAGGATGTTGATTCAAGATGTTTTTCCAGCTTGTAAAAACTGTAAGTTTTTATAAGTCCCTACCCCAAGGATGCATTGAGAGAAGATATGGCTCTATTTACCAAATCTTTGAAAGCACCTGAGTAGTCTGAATATTGGACATTGGTGGAAGAAAAAAAATTAACAGTTCCCACGCTAAACCAGATCATCAACAATGTGGGTTCATTACTAAGGATGAAGACATGATAAATAATCCAATCCAGCTTTAAGTTTTTTAATTAGAGTTCAAAGTACCTTTTTTTTAGTATTTGCTCTGTAAAATTACATTTTTTTACTTTCTGCTGATACTGAAATATGATTACTCATGTTAAACTGAAAGTCATTTTACCTTGTTTCACCAGTGGGAAAAAAGGACCACTCGTGGGTTCCCACACTTCAAACATGCTTCCAGGGAAATGCCTACTCTGTGAGCCTCAGTAATGAGAACTTAACTAGATGTTTCCATCACTCATCATGCCAATGCCCCTGGCCTGGGCTCTGAGACTTTTGTGCTCTCCAGGTGGGTGGAGTTGTTTACTGACTGGTTAGGCCATCTCAAAAAGAGGATAACTTCCCTCAGCTGCCAACTCCCCACCCCCAGCCAAAGTACTTTGACAACTTGAGGTCACCATTTCCTCCAAGCAAAATCTCTCCTCCTATGTCACACCCTTCTTTTTAATAATAATAATAGCAGGATCCTAGAATTTAGATGCCATCTTGGTTTTTAAGACTTCTCAAGGTTTCAGTTTGTTCAGCAAGAGCCTAAGACTTAAATTTGAGCTCTTTTCATTGGCCATATTCCAGATTCCAACATTATCAGGCAATCCCTTTCCTTCCAAATTTCTTCCTACAAAATGCTATGCTTCCTATAAAATGCGCGCTCCATGTCATGGATCAGCCTTGCTGGTTACATGACCAGTTGTCACTGCTACTGTCAAAAGTAGTCAGTTGATATAACACAGATACCAACCCAAGGCAGATTGACTCTCAAGAGCTGTAGCTTATTTGTTCTTTTAACTCCAGAGAAACAGAAGTATGTTACATAAAATATTTTTGAGTTTTCCAAATTGAAATGCAAGGATCAATCATGTAGACCTTACTGTAGTTGAAAAGAGAAGCCTATTACTAAAGATCCAAAAGGAGCTAGGGGATGGGGGTGGGGGGCTTTGGGAGTCAGAGTGGTGAATATGGAGTGGGTCTAACACTGTACTGATCCAGGGGCTGGACAAAAAGCCTTATGGAGTCCTTCCTGCCATCAGAATCAGTGTAAGTCAAGGTGTTAATATGAAGAATAGTGTCATTCCATCATTCCATGATGTTGGTTAATATTCCTTAAGTGATTATTGAAGAAGGAAATATGTTCAATGAACATTATCTGTTAAAGGCTTCTTCCTTTAGAGGCTGGAATACAATATCACAATTGACAAATCAGTCTTCCAGACCTTTTAGGTCTTTCACGATGTATTTAAGTGAAAAGGGAAAAAAAAAAATAGGTACTTTTAAAATTATGATTAAATACTGGAGGGTAGAAATCAGCTAGAAACCAATCCCCATATCTAATAAATGCAGTATCTCTACCATTATATAAGGGAGATGGAGTGAATCCAAATGATGGAACAGAACAACTGTTCAATGCCCTGAGACCACCTGAGCACAGCCCGGTGGGATTATTACTTTTTGGGAAGCTTCACAAATAAAAGGTTATTGTTGAATCTTGTTTCCATGACTTCAAGCAGATGCTTATGTTTTGAATAGCTCTGTATGCATCTAACTTTCTAACTTTCCTTTTAAAATATAGAACAGCTGCTGGTCAGCTCATATGTTATGCATAAGCTTCTCACAAGGGACAAAGTCCTCCATTAATATGTTGAATTATTTTTAACACACTTATATTTCTATCCTGATTCATCATTCCTGAAAGATGGCAAATTTCCATCTTCCCAGCTGGGGGGAGCACCTGCAAAATGCAAACCCAAACTGAGACACATCTGGTATCAAAAAAACAATCTTGTTTCATCTGGCCAACAGGCTAAAATATCAAGATCATTGAACAGAAACAAGGCAAAAAGTTAACTGCCTCTTATATGTAGTCAACGCAGATGTCTAGTTAAGCTGTTTATATTGTAAGCATATGTGTATGTTAACAGAGCACAGATCCCTTTAATAAGCCAGAGTTGGAATATAAATGCAAGAGAATTTTAAAGACCTGAATGCAATAATTTAGTTCTTTTTTATCTTCCCATAGAAACAAAATTAGTTTCTGCAGATCTGTATTATCTTTAAAGAAATGCATGTAACATAAAAATAAATTGTTTTAATAAGTTATTTTGGTATCTCCAAATTGTTTATTTCCTTTAAACACCACATGCCACATTTTTGTATTTTAATATTTAGCTTACATTTACTCTAAATTACTTGCATGTGGCTTAAACCAGGTGTCTTGGTTTGTGAGGCCTCAAAAGTGATCCTGAGACAAGAATTGACTTTGGGTAGTTTGAGAGGTTATCTGAGAGAGGGGGGAAAGGGAGCCATGGAAAGGAAAGATACCAATAAGTGAGTTAATGAGTGGGCCACCTCTATAGGTACCTGATGCTCAGTTCCTCTGGGATCCTCAGAAAAATCCCTGTGGAACTCAGAAGCATTCCACCAACCAGTGTCACTCCACATCATGTTCAACCATAAGAATGGGATCCTAATTAAAATGAGTTATACTCCATGTATGTATAATCTGTCAAAATACATTCTACTGTCATGTGTATCTAAAAAGAATTTAATTTTTTTTAAAAAAGAAGAATTCCACCAAAAGCCCAATATCTGGGGTATTTATGTACCAACTCCCATCCCTGTGGTAAGGGTCACCCACCCACACATAAGTTCCAGTGCGTGGACAAGCTCTCTAATGCTGGAAAAAGCCCTCAGGCAAAAACAAGAGAGAGCTTTGAAACAGGGCACTGCCAGTAAGCTAGAAACATCTACTGTGGCACCCAGGAAGCTTATGTGGTTAAAGAGACATGTGGGTGGACATCAGCATCGGCTAGACAAGGTCAGTCAATGCTTTGTGACTCTGACAGCTGAAGTTTGTGTTACTTCCTGACTTGTTGGCTTCTTACACATAAACTTCTTTCTTGACCTTTTACTATACATTCTCCCATCTTTTTATTTTTTTCATCTCTTCCCCTCTCTTTTGCTAAAATTTTCTTCTCCAAGTGTTATTTGATTAGCAAATTGGGCACCACCATGTCTCAGACATGTGGTACTGATAGATACAAAGATATGTAAGGTACTGTGAAAAGTGCAGTGTCATATTGTTAACACCAGGACCGTGATTCTAGAGTTCATCACACCAGACTACAGAGTACTGTATGAAATGAGTTGCTCTTCAAAGGTGAATGTTCAGGGGAGCTAATGAAGCTAAAGCTTCAAGGCTCCTCTCTTACATCAGCCCCTTCCACCACCAGCCCCTTCCAAGGCCCTGGAAGCTATATATTCACATAGCCATATATTTTTGTAATATTTGAAAAATTCATATATTTTAGCTGACTTATAGGATTGCTCCTTCCTCTCATGTTTCTGCATCATACTTTTCCTCATGTTCTGTAGTACTGTGGTAGGTCACAAGTATTTTTGAGAATCCAATCTGGAGAATTTGAGTTAGGAAGGTATTTTTTTAGTTAGGTTTAGGAGGATGTATTTATATAGTTAACAGTCACATCTATGTGTTATTTGAGCTCCTGTCTGGTATAGGAACAGCTTCTAAAAATATTCTTACCACCCTCTGTGTTGACCTTACCTGATAGCAGGCACAAAAGTTCAAGGACAGGGTTCCTATCACAATATAATGTCCTATAGCATCTAGCACCAGATGTGAACCAGAAAAACAAGTTTTGAAATAGTCAAAGCCAGAAGCTAATCTACCAAAAATTCTTCCATTCACCAGAGATATAGAATGGTAAGCAGAGGACTTGGGTTTTAATCAATTCCCAGTCATGAATATACTTGATTATACAGCATACCATGAAAATATTTTGTATAAATTTTATAACAACTCACTAGAAACAATCCTAACTATGAGAAGTGAATTATAATCAAAATACGTTTCAGATAATATCAAAAGCTGTAACTTATTCAGAGGAAGAAATAAATTTTAAATGGAAATAATTAAGAGACTTGTGGATTAATTTGCAATCAAATTAGTGAAGAGGGGAAAGGATGTAAATGTCCTGCTACTAAATGTGCAGAACACTAACATGAGTGAGGATAACACAAAACCAAGAGTTAGACACTACCCCCTGGCTCACAGGTGTGTCATTTCAAAGAGTATTAAAATTACCCCCTGTACAAGAAAATTTGGATTGATCCAAACTCATGCAGATCTTACATGATACAATATTAATAGAGGCTTCCCAAATTTCCAAATTTAACAATTTTTTAAAATTGTATGATATTATAATGATTTATGAAGGCAGAAACTTCTAGAAACCATTAATTAAAAAAAAAAAAAAAAAAAAAAAACCTCGGGCTGAGGTTGTGGCTCAGTGGTAGACTGCTCGTCTCACATGTGTGGGGGTTCGATCCTCAGCACCACATAAATAAGTTAAATAAAGGTATTGTGCCCATCTGCAACTAAAAATCAAAATGTCTTTTTAAAAAACTCAACCATACAAAAAGAAAAACACAATTATGTATCTATTATATTAAAAATTATTTAAAAATTGTCATCATAGACAATCAGAGTATGCAAACAAAAATGCGGGAAAGAAAGTTTTACAAAGGAGTGTTGGGCAGCTTTTAAAAAAATGTTTGTTCCCCAGACTTTGTGAATTTTTTGCTATGTCAGCTTTCGAAATTTGTAACTTGTTGTGATTTCTTTTGCTATTTTAAATAAAAATTCACTTTTGTGTCTAATTTTACACTTAGAATTTTGTATTCTTTTCCTTAAAGTGAGACATCAAATATGTATAAGCTTTGTTCAAAACTTGGGCACATATACAGAGCTTTCATGCAAGTTAGTAAAGGACACTTTCTTAGTCCATTCTGTGTTGCAAAATATTTGACACTTTAGTGTGTGTGTGTGTGTGTGTGTTGTGAGAGAGAGAGAGAGAGAGAGAGAGAGAGAGAGAGAAATCTCAATTTTGGAGACTGAACTTCCAAGATTTTGTGGTCCCATCTGTTTGGCCTCTGGGAAGATCTCTGGCTGTGTCAAAACATGGTAAATTGTATCATATTGAGGGTATATGTCACAGTAGTGTGGAAGAGGTCAAATGGCCAGAAGGGAAGCAAAAGACTGCAAAGAAAACAGGCTTCACTCTCTTAGGACAACCCCCTCTCTCAGAAACTAATCCACCCCTGCAAGATTCCATGAGACCAGCATTAATCCCTTTAATGAGCATGGTCCTGACCCAGTTCCCTTCCATTAGCCACTAGCTCTGAAAGGTCCTTTCAATATCATTACTTTGGGCCCATGCTTCAATTTGAGGTTTGGAGAGAACTAACTGCTTCTAAACTATATTGGACACTTAATCTTGGTCTTGGAATATGAAAATAGGCAGAAAAGGGTACAAAAGATGGCCCTATATTTCCACACCTGCCACCAGCACCTTTAGCCATCATTTTGTCTTATTAATAGCAATTGTGGATTTAACAGTAGTAAGTTCTGACTCAAGATCAAAAGTTGAAAAATATATTTCAACCCTCATGTCTATACATTTTTCTTATAGTGCTTCAATGTTATGCTTCTCCTTAGTTGTCTCTTACCAGTGATTACCCACCTTCATTTTCTCCTTGTATCTATTGACTAGCTATTAATAAGAAGGAGAAGACCTCAGAGAGGTTGATCTGAGTCTATCTAACCCTATGATTATATCTCGGCATTTGGATCCTATCTTATATTTCTAGTGGGATTCATTTTAATAAACATTTCATGGGCATCCACCATGTGTCAGGTATTGCACTAAGTACTAAGAGAATGAAGATAAATACATCATGGTACCTGGCCTCAAACAACTTATAATATAGTCAGAAATGAAAGATAATGTTTTGAATTCAATTTTTAAAAACCAGCACCATTTATTGAGCACTTATTATTCATGAGGTACTTCCAACCCATTATTTCATTCCTCACATTCACCCTCTGAAGAAGGGATTACTATCCATCATTGTGGTGAAGAAGCAGATTCGATGACTTGGTTAGGAACAAATAGCAAGCAGGTTTGAACCAAGACAGGAAACAAGACCCATCTCTCTCCAAAGCCTAAATATTTTCTAAGGAGAGCAAAGCTGAGGGCAGTTGATTTTGGTGAGGGGGCAGTGAATCACTCCTGGGCTCATCTCCAAGGGAACCAGCAGGTGTTTCAGCAGAAGAGGACTGATGCACAAAGGCAAGCATTGTAGTCAGCTTTTTCACTGCTGCAACTAAAAGATCTGACCAGAACAATTGTAGAGGAGGAAAAGTTTATTTGAGGGCTCACAGTTTCAGAGGTCTTAGTCCATAGAAGGCTGGCTCCATTCCTCAGGGCTCAAGGTGAGACAAAACATCATGGTGGAAGAGTGTGGTGGAGGGAAGCAGCTTACATAATCATCAGAAAGCAGAGAGAGAGAGAGACTCCACTTGCTAACTTTTTTGCGTTATCTCACACATGATCTTTGGGGGGACACTTCACATCCAAACCATAACAACAAGAAAGCAAAAAACAAGTAACAGGCCAAGAAACCTTATAAACTTTGTGATTCATCATGCTCAACCAAGATCCTGACTCCTTATCCTGAATCATGTGATGACAAGTCACTTCATCCATCAGTTTCTTTATTTCCCTAAACTTTCCCCCTCTCTTTCTTCTCTCCTTCCTTCATTCCTTCCACGAGCATGGATATTGTTGCCGCCTTAGGCAATGATACCACGGGAAAGAAATAGGAGGCAGACTGGGAATGAGTAATTCCTTTATTCTTGCTTCTTCTTCTTCTCTATCTTCTCCCTCTCTGATGCCCCCAGTCTGGTTAAATACTCTATACCCTTCACAGGTACATTAGTTCTCTTAACTAGCATACACGTGTCACAAGCTCGACTTACAGGTGCGGCACGCAGCGCCCACGAGCACAGAAAAATTCGTAGTCAATTACATCAAGGTCATCAGGTATAAGTTGTAGTAAACAAGTAAACGCCTCCTCTTGGCTCTCAGCCAGCCGCCATCTTAGAGCTACTTCCTCATCAAAGGCTCTTACAGGACATGATGGTTGTTTAAGTACCTTGCCTACTTGTAAGGAACTTACAGCTTGGGGGGAGAGAATGAATCAAATAATCTCACAATCAAATGTAATTTGTAAATTTCAACTGTGACAGGGGCTACAAAAAAACACATGAGGTACTACATGAGCCTATGATGGGGGAAATCAAATGACCTACTTAGGCCTCCCTGGTAAAGTGTCACTTGAACAATCTTAAAGATAAATAGAAATTAATCACACACAAAAAAAGTAGCATCCAGAAAGGGATATACATATGCAAATGCTCTTCTTAAGGAGAGAGCATTTTTTGGCACAGTGTTACAAGCAACTGAAATATCAGTGTGGTTGGAGCTGAGGATGAGGCTGGATAGATATGTACAGCCCATTAAAGAAACTGTGCCTTTGTTTTTAAAGCAATGGGAAGCTATTTAAATATTTTAAGTGGATAGGTAATGTTACCACATTTTCACTTTAAAAAAAAAATATCACTTTGACCTGGAGGTAGGTTGGAAAAGGAGTTAGGGTAGATGCAGGTTAGAAAGACTCCAGCAGTTCAGGTGAAGATAACAGGGTAACTCAGGCAAGAGTGTCAGTGGAGGTTCTGACAGCATCTAGGTGAACCATGCTGGAGCCAGGAAGGAAGGAGATGGTGAGGGGAGTAAGCTGGGTGAGGGAGAGTCCCCTCTAGCTGCCTAAGATCTCTGCAGTAGGAAGCCCTTGAGTCACTTGAATTCCATCCTGGAACAGGCACCTGGGATCCTGGCACCTTGTTCAACAATAACAACTGGGGCATATCCTATAAGTTGTAGGAAGTCAGCGGTGAAGGACAACACCTTGCCTTTGCCCACTGTGTCCCAGCTCCTGGTCCCTTGAGATCTCAGAATTGCCTTGCACTGGGAGAGCAGTTCCAGAATGCAGAACAAGAATGGTGTTGTTGGGACATCCTGCAGGGAGACTGATGATAAGGACAGTTTGGACACACCTCTGAACCTTTCCTCTTCAGCTGACGGGGCAAGAGAAGGAAAAGAGGCAACCTGCCCAAGGAGTCTGTTTAGATTCTGCAGGATATGAGCACGAAACAATGCCTGTCCCTCAGAGGAAGAAAAAGCAATATTGTCCCAGCAAACACACCTGTCCACGCTACAGGTTTGTAGCTGGTTCATCCACACCAGGTGCAGGCTTCTCCCCGACTTGCTGAGAGACCGATGGCAAAGACCCAAATCAGTTCATCATTTCCTGCTCTAGAGCCAAGATTTCTGAAGCTAGCTGTACATGTGAGAAATAGAAAGTCTAGTCCAGTTTCAAAATATAGTATTCAGCCTTAATTGGGTTCAATTGTAGCCATTTGATTATAGTCCTTTTCTTTGCCCACCCCAATTTTAAAATTAGCCAATCACATAGATTGTACCCCTGAGCTCCTCCAATCAGGATGAAGGGAATAAGGTATAAATAGACAGGCAGACTGCAGGCCCAGGGGCACTTGCTTGCTGGTTCTGGTAGGTAGGGAGCTGTTCTGGAAGAAGTAGAAATTTGCCTTGCCCACCCACTTTCAAGCACGTGTTTGATTTCTTGTGGCACCTCGGTATTTCTAACATATGGAGGCTGCAACAGGTAGTGAAAACATCATGCCAGCTCTAGAGAAGAGCCCATTTTATTCCTGTACAACCAGACCAAACCTAACCTTGGGGAGGCCACTGTCTCCAAAGCCATTATCCCCCTGATCAATTTTGGCTCATCCATCAGTGATCTGCCATGCTACTCTAACTGCTTTGAAAGATATACCTTTCTCTTTCTGCCATTGGTTGATGTGGGATATATCACAGATATACAGCAAATAGCAGCAAGCAACTTTACAGATATTTTTCTCTTGTACCCAGAGGACACGTGTAAATCTGGACTGAGTACAGATACTCAGGAGTGGTCTTTTCAACACTCCTCTCCTACTCTACCAGAGCTCAACTAGGATTTTCCTGGATTTCAGCTTCTGGTTGATGTTACACCCAAACAGACTGTAGAGATGGAGTTTCAGGCAAAACTATAGCCTAGGTCCTTCTCTAGCAAAAGATTTCTCAAAAATGTTGTCATGCTTGCTGGACAATGATGGAAAGATATGAATTGCATTTTTAATATATTTTATTAATATTTGCACATGGGATGTCTTCAGTGGAGTACAATCATCACAAGAACTATTAATTTATAGAAGCAAGGAGTTACTTTTTTGAATGTTTCTTAGTATATTATTCATAATACTAAATAGCTCTCAGTATCATGTAATTTTTTCCCTCCTCTTCCCCTTTTTTGTTGGTGTTTTTTTCAGACTGTACAAGACTTAGAACATGTATCATCATTTTTTTCCCGTGTGGAACAAAATGCTCACATACTGTCTAATTAATTTCAAAATTCTGTCTAATTAATTTTCAAATTCTTTTCAAACAAGTGTGAATCTAGTTGATTGATGCCTTTTTCATAATATTTTCTTTACCAAAAAAAATTGTTTATTAGTGGAGAACAAGAAGAGAAATGAACAGATATAACATATTTAAGAAGCAAAATCAAAGGCTTAATGATGGATGAGATGTGGAGAGTGAGGGAGAAGCACATGTCAAGAATGAATGTGGGTTTCTGGCTCCCATTACCTGTTACACAGGCAATTGTTTCCATGTAGAGATTAAGGAACCCACTTGGGGGTCCACCACCTTCAACAGATGGCTTTCAAGGTCACTCACTGTTCATGTACATGGAGTGGGTCTGGAAAGCCTGGAGGATTGAACGGGAGGACTTTGCTAGGAGACAGACCTGAATGTAGCTTATATCACTCTGCTCACCTTCCTTTGGATGCACTTCATTGTGAAGAAGGGTGAGAAGTAGATTCTATCTCTGTGTCCAGGAAGAGGCGCAAACAGACCTGGTCATTCAGTAGCAGTCTCTATCCCCAAGGACAAGGTAGAAAATGAGTATATTCTTTACTGTGGCAGTGTTCCCCAGAGACAGAGAACAGTTTTCTGATTCCCAGACTTCTATTTTTTTTTAATTTAGTTGTAGATGGACACAATGGCTTTATTTTGTTTATTTATTTTTATGTGGTGCTGAAGATCAAACCCAGTGCCTCACATGGGCTAGGCAAGCGCTCTACCACTGAACCACAACCCCAGCCCCCCCCAGACTTCTTTTAGCTTCACTCTTCTCCTTATTCCTTTAGTGTATTTATAGCATTCAAGGGTAAGTAGAGTCCTTATGTCATTCCACACTTCCATGTATTCATTTTTACCAAGAGCAAATTAACTTCTTGATACTATTTACTCATTTGATAGATAGTTAAATGTATCCGATGTCTCAGACAATAATACTATGACCAAGGATGGCAGAAATAATCAAATCTTTTTTTTTCTTTTTAAAATTAATTTTAACTAATATATAAGAACAAAAATCATGCACATTAGTGGGGTAACAGATGATGTTTCAATATATACATTATTTAATGCTTAGAAACTAATCATTTATTCTTTAAAAGGGGTATTAAAACTGGGTTTCCAATTTATTAGAAAACTGTTAATGCACAAATGTGATTACATTTGTGTAATTTCTAATAACCATGTGAAATAGTTTAAATGCATAGTAATGGGGAATGGCTAATTAAATATGGCAAGTCTGTATGTAGAATATTTGGAAGTAATTAAAATCATGTTCATAGAGATTTTTAGAATAAAGGATGTTCATGATACAGTAGTACCTGTAAATGCAGTTGCATAAAATGTGTCAATTGCATAAAATGTGTGTGTGTGTGTCTGTGTACTTTCTTATATCTGAAATTTTATTTTTACAATGAGTTTCATGAAAATTTTCTTTTAATTCAAAGCAAACTCTAAGAAGCCATAGGAGACTTGGAAATATAATAGGTAATTGCAGCCAGGTCATATTTAAGTATGCCAAGTAAAATGGACACTAAACTAAAGCTGGAGGCTCAGTCCAAAATCCAGAAGCAATGTTATGGTTTGAGGCCCCCCCAAAGGTCCATTGTGATTAAATGCTTGTCACCATGGTGGTGTTATTGGAGATGGTAGACATTTTGAGAGGTAGAGCCTAGGAGAAGGCCCTCAGGTTATTAGGAGCATGAGGTATTTCTTGTGTGACCCCTTTGACAGTTCTCAGAAGAGGGCTGTTATAAAAGGAACAAGCCTGGCCAATCCCACTCTGTCTACCTCTTTGATACAGATATAATCAGTCACCTGCTTATTTCCAGGTACACCCCCATCATTACCATCTGTGCCATGGGGCAGCCCTTGCCAAGCCTGCAGTATGGCCTTTTGGATTTGTAGTCCAAAACCATGAGCTAAATAAACATTTTCTCTTTATAATAAGTTAGTTGATCAAGTATTTTGACACAGTGATAGAAAGATGACTAATACAAGCAGGTTACCAGAAAATTCCATATAATGATTATACAACAATCTTTTAGTACAGACTGCACCAGACTCATTAACTAAGGACTTTAACACCTTGGAGTCATGTGTATTGCCCAAGGATGGGCCCATCCATGCTGGCCTGGCAGGCAAAATGAAAACACAGCATTCAAGCCAGAGGGTCAGGCTTAGATAGATAAGGTAGAGTAACAAATCTCCTGGTAAGAGAAAATCCAGGGGACAGGCCAGAGCTTGGCTACCACACCTCTGGGGAGACAGGAAATATCCCAAGTCAAACAAGTAGAAGCAAGAGGCAAAAGCTTTGGAAGCAGATTGGAATCACACATATTCAGTGAGGACCAAGAGCAAGGATTCAAGTGATAGAAAGTTCATGTCGATTTCCTAGGATGAGATTTAAGCCAGTGCCTCACTTGAAAATGTAAGGCCCACTTTTTCTGGCATGACTTTAAATGTCTTACAGGCATACTTAGTGTCAGCAAGTTTTCCAAGAAAGGCATTTTTTTAATGACTAGATATTTGAATAATAATGATGATAATAGCAAACCCTTATTGAGCACCTATAAATGCTTCATGTGCCTTACAGATAATCTCATTTTATGAGCATTTCCTTCCTGTTTTAAAGACAAATATTTTGAACATGAAAGAAATAAGAAATTGCCCAGCTCACACAACTAGAAAGTGGTAGAGTCAGATCTTTAACTGAGGTCTGTTGGACTCCAGAATCTGTAGTCCTAACCACCTCACTATTGTCAGTGCCTAATTCTTTATGGTCATTGATTTTTCTGACCTTTTTAAATATATTTCAGTGAAGCTAAAACAGGAATGGTGCTGGTAGACACCATGTGATAGATAGGCTTGGGCTGATGGGCCACCTCCCCCATGGAAATTTCCATGAGAAGCAACTTTGTTTCATTTTCCCTGGGCAGAAGCCAATCAGCTTAAAGGTCACTCTGTTCCCCCAGGCAGGAGCCAATCAGCTTAAAGGTCGCCCTGTTCCCAGGGAAAGAGTCAATAGCATTAAAGGTTGCTCTGGTACACCCCCCACTAGAAATCCCTACTTAAAGCTCCTGCCTGCCTGGAGCTCTGTCACAGCAGCTCGTCCTTGCCGAGAGGTGGCAGCCACTGGGACAGCTCCAGCTCCAGACCCACCGTCTCCAGCCGGATGGCAGCTTCCCCACAGCTGACAGCTCCAGCCTCTAGCCCAATGGCAGCTGCCTTAGCTGACAGCTCCAAAGACCACAGCCAGCGTGACCAGGCACCACCTTCCGTTCAGAGCTCACACACTCCCTTCTTCATGACTCCTCTCTCCCACCAGAGCTTGCACACTCCCCTCTCCCTGACTCCTCTCTCCCCATACTTTTTCTACCTCCGACCAGCCATAAAGACTGGTTAATAAATCTCTTGGGTGCACGGTTGTCTCTGGTGTGATTTTTGCCCTACACCATGTGTAAATAAATTACATTATGGTCTTTTTTCCCTGTTAAAAGAATATTACTAACAGAAAACTATTAAGAGCCAACATGGGAAGGAAGGATATCTTTTTGGAGCCCCTAACATCACACAATGGGAACTGGAGATGACTCTTTTCCATCCCTATTCAAGATAAATAGGGAAGAAATAAAAATTTTACACTAGAGATATCTAAGGAAGCCATTAAAATTAGTGTGGCTTCAGGAAGGACCTAAATAAATAAATCATTAAGCAATTAAGATTTCTAATTAAAATGGAAAACACAACATACAACCTTTGTATGATGCTTCTTTGGATCACTGAAATACACCTCTTTAGGCCAAACACACTGTTAAGTATAAAATATAAATACTTTAAAATCCCTACAGTGCAATAAATATTTCTGGGGACTGAAGAATGTATTTAATCGTGCAAGACCAAACCATGGATAAAAACTGTAAATACTCCTTTGTTTGTTTCTCAGAGATTAATGTAGAGCTGTTGAATATCAGTTGCACCTTAACATGCTCAGATTTTTGTGTTTTTCTTTTTTTAATTACTTAAGGTTTGGCACATTTTCTTCTGTTGAGAGAAAACCGAAGCAATTAACTGTGAGGAAAGCTACAGATACACTAGGGCCATGTTACCTTAACAAAAGTAACTGTTCACACATCATCAATTGCATATTCTCCGTCATTGGTACTAAAGCTATCAGGCCATTCCAAAAGCAATCATGGCAGCTTTGACACCTTCCATTCACTTTCTGAAGAGAAGGGAAGGTAGGGGAAGGAGTGAAATGATAGGTAGGTTAGTACCTTAAGTAACAATCCTTATCCTCATTTCAAAATATGTTTCAAATACTCTGTGACTAAATTATAAAAAGAAAATACGACATACAATGCTGTGAATGTCACAAAATGGCAATGGGAAGTTTCACATTAGGCCATGACCATTTTGGAGGAGGGTGAAATTAAACATCTGCTCAAAGACACCAATGAAATGTTGTTGTCATATTTGTTGTTTTTTTCAATGGTCTGAGTGCCAATCTGAAGATTCCATTTTGCAGTCTCTGAAGTTATATCAAGGTAACCTTTTTATTCAATGACACTGCTCAGAGGTGGGTGGGACAAGTTTCCATGTCAAAAAATAAATGTAGAAGACAAATAAAAAGAAGAAAAATGAGGTAATGCAAAGCTATTTAGCTTTGCCAGATGCTTCTGTAGCAAATAAGGAATCCATGCAAGTCAAATGCATGTCCTATTATCTTCCCAGTAACTTCAATAACAAGTTATTTGGTGTGGAAACAAGCTTGGACCTCGGTTTTGACAGTTTTATAGTCTTTGGTCAAACTTTTCAACAGCATTTGGGCAGGCGTGACTAGGCAGCTTGATTACACATACTGACTTTCCACTTGCAGATACACAATATTTACTCTTCAGGGTGAGCCTGTAAACTATCTGACCAATTAGGCCACAGATTCTTGTGCCTCATGAGAGCTAAGCAAAGGCTATGGATATAAAAGCCTCAGAAACACATGCAGTCTGGGATTTGCTCAATGTGTCTTCATATAAACCTCATGAAAGATTGCCAATGTCCAGTAGCCTTCTACATCATAGCCACTTAGGTGTAAAAACACTGAAAGTGTCTCTCAAGTAGAGAGTTTAATTCTGTGGGTCTATAGAGAAACACATTCGGGCAGCAGATAGGATCAAACTTCAGAAACAGGTACAAAGCTTTTTAAAAACCTCCTAAGTACCTCTGCCTTCCTTGACATTTTTTCTGTCATTCAAGTTCCTGCACAATCAACATTTCAACTTTTTAAACCAACATTTTCAGAAGTGATCCTCCATTCTACCCTAATTGATCTCATGGTCCCCTAAACAGGGAATGTGTATTTCTTCCCCTCTGCCTCTACTTGAATCATTGATCCACTTATAATGTCATCACCCTGCCCTCCTTATCTCTCCTTTCCCATGGTAAAACCCAGGCCATCTAAATGCTACTTAAATTCCACCTCCACCATGAACACTGCTTGGCAACATGATTTTTCCCTTCTCTGTGATCCTATAGCATCAACTGTTTTGCTTATACTGCTACATGACCATTCTGTAACATTACATAACTTCTCATTTATGTGTGTTTTTCTCTCCCCAAAAATTGTTTCAGCCACCAATTGACAATTTCTACTTAGGTGGCTACCATACTGGGAAAAGAATTTTTTTTTTCTACCCCAAGCCTGTATGTTTTCTAAATTTATGTTACCATTGTCCTTATATTTCATCCAGTCTCAAAACCATGGAATCACTTTGAGTCTCCTTCCTCTTGCCTCTTTCCCATATTCAGTCACCAGAATTCTAGTGAATTCTAGCATTGTTCTATCTCTTGCAACCACCCGCCTTTTCCATTTCCACGGCCAACACCCTTGTTTAGGCCTTTATTTCCTTGCCTGGACTATTTCAAAAGTCTCCCACTGGCCTCTCTGACTCCAATTTCTCCACCTCTAATCCAATTTAAACATACCAGCCAGATTAATCTTCCTTAATACAACTCTGACTCACATTATTTCTCTGTGTAAATACCTTTAATTGCATCCAAAAATCTATTGAATAAAGTATAAATTCCTCAATCTGGCAGGAACTGGGCCCAGTGTAGTGGATGCTATGGTGTGCCACTGTGATCCCCCATACCCGATATATTTATTTCCCCAGATGCCAGCAACGCCATTTGACTCCCTATTCAGAAATTACCCTGGGCAATGGATGCTCTTTGTGCCAAGTTTTGTACCCTCCCCAGTCACAACCCACATTCAATGGCTGATTGCTATGAGGATACAAGGCCCATCCCCCTTGTATCAACTCAGGGCATCTTTGTAGGTCTATGCCAGCTTCTGAGTGACACATGTGATCATTTAAGGGCCCTTTTGAAAATTCATTTCAGCTCAGTTTCTCCCCCTGCCTCCCTAATTCCCTTACAGTTATTGATACTAAGGGCACACCTCAATAAATTTCCTGCACTAGAATCTTCACCCCAGAATTTGTCTTCCAGGATATAATGGAAGATACACAACCACCTTTCTTTCATATCTCTTACTTCTGTCTTCCATATATCCTACACTCCAGCAACTGGGTTACCTGACATTTTTTCAAAATATTACCTACATTATCATTCATTTATTCACTCAAGAAAACTATCCCTGATTATCTAAAATGCTCCATATTTCAAAAAGGTACTGGCTTAAAGGAACATAGACAAATAAATAGGCTACTAGAATATAGTACGAGCAGTTGCTATGGTTTAGGTATGATTTGAGCATGTTCCCCAAAGTTCATGTGTTGGAGGCTTGATCACCAATGTGGCAGAATTAAGAAGTGGGGGAACCTTTAGAGATGAGGCTGAGTGTAAGATAATTAGATCATTGGGGGCATTGCCCTTAGAAGAGACTAATGTGATTCTTGTGGGATCCCAGCTAGTTCTTACAAAGGTGAGTTATCAAAAATAGCAAGACTGGCCCTGCCCCAGTCTCTGGCTTCCTGCCTCCTCATGTGATTTCTCCCTCTCACATGCATCCCCACCATGTAGTGATGCACCCAAGGGCATAGGCCCTCACCCAGAGGCCAACACGATGGGGCCACCCAATCTTGGATTTCTAGCCTCCAAAACTATAAGCTAAATGCACCTCTTTTCTTTGTAAGTACCTAGCTTCAGGCATTTTGTTACAGAAACAGAAAATAGACTCATACAGCAGTTTATTTTCCAGCTGAGATCAGAGGAAGTACAAGGGAGAAGAGTGTGCAAGATAAGGAAAAGTCCTGGAGACAGGAAAACTCTGTTAAGTTGATGAACTGTAGACACATTTTAAAATGGCTAAAGTAAGGGAACTTGAGAGGTGGTAGCAAGAGAAGAGGCAAGAGAGGTTAGCAGGGCTAGAATAAAGAAGGCAAGTAAGCCTTGTGTAGGAGCTAGACATCATCCTTAGGGCAAAGGGGAGATATCACAGGGCTTTCAGGAAAGAAATAATACAATGATCATATTTGTGCTTTAGAAAGATTCTGCTGAATAATATGTACAGAAAGAATTAGCTGGAGTAAAGTTTGATAGCAGATGGCTACTGCAGTCCTCCAAGCAAAAGATTATGGTACGCTGCCCAAAGGAGATAGCAACAAAGATGGAAAGACCTGGACAGATTCAGGAGAAATTAAGAAAAGAAAATCTAAAGGATATTATGATTTATTATATGGAGGATGATGGGGAAGGGAGAGTCAAGATCACACTGTTTCTGACATATTTCTTAATTAGATGGGCATTATTCACTGAAGTAGGAAACCCAGGAAGATGTAAATCTGGGGACAAAGATTAGTTTGGTTTGGAACATGCAAAACTTAAGATCTTTAAGTAGAGTTGTATACATGGATGTGACCAGCTGACTAGTTTTGTATAGGTCTGAGCATCAGGAGAACAGCATGGCGGGAGGCACAGGGGAGCTACCATCAGCATATCTATGGTCAGAGAAAACTGAGGGTGAGGTTGAAAAGAGCCGCCAGAAAAGATGGAGGAAATCCTGCAGAGTGTGAGGTCACAGATGCCAAGAGGACACTTCAAGATGAGACACTCCTACAGTACCAAACAGGACTCAGGCCAAATAAGGTAACAACCAAAAAGTGTCCACTGATTAGAAACACACTTGTGCCTTCATCCAAACCTCCCCCCAGTTTGAAATGTCCTTTCCCAGAACCAGAGACCACAGAAACATTTCCATCTTTCAGGGGTGAGTTCAAATTACCTCATATTTGCATGGTGATTTGCTGATGATCATCACACATGACCTCATTTACTGACTGTTAAGCTTTTGAGGGTTAAAACCATCTATGTATCTTGGCATCCCTTCAGCTCATTAAAATGTGGATGCTGTAGGTTCAGAAAAGGAGACAAATCTGTTGAGAAAACTTCACCAAAGAAGAGAATCTAAGGATGGGAAGAGCAAATCTACAGGGTAGAACTACTGCTTTTCCTTGTCAGCAAGAGGACACATATGGGACAAGCCTACTTGACAGTCTGTATTCAGGCTTATATGAAAACTTAGTGAATGAAATGACAATGACAAGACCATCCTCACTTTTCACTTTGACATTATTTTGCCAACCAGTTTCATGTTAGATCCGGAGCAACACACTCCCCTCTTCCAGAGCCTGGCTGACCTCACTTACCCTCAAAAGGGAGGCCATGAAGAGTCAATGATAAGCAGCTTCTGCTTCTTTTTTTTTTTTTTTTACTTTTTCTTCTTCCTGGAGTGTAAACATCTAGAGAGGAAAGCCTATTTGAATAGGTGCAACTGCCAACTTCACTTACCCTCTTGTGTTTAATGAGCCTATTTTGCTTTATGGGTGCTTCAAAAGAGCTGACAGAGAGGAGGCAGCTACAAACAGAAAAAACATGAAGTAACTTGCTGAGCCCTCACTGTGAGGTCGAAGGCCTGTTCTGCCACACCCTTGCAGAGCTACATGTTCACGACTCCTCTTTCAAACACAGACCAAAACCCAAACTGCTCTCCTTCAAAGTGTCAACACCAGAGACAATATTTCAAGGTAGCTTGAGCATGCAGTCACCAACACAATAACAATTTGAGCTGCAGTAATGTGGTACATTTTTCAGAGACATTCAGCTCAGATCTCCAAAATTTGCTACACAGCTGCAAGGACAGGTATTATTCTGCCCTTCCCCCATCCTTGCCTAAGCAACATTCTTCTGAAGTCCTCAAGAGGCCTTGGCATTCAGAACATTAGCAAATATTTACTCAATGCCCAACTGAGCACCTTGAATATGGTGGGTCCTTGATGGTGGTGATGTTGGACACTGGTAACAAATAGCCTTTTAAGCTGTAGGTTTTTATAAATGCGGGGTAGTGAAAATAAATGTTAACAAGGGTAGAAATTCCCAGCAGCTGGAATCTGGAATATGTTGCCTCAAGAAACTTCAGGTCAGTAAGAAGTTAGTAAACACTTATTAACATTAAGCACTGCAGGAGCGCAGGTGGCCCTCTCTATCCATCACCTCATTTTGACATTTCAGCACTGCCTCTGTATTGATACTGCACACATGGCAGACTTCACTTCTGGATGCCTTTATATTTATGCTGTGGTTTCTACCACAACCCTGAGTGAATAAAATCAGATAATCATCTTCATGCTGATCTATCCTACAAGGTCCAAGGATACAAGTCATTATAAAAGTAGAACCAGCTAGGGCTGGGGATGCAGCTCAGTGGTAGAGCACCTGCCTCACTTGTACAAGACCCTGGGTTTGATCCCTAGCATAGGAAAAGGAGGGGGGGGGGAAAAAGTGGTACCAGCTGTATAAATAGGCATTTCAGACAGGAGAAGAAAATTAGGGATTTAGTCCAATGCCAGAATTTTACATGATTTAAAAAAAAAAAAAAAAAAAACTTTTTATAAGCCAAGATATGAAAGAGATTTACCAAGATTACATCATTATAAGTAACTTCTCAGGGCTGGGATTGTGGCTCAGCGGTGCAGCGCTCGCCTCGCATGTGTGCAGCCCGGGTTCGATCCTCAGCACACATAAACATAAATGCACTGCATTGTGTACAACTAAAGCAAATAAATAAATATTTTTTAAAAATCAATTTATAAAAAAAGAGTAACTTCTCAGAATTAGTTTTATTTTCTATGCATTCCCTCTGTTTTTAATATCTGCAATATTAGAATCCTGTCACAATATAACAGCATGCTACATTTTATAACCTTAATCTCCCCAAACACAGAGCCCACAACTGTTCCAGGGATCTTTAGGAAGAACATGGATAAGGAGATTAAACAATTTAGGTAGGAAAGAACATTTTCCAAACACCAACTATATATTAAAATAAGGAGAAATATATTTGTATTAAGCCAGAAAATCCTCTCTTATAGCTAGTAGTAGTGGTAATAATAATAATAATAGGTGGGATTTTTCAGATGCATTATGACATTTAACCTTAAACCAATCCTATGATATACAACTATTATTATCCCCACCTTAGAAATGAGAAGACCAGGGCTTTAAGAGGTTAAGTAATTCTCCCAAGCTTGTGGATGTCCTATAGCTAATAAATGAGCAAGGATTTGGGTCTGTTAGGCTCTTGAGGCTCCTTCTTCACCACTAGGCTGCACTGCCTAGGTGTAGGTTCCACATACAAATAAAATACACCAGACTAATTTCCGGGTTTCCCAGAGGTCAAGAGTTGCATTCTATATACAAAATTTGGGGGTTTCCTTCTTTTATAGTACGTCATGGAACTGCTGACCTAAAATAATTGGCCAGGTCTTTCTGTTTGCAAGCCACATTTTCCACTGCAGTGTTGCATTTTATTTCACTCACTAATTTTTATAGCTAGCATGATTGCTTCCAACCTAAGAATTAAAACTATTAACAATTATGTTAATATTTTTCAAGAACTTAGTTTTTTTTTCTCTAGAAGATTGTTGTTTTAAAAAACCAAAACTTCAGCATTTGTATCTTTTGGGCATTATTCACAACTTGTTCTATTTCTAATAATTTATAAGTGGAAATGATGCTTGCTTTGGAATAAGTCATGCAGATTGGAAATTTTGTCACTTTCCACTAAGCTTAAATGAAAGATTCCAATAGTGACCACTTATTTTACTTGTTAGAAATTAACCATAGCTTCAGATAATCCCTTTTGAAAATGGAATAAGAATTTTTTAGTTGTCAAAATAAGAGAGGACTTCTTTGTCCAATACTTTTCTCATATTTTTAAGCCAACCAGAATTCTCCAAACTATCAAATTATAAATCACTGTCACAAATTACAATTTAAATTCTCCCTCAAATTACAAAATAGCTTAATTAAATTTTTAAAAAAGTATTGGAAGACTATAAGATGATTAAGTAGTAAATAGTAGTTCCAAAAAAGTATCTATATTATTTATATGCAGGACTAAAAAGAGTTATTTGTTGACTAAAGTTAAAAATCAACTTCTTTCTGGACATGGGGCCCAATAGTTAATTTTTCATCAGTTTTCCATATAAGGTAAAATTGAAACTTGATTTAAAGAAAAATAATGAAACTAAGCATGATAATTAATAAGATACTGGTAATGAATAGGACCCCATATTAGATGCTGAGACATGCCTAAAAATTCAAAACCAGGTCCAAGATAATTTGACCACTCTTTTGGGGTGTTGTCATTTCCACTGTATGTTGGTTGGGTTTTTTTTTTTTTTTTTTTCAACTTGACTAAAATATAATTGATGAATTAAAATCTTATATATTTAAAATGAACAACTACATATGAAATAATCATCATAATCAAGCTAATAAATATATCTATACTTCACATAGTTCCCTTTGTGTGTGTGTGAGTGTGGGTGAGAACACTTAAGATCTACACACTCACAATTTTAAGTGTACACTTTTGGCTATTGTCACATTACTATAGATTAGACCTCCAGAACTTACTGATCTTGCAAAACTGAAACTTCACACTCTTTGACCAACATCTCCCCCATTTCTCCCTCCTGGCAGGCCCTAGCAACACCATTCTACCCTTTGCTTCTACAAGCTGATTTTAGATTCCATATACAGGTAAAATCATGTGGCTTTTACCTTTCTGTGCCTGGTTTATTTCACCTGGCATAATGTCCTCCAGGTACATCCATGTTATTGCAAATGGCAGGATTGTCTTCTTTTTTAAAGTTTCAATAATATTTCATTTTATATTACTTATACCACATTTTCTTTATTGATTCATGTGTCAACAGACATTTAGGTTGTTTTCACATATTGACTATTATGAATAATTCTGTAATGAACATTGGAATGCAAATGTGTCTCCAAGACAATGATTTCAATCCCTTTGGATATATACCCAGTAGTGGGATTGCTGGATCATATGGTAACTACCATTTGAGGAACCCCCATAGTATTTTCCATAATGGCTGTCCTAATTTACATTCCCATTACCAGTGTATGAAGATTCTCCACATTCTTCTAACACTTGTTATTTTTTGTATTTTTAGTTAATAGCCATTCTAACTAACAGGTAAGAGGTGACTCCTCTCCGTTTATTAATTATGTTATTTATTTTCTTGCTATTGGGTATCTTAGATATTTTGGAAATTAACCACTTATGGGATATTTGCAAATATTTTCTCCCATCCTATAGGCTGCCTTTTTACTGCTGAATGCTATAAGAAAGCTTCTCCTTTTGCATGAGGGGGAGGGTGTTTTGTTTGTTTGATTGTTTTAGTTTGATGAAATCTCACTTGTCTACTTTTTTTGGGTTTGTTGCCTTTGCTTCTGGTGTCATAGCCGAAAGATCACTGCCTAGATCAATATCCAGAAAATTTTTCTGTTTACTTCTAGTAATTTTACAGTTTTAATTCTTTTAGCAGTTAAGTCTGTAATCCATTTTGAGTTAATTTGTGTATATGGTGTAATAAAAGTATACAATTTCATTCTCCATGTGGATATCCCATTTTCCCAAACCCATTTACTGAATATATTATCCTTATCCTATTGTGTCTTGGCACCATTACCAAATACTGGTTGACTAGTGAGTTGTGGATTTATTTCTGGGCTCTATTCTGTTTCATTGTTTTATGTGTCTGTTTTTTATGCCGGTACCATGTTCTGAATACTACAGATTTGTAATATATTTTGAAATCATAAAGCATGATGACCCCCACTTTGTTCTTCTTGTTCAAGATTTCTATTGTTATTCAGGGATTTTGTGGTTCCATCTGAATTTTATTATTATTTTTTACTATTTCTATAAAGAATGTCAGTGGAGCCAGGCATGGTGGTGTACACTTGTAATCCCAGCTGCATGGGAGGCTGAGGCAGGTGGATTGCAAATTGAAGGCCAGCCTTAGCAATTTAGTGAGACCCTGTCTCAAAAATAAAAAGTGAAAAAGATTAGGGATATAGCTCAGTAGTATAGCATCCCTGAGCATACAACCAAAAAAAAAAAAAAAACTTAGTTGTATCTTCATAGGAATTGCATTGAATCTGTAGATTACTTTGGGTGATATGGACACTTTAACATTATTAATTCTTCTAATCCATAAACATGGAATATTTTTCCACCTATATGTGTTTTTTTTAAAATTTTCATCAATATTTTACACTTTTCAGTGTACAAGTCTTTGGGTTAGTTTACTTCTACACATTTTATTATCTTTATTGCTACTGAGAATGAAACTGTTTTCTCATTTTTTTTCCTGATAGTTGACTCTTTGTGTCTATAAATGGGACTCATTTTTGTACATCAATTTAGTAACTTGCAACTTTATTGAATTTGTACAGGTTTTTTTGTTTGATTGTTGTTTTTTTTTTTTTTTTTTTTTTTTTTTTTTTTTTAGTCTTTGCGGTTTTCCACACATAAAATCATATCATCTGCTGGGGAGGTGGGGGGAGATAGTTTACTTCTTCCTTCCCAATTTGGATGCCTTTTGTTTCTTTCTCTTGTCTAGTTTCTTTTAGCAATGAGTAGAGGAAGAGATCGAAATGTCTTCCATGTTAAATACGATGGAGTCAAAATGACAAGATCAAAACAAGATCTAAAGGTAGGATAAATACATCCTTTTTCATTTATACATAATAAATATACCATCTGAAAATTCCCCCTTGAAAGAGAGAAAAAAGAAATTCACATTATTACATTCTCTATCATAATTTAGCAAACATTTCACTGTTTCAGGGGTAACTCTGCTAAATTCATTAAGGTAAAAACACAAGACAATGTAATTCATAGCAAAGACTGCTATCTCTACATGCTCTTTTTCCCCATAATGATTGCTCATGGTTCCTAAAAATTACAACACTAATGTTTACTTATTTAGCTATATGTCCCTCATGTGCTTTCACGTCCGTTGCCTTCACTGAGCCTCATAACCACCCAGGAAAGTTAATTGGGGCATTACACATATATAATAACTGGCCCATGTAGAGAATGAAGGATTTGTCCAAGGAATACAACCACCTAGGAGGTGAGCCAGAACTGGAAGTCAGCTCTTAAGGACTATATGTCCATTTTAAGTGTTTGAAGTCATCTAATAATTTACATGATGGTATAAAAATAAAATATTTTTTGTAAATCTGATCATCTCTCCCACCCAACCCCTGCCCAAGAGGATTCTGATAGCATCCTGTTGCTTTTAGACTTAAAGATCAAAATCATCCATGTCACAATCTTTATGTCCTCGGATGACCCTGCTGCCCATCCTCCTATTGTTCCCCCATCCTTACTCAATTCCAGTTCTTCTGGTTCTTTCTCTCCACCCCTCCTATCACAGAACTTTGGCCCTTGGCCACTGAATCTAGAGCTTTCTCACCCCATCCCCCCACCAAGTAATGCCTCTTTTTCCTTCCTCTCTTCTCACCTCACAACTGTGTCAAGCTCAACATAATTCTATTACTTTCCCTTCTTGGCACTTATTACCAATACAATTTTAAATGTATTTGTGTGATTATGTGATAACTGTCTTCTCCTATCAGACTACATTTGCTCCATAAAGGTGGAAGCTCCATATCTGGTTTTGCTCACCATTGTTCACTACTGTTGAACAATGTGCCTAGAAAAGAGTAGGTACACTATGAAGCAAATCAATGAATGGCCTCAGCAAAATAAGTACATTTGAATTTATGTTTATTGGTTGTGATATACAACTTTACAGCCTCCCCGATCAATGGCTCCCTCTTGGGCCCGGTTCCACAGAGATAAAAGCTTTTTCATTTTAAATGAAGTACTTCCCACAGGAATTCCAGGGAGGAAATGGACGGTGACAGCTAGTTCCTCTATGGGGGTGGATGGTAAAGTTACTATATAGCAAGGTAAGCCAAGATGTGCCAAAGAAAGTCCTGTTAGTTGCATCAGAAGTTGATCTCTACATGTTAATCTCTCAGATAAGTGTAAGGATTTCTGACCATCTGACAATAGTGATTTTTTGGTCTCTCTGGAAAAAGCTAAATCTTTTTATGACTTGGGAGTATTCTTGTCTGTTTGTTTTTTAGTTCAGTGTAACTTAGTAAGTTCAACAATAATATTTGAGTTGGAGAATCTAAATGCACAAAAAGCTTACCTGATCCACTAATCCCAGAACATCTATTCATGGAATCAAGACATCCTCAGGTTAGAATGGACCTAAGAGATAACTCATCCCCTTTCATATCCAAGACTCCAACCATTCCATGTATCTCCCTGGGGTTCCCTTGACCTAAGGCAATATGTTCCATAACTTTAAGAGAACCTAGAGGAGGACTTCATGATAGTTCTGTGATTTAAAAAATCAAAATAAGGTTGTGGCTCTCCACATAGATTTAGAGAAATAGGAAAAGATGGTGGAGGAAAAGAAGAGGATATGAGGAAGCAAGCGTTGGGAAAGGATAACAAAAAAAAGAACAAGTAGGGCAAACAATGAAAATGGGAAAAAATTAGAAAAACAAACTTTGGAAACATTTACAAATTCAGATAGCCCAGGATATGAGTCAGAAGAAGCTTGCTTTGAAAAAAAAAATACAACAAAAGACTAATAAGGAAAATGAGATGGCTTTGCTGTTTTTGTTGTTAGTCTCTTCAAAACATAAATTTACAATTATTAAACAAAGCAAAAATTAGAGTTATTACAATGTTCTATGTGTGTAGGAAAAATTTTGAAGCAAAATATGGATATCCAAGAATATACGTAAATCAGATGAAAAAATTCAAAATGCACAGTAAAGCATACCTTGTATTCATTTATATTTTTTTTAAACACACTGATCAGCTAAGAAGATCCCTTCCAAAGTGTTTCATTTTCCTTCTCTTTACTGGCTTCCTCACAATGCATTCACCCACATGCCCTGATGTTACTGGAACATAAATCAAATCTTTCATAAAAATCAGAAAATAAAAAATATATGAGCACAGGAGGTTCTTGATATTGGAAAGACTCCAATCCACATATACTTCTGGGCCTGGTCCACTAACATACTTTAAGAAGTCAGTTTGTTCTTAGTTCAGTGATGGGGAAGGTGTTACCAGACTTAATTTACATGTACTAATACACTCTCTATGAGAAGCAAAATTTCTCTAACAAATTGTTTCACAATTGCCATAGGAGATGATGTTGCAAGGTGTGTAAGCCCTTCCTGGCTACAAATTTGCAACCAGGCAGTGACTAAAGCATCAGAAGATTTGGAAAATCTGGCTCAATGTATTTGTGACTAATAGTAGTGTAAGAGCCTACAAAAGAAAATACTGTTGCATTGGGTGTGATGTCTGAGCAGGGAAACCCTTTCTGAGGACAAGACACTATGTGCAGTACAAACCACTCTGCACCAGGTCTAATGCTGATCAACAATAAAGCAAATTAGGGTTCTTCCCCCAGCCTCCCAAAAATCTTTGAAATTGACAAACTACAGATCATATACAGTAATCTTAACAAAAAAAAAAAAAAAAAAAAAAAATTCAAAAAGGAGGCACAGTAACTCCCTTTCTGCCAGAGGCTGACTCCCAGGGAGGGGCTCCCAGAGCAGTCTTCAAGTCTGTTGACTTGTTTTCTCAAGCTGTTAATGTAACTCGCAGCTACATTGGTTTGTTTTGTTGTTGTGACATGGTCTCCATAGATGTGCATTGAAATTGTGCCCAGCTGCACTGAAGCCAAGAACCATGCAATCTGGAGGTTGTGCAAGCGAGATTACAAGGCTCCAAGGTATCTAATGCGTGCATAGCTCATCTCTCCCTCTTACCTCGAAGCTCTCCTTGTCCAACCCGGGCAACTGAATGCTGCATTGGGACCTGATCCAAATGCCGTAGGAAAATGGCTACATTAGCAGAGAAAGAATAGAACTTTATCTTCAAATCAGGGTTTTATTTGCACATTCGGGGAATGGACAATGATAAACTAGAACCAGTTTGATGTTGTTGTTTTTTTTTTTTTTTTTTTTAAACTTGCTCCTCTTCCTTTCTGTACAACCCAACTTGGTCATCTTTATTTCTCTCAGGAGTCCACTGTCCTGATATTTTTCTTCATCCTCCATCCATCTCAAGTAATGCATTCTTTAAAAATAACTCAATAAGGGGCTGGGGATATAGCCCCTTATCAGTGTTACAGCACTTGCCTAGTATGCACAAGGCCCTAGGTTCAATTCCCAGACTGTGCAAATAGAAAAAAAGAAAGAAAGGGAGGGAGAGAGAGAGAATGAACACAATCCATTCACACACACCAGACTGAGAAAAAATAAATACAAGACATTCAGGTGCAGTTAAATTTGAATTTCAGTTCAACAACAATTTTTTTAAATGTATGTCCCATATAACATTTGGGACAGACTTATCCTAAAAATTGTATTAAAATTAGTCATTATTTATTTTAAACTCAAATTAAAGTTGTCCTGTATTTCCTGTGGCAGCCCTACACTAAAGAGTAACTACCTTGGATTGTTTTCATCTTTTTCAAGGATACTGACTGAATTTAAACTTAGGGTCAAAGTCCCCATATTAATAATTTGGAGAGTATAGCAGCTGGCTGAAAGGAAAAATATAGCAGGTAAGCAATCACTTCTTAAAATTTGAAGCCCTCTATTCCAGGGACAAAAAAAAAATTATACTTTGGAATTAAGGCTACTGATCAATGTTTACTTCAAGTCAACCAGTGTGGTTATTCATGTTAATTGGTGCTCTATTCTTCTAAATGGAGAAAATACTGTTCAAATCTACAAATTTCAGATCCAAAATATTGATTTCCACAGTGCCTTCAGTGAACTAGAGACACAGTGGGGACAGCTGAGTATCCTAAGCTCAGCTCACATATCAGCAAAGACTTTTCACATGTCGTATGCATTGACAGAGCCAAGTAAAAAATATGTACTTTTCAAATCCTTAGGAAACCTGTAGTTAGGGAAAGAGAGGATGTGCAAAAAGCATAGTAATATAAGAGAAAATAGGGAAGAGAATGGAGCAACAGAAAGAAGAAAATTAACCAGATATAAAATATGTAAATGGGGAGTGAAGAAGATACTTTTGAGTCAACCCCAATCACCCAGAATAGGTGGTTGTCTATTGGTGGGTGTTGAGGACTTCTGAAGAACTGTATAGAAAATACTAGAAGTGGCCTCATTTAAAATCCATTGGAACTTCTTCATGGAGTGCTTTCTTGTGTACTATAGAGGCTGGTCAACTAAAAATTACTTTTTTTCCAAACTCTTTGCAAATCTCAGTATGAAACACGTTTAGAACTTGCATTCAGAATGGAGTGCAACAAAGAAAGACACAGGGAATGAGACATGAGGGAACCTTCTGCTGCTGCATGTGGCATGTTAGCTCCCTTGTTTAGTGGGATTGGCTACCCTCCATTGCTCTCCGTGGACATGCAGTGTTCAGATCAAGGCAAATGAAGCAATTCCCTTGATGGCTCACTCATGGTGTCATTTCAGGATCCATTCCTGAAAGCTCCAGCCTAGAGTCTGTTTCTGCAGCCCACAAATCAGTTCTGCTAACTCCTCAATACCCTGTGTCATTAGTACATTTCAGATTAAGCAAGCTAGAGCAGGGTCTGCCCTCTGCAACAGAACACTAAATGATGTAAACTGCTATCCCCTCAAATAGCTATTCCACCAGCCTCATGGGACTTATGGTCCTGAACCAAGGATACTTTTTTATCTTCTGCCCAGGGGTCATTTGACAATGTCTGAACATGTTGCCGCCTGCAGCAACAATACCACGGGAAAGAATTCAGAGGCAGACTGGAAACGAATAGGTTCTTTATTCTGCTTTCTCTTCTGACTTCTCTCTCCAACTCCAACAACAACCCCCACACAACTCCAATTCTACCTGGTTAAATACTCTTCACCTTAACAAGTATACACGTGTCACAAGCTCAACTTACAGGTGCGTCACACAGTGTTCACGGGCACAGAAAGATTCTTAGTAGATTACATTAAGGTCAGGAAAAAACAATTAAACATCTCCTCTTTGGCTCTTAGTCATCGCCATCTTAGCTACCTCCTCATTAAGGCTCTTACATGAACACATTTTTGGTTGTCACAGCTAGGTTGGGAGGCAAGAGAGATGTGTTACTGGCATCTAGTGAGCAGCAACCAGGGAGGTTACTAAATGTCCCAAAATGCACAGTACAGCTGCCCACAACAAGCAACTACGCAAGCCAAAATGTCTTGAATGCCCAGATTAAGAAACCCTTGCCTAGCAGAGCATTTGGTTTGAAAACTTTTCAACAAAAATACAATACTTGCAATATTTTGGTTTCAAAAGTATCCTCCTTTACAATGCAAATTGCCCTCGCAATAGTATAGGTTGATTTTATTTTCAAGTAATATGGTCTTATTCTCAAATTTACATGATTTTAACGTTGTATTGTGATATTTCTGAAACCGTGCCATGACCTGAAAATAAAGTTTATCTTAGTGTGGTGATATTTTTTGTTTGTTTGTTTGTTTGTTTTGTTTTGTTTATTTTTAGTCAAAAAAAAATCTGTTATTAAATCTGTAGAACATCTTGGAACTGGTGACATCTTGGGATCAAGGAACTAATGTAACTGAAGCAGGTGCTCTCATGAGAACAAGGGTGCCCAATTGCACATGGTGGTAGAGTGCTGGAGGTGCTCAGAGAGCATTTCAACCTCAACCCCAGCTGCAGACTGAAGCACTTGTCATGGGTTTCAGCGTGAGACCCAGCATCAGTGTTGTTTATGCTCTATGCAAACAGAATCCAGAGCAGACACCTTAGGGCACCTTGAAAGAGACAGAGAAAAGGGGAAAAATGGGTGCCACCAGAGACAAATAAGAAATGAGCCGGGCGCGGTGGCTCATGCCTGTAATCCCAGCACTTTGGGAGGCTGAGGCAGGAGGATCGCGAGTACAAAGCCAGCCTCAGCAGTGGCGAGGCACTTAGCAACTCAGTGAGACCCTGTCTCTAAATAAAATACAAAAAAGGGCTGGGGATGTGACCCAGTGGACGAGTGCCCCTGAGTTCAATCCCTGGTACCACAAAAAAAAAAAAAAGAAAAAAGAAATGATAGCAGAAAACTCAATTACGGAACTTCACTGTCCTGCCCAGGATCAGGCCTCCTTACTAGTGCCAGGCAATTTGCTGACACTCCAGTCTTTACAGCTCTTGAGTAACTTTCACAAGCTCTCAAGGGCCCAAAGGAAATTACAACCAGAGAATTTAACTAATAATGGATCTTGACAAGAAGGCACACAATATGCTTTCATCCACTCTGAATACAGCACATATTCCAGAAGCAAGCTGTACCTTACAAATATACTTCCTATAACTTGTAAACACTTCATTTTCCCATAAAGTCAAGCTCCTGCCTTGAATGAAGAGGTCCTCAGTAAATATTTGCTAAACAGACTTAAATCCATTCTCTAAAAGTGCTCCTGCCTTGAATGGGGAAGAGATATAAGCTCCTTTGAAAAAGGTGAGAGCTAAAATTCAAGAGAGAGAACAATAAGAGGGTGGCAAAGAAACTAACCCATTCAATTATCCCTTTTAGCTTGCAATAGAAAGAGATCTACCTGGCTTTAAATAAATGTTGCCTCAGAAATTTGCTACTACTGCCCACCCTGTATTCCTACTATTTGTTTTCAAATTTATTTTTAAGTCAAAATCAACACAATAAATTCTAGTGTCCCCAACTGCCTCAAGACCCAGAGCATAGTTTTGAAAGTTAGCCCCTAGATAAGATCCTGAAGTCACGCTTTGCTACACCCAGTGTGTTCGGGAGACAGGCCCTAATACTGCTGAGTTAGTTTGAAGCAGTCAAGTCTGAAGCCTCAGCCTATCTTTTTAGAAACAATCCTCCTAATTCCAACAGAGTCAGTTTTCCTTTGTTTTACATTTATTTATTCAAAGACTTCTAAATATATGCTGGTCTGTTGAAATAGCCTCTGGGCCCAAGTACAATAAAAACATTAATTAAAACACATGATTAGAAACACGCAGCGGTGAGCCTGGAACAGCATCAAATGAGCTCTGCCATTTAAGTGTCAGTCAGAGAAGATAAAGCCGCCTGAGGGTGACCCACGGTGTGCCTGCCTGGCTTCTCTGAGGATTCCTGACCCGTTCTGAGGTGAGTGCTTTCTGCTGATGGATGCCCACACCCAATTAGTCAAATTCTCTCCTAACCCTTGAGTTGGCACCATCTCTACCTGCCACTCCTTTCATTCTGCTACGGACTAAGGAGAAATTTGCAGAATCCCCAAGTTTGGCAGAGATCTGGGCACGGGAATCTTACATAACTGTTGAGCTTTGGCAGGGAAACTCCCGAAGGGCTGGGTGCACTCTGCTGAAATGTGCCCTGTATTTTGTGGGCAGTGTCACTCTCTCTGTGAAATGGTCTACTCCTGCTTCTCAATCCGGAAGCAGCAGCAGAATTCCCATGGAATGCACAGGGCAGGAGTCAAAGGGAACACCATGGAGATAGCATCGAATCCAGGAAATGTAGGTGCACTGGATTTGGGGGGAGAGCCCATGTACCAAAGAGAGGTAATAAACCTTCACTTCCCCATGACATAGAAAATTCTCTAAATTCCAAATTTGTTTACACAGCTAATTAAGCATGAACGTTTTCAATCTAGCACAGGCCTGTTAAGAAGTCAAATCTTGTTCCACACAGACACGTTCTGTCAAGGACTTGTATCCTGTGAGGGATGCCATCAATGGGAAATATGACTTTATTGTAAGTTCTATCCTTTTCTAAAAGGTTCACAAGCAAAATAACAGCAAACGATCTTGGATTCCTTCTTTTATGTATAATTTTCCCACAAACCTCCCATCTTAGAAAAACAAGAAAAGAGATTTGAAAGAAAACAATAGCATATCAATGCTAGGTAGGAATAGGATTTCAAAAGTGGGGGAACATATTATTTACTGTTCCACTGGATCCTGTATTATTCATTCCTCTTTATTTTTCTCTAATGACAAATGTGCCAATATCTTATTACAAAAAGGCTACCACCAAAGTAGATAAAACTGCCTTTTATCACACATCTGGCCCAAATTATATCTCCGCAACCCCTTTTCAATCAGTCATGGTGTTTTTTATAAATTTGTGACTTCGTCGAATTGGCTGAGTTTCATGTGCTGCCTGCTACTACATTCTGACATGCCAGGCTGGTACCTAAGAGGAAAAATAACACTTTTCTTCACTCTTAACCCACATTCTGACTTCTCATGCTGAATTCAATCCCCAGCTAATTAGTTCAAGAGCAAGCAACTTTAACCAAGATTTGGTATTACTTTCCTTTTTCTGAGAGCTGGGCTTTCCCCAAATGTAGCTCTCTTGTTACCCTTTGCATTTTAAATAAGCCATTTTGGAGCATGGCTCTTGTTTTTTCTTTAATATATGCGCCCCTTGGGGCTGCACCGAAGCTTGTGATGGCTCTCTGCCGGCAGTCAGGGCAACAGAATGTCTTCGAGATCTGGCTTTGTCCTGCAGTTGGCGTCCATTATGCAGCCCCAGCTGAATACCGAGGTTGCAAATCAATTTTCTCAGAAATGCAGGGTCCCTAGTTCTCTCAATAGATTCCTAAATTTCATTTAGGTTCCTCCATTTTGTTTTGTTTTAAACACACAGTATTTTCTTTATTGATAGTTTGAGGAATAAAGTATTTGACTGAAGTCAATTTTTCCAATAACTGAAGACTTGTTAATGTAAGAACTTGATGAAAATCCTTTCTTATATGTTAAATAAATAGTTCCCTTAGGTCTCAAATAAGATACATTCAATGTATTTGACTTTTTCTTGATGGTTTGGAGTTATCTTTAAACTATAAATTATTATGTAGGGGTATAAAACCATAACAAAATCATTCTCTGATCCACTCTCACATACATAAAATAGCCACAAGCCACTAGGTTTCTTTATTACTTTGGCAAATTTTTAGATTTTTAATTTTTGTCTCCTTCCATACTATCAACTTATCAATGATCAATTTGCACTGATGTTCATATGTCAGTCTCTAAAAGCAAACGTTGGGTTCATTGCCTCCATTGGGCAAATGATTGGAAACCCATATAAATAAGTTTGATGTAACATCCACATTAAAAATAAATTCGTTTTGGATAGTATCAATAGGAAATATTGCTTTTGGGCCTAAATATATAAGCATCAGAACCTGAATGTGCAGAATCTATTCTGGTTGCACAGAGGTCTTCTTAGGGCTGAATTCCAGCTCTTAATCTATGTCTTACAAGAGAGATTACCAGACTTGTCTCTGGGATTGCACAGTCAGGTTCAGTGGTCAGCAATCAATCTGTTCACTCTCAGATTTCTTCTTTCTTTTTGTGTTCTTGTCTTCTCTTTGTCCCTCTGATTCCTGCCATGAACCATTTCAGTAAACACTAAACCATCCACGAAAAGGAAACAAATTATTGAGGAGAGACCAAAACATTTTAATCTATAACAAATTGAACTCTGGGGTTTTTTTTTGTTGGATGGTTGGTTGGTTGGTTGCTTGCTTGCTTGCTTTTGTTTGGTAGGAGAAGAATGAATGTACGTTGAAATTTAAAATTATTTGAATATTTGTTTTATTTTCCCTCTCATTAAAATGGGAACAAGAAGGTCGGCAACTCTCAAACAGGCACCTGCAGGTCTTACGTGTGGCTGTCTGTCTCCCAGTTAGAACTTCAACCCCTTCAACTAAAATCTCAATGCCAGTTTAGATAATCCCAGTCAAACTGACTTGGAAGGTCAAAGACTCCCCATAGTGCTGCCACTGGTTGGACACCTCGTCCCAGTTTGCTGATTTGAAAACCAAAATCCCACATTTCAGAAAACGTCTCAGTCCTAGGCACCTTGGGACAATAGGATGGTGATCCCTCAGAGGTCTCTCATATTTCCCCCTGATAGCACTTTTATCTTTACAGCATTTCTAAGAATTCCAAAAATTGTTGTATTGTTTTGTTTTGTTCCTTTCTGCCCAGTGTGGCTAATTCTTTCTGAGCCATTTCTAGTACTGCTCTTTTTTTTCCCTATTGCCAACTAAAATCTTTATCCCCTGATCCTGGGCTATAATTTCATGAAATTTCCCTGCCTTCATTCCAATGTGCATGCCACTCTCAGGTTAACCCTTTTAAAGTCCTGTTTGACACAAGGGCTTTGGGTGTGAAGAGAAGGAACGTACATTGAAATTTGAAATTATTTCAAAAAAAAAAAATTTTTTTTTAATTTGCCTCTCATCAAAATGGAATCCCACCTCTTCCACAAAGTCTGGCATCTTTCCTGGAGAAAAAGTGATGAGGGTAGAAGAAAGAAAAAGGCAGGAAGTGTTAGCTGCTCAGTGCTAGTGGGAGTGCTGCGAGGCCCAGCAGAGGGGCTCCAGAAATTTCTAAGAAATAAAAACCAAGACAGGCTGCAGAGGAGAGAGACAGGTCACTGAGATCAGTAAACCAGAAAAAGAGGTCTGTGTCAGCCACTGAGCCAAGGAGGCCCAGCCACTGACAAAACAACAACAAAGTGTCTTTGTGAACACCCAAGAGCCAGGATACCTGGGCTCTGCATGTGAGAAGCAAGAGGGCCATAGGAAGCAAATCCCTGGGAGCACTTTACCCCACAGCTGGTTGGAGTTGGGATTGGCTGCAAAAGGGAAAGTAAACTGCAATAGCAAGAACGCCGTTACCATCCTCCCTGCAGTTAGCAGGTACGGATTTGGAAAGCTGTTTATATTTTAATGTATGCATCCCTTAAATGCAAAAACTACTTGTTCAAGTGCTCTGTATTCCTGACACCCAGAGCAACATGTAGTCAATAATATTTCACTTAAATGATAATATAATCTGTTCCCATCTTCCAAAGGCCATGTGCACAGGAAACCATGAGGAGGTTTCAGCAACTCCTTTTTTCAGCAACTTCTTTTCAGGAAGTCTGGAAGCCATCTGCCTGGTTAAGGTTGAAGATACACTAATCAGTAAATCCAGAGTGAACACAAATCCTCCCTCTTCTCTATTTGAAACTTCAGAGCAAACATAAACTCTCCTACTTTATTTTGTTTCTTGGTTCAAATGCTAGGCACAAGAAGCAAAAATAAAATAAAACAAACTTGCTTTCACCAAGACTGCAAACTAAGCCCCAGATCCAAACTATCCTTGTGTTTTCATACTATAGTGTTTATTAGTACTTGACGTTCACCAGAGGGGATGAAAATTTGATCTGGTTGTTCAATTTCTCAACTTGAGAGTTTCCAGCACACATGCTAAGTCAGTGTTTGAACATATGTTGTAATGTGTTCATGCTGAAATCTCTTTATAATGGTCTAGTCTTTAAGAGACTGCTAAGAATATATCTTTCTCTCGATAACACTTTAAAAAAAAAGATCTAAGTTTAAATGAAGACCTATTGAGCTAACTTTGTAAATGCAATCGCCTTTATTGACTGATTTATGAAGTCCCTTGAGTAAACAGAGAAAAAAAAAGTGATAGTTAAGATTTACAAATAATGAACTATTTGAAATAGCCTCAAGTGAGAGCCTTGTTTTAAGTGCCAAAGCAAACATCTACCACTGTAAAAGGGGGCTACTGTATTTTGTTTTCTATCCAAATCAAAAAAAGAAAAGGGTCAGGTATAATTTTGGAAAGTCTCTGGGGAAATAAATAAAAAAGTAGCCCCAAAATGAATTTCTGACAGGAATCTGCATAACATGCATAAAACTAGAGATATTAGTCACCTTAAAAAGCTGACCTCCCTAAACTTTGTAAATCGTCTAAACTAGAATTCCTCAGTCTTAGCAATACTGAAATTCTGGATCAGATAATTCCTTTGTTGTGCAACAGGGAAAGGGGTGAGGGGAGCTGTGCTGTATTGCAGGGATACAGAAGCATCTCAGACCTCTAACTATTAGATGCCAGTAGCAGCTTCCCCCACCCCCACACCTACTACCACTAGTTGTGACAATCAAAAATGTCTATAAGCCAGGGCACAGTGGTGAACACCTGTAATCCCAGAGACTCTCGGGAGACTGAGACAGGAGGATCGCAAGTTCAAAGCCAGCCTCAGCAATGGTGAGGCACTAAGCAACTCAGTGAGACCCTGTCTCTAAATAAAATACAAAATAGGGCTGGGGATGTGGCTCAGTGGTCAAGTGCACCTGAGTTCAATCCCTGGTACACCCCCCCTAAAAAAAAAAAAAAAAGAAAATGTCCATAGCCACTGCCAAATATGCCCTGAGGTTTGGGGGTTGGTATGGCAAAATTATCCCAGTCAAGCAACATTGCAAATTAGAAAAAAATTTTCTTAAAAACATGAAGGATCTTAAGACATCAGGTTCGGAAGGACCAGCAAAGAAACCAGCAATGCCACTACCAAGATGAACTAACAAGACAGTGCACAACATAGACAGACCATTGAAACAATGCTCAGAAACAAACATACCTGAAAAACAGAACCATTAGATCTAAACTGCAAGAAAAATGATATACTGAAGAACATAGGAAAACCCAGAAGCAGTGGATATTTGAAAAAAAACATTTTTCTTAATTTTTTAAATGAACAAAAAAAAAAAAAAGAAAGAAAAGAAAAAAAAAAGGAAACCACATTGGTCTAGATTTTTTAAAAAGTCAGAAACATTTTGCAAAGAACAATAACTCTTCTTATCATCTCCCAAAATTGTGTTTGTCAAATGTTTAATATATAAAGGATAAGATTTTATAAATTTCTAAGGAGTCCGTACTAATGTGGAAAGTCATTGATATTTGATGTAGGTACTTGAATGTGAAGATTAGCTTAGGGCTCTGTATTCCCCATACAAAGCATCCTGGACACTCAAAAACTGTTTTATTTAAATGATAATAAAATGTGCCTTCATGTTCTAAGAGGTTTTAAGAAAACATTTCAAAATATGATGGTATGAATATGTTTAAACATCTCATTTGGAAATAAGAATTGCTCTATGGAAAAGACCAAACAATGCTCAGTAGACATAATGGAGTCAGGAGGGAAGGAAGAGTTAAAAATCCCAGCTTCACTGGTCCTAGATATGTGACCTTGATTCTGTTAACTCCTCCACAGAATGAGTACAATAATCCTAAATCAAAGGACAGTGAAGATTATTATATAAGATAAAATACACACAGAAAAAAAAAAGCCTCTCTTGAACTTCAAAGAAAATAGAATTCTAACTCCACCTGCAGTACCTACCCAAGTTAACTTTTCTCTTTGAAGTCAAGAAGAGAAAAATCCCAAATCATCACAGATGTAAAACAAAGTGTCAACAAAGTCCCACACCAACAATGACAATACAAAACAAAAATTAAAATTAAAGGATGCAGGGCTTGGGCTGTAGCTCAGTGGTAGAATGCCTGCTTTGCACGTGTGAGGCACTGGGTTCGATCCTCAGCACCACATAAAAAATAAATAAATAAAGATAGTGAAAAAAACAACAACAAAAAAAAAAAATTAAAGGATGCAGGGGCTGGAGTAGTGGCTAAGTGGTAGAGCCCTTGCCTGGCATGTGTGAGGCCTGGGTTTCATCCTCAGCACCGCATATAAATAAATAAAATAAAAGATCCATTTACAATTAAAAAATATTTTTTAAATTAAAGGAAAAAAAAGGAACCTGAGAGTAAGTGGATATAGTAAGAATAGAATGTTGTCAACATAAAGTCCATTAATAAATTTGGTAATCTTTTATGGAAACTCAGGATATAAAGAGAAAAATTATGGCTAAACAAAACCTAACGTCTTATCTCTTCTGTAAAGTATTTAAAACCTGACTTAATTGTAGAATTATTTTTTTTTTTTTTAAAGTTCTGTGTATCTCTGTTAAAACTTTTGGAAAAAGAAGACCAATTAAGCTGGATATACTTGCTTGAAATTTTAACTTTCAATTTTGTTTTTAAAAGGTCTTAAACTGAAGGCTAATTCTAAAGTCATGGAAATAATCCATTTATTAATCGAGGTGCTGGTTGCACAGGTATATAAATTTATCAAAACTCACCAATAATAAGATCTTGCAGTTTATCATATGTAAAAAATAGAACATATGTGTATGTATATATGTATATATACATATATTGATGTATTAAATTTATGCTTCTATTTATGTATATCCATGTATATATACATATGTACATATACATACATACATTTATATAACTATTTACATTTCCTAAAATATATAAATTTATTGACCCATATATTTTTCCTCTCCTTAAAATTGGTCCATTAAACCAATTTTTGTTGTTGTTGTTGTTGATAGACCTTTATTTATTTATTTATATGCAGTGAGAATCGAACCCAGTACCTCACACATGCCAAGCAAGTGCACTACCGCTGAGCCCCAGCCCTCAACCAATTTTAATTAGAAGAAAGAAAGAAAGCGGGAGGGAGAAAGAAAGGAAATAATTTAGTTTACAGAAATCACATAAATAAAAAGAATGACAACAGCCAAGGCCTACCACCTCTGTATGACTATAAGAGAAACACAGGCTATTTGTCCTAGTAGCCAATAGGGGTGATTTTTCAGCTCACATTATTATTAGAAATTAATATCTATCAGATAATGTAGATTAACAACAAAATAGTAATACTGAACGTGTGTATCTAAAACCACACAGCAAGGCTGGGAATGTGGCTCAGTGGCAGAGGGCTTGCAGAGCATTCGCGTGACACTGAGTTCAATTCCCAACACCACAATAAATAAATAAATAAAGCCACATAGCAAGAGCATGCATACAAGAAATACTGACAAAACTGCAAGAAGACATTGAGATGGAAATTATAACTACGAGACAAATTGAATAACTTTTAAAGGACAGAGCAACAATCATGAAAACAAGCAATATCAATCATATTTAAAAATTAAACATGTTTTTCAGATTGGTTTGCTGTCTTTTTAAGAAATTTAAAAGATGGTAGAATGAGATGGATATCATTACAGTAAGTGTATGTATGAAGATATGAATGGTATGAATATACTTTGTATACAACCAGAGATATGTAAAAATGTGCACTATAAGTGTAATATGAAATGTAATGCATTCTGCTGTCATATATAACAACTCAGAATAAAAAATAAATAAATAAAAGAAATTTAGAATAGAAACAAAACTCAACGAAATATTGGAATGGAAATTTTCAAATCTCAGAGATGCAAATAAACAAAACTGGAAACAGACTTGAAAAGCCCAGTCACTGGCTACAAGAAAACAGCCTTTCCTGATGCTTCTCCAACACCTCCACAGCCTCATCACCTCCTGCTCCAATCTAAGCAAAACCAGAGCACTGGGCCTCACATTTAAAAATGAGTGAATAGCTGAAGAGTGCCAGGGATTGAACCCAGGGGCACTCAACCACTGAGCCCTTTTGTTATTTTAAGACAGGGTCTCACTAAGTTGCTTAGAGCCTTGCTAAATTGCTGAGTGCGGGCTTTGAACTTGTGATCCTCCTACCTCAGCCTCTCAAGTCGCTGGGATTACAGGATGCACCACCATGCCTGGTAAGAAAAATTCTTTTAAGAAGAGACCAAGACGACTTCTGAAGAAAAGTAATAGTAACATCAAAAGATAGGAGAGTAAAATGAAGTCATTGTCAAGATATATAAAGTCTCAGGCAAATTTGTAGGATGCTTTTTCTCCAGAAGTCACTGAGGAATGAGCTCTACTAAAATGATGGATAAACCCAAGAAAGAGCAAGATTCTCATAATAGAGAGAAAAACTACTTCAGAAAAAATTCACGAGACAGTATCAAGGTAAACAGATGTTTGGCAGGTCCCAAAGCCAAAGAAAACTTAATTGAAGGGAGCTCAAAACGCAACAGAGTTGCTTCATCCAGGAAAAATAAAAAATGGAATTTGCAGATTATCTTATAGATTGTATCATGAAAATTTATAATGAGAGTCACTTCAAAGAGAAGTTTGTAGTTTTAAAAATGTCAACACTAAACAATAAAAAAGATGATTATTAACTCCAAGAAAACTTAGAAATTGTGTAAGAAATGAAATTATAACATATATATATATCATATATACATACATACTGTTTCAGTGCATTTAAACTATCTAGTATGTATAGCATATACTGTCTATTATATATATTATAATCTATATATAGTATAAACTTTAAACCTGTATGTCTAAATAGTATATATAGTATAAATTTACACTGTATAGTACACATATACAGTGCACTATAATATATAGTACACATAATTACATATACATTGTATAAATTATATAAAAATATCCACACAAACTACATACATAATTATATACTAGTTATAATAAATCATTGAATACTGATTTAACCAAAAATTGTGATAGTATCATTTAAAAGAAATGAACTGAGGAAAGGAGCCATAAGAGGGCCAAAATAAGTAATGTTTTAAACTGATGAATCAAGCAATAGCAGTATATGCATAGTACGTTGATATTAGAAGTAAATATCTTATAAGCTTTTTTTTTCAGTACTGGGGATTAAATCCAGGGGCACTTTGGTTTCAATCCCCATTACTGAGCTGCACCCCAGACCTTTTTATTTTTTGCTTTGAGATAGGGTCTTACTAAGTTACCTCAACTTCTCCAGTTGCTGGGGTTACAGGCATGTACCACCATGCCCAGCTAATGTCAGCTTAAACAGCTGAAGATTTTGAAAATGATTATTTTAGGGAGGCGTGGCTTCCAGAAAAATGGGAGGCAATTGGGGTGGAAGAAAAAAGAGAATATTGGTTTTTGCTAAAAGCCTTTTAGCATTATTTGACTTTTTAAACTGTATCCTCATTACTATGATTTTTAAAAAGGAAAATATTAACTTTTTATAAAAGGAAAGAAAGAGGGAGAGAAAGGGATGAAATTATTCCCTTAAAATAGATTTATGTACACACTGTAATACTATAAAAATATTTATACAACCATAGTTCTAGGGACTGCAACTCTCAAAGAAAGCAACTGCCCCCAGCTTTTCAGTTTGTAAAAAAACTCACCTTCAGAACTACAGAATTCAAGTTCAAAATCAATCTGAGTAAATATATTAAGTCCAAACACATTGGTTGACAATTAGTGGGAAGGAATCCTGGCTTGCCAAGTTTTGATGACAATTGCTTCTTACACCCTATCCAATGTGTTTCATGAAGGTTTGGGTTACATTCTCCCAAAGAGATCCAGGACCAGGGACACATCTAAGTGCTTTGGCAATTTGAACAGTGCTTTATACATTTTAGTACAGATACAAGAGGATTCAAACAAAGCTACTTAATTGATGGGAAAATGAAGACAGTAACTAATACCTTATTCATAGAAATGGTAGAAGAAAATACGTAGTTAATAAAATAACATCATTGTAAGCATTCCCAATGATAAGTATGCATGTTCACTACTGAGTAATCCCAAGAGCAAAACAAACCCTCTGTTATATAACTCTTACTTTACCTTTCTTAATCTTTGAGTAATTAACATGGAAAAAAGTTGTTTTCTGGGCCACTCCACAAATAGTTTCCCAGCAGAAAGAGACAAGCAAATAAGCCTGAGCATGTGATGGACTTGGAAAGCAATGAATCTTAACAAATTTGCAGTTGAATTATTGAACTTTTATGACTGCAGAGTTAAACAGAAAAGATCCGGTTGGATAAGTGGGATTTTTTTACCTTTGTTTTTTCCTGATTTTGTTTGTTGCAGCTGCTTGTTGCCATGAGAACTCAAAAGTTATGACACTGCCATTCACGCTGCATATTTTTATTTGGAAAATAAGGTTTCACTTACATGGTTGAGGTTCATCAACCACATGAACTTAAGAGTGGGAGGTTTACAAACACACCATAGATTTATTTGCTAAACCACCAATATTGTTCATTTTTAGATAAGTTACAAAATGGTCTTTCTTCTGAGAAGAATGGTGGTTCTTTTAGAGAGTCTTTTTCACTGATCCATTCCACAAATATGTTTTAAATATCTTTGTGCTACTTGTGCCATGCTCTGTGCTAGGTGCTAGAAATAGGAGCACTGCAAATAGTGTATCTACAATCCAGTGGATGAGTGGGGCAATTAAGCAATTAAATAAGCAATTATAATAAAATGAGTTAAGTGCTTAGAACACATTTAGCAGAAGCACTGAATGTATCCTGGGGCTAAAGGTGGGGAGGGTTTAGTAGGGGAAGCTTCTCAAGTGAAGTGACATTGCATGGAAGTCAAAGATGAGTGGGGATTATTTTTGCCAAGGAGCATGGAGAAAAGGCAGAGGCTGCTGAAGGCCAGAGGCCAAAGAGAAGCAGTGAGGAGGCCACAGCAATAAGGAAGGAGACAGACTGCTGCTGGTGGCCTGAACTTGAGTGATAGCAGTGGTGTTAGAGAAAAAGAGATAGATCTGAGAACCAACTGAGGGCACAGAATTGACAAAATTCCATGACTTATTGCACATGAGAGATACGGAAGAAGAAGGAAGGAATTATATCTGCAGGCTTCCAGCTTGGATAGTAGGGTACATGGCTGGTGTCCTGCACTGAGCTAAGGCACACAAGAGACGTAGGTTGAGGGAGAAGATGGAAAGGCTTGGAAACATTGAGTATGAGGTACTTACAGGCACTCAATTTATAATTTCTAGTAAGCACTTGGGCTTTAGGGCCTGGGCTCCCAATTTAAAAGTTATTGTCCCAGAGAAAATCTATAGAGAGGAAAAAGCAGAGGCCAAAGGACAGACCCTGTGAGCCTACTGATCTTTAGGGAACAAGCTGAGGAAGCCTGAGAAAGAATAGGAAGATGCTGTAAGGGAGGGGGAAATTAATTCTACCCTCTTAGGCTCAATGCCTGGAATCCTATAAATTAAGCTGACAAAATACCAATTAACAGAAGAAAGGCATATGAATTATATTTGATGTGTGGCTTTTATAAGACACCATAGTCTTCCTGAAAAAGAAGTGAAGGCCAAAGAAGAAAATAGGCCTGAGAGTGTCTATACCATTTTTAACAAGAAATGATAAATTGGGGAGATGTGACAAGACAAGGAAAAACAGTTTTAGGTTTCTAAGAGCTGCAGACCAAAGGGAAGTAAACACACAGGTGGCGGTGGGGTGGGGGGATTAATAGAAAACAAGGGCTACCTTAGCAAGGTTTGTTTGTGCAAGTTCATCTCAGTACCAACTTCCCATCCTGTTCACAGTCATAAAACTTGTCTGAGACAGAGGATTTATGGCAGTCCTCACTCTCAGAAATTTCTGCTTTTGCTTAAATAAGGGGAGCTCTGGAAAGACTTCTTTCAATATCTGTTGATTCTCAATTTTCCTCAGCTCAAAATGATCCCTATGTCAAAGTGGCACATTTGGGGGTGGCATAATCTACTCCCCTTCCATGATAAAGTCTCAGATGCCACAGAGAGATCAATCAATCAACTCAATATGAATTTATTGTACACCTACTTTGTGCCAGGCATGTGCTGCTGCTGGGTTATGAGGATAGAGCAGTGAAGTTGACCCAGTCATTGTAATCAGAGAAAATGGCTATGAACTTTAGGATTGTAGAAAACTATAACTTTTGCAACAGCAGGGTTTGTTGTTGTTGTTGTTGTTGTTGTTGTTGTTTTGTTTTGTTTTGTATTTGTGGTACCAGGGATTTAACCCAGGAGTACTTAATCACTGAGCCACATCCCCACCTTTTTTTTTTAAACAAGTTCTTTAAAAAAAAAAAAAAAAGTTTTTTTTAAAAAAACAAGTTGCTTAGGGCCTCTCTAAGTGCTGAGACTGGCTTTGAACTTGAGATCGCCCGCCTCAGCTGCAACAGCAGTTTCAATGGCTGGGAGAAGTGAGACCTCGCACTGCAGTGGACTGACAGAGGTCGAGGTAAGGAAATATATCCGGAAAATGGAGACAACTCTTTCAAGAAGTGTGACCATGAAGGAGGCAAGAATCAAGAACAATAACTAGAGGAAACAGGGAGCTGAGATCGAGGGGCTATTTGGCTGGGGGTTTTGTTTGTTTTTGATTATGTAAGAATCCTGAACATGCGTATATGTTAAAAGACTGTGCCACTGGAGAAAAAGAAGTTAATAGTGCAGAAAACAAAGCAGTGGTTGGTAAAGATGAACTCTGGGGGGTGGGGGGAAGAGACTATGAGAGGAAGGATGTAGCTCACCTCACAAGTCTCACCTGCACAATCTCCTCTCCTGTCCTAGCCCCATCCCAGCTCTGAAGCTGTGTAAAGGCTACCCCCAATTCACTCTTAGGACCTCTGACCAAAAGCTGTAAATTTCTAAACCAATAGAACCTGGAAATAATTGGTAGAGCTCTTACATTTCCCAAAGACTGCAGCATTTGGAAGCTGTCAGTAGCAACTCTTCTTTCCCACCTTTACCAGCCCCTAAACTTCAAGATGATCAGACCGTTTTTTCTGCCCCATCCAACCAGCCAGCCTCTCCTTGGGCAGGAGATGCTTGTATCCCAGGTACCTGATGAGCTTACATATTTACATGCAGTTCTGCAAAGCTATGCCTTGGGCCAGGATCCTATTCTATTTCTCACCTGATTTTGAAACAAGTTTCCTACCATAACCATTTTGCCTGGTTCCCTCACCATTACTGTTCTGCCACTTAAAATCCTTCCCTGTGCCAATCCCCCCAAAGGAGGCTCCTCGTGGGTGTCCAATGCCAGCTTGGAACAGAACTAACTGTACTTCACTCTCACTTGGCCTTCATCCACTTTCCTCTAACTTCCCCAGCCTCAGCCCATGTTCTTCTGGTTCACAGAACACCTCAAGGTCAATGCTGGCAGCACCTCTGGTGGAATAACAGGGCTCATGGGGAACCAAGAGGTCTTGTCTCTGAGGTCAAAACACAAAATAGGTTTAAATGAAATCACTTCCTTTTGCTAGCCTAAAAGCAAGATTATTCCATGCTGAGTTGACACTGAGCTGAGACTTGATCAATTATTGACTAGTAAAAAGAACACTGAATCAACCACAATTCAGATTTTCACTGGCCATTTATTAATTCTGTGGGTTTTGGCATATTGTTCTAAGTATCTGAATCTTAGTTTTTTTATATGCAAAATGGAGATGATTATAGCTCTGCTCTAAACATGTTGTGAATGACTTCATGTGATCTTCACAACCTCGTACAGTACAGTGGGCCCTGCTATTAACAGTTAATACTTGATGGCTGAGGTTTAAACCAGACAGAACTATTCCAGATCCTGCCCCTTCAGCCCCTGTGCTCTGCTGAGTTTAATAATACCTTCTCTCCCACCTCCAGGACTATGAAAAGGGGCATCTGAGATAATGTGGAAAGAAACCCTTGGTAAATTACTGTTTAATGGGTACAAAGTTTCAGTTTTGCAAGATGAAGAGAGTTCTAGAGATGGGTGGTGGTCAGGGTTGCACAACAGTGTGAATGTACTTAATACTACAGAACTGTACCCTGAACATGACTAAGATAGCAAATTTTGGATTATGTGTATTGTACCACAAATTTTTTAGTTACAAAAAGAGAAAACACTAGGAAGATCATAAAGTGCAATACAATTGTGAACTTTAACATTGTTTTTCATTATTGTTAATTTATCAACCAGTAGGCTCTCCAAAAGAAAACTTGATGGGACTCACTTTTAGCCTCTGAATGTCTGGAAGAGATGACAAGAGAGGAAACCTAGTGTAAGATGGCAGCATCTTTTACTCAGCCTCCTCAATGACAGAATCCAAATAAGGAGGGTAAAGCAAGTTCAGGTTGGTTTTTAGGTGACAACCTTGAAGATCCTGAGCCTGGTGTTCTCTGACCACCTCCCCCCAACAGTCTCCTTCAAGGGGAAAGTTCACCACCGAGGCTGAGATCACCAACAATGATTGCCAACTTCATGTGGAGACATTCTCAGCAGCACACACATTTCTTGCCCTTGCCTCAGCTACAAAGGACCCTTACAGCTTATGTTACACTTAAGCCACCACATTCTCTGTAATGCCTTTCCTCTCATCTAAAAATAACTTTAACCAAAAGCACATATTCATTATTAAAAAAAATTAGAAAATATAAAAATCAAGTGCTCTTGGTTAAATATAAGGTATTGTCCCAGTAATAAAAAAAAAACAAAAAAAATGTTTTCTGATCCTCTCCAGAAAATAAAAAGGTGAAGTTTAATCTTATTTTGGGGTAAATGAAGTTCTTAAATTTTCCTTAAAGTTTTTGTTTGTTTGTTTTGTTTTTTTTTAATCTGGTGCTCTTGGTTACATTTCCTTTTAAAACAATGTCATGACAGGCTACTGGGTTTCCATGACAGCCCACAGTGATTATGTAAGGTGTAATGGAGCTGAGCTGCAGCATTTGTGCAGCTATAACATCAAGCCTCTGGACTGTGGGTCCCTTCTAGGAAGCAGGGACTTTGCCTGCTATTTCTGAACCTCCACACTGGCAAATATTGCACATCAAACAATGACTATTTATAACCTTGAATTTCCAAAAAGAGAGGAACTGACTGGTCATCTCTTCTCTCAAGCAGCAATAACAAGAGCACCCAAAGTTTCCGTGGTTGGAAGAAAGAGAAAAGTGCCTGGTTAAAGAAGAGGATAGTGTGTAAAGGTTACTGGTAGAGCAAGTAATCAGAGACCTGCTTACTAAAAGGTGTTAAAGAATTATTTTATTAGGAATATACACAGTCAACAGCGAGCATATTTATTAGATGGCTGTCCTCTATTTGTCAACTGACAAGTTTCTGCTATGAAGGAATGCAAAAGTATATCTCTTTTTTTTTTTAATTTTTTTTTAATTTTTTTATTTTTATAATTTTTAATATGTACAATTCATAGTGCATATATTTAGTATCTTTTTACATACAACTGTTTGTATACAAAGTATATTCGTACAATTCAGTTCTTCAATCATGCATTAAGGAAAATGATATCCGTCTCATTCAACCACCTTTTTTTCCCCCCTCCCTCCCCGCTTGCTCCCTCCCTTACCCTCCCTTCCCTTGACCATTCTAGTGTTCCTCTAATCCTCCTATGTACCCCCATCCAACAATATTTTGAAAAAGCCTCCTTATATAAGAGAGAACATTTGGTACTTGGATTTTTGAGACTGACTAACTTCACTTAGCATTATGTCTTCCAACTTCATCCATTTACCTGCAAATGCCATTAATTTGTTTCTTTTATTGCTGAGTAAAATTCCATTGTGCATATATACCACATTTTCTTAATCCACTCATTTACTGAGGGACATCTAGGTTGGTTCCACAACCTAGCTATTGTGAATTGTGCAGCTACAAACATTGAGATAGCTGTGTCACTGTAATATGCTGTTTTTAAGTCCTTTGGGAATAAACCCAAGAGTGGGATGGCTGGGTCATAGGATGGTTCCATTCCCAGTTTTCCAAGAAATCTCCATACTGCTTTCCATAACGGTTGCACCATTTTGCAGTCCCACCAGCAATGTATGAGTGTGCCCTTTTTCTCCACATCCTCTCCAACATTTATTGTTGCTTGTGTTCTTGATGGCTGCCATTCTGACTGGAGTGAAGTGAAATCTTAGAGTAGTTTTGATTTGCATTTCTCTAATTGCCAGCGATGTTGAACATTTTTTCATGTATTTGTTGATTAATCGTGTATCTTCTTCTGAGAGGTGTCTTCTCAATTCCTTAGCCCATTTATTGATTGGGTTATTTGTATTGATTGGGTTATTTGTTTTTTTAGTGTAAAGTTTTTTGAGTTCTTTATATATTCTAGAGATTAGTGCTCTATCTGATGTGCATGTATTAAATATTTGTTCCCAATTAGTTGGCTGTCTATTCACCTCACTGATTGTTTCTTTTGCTGAAAAGAAGCTTTTTAGTTTAGATCTATCCCATTCATTAATTCTTGGTAGTAATTCTTGCGCTACAGGATTCTTATTAAGGAACTTGGGGCCTAATTCAACATGTTGGAAATTGGAGCTTACTTTTTCTTCTATTAGGTGTATTGTCTCTGGTCTAATTCCTAGGTCTTTGATCCATTTTGAATTGAGTTTTGTGCATGGTGAGAGATATAGGTTTAATTTCATTTTGTTGCGTATGGATTTCCAGTTTTCCCAGCACCATTTGTTGAAGAGGCTATCCTTTCTCCACTGTACATTTTTGGCACCTTTGTCTAATATAAGATAGCTGTAATTAAATGTATTAGACTTAAAGACAAAAATCATATGATCATCTCAATTGACGCAGAAAAAGCATTTGACAAAATACAACACCCCTTTATGTTCAAAACACTAGAAAAACTAGGAATATCAGGAACATATCTTAACATAATAAAAGCTATTTATGCAAGGCCCCGAGCTAACATTATCTTAAATGGAGAAAAATTGAAAGCATTCCCTCTAAAAACTGGAACAAGACAGGGATGTCCCCTTTCACCACTGCTATTTAACATAGTACTGGAAACTCTGGCCAGAGCAATTAGACAGACGAAAGAAATTAAAGGTATCCAGATAGGAAAAGAAGAGCTCAAATTAGCACTATTTGCTGATGACATGATAATCTACCTAGAAGACCCAAAAAAACTCTACCAGAAAACTTTTACAACTAGTAAACGAATTTGGCAAAGTTGCAGGATACAAAATCAATACACATAAGTCAAAGGCATTTGTGTACATCAGCGACAAAGACTCTGAAAGGGAAATGATGAAAAATACCCCATTTGCAATAGCATCAAAAAAAATAAAATACCTAGGAATCAACCTAACGAAAGAGGTGAAAGACCTCTATAACGAAAATTATAGAACACTAAAGAAAGAAATTATAGATGAACTCAGAAGATGGAAAGACCTACCTTGCTCTTGGATAGGTAGAATTAATATTGTCAAAATGTCCATACTACCAAAAGCATTATACAGATTTAATGCAATTCCAATCAAAATCCCAATGTCATTCTTCAAAGAAATAGAAATAGCAGTCATGAAATTCATCTGGAAAAATAAGAGACCCAGAATAGCCAAAGCAATCCTGAGCAAGAAAAGTGAAGCAGGGGGCATCACCATACCAGACTTTAAATTATACTATAGAGCAATAGTAACAAAAACAGCATGGTATTGGCACCAAAACAGACTGGTGGACCAATGGTACAGAATTGAGGATACAGAGACTAATACATTTAATTACAGCAAAAGTATATCTCTAGGCAACAAAATCACATGTATCCAATAAATTTTCTCCTGTCTGGGCCTGCAAAAGTCAGCACAAAAATGACTATAATAAATTTACCAAGCAATACAATTTAATGTAAGAATAAATAAAGTGACTCCTTCTTTGAAATGGGCTTATTTCATAAAATTGGAGCTCACTCACCAGTGCATTTCCTGTTTTGCTTTAGTCATTCAACAGAAGCCTGCCTATAGTTTCTATGCGTGGCATGCTGAGCTACATGTTAAGAAGATAGCTGTGATCCCAGCACCGTAGGGAGTTTCAGACTAGTGAAGTCAGGAGAAGATTGGCAGGAAGCAGGCATCAAACAAAAAATGTTTGTCTGTGCCTTTGGAGGATGCAAGGTTCGTTGAAAAAATAATGTCATAAATGAGAGAAACTTCTTGTCAAAGTATGTCCAGGGATTGGAGGAAGAGGAGCTTCTACATAGTATTATATGACACTGCATTAATTTTATTAATTGATATAATTGTTTATCCACTCAACATCCATCTCTCCTATCAGGAAATAAGTTTGATGAGGGTAGGAACTGTGCCTTGTTTCCTTTTGTCATGTACATTCTCAATAAATATTTACTGAATAAATGAATGAATCATGTATTTAATTCTTTCTTAAGCAAAGGACCCTCCTGTACAGCAGATCATCATCTTCTTTCTTATCCATTTTGCAAGTCTGGATCCTTACACATCAACTGAGAGGAAAGAAGGAAGAGTAAACAAAGTCAAATAGTCTACCTTGTGGAACAGAATGACATTTCAGAATGTAAATCCCAGAAAGAGAGTCTTTGGAATGTACTCACTACATATTTTAATAAATTAATTACCAAGATGAGAGCTGAGATCACTTGTCTGTAGTTTTTGGAATTGTATTCTTTTAGCAGATGATTAACAACTTTGCATTTTAAGATGATATTTTGGGTATCCATCAAGGCATTTAAACTCATCTGACTTGACAACTATCATACCAAGCTGGTCATCATGAGTTTGGGAATAAATTTTTTTAAAGTCTTCTACCCATTTCAGGAAAAGAATAGTATGGTGGCATAGACTGAAGAAAACTAGTGGACTGATCTATACATTCATCCATATCAAAGCTCTCTGCTGTTCTGGCCCCAGATATGCTGATTTCAGGAGTGAGCTGTAGAGGGTCATCACTGAGCACCAAGGTCAGTGAGTTAGTGAGCTTCTGAACTCCTTCAGGTAAAATTGCTCTTGAGGCAAGCTCTCCAAGGGTGTCCTCTCTATGGCTGCCATAACAAATTGCCACAAAGTTGGTGGCTTAAAATAACAGGAGTTTGTTCTCTCACAGGTTTTGAGGTCACAAGTCCAAAAATCAAGATGTCAGTAAGGTCTGATTTCCTGGAGGCCATCAGGGAAAATTCATTCCACGCTTCTTTACCAGCTTCTAATGGCTGCTGGTGGTGCTTGGCATTCCTGGATTGCTATTTGCATTACATCCAATCTCTGCCTTGTTCTTTGCACCTGATTCTTCTCTGTGTGAATTCTCCCTTCTTCTCTCCTCTCTTTCTCCCTTGCCTTCCCTCTCCCTCCCCCATCCCCCATCTCCTCCTCTCTTTTTCCCCCTCACTGGGGATTGAACCCAGGGGTACTCTACCACTGAGCTACATCTCCAACCTTTTTTATTTTTCACTAAGTTGCTGAGGCTGGCCTTAGAACTTGCAATCCTAGCCGGGCGCGGTGGCACATGCCTGTAATCCCAGCACTTGGGAGGCCTGAAGCAGGAGGATCGTGAGTTCAAAGCCAGCCTCAGCAATGGCGAGGCACTTAGCAACTCAGTGAGACCCTGTCTCTAAATAAAATACAAAAAAGGGCTGGGGATATGGCCCAGTGGTCAAGTGCCCCTGAGTTCAATCCCCGGAACCACAAAAAAAAAAGAACTTGCAACCCTCCTGCCTTAGCCTCCGAAGTTTCAAGGATTATGGGCATGCATCACCATGCCTGGTTCCTCTTCTTTTTTAGGACACACGTCATTCAATTTTGGACCCATTCTAATCCAGGATGACTTGGATCTTGACATTTCAAGATCCCTAACTTAATTACATCTGCAAAGACCCTATTTCCAAATGTGATCAAATTCACAAATTAGTATTGTATATATCTTTGGGGTTGGGGGTGGAGACATCATTCAATCCACTAAGGACTGAAGCGAGATTAAAATTTTAAAAATAAGATTGTGCAATTCTAACGAGGTAGTCATTTGAATTAATATGATCAGAACAGCATTTTTCAAAGAATAAGGAAAAAGGCATTTGTTTTGTTTTAGTTTATTTTAGTATGGGTTCATAACTGTTTTCTTTTCCCCTTAATAGATAAAAAGGGAAAGTAGTGCCTAATTCTTTAATTAATTCTGATTAATCGATATCAGAGTCCCTTTGAGAGCAACCAAGTCAAGAGGAGGGGTCCTACCCAGGCAGTGTATGCAGAAGAGGAAGCCTCACTAGGTATTATAGGCACCCAGCTCTCCAGAGCCTCTCAGATGCATCATTGCTTCACTATGGGCTTTCCCTGCCCTTATCTTTCCAAACTCAGTTTGTAAAAGCCTTTTCCAAAACTAGAGTTCTTCCCTAGATGCTGAGATACCTGACCAACCACCCATACATGGCTCTGGTCTAACCACTTGGTTTAGATGCTTGATACTGAACTGCACACCCTGATCATAAAGAATCCATAGAGCAGCTTAGGGTGCTTTCCCTGCCCACCTAGCCCCAAACCCCCTCTTATCTTTCTGATGTGTAGATGCAAAAGATTGCCCCAAACTCAATGATGCTTGTACATTGTCCAGAGCCCCTTCCTTTACACACTCCCTGGCCATCCGATGTGGAAGAAACAGCCAGCCCTGGCTGAGAGGTTGGACGACATTACAAGGCACACGAGGCAGGAAGAAGCACTGCCAAGATTTCGTTTCTGTTTTTGCTGGTCTCTACTGTGGTTTCCAATGAAAAGAACAGCTTTTAGAAGGTAAAGTTGGCAGGGCCACCCTGTGTCAATGGGCCACTTTCAGCTCTGAGGAGCCCAGCTTGCTTTCTTTTTCTAGGGGTACACTCCTCTGGAAGGTTGGAATTCATTTCTGGCATGGTGCTTCACTAGAATCAATTGTGCATGTTTAAAATTGTGCTTTTAATGTTATTTTAAGTACCTATTTTATAATTTCAATAAAACCACTCTTGAGCATGATGTAATGCTGATTAATGACACTTCTCTAGTACACCAAGAGCTCTCAGTTCTGCCTCGTGCCTCAGTGCTCACCTGAGGCATCCCATTAATCATTGTTATGCCACAATCTGTCCTATCATATTGCTTAATTACCATTGCTGTTACTCATCCATCTACTCAATTAATCCCCATAGAACAAATTCATCACACCCTGAGGCCTTGAAGCAACAGTCTTCCCAGTCTTGCCAGAACCTAGCCCTAGAAACAGTTTATCCATACAAGATGGAAGGACCCCAAAGCTCTGGATACTCAAGGAAAACTAAACTTAACACACAATTTCTACACAAGGGAATCTTGTCTCTCCTTCTTGGCAGACACAAACCTTACACACCTTTCAAGGCTCAGCTTGATCTTTGCATCCTCCATGAATTCTTCTTTAATAATAGCCTTTACTGCCAACATCACAATCTATATCAGTTATTTTATTCTATTCTTTGGATATTATACAGGAATATTAATTCAGATTGACTATTAATTTCCTTATAACAGATTTCATGTTTAATGATGTTTAGAAATAACGAATGAAGCCAGGTACAATGGCACTCTCCTGTAATCCCAGTCACTCAAGAAGCTGAAGCAGAAGGATAGAGAGTTCAAGACCAGCCTCAGCAACTTAGCAAGGCTCTAAACAACTTAGAGAGACCCTGTCTCAAAATAAGAAATAAAAAGGGATAGGAATGTCGCTCAGTGGTAAAATGTCTCTAGGTTTAATTCCCAGTACCAGAGATAAAAAAAAAGAATAAGTAATAATAGTAACATCTATTACATTATCAGATACTAGGCTCAGTGGTCAACATAGATTACCTCAATGAATTACATCAACGATCTTTGATGGGAGTCCTTTCATTGTCATCTTCACTTCACACGGGTGAAATTGCCCTTGTGCACATAGCAGTAAGTAGTAAGCAGTGGACAAGCCCTGGCAATCTGAATCCAAAACCCAAGTTCAAAGCCACTAAGCAGCACTGCCTCTTTTCATGGCCCTCACAGTGTCTGGCAATGAGCTAAGCATGATATTAACCAGCTAACTGTTTAGGTTGGATGAAAATCTCTACTCTGCAGAATCAAAAGAACAAATATGTGTGTCTAGATTAGAATAAAGACAGGAAAGGGAGAAATTTGTAAATGTCTTTATTAGTGCATTAGAGTTAAATATCATAGCAGGCTTCATGTAGACATATTCATAAATGATATAATATAGTTTGTTTCATTTCAGTTCAAAGGGATAAAATTCTAAACCTAAAAGACAAGAAATGATTGCCAGGTATTTAGAGTGAGAGAAAAGTATTTAAGAGAGCAAGTGTACCAAATTCTACCTTCTATAGAAGATATTTTCATATAAAAATTTAAATACAGTTTAGAAAATTAAGAGGGGTATGGTGAAGCCATATGTCATTCTCTGATAATAAATTTCTGTTCTGGGAGACAGGACCAATAGACTAAAACTGAATGTTTCTAGTCATTTCATCACTGACTTGTATAGGAACCAGACTTGCTCCTCTCCAAGCAGGAAACTAGGTGTAAAAATGCAGGTACTCCAATCCCTCCTCACAGAAACTATGCAGCAAGAGGCACCAAGACAGTAATGGACTTTCTAGTCAAAATTTATTTTCCATAAGAATCATAAGAAATAACCCCTTGCATTTAAGAATATTTGAAAGATATATCATTAAATTACAGAGGATAATTGTGTATTGTAAATTACCCACCCTTCATACAAGTTTTCTTACCATTAGAAAAAGAAAATTAAATAGTTGTTGGCATAGGCTACCTGCTGGATGGCTTTAGTTTCACCAGTAATACCTTGTATGTCATTTTCATGCATCTGTATACATGTCTCTATCAAAAAAAAAAAATTACACACACACACACACAAGTGTTGTGGCTATCTTTGGAAGTCAAAATTTGGGATATACTTAGTTATATTATTTGATTTTTTATAATGGACATTTGAACATTTTTACAAAAATAGTACATCTAATTACTTTTATTCATTTGACTTGGGAGGTGGTTTATACTAGTTAAAAATTGAAAACTTTCTGGATATCAGGAACATTTGAAGCCAGCATCAGTCATACATACCTTATTGCTGAGATAGAGAGAGTGGGCTTTTGTTGGGAATGATACCCATGTTTATAGCAGCACAATTCACAATTTCCAAACAATGGAACTAGCCTAGGTGTCCATCATGGATGAATGGATAAAGTAAACATGATATCTTACACACATACACACAAACTGGAGTTTTTTTCAGCCATAAAGAAATATGAAATTATTTACAGGAAAATGAATGGTGCTTGAGAAATAAGCCAAACCCAGGAAGTCAAGGGTTATATGTTTTCTTTCATATTTGGAAGCTGGCGAGGAAAGAGGAAAAGAAAGGGGGGGGGGACTCTCGTGAAAATCAAAAGGAAATCAGTAGAATAAAGGAAAGTAACCAACCAGAGGAGAAGGGGAGGGAGGCGGAAAGTACTGGAGAGTGATATTGCCAGATTATATTGTTATATTGTGTGCATGGAAGAATACAGAACAACAAATCAAACCATTTTGTATATCTATAATGAACCATTTTTTTTAAAAAATGAGGAAAAATGGAAGAAAACTTCAGCTGCTGGGAGTGAGTTGATGATGGGAACACCACCTAAAATGAAAAAGGGTCAAACATGTTGAGTCCAGAAATGCCAATGGTTAGCTTTGCCTAGTTCATGTTACATGAACTTGGAAACTGGCATTGTCAAGCAAAATGAAGTCAGCCTGTTCAAGCTCTAGTGTGTCGAAAAGCATACTCGTAAGTGAATACTAGAGGAACATTTTTACCACCTCTTTCCTCAGTTCAACACATTTTTACCTTTCTGGCAGATACAATGGTGATTTTTGTACACACTCACAGCAAAAGCACTACTTATTTACATAATCATTCAGTATTTTGGTTTATATCACCTCTCTTATACATGATTTTATTTTCCCCAAAGTATTGTCCTCAGAACTGAATTACATCTCAGGAACAGCAATTTTTCCCAGGATTCTTCACACTGGCTCCAGGAATGAGGCACTGGGTAAATATCATTTTTCATTAGCATCTTGGGAAAGGAGTTTACAATCAACTCCAGGCACAAGAATGAGAAGAAGAAATTCAAGTGGGAAAATTCAATTCTACAAACAACTCCTGTAGCCCTAGTTCGGAGCATTGTGCTAGAGCACTGTCCCAGAGAGGTACATTTAAACCTTTCCAGTCACCCCATGTAAGTCTTCAGAACATCCCAAGGAGGTACATAATACCATGAGGAGATACAAATACCATGAGGATCTGTGCTAAGCAGCATAAGCCACAGGAGAGAAAGAACTTATCTTGCAAATTTTGGGACTTGTGGAAAGTAAAGGCTTCCCACCTCCCAGGTTTATATTCCATCCACTTCAGAAAACCTTTTCCAATTTCAATTCTTATCCCAAAATCTATCCCAAAGTTCATTTATTTCTACAGACTCCTGATACAAGCCCAAGGTGGTAATCTTCCAAACATTTGCCAATCATATATACTCATTCAGAAGACTGAGGTGTTGCTGATAACATGGCTACTTTGTTTAAATTGTTATTCAATCTTCCTGTTTTCCATAAACTTTTCTTTAACCTCCTGTAATTACCCATAGTTATAAAACAACCTCGGATTAGCTAACTTGTGCCATCTAAAGGCTGTAGTGAGAAACTCTGACACCCCCCCCCCAAAAAAAAAGAAAAATCATTAAAGATATTTATATCAAACTTTCTACAAAATGAATTCAACAGAACTATTCTATATAAGTGTAAAATATAAAACATATAATAAAGGTTTGGACATATAGTATTGATATTGTATTAAGTTAAGGTAAAGGAGAAAATCAAGAAAACTATGAGTTTTAGTCTTAAGTCACCGAATTGTGGGAACTTAGGCAAGTTATTTTAACTTCTCTGGAACACATATTTCTCATCTATGAAATATCAACAACAAAAAAAACAGACTGTGATTTCAAAGTATACTTATAATATAATTTTTAACTTGAAATATACACTTTACATTTATAAATATGTACATGAAATTCAAGGAAATGGGTAAATTAAAAGGATTAGTGAATTAAGAGAAGTAGAATAAATCAGAAGATTTCAGGTCTTTCCTTTTTTGCAAATAAATTTTGTAATTCACATGACCCCTGTGTGTGTGTGTGTGTGTGTGTGTGTGTGTGTGTGTGTGTGTGATGTCTATAAACACTTTGACAGACTAGCCAGTTGTCCATCAAAATATTTCCTCTTATTTCCAGGCACAGAGTAGTGCACATTTTCTAGGCTCCCTCATAGTTAGATGTCAACAACGTGATTGATTTATTGTCAAAGGGACGTTAGTAGAAAGATGTGTGCCATTTCCACATGACACCCATAAAAACCTCACATGTGTGACCTATATGCTCCTTCTCTTTCTGCTTATTTGATGCAGATGCGTGTGACAACTTTTAGAGGAATTGAGCATCTGAATTATCACTTGAAGAAGCCTCTTTTATCCACCAGATAAGCCCATTTGGGATTTTACATAAACAAGAAATAAACTTACTTCAGGTTTTAGCATTATACTGGGTTTGTTTATATCCATTAGCTATACTCAAACTAATATGACAATATTTTTACATTAAAATTAATCAGGGACAGATGGTTCTTCTTGTTTGGATCCCCTTTAAAAATGGCATATCTAAAATCATATGCAACATATCCCTTTCTAATTTTATTTGTGCTGTAAATCTAAACTAGAATGTTAAATACCGGTTGTTACCTCAAAGGGAGAAAAAAAGAAGGAAAGTTAAAAAAAGCATATGAGCCACAAGGAATAGACTATTAGAGCTAAAGAGAAGGTGGAGATAGTTGCTAAAGTAGCCCAGATGCAGCTCATTGCCTAGAACAACGTCTTCTTGCACACAACTCATGTTCAATACACATATTTCTTGATTAAAACAATGACCCACAAATATAATCATTCCTAATGTGGAGTATAATAAAAGGATTTGTTGCCTATGCCATAGAATGGCTAGATTTTAATGCATTCAGGACCCAACTGTTATCAGCAATGTCTGTCAGGGCCAGAGAAAAATCCCATTCATAATACAAGCTCTCCTGACTTGCAAATGCACTAAGAAACTGGGATATTTGGACATTCACTCAATAAACCCAGCCTAGGCTTCTTCCATGAGCCAAGACCTCTGTTCTGGCCCTATAAGGTACAAGCTCTCTGCCTCTAGCTCCTCACTGGGAACCTGAAAGCCTTCCATGGAACTTCAGTGGGCTCCCAGCCTCTTCTGGCTTTTTCAGTATTATTTTTCTCATTCATAGAGTAGTACTGAAACAATAATTAAGAGTCTAGAGTAAGAATTCCTGGTGAAAACTACCTCTGAAATTTTAGTTCTGGGTGTTTAGGAAGTTACTTAAGTTCTCCTTCCCTGTAAATAGGAGTGTAACCTATACCTATTCTTTTGGTTCTTGTGATGGTTCATGGAGAAACTCTTAAGTTTAGACATGGCTTGGCACACACTAAGTTAACATTTGGTAAATTTTAGATACCTTTTCTCTTTCTTCATGATATACAGTTTTAAGATAACAAATACAAATGGAAATGCACCATGCAGGAAGTCAGAATTCCTAGGTTGTAGTTTCAGATCTGTTGTTAAATAAGTATTTTTAACATGAGCATGTCACTTAATGTCCCCAAGTCTCAACTTTCTTATCTTTTAAATGAAAAAAGAGTACTGGATGATTTGTATTTTCCCTTCCAGCTCTAATGATTCCATATCTTAAGTCTTATTCAGGTCTATGTAACCTAACGCTCAGTACTTTGTTCTGTATAAAGTACAGACAGTTTCATAACCTCCATCTGACACCTACTCCAATGGTTTTAAACCATGGAAGTTCACTCTTGGCATCTTTGCCATATGGTAAAGTGTATAACAGGAAAGGCAGGTGGAGCCAAACAGGACTCAGATGCCCTATCAAACACCCTGAGGGCAGCCGTTATGACCAAGAATGCAGGATCCATAGACATATCTGCAGAGAGCATCCACAACTCACAGAAGCTGCCACATTTATCTCATAGCAAAGTACCTCAGAGATAAATAGTGGAATCCTAAGCACAGAATCCACTCAAGAAATATCTCTGACTTTGCTTATTTACGTAGAATGCTCACTTCCCCTTCCTATAGAAGTGAATTTGAAAAGACCAGGAAAAAAAATATGATTCTTTCTTCAAGTAAGGGATTATATGTTTTATTTTTTAAGGGCCAGCACATAGTAAATTCTCAATATATGTATGGTGAAGAAGCAATCGTTCTGGACCTCAGGCCCTATATTCAGGAATCCAGACTACTGGAATCTTGTAAATTAATGTTTATAATTTCTCTTCATGAAGCTGATGGTATATCATTATAATTATGTCCCCCAATCAAGCACTTCTCCCTGTGCCTGTGCCCCTTTTTCACTCTGATGTTGCTATTTCTCCAGTCCTTTGAATCTGGACCAAACTTGTGACTCGCTGTGACCTTTATAATGTGACAGAGGTGACTCTGTGAAAGTTCTGGATCTTGGACTTCAAGATTCCTTATAGCTTCTGTCTTTGCTCTCCTAAGGTCTAGCTGTCATGGAAAATATTTGAGGTGTTTGTTTGTTTGTTTGTTTGTTACCAGGGATTGAATCCAGGGGCACTTAACCACTGAGCCACATCCCCAGCCCTTTTTTATTTTTAATTTTGAGACAGGGTCTCATTATGTTGCTTAGGGCCTCGCTAAGTTGCTGAGGCTGACTTTGAACTTGTGATCTTCCTGTCTCAGATTCCCTAGTCACTGGAATTACAGGCGTGCACCACTGCACCCAACAAAGTACTTGAGTTTTGATAGCAATGAGAGAAGGTGAAGAGGAAAATCCCAGCTTTCCAACCATCCCAGTCAAAGTCCCATACCTGAGAGTAAGACCCTCTTAGACTGAACACAGCTCCGTGAAAAAACCTGGACAAGACCAGTAGAACTGCCCAGCCAATCTACAGAATCATGGGAAATAGTAAATTGTCATTGCTCTAAAACATAAAAGTGTCGGGGTAGTTTGATACACAAAAATAGATAATCAATACAAAACTATTTCTGGACCAGAATTAGAACAGTCACACAATAAGATGTCTCCTAAAAAATAAGATTACACCAGCAATTCTATGAAAGGGGGAGAAAGAGAGAAATAAAATAATGTATATGATAAATTACAAAATGTTAGATTTAGTCAATAGGCAAATAATGCAGGAAATTCAAAGCAAGAATGGAATACCACAGTGGTTTGGGAGCCCAGCAGAAAGTTTTCAAACTGTAGATACTTTTTAAAAATCAGTCAACCATTCATTAGTTATTACTTATTGTATTAGTTATCTATGCTATGTAACAAATCATCTAAAAGCTCAGTGTTCCTTTAGGAACATCCGTCATTTATTATCCTCATGGTTTCTGTGGATCATGTATATGAGAGAGGTTTGGATTAGCTCTTGTGACTCCCAGGCTTGGCTAGGACTGAAGAATCCACTTGCAAAGTGTCTTGCTCTCATGGCTGGTGGATTGGTTCCTCTCCACTTGGGCTTCTCCTTGCCACTCTTTGTCTCTTCTCACAACATGGCAGCTTGCTTCCCATAGAACCAGAGATCAAAAGACCAATGCAGATGGTGAAATGTCTTAGAAGTCACCCATAACCACTTCTACCCATATTCTGAATGGGCACACAGAGCGACTCCAACGTAAATAGAAGGACTACAAGAGGGCAAGGATTATTTAGGTCATCTTGGATGCTGTTTGCCACATCACAATTGCCCAAAATGGAAGGAAAAAAAAAAAGAGAGAGGAGCATACATATAGTAAAAATGCAAATGCAACAGAATTATTTTTTTTAAAATGCATATGTCACAAGATTGTTAAAAATGATAATAGAAAGTGAAATAAGAAACAATAAAGAGGGGCTGGGGTTGTGGCTCAGCGGTAGAGCACTCGCGAGCATGTGCACGGCCCGGGTTCGATCCTCAGCACCACGTAAAAATAAACTCATTGTGTACAATTAAAAGCAAATAAATAAATAAATATTTTTTTTAAAAAAAAAAGAAACAATAAAGATCCAAAAGGGGATTTAATTCTGTCTAGGTTTTCAGGTAAGACATTTATTTTACAGTCCACAATTCTTTAACAGAAACATTTCAGGCCATGTCGCTGCCTGAAGCGGAAGTCGCTTGGAGCAGCGAACGCCACAGGAAAATTCGGAGGCAGGATGAGAATGAAAAAAAGGTCTTTTATTCTTCTCCTCTCTCCAGCTCCAGCAATCACTCCAAATGCTCTAACTCCAACCACCACCTTCTTCTTCCCCACACACACTAACGAACCTCACCCAGTTATATACATATAGCTTTAACAAGGACATGTGCTTACAGCTCGAGCTTACAGGTGCGTCACGCAGTGTTCACAGGCATACAAAGATTCTTTGAATAATGTATTAATATCAGGTGGAAACTAGAACATCTTTTATGGCTCTCAGCTAACCGCAATCTTTAGCTATCTCCTTGATTATAGGCTCCTTCATTTCCCCCTTTCAGTTTTAAAAGAGGGGATGTTCTAGGACGTCCATGTGCAACCGACATTCTTACCCGTCATGGGAGTCTAGGCTGTCCTGACTCCTGGCTTAGGTTGACATGCCGGCCACATTAGACTGTCCCGTGCGACTGTGCCGTGTCTTAGGTTGTCCCCTTCTGGGGATCTTACCCGTCATAGGCTAACCAGCCATCCAATAGAGCCCTTCAGGATCGACTGTGTGTTGACTAACAGCCGTCCAATTTTTAGGAGATGCTGCGGCTTTAAGGCGGTAAGCCTACTGCTGACGAGCCAAGTTTCCATAGCGTATCAAGTTCTTTAAGCGAATCAGCTGCCCTTAGTTTCATCAAGTAACGCACTGAGTTCTCTTAGACAAATACCCGCAAGGCATTGTCCCGTAATGTCCCAAAATAATGGAAAATCAAAATGTCCATAAGTTATAACACATAGATTCAGGAGGCCCCATGCATGCAGAGCAGAGGCCACACTGCTGGTGAGGTTGTTGATGCTTGAGCAGCAGGGATGCTTGCAGCGACCGCGGTCCCTGCAGTTGTAGCAGCAGCCGTCTTTTTTATGTCTAGACATTTCTACCGGCAAATCTTCAGGGCCCGCTACCTAAAAACTCAAGCATCCATTATTAAGGGAAAGGCAGTGCTATTCCAGCACTGAGATCAAAAGGTGAGCTGTCAAACTAAAAAAAGAATTATTAGAGTAGAAAATAAAAGTTGATCTCTGCTCACACACATTGCTGCTTAAGCTCCCACAAACATAAGCTGGCAAAATATCACATTCAGAAATAATCAAAGAGAAACTGAGGGTGTTTACTGCATTAAAGATAAAGAAAAGCTAAAGGCATTTTGGAAAAATAATTTGTTAGCTGGAATCCTCGAGTCTCTATATACACAGCAATCCTATACCTGTTGAAATAATTCAAATTAATCAGCTACTAAACAAATGAAGTCAATAACAAATAAATGATCCTCTGTCGGAACACCAAAATATCAGGTTATACAACACTAAACATATTCACAGCTGAAGAGAAGTCCCGGAGACAACTATAAATCAAAATTGATTATCATTATAATTGATTATCTAATTAAAATATTCTGAACTTATATAAATATCTATTTATCTATCTATCTATTGATTATCAAATTAGAATATTCTAAGCTTAAATGAATTAATGTTATTTGTTATTTGGATCTATATCTATCTACCTTTTTTTTTTTTTTAAACGCTTAATTATTTGTGACGTCACACTAGACAGACGCACATATAAACATATTTGTGACATCACATTAACATGAAATTTAGACAAATGCACAGACATAAAGACATATATAAAAGAGAAAAAAAAAATTACAATTGTGTATACACTGAAGAGAGATCTTCTTGTCCCGGCCGGGAAGAATGAAATTTAAGTTGTAAATTTAATGGAGAACTCTTTTAAGGGAATCACTCCATACCTTCATTTTGGTCCTCTTGATTTTGTACTTGTTTATTCAATCTAGACTCCTCAATAACTTCGTCTTGATCCTTTTGACTTTGTACCTGCTTTATCAATCTAGATGGTATCCATATTGGAGAGGATTCGTGCTTTGGAAAAACACAAACAGATCCTCTCCCCCAAATTAATACTGGGTCTGGACCCTTCCATGTACCTGAGAGAACATCCTTCCAGTAAACCAAAGGTTTATGTTGTTGGTGTGGGTTCCAGTGTCTATCTCCAGCCGAATGTCCATTAGAATCTAAAGTTAAGAAATTTAGGGTAAACAGGGCAACTGCCAATCTGTCCTTAGGATTTTTCCAGTTTCCATCTTTTTGCTTTAGTAACATATTTTTAAGTGTCCGATTTGCTCTTTCAATTATTCCTTGTCCCTGAGGATTATAAGCGATACCTGTTTTGTGGATAATATTGAACTTTGTACAAAATTGTTTGAAGGATGTGGATGTATATGCAGGGCCATTATCTGTTTTAAGCATTTTGGGGATGCCCAATGCAGCAAAAGCTTGCAGACAATGAGATATAGTATCTTTAACTTTTTCTCCGGAATGTAAAGAAGCAAAAATCATGCCTGAGCATGTATCTATGGTGACATGAATAAATCGTAATTTTCCAAAACTTGGCTCATGTGTGACATCCATCTGCCACAAATGATTGGGCATCAAACCTCGTGGGTTAACCCCATAATGTGGATTGGGCAAAAGTGTTACACAAGATGGACATTCTTTTACAATTCTACGAGCTTGTTCTTTTGTGATTTTAAATTTTTGTCTTAAGGTAGTGCTGTTAACGTGGAACTGGGAATGAAATAAAGTAGCTTGTTGTACTGTAGTAAATATAAATATTGTTTTAGTGAGGGCGTCAGCTTTTTGATTACCTTCATGGAGAGGACCAGGCAGATTAGTGTGAGCTCTTATGTGACCTATAAATAAAGGTTCTTTTCGTTGCCATAGGAGATTTTGGATTTGAGAAAACAATTTAAAAGCTGGAGTATGTGGTGCTATTGGACCTGCTAGCTCCAATTTTGGGACAGCATGTACAATATAATGGCTGTCTGAAAAAATATTCATAGGCTGTTCTTTAAAATTTTCCAGAGCTATTATTATAGCTTCGAGTTCCACTAATTGAGCTGATTTTTGATTAGTGATATGAATCATTTTTTCATTTTGAGTGACTACTGCAGCAGTACCATTAGAGGATCCATCTGTAAATACATTAAATGCTTTAGGAATGGGTTGATTTTTTATTACCTGTGGGAATATGATAGGATGATTGATACAAAAGGACAGTATAGGAGATTTAGGAATATGATTGTCAAAATTTGCAGAAGTAGAGCATCTAGCTACAGCCCAATCATTATCATTGAAGCACAAATATTCAACCTGTGACGATGAATAAGGAGTAATAATAGTAGCGGGATGAATTCCAAATATTTTAGTAGAGGTTTTAAGTCCTTGAAGAATAAGTTTAGCCACCATGGAGGTATAAGACTCAATTGTACTTTTAGGAGAGACAGGCAAATGTATCCATAATATAGGTCCCTGTTGCCAAAATACTCCTGTTGGAGTATATTGTGAAGGAATAATAATCAATATTAGTGGTTGTGCAAAATCAAATCTATCGCAATGGGATCTTTCAATGGCCCTGTTCTACTAATTTTAGAGCTCTCCTGGCCTCAGGAGTTAATGTTCGCGGTGAGGATGGGTCAGGGTTCCCACGAAGGATGTCAAATAAGGGTTTTAATTGTCCAGTAGTGAGGCTTAGTGTAGGGCGAAGCCAATTAATGTCACCCAGTAATTTTTGGAAATCATTGAGGGTGGTCAAATGTTCTTTACTTATTAGAATTTTTGGGGGTTTAACAAAAGTATCCATGATTTTAAAGCCTAAATATAGTATAGGTGATCTGCTTTGAACTTTTTCTTCTGCTATATATAATCCATATTTTTTTAGATTTTTTGTTATTTCACTAAATATATTAAATAAGATTTGTTGATTAGGGTGAGCTAATAAAACATCGTCCATGTAGTGTAGACACATAAGGTCTTGATATTTGTTTTTAATGGGCTGTATAGCTCTGTCCACATATAGTTGGCACAGTGTAGGGCTATTTGCCATTCCCTGCGGCAATACTTTCCAATGATATCTTTTATCAGGGCCATTATTATTAATAGAAGGAATTGAAAAAGCAAACCTGGGGGCATCCAGAGGATGTAGGGGAATGGAAAAGAAACAGGCCTTTATATCAAGGGTTATAAGGTAATAGTTTTTTGGAATAGCTACAGGATTAGGAAGTCCAGGTTGAGTAGGGCCCATAATTTGCATTGTTTTGTTAATTTGTCTTAGATCTTGTAATAGTCTCCATTTACCTGATTTTTTCTTAATTACAAATATGGGAGAATTCCAGGGAGAGGTGGAAGGCTCTATGTGTCCTGCTTCTAATTGTTCTTTAATTAATTGATGGGCCGCTTGCAATTTTTCTTTGGATAGGGGCCACTGAGGGACCCAAACTGGCTTATTAGAGAGCCATGGTATTTTTAAAATTGTTTTCTCAGTGGCCCCTAGAAAAAATGTCCTTTGCCTTTTTTATTATGAGTAGGATTTTTATTCTTAACACCTGCAGGCTTGGTCACTAGGTGTAGCCCCATTTGATGTAAAATATCTCTTCCCCATAGGGTAACTGGCAAGCTGTTTAAAACATAGGGTTTGAATGTTCCTGTATGGCCTTCATTGTCTTGCCAATTTAAGATTACAGCACTTTGAGCTGGGGTATTACTGTATCCCAAGCCTCTTAAACTGGTTGAGGCTTTCTGTAGAGGCCAGTGCTTAGGCCATTGTTGTAGATTTATGATGGAAGAGTCAGCTCCTGTATCAATCAGCCCCTCCATCTCTATACCTTGAATTTTTAATTTGCACATAGGCCTCCGTGAACAGTCCTGGACCCAGAAAGCCATAGGTCCTGAACCAGTGGAACCGAATGCTCTGCTATTTCTATTTTGTGGCACGCTTTTAAAAGAATTATGGAGACTGGGAATGAGGAGCAGCTGTGCGATTCTGTCTCCTTGATTTACGGAGATGATGCCCCTGTGTGTACTTAGCATTATTTTAATCTCTCCATTAGAATCTGAATCAATAACCCCTGGTATAACATTAAAGCCTAATAAACTTTTGGAACCACGCCCAAGGATTAGTCCCACAGTTCCTGAAGGGAGAGGTCCCCTGATTCCCGTAGGAATCAGCTGAACCCCCATTTCAGGTGTCAGGACCATCCGGGCAGTAGAACAGAGATCTAATCCTGCACTTCCTCTTGTCCCTCTGATAAGGGAGTTAATGGGTAGGAGGGACTGTGACGAGGAATCATTTGAATCTGAGGGCCTTCCTCCTCTAGTGCCTCGTACATTTGTGGGCCCCGGGGCATTGGGCCCCGTGCCCCGTTTTTTGAAATCCTTGATAAATCATTTCCATATATATCATATCTAGAATGGCATTGATTGGCCCAATGTATACCCTTTTTGCATCTGGGGCATCGGCCTGGAGCACGGTATGAATTTAATTTTATTACCCTTGGGGGATATTGCTTAGCATATCTTGGTTGATTATAATAATTTTGTCTGGAATATCCTGTTCTAGGTTGAATCCTTTGGGAATTTTGAGGGGAGGAATTTTTCATCACTGCAGCAATTACGTTGCCTGTGATAACAGCCTCGTTAATGTCTTTGCACAGTCTGATATAAATTGATAAGTCTTTTTTACTTCTCCATGGCCTTATTGCATCCTGGCAATATTTATTAGCGTTCTCGTATGCTAATTGGATAACTAGGGGCATAGCTTGCTCGACTTCTCCAAAAACTCTAGATGTTGTTTTTAAGAGCCTATCTACAAAATCAGCGTAAGGTTCGTTAGGCCCTTGTATAACTTTTGATAGGCTGCCTTGCAGATCCCCTGTGCCTGAGATTGTCTTCCAGGCTTTCACAGCTGCAGTGTGTATCTGGGCATACACACCTGGATCGTATTGTAGCTGATTTTGTAGTTCGGCGAACTCACCCTCCCCTGTGAGCATATCTATATTGCGTTGAGGGAAACCTGCTGCAGCATTTCTCTTTGCTATTTCTGAACAAAGTTCCTGGAATTGAGTTTTCCAGATTAGGTATTGTCCCCCACTTAGTACCGCTCTGCATAGACTTTTCCAATCTGAGGGGGCTAAGGTTAGGGTGTTAAGTGACTCTATCATACTTAATGTGAACGGAGCTTGAGGCCCATAGGTCATTACCGCCTCTTTAAAATTCTTTATTGTTTTAAAGTCTAGGAACTCGTGATATCTTTGTCCCTGTTCATTTTGAAATACTGGCAGTTCTAGGTGCTCCTGCGGTCTATGTTGTTCGAGAGCGTATAAGCGTTCTGAAAGGCCGCCAATTTCTACCTCAAGGGCACGTACACTCTGATCAATACTCTTTATTGTTTCTGTTAGGGATTCTATCCATGAAGGAGCAGAGGGCGCTAGTGGTTCCTCTATTTGACGGTCTTTTCTCTTTTTTAATTTCTTTTTGTTCTTTTTATTGGAGACTGTGCTCTCCGAATCACTTTTTGATTCCTCTTCACTACTAGCTTCATAATTCCTAACCGGCTCAGTAGAGGAGACCGTACTTTCATGGTTTGACTCCTTGTTACTATTATTACTTTCACTAGTATCCTGAGTTTCAGTTTCTAAGGAGAGTACATACTCCTCAGCTAATTTTATTAAGCTTCTAATGGCTTTTGCAGTTCTTACTTTTGAATTTACATTCCTACTCTCCTTGCTGGTCTCCACTGAGTCAGAGGATATGCTTTCTTGTTCACTTTTCTCACTATCCTCTGAGTTCTCAATATCAAAAATTTCATTCATGGCTTTTATAAACCGACTTTTTGTTATATTTGCTCCCATCTTTTTAAATTTTCTTTTTTCTTACCTTGCCGCCGAATTCCCCGTACAGGCCACCACCTGTCGCTGCCTGAAGCGGAAGTCGCTTGGAGCAGCGAACACCACAGGAAAATTCGGAGGCAGGATGAAAATGAAAAAAGGTCTTTTATTCTTCTCCTCTCTCCAGCTCCAGCAATCACTCCAAATGCTCTAACTCCAACCACCACCTTCTTCTTCCCCACACACACTAACGAACCTCACCCAGTTATATACATATAGCTTTAACAAGGACACGTGCTTACAGCTCGAGCTTACAGGTGCGTCACGCAGTGTTCACGGGCATACAAAGATTCTTTGAATAATGTATTAATATCAGGTGGAAACTAGAACATCTTTTATGGCTCTCAGCTAACCGCAATCTTTAGCTATCTCCTTGATTATAGGCTCCTTCAAGGCCAGATGTGCTTGAGGTTAGAATTGTTTGGACTTTAGAAAGGTAAGGCGATACATACACTAGATATTACACAGTACCCTCTAGTAGGGCCAGGAGCAAAAATCTAAAATCTACCACATTGTTATTTATGAAGCACAATGTATGAATTTTCAAAGTGGGGTAAAGACTAAATAGTTTCACATTTATTTAGGTCAGAGTTTGACAATTGTTTTAAGTCTGGATTTTTTAGAGTTTTTTGATTTCTGAATTATGGATAAGGGATTGTGAACCTGTCCAGGTTGTAAAGTGCACAGGATCAGAACTCAGGGCTACAAATTTCACTGGTTGCGTGTATCCATCCCTATTTCCAGGCCATATCTACCATCAAGTTTATCCTTCAAACATAGATTCTCAGAACTGACTGTTTCATATCTGAGGTCTTCTGCTGACCAATTTTCTGCCTTAGATTTTGATTCAGGGATAGCTTTTCCTAGTGCCCAACTTACTCCCAGGTTTGTAGTTACTTTTTTTTTTTTTTTAACACTGACATCTAGTAATTATTGCATAGTCTGAAAAGTAGGACAGTTACCATAGATGAACCATAGATTTAGCTGGGTTTCCTAACAACCAAAACAAAAAAATATAGAAGTTGTTTAAAAGAAATCAATGTAGATATAGAAGGAAAATACTTCATAATAAAGGCTGTATATATTATCATAAACATCATACTGAATGGATAAAAACTAAGCTTTTTCTCTAAGATCTAGAACAAGACAAGGATGCCCACTTTTACCACTTTTATTCAGCATTGCAGGGGAAATCCTAGAAAGAAGGCAAAAGAAAGAAACAAAAGGCATGCTAATTGGAAAAGAATAAGTCAAATTGTCACCGTTTGCAGATGACATGACCCTATGTTTAAAAAAAACTCCAAAGATTACACACACATGTGTGCACATGCATGCGCGCGCGCGCACACACACACATGAATAAACAAATTAGTAAAGCTACAGGATATAAAAATCAACATCCAAAAATCATCAGTTTTGCTGTATCACCAATAGCCAATTTCCTGAAATAGATACCAAGAAAGCAATCCCATTTACAATAGCTGCAAAACAGAAAATACCTAGGAATAAACTTAACCAAAGAAGTGAAAAATCTCTATAATGAAAACTATAAAACATTGATAAAATAAATGAAAGAGAACACATCAAAAAAATGAAAAGAAATCCCATGTTCATAGATTGAAAGAATAAATGTTGTAAAATGTCATACTATGATCTACAAATTCAATGCAATTCTATCAAAATGCTAAGACATTCTTCAGAGAACTAGAAAAAAATTGTATGGAACCACAAAAGACCTCAAATAAACCAAAACAATCTTGAGCAAAAAGAAAAACATCAGGAAGCATTATACTATCTGACTTCAAAATATACTATAAAGTTATAGTAGCTGAACACCATGATATTGCCATCAAATTAGACACAGGGACCAACAGAACAGAATACAAAGTCTAAAAGTAAACCCACACATGCTGGGTATGGTGGCACAGTCCTATAATCCTAGCTACTCAGGAGGCTGAAGCAGAAGGATTTCAAGTTCAAGGCCAGCCTTAGCAATTTAGCAAGGCCCTAAGCAATTTAGCAAGACCTTGTCTCAAAATAAAAAATAAAAAGGGTTGGAGATATGGTTTGCTGGTAAGGTGCCCCAGGGACAATCCCCAAGTTATGGTTTAGATATGAAGTGTCCCCCAGAAGCTCACATGGGAGACAATGCAAGAAAGTTTAGAGGTAAAATGACTGGATTATGAGATCTTTAACCTAATCGGTGTATTAATCCTCTGATAGGGATTAATTAGATGGTAACTGTAGGCAGGTAGGGTATGGCTGGAGGAGGTAGGTCTCTGGATACATGTTTTGTGGGTATATATCTTTGCCCCTGGAGAGATGAATGTTCTCTTTACTTCCTGGAACAATGTCCTAAGTTGCTAGCCTCTGCTACATCCTTACGCCACACCTCAAGCACGAGCAAGAGAGTCAGTTGTCTATGGACTGAGATCTCTGAACCTGAGTCCCTAAATAAACTTTTCCTCCTCTAAAATTTGTTCTTGTCATGTCTTTTGGTCACTGGGGTGAAAAAGCTGATTAAAATCCCCCAGTACCAAAGAAATGAAACAAAACTCCCCCCATGGACAGACAACTGGATTTCAATAAAGGTGCTAAAAACACAAAATGGAGAAAAGACAGTCTTTTTCAATAAATGATACTGGGAAAATTGGATATGCACATGCAAAACAAAAAGAAAGAAAAGAAAAAGAAAAAGAAACTAGATTCCCTGCCTCTCACCAGTTACAAAAATTAACTAAAAATGGATTTAAAACTTAAATGTGAAACCAGAAACTTCGAAACTGCTAGAAGACACATAGGCAAAACACTTCAGGATGTGGTAATATGCAAGGACTTTTTTAGATAAGATCCAAAGCACAGGAAACAAAAGCAAAAACAGGCAAATGTAATGTTAAGTGAAATCAGTCAATCTCAAAAATCCAAATACAGAATGTTTTCTCTGATATAAGGAGGCTAGTTCACAGTGTTGTTGGAAGGGGGTACATAGGATCAGAGGAACACTAGAATGGTCAACGTAAAGGGAGGGGAGGGGAGGGAGCAAGGCGGGGAGGAAAAATTGGTGGTTGAATGAGATGGATATCATTATCCTAAATGCATGATTGAAGATCTGAATGGTACTTATATACTTTGTATACAAGCAGTTGTATGTAAAAAGATACTATACTTGTGCATTATGAATAAGTAAATAAATAATTTAAAAAGAATAATATTAAAAGTAAAAAAAAAAAACAGGCAAATGCAGTTGATTAAACAAAAAAAAAAAAACTTCTACTCAGCAAAAGATATAATCAATGTAGTGAAAAAACAACCTCAAGAAGGGAGAAAATTTTTGCAAGCTATGTATCTAAGAAGGGGTTAAGGATCAGGCCCACCGACCTCCACTGAGCACAGGAAGGCACAGGTCAGCCACACTGATCTCTGACCTCTGCTGAGCATGAGCAGGTCCAGGACAGCCCTGCTGACACCCACAAAGCGCGGGCAGGCCCAGGACAGGCCTGCCAACCTCCTCTCAGAGTGGGCCCGGACTCATCCTGCCACCAGTAAACACCCACTGAGCTCAGGCTCTGCCATAGGACCACCTCTTCTGACCAGCAGACCACCACGGGAGCTCAGATTCAACAAGTTCTGCCCGCAATAACCTGTGTGGGACCCAGGCTGAGGGTAGGTCCAGAGTCTGCTACCCCACCCCCACCTAGGAGCACAAGCCTAACCCAATTCCATCTTGAGACACTGCAGACATAGCATAGCCTTCCCCACACAGTAGCCCCTACCTTTTGACAACAGACATCTCAGAGCAGGCATCCCAAAAGCAGTGTAAGGCCCACCCTTTCAGCCCCAGCTCTGAAAGATGTTGTATCCATCTTGGGGCACCTTCACTGTTATCTCGAGTTACCTCTGCTATTGTCGACACCACATTTAGTTGCAGTAGCATACATCGAGGGACACCTGCAGGTTCTGAAAGCCCAACATTAAGGTGAGGCAGAGACAACCTGCATGGAAACTACAAGAATATAGGGTAGAAACTGTAATATCTCAGATCCATACTGCAAGAAAGGAAGACAAATAGACAACATGAAAAAACAAAGGAGGAAAATACCCCAAACAAACCAGGATATAACAATAACAGAACCCATACTCAGCGAATTGATGAAATGTCAGAGAAGGAGTTCAGAAGGTTCATAATTAAAATGATCTCTGAATTAAAGAATGACCTAAATGAGCAAATACAGGCAAAATATTGATCACTACAACAAAGATATAAGAGAGCAAATACAGGTAAGCAAAAGATTACTTCAAAAAAGAGATAGAAATTCTGAAAAAAAAAGTCAGAAATCCTTGAAATGAAGAAAACAATAAACCAAATAAAAAACACAATAGAAAGCATCACCAACAGACTAGATCAATTGGAAGAAAGAACATCAAATAATGAAGACAACGCATATAATCTTGAAAATAAAGTTGGCCACACAGTGAAGATAGTAAGAAACCATGAACGGAACATCCAAGAATTATGGGACATCAGCAAAAGACCAAATCTAAGAGTAATTGGGAGAGAGGAAGGCACAGAGTTTCAAACCAAAGGAATGCACAATCTCTTCAATGAGATAATATCAGAAAATTTTCCAAGCATGAAGAATGAATTGGAAAACCAAATACAAGAGGTTTACAGGACACCAAATGTACAAAATTACAACAGATCTACACCAAGACACATTATAATGAAAATGCCTAGCATACAGAATAAGGATAGAATCTTAACGGCCGCAAGAGAGAGGAATTATATCACATAGAGGGGGAGACCAATTCGTATCACAGCAGATTTTTCAACCCAGACACTCAAAGCCAGGAGATCATGGAACAACATACACCAAGCTATGAAAGAAAATGGATGCCAACAAAGAATCTTATATCCAGAAAAATTATGCTTTAGATTTGAGGCAAAAATAAAAACCCTCCATAGTAAACAAAAGTTAAAAGAATTTACAACTAGAAAGCCAGTACTACAGAACATTCTTGGCAAAATATTCCATGAAGAAGAAATGAAAAATGATGAAAATCAGCAGAGGAAGGTATTACACTAATGAAAAAAATAATCAGAGGAGAAACTAAGTCAAGTTAAATACCAAAAATAAACAAAAATGGCTGGGAATACAAATCATGTCTCAATAGTAACTCTGAATGTTAACGGCCTAAACTCAAAATCAAAAGACATAGACTAGCAGATTGGATAAAAAAAAAAAAAAAAGACCCAACAATATGCTGCCTCCAAAAGACTCATCTCATAGGAAAAGACATCCACAGACTGAAGGTGAAAGGTTGGGAGAAATCATACCACTCACGTGGACTGCAGAAGCAAGCAGGGGTTTCCATCCTCACATCAAATAAAATAGATTTCAAGCTAAAGTTAATCAAAAGGGATAAAGAAGGACACTGCATACTGCTCAAGGGAACCATACACCAACAAGACTTAACAATTATATATGACCCAAACAATGGAGCATCCACATTTATCAAACAAACTCTTCACAAGTTTAAGAGTCAAATAGACCACAACACAATAATTTTGGATGACTTTAACACACCTCTTTCACCACTGGATAGATCTTCCAAACAAAATCTGAACAAAGTAACTATAGAACTCAAAAATACAATAAATAACTTACACTTAACTGACTTATATGAAATATTTCATCCTTCAATGAGCAAATACACTTTCTTCTCAGCAGCACATGGATCCTGCTCTAAAATAGACCATATATAATGCAACAAAACAACTCTTAGCAAATATTAAAAAAAGAAATAGAGATAATACCCAGCATTCTATCAGACCATAATGGAATGAAATTAGAAATCAATGATAAAATAAGAAATAAAAGCTACTCCAACACCTAGAGACTAAATAGTATGCTACTGAATGAACAATGGGTTGCAGATGATATCAAGGATTTAAAAATTCTTAGATGACTGGCGTGGTGGCGCACACCTGTAATCCCAGCACTTGGGAGGCTGAGACAGGAGGATCGCGAGTTCAAAGCCAGCCTCAGCAATGGCAAGGCACTTAGCAACTCAGTGAGACCCTGTCTCTAAATAAAATACAAAAAAGGGCTGGGGATGTGGCCCAGTGGTCGAGTGCCCCTGAGTTCAATCCCTGGTACCAATAAATAAATAAATAAATAAATAAATAAATAAATAAATAAATAACTTAACATTGCACCTCAAAGCCCTAGAAAAAGAAGAACAATCCAACACCAAAAGCAGTAGAAGACAGAAAATAATTAAAATCAGAGCTGAAACCAATGAAATCGAAACAAAACAAACAATTAAAAAAATTGACAAAACAAAAAGTTGGTTCTTTGAAAAAATAAATAAAATTGACAGACCCTTAGCCAGGCTAACAAAGAGAAGGAGAGAGAGAACTCAAATTACTAACATACATGATGAAAAAGGAAATATCACAACAGACACTACTGAAATACAGAAGATAGTTAGATATTATTTTGAAAACTTGTGCTCCAATAAAATACAAAATATCAAAAGCATCAACAAATTTCTAGAGTTGGATGATTTGCCCAAATTGAAGCAGGATGATATAAAAATTTAAACAGACCAATTTCAAGCAATGAAATAGAAGATGTCATCAGAAGCCTACCAACCAAAAGCCCAGGAGCAGATGGATACACAGCTGAAATCTACAAGACCTTTAAAGAAGAACTAATACCAATACTCTTCAATTTATTTCAGGAAATAGAAAAAGAGGGAGCACTTCCAAACTCATTCTATGAGGCCAATATCACCCTGATTCCAAAACCAGGCAAAGATGCATCAAAGAAAGAAAACTTCAGACCAATATCTCTAATGAATATAGATGCAAAAATTCTCAATAAAATTCTGGCAAATTGAATACAAAAACATATCAAAAAGATAGTGCACCACAATCAAGTGGGGTTCATTCCAGGGATGCAAGGTTGGTTCAACATATGGAAATCAATAAATATAATTCATCACATCAATAGACTTAAAGATAAGAACTATATTATTATCTCATTAGATGCAGAAAAAGCATTTGACAAAACATAGAACCGCTTCATGTTCAAAACACTAGAAAAACTAGGGATAACAGGAACATATCTCAACATCATAAAAGCTAGGATGCTAAGCCCCAGGCCAACATCATTCTAAATGAAGAAAATTTAAAAGTGCTCCCACTAAAAACTGGAACAAGACAGGGATGCCCTCTTTCACCATTTCTATTTAACATAGTTCTTGAAAGACTGGCCAGAGCAATAATACAGACAAAATAAATTAAATGGATACAGATAGGTAAAATAGAACTCAAACTATCACTATTTGCTGATGATATGATTCTATACCTAGAAAACCCAAAATATTCCATCAGAAAACTTCTAGAACTCATAAATGAATTCAGCAAAGTAGCAGGATACAAAATCAACACCCATAGGGGCTGGGGTTGTGGCTCAGCGGCAGAGCGCTCGCCTCGCACGTGTGCGGCCCGGGTTCGATCCTCAGCACCACGTAAACATAAATGCATTGCATTGTGTACAACTAAAGTAAATAAATAAAATATATTTAAAAAAAATCAACACCCATAAATCAAAGTCATTTCTATATATCAGTGACAAATCTTCTGGAAGGGAAACGAGGAAAACTACCCCATTTACAATAGCATCAAAAAATAAAATACTAAGGAATCAACTTAATGAAAGACCTCTATAACAAAAACTACAGAACACTAAAGAAATAAATTAAAGAAGACTTTAGAAGATGGAAAGATCTTCCTTGTTCTTGGATAGACAGAATTAATATTATCAAAATGACCATACTACCAAAAGCACTATACAGATTTAATGCAATTCCAATCAAATCCCAATGACATTTCTCAAAGAAATAGAATAAGCAGTCATGAAATTCATCTGGAAAAATGAGAGACCCAGAATAGCCAAAGCAATCCTTAGCAAGAAAAGTGAAGCAGGTAGCATCACCATACCAGAATTTAAATTATACTATAGAGCAATAGTAACAAAAACAGCATGGTATTGGCACCAAAACAGACTGGTAGACCAATGGTACAGAATTGAGGACACAGATACTAATATAATTTCATCTATCTTATATTAGACAAAGGCACCAAAAATGTACAGTGGAGAAAGGATAGCCTCTTCAACAAATGGTTCTGGGAAAACTGGAAAGCCATATGCAACAAAATGAAATTAAACCCTTATCTCTCACCATGCACAAAATTCAATTCAAAGTGGATCAAAGACCTAGGAATTAGACCAGAGACAATACGCCTAATAGAAGAAAAAGTAAGCTCCAATTTTCAACATGTTGGATTAGGCCCCAAGTTCCTTAATAAGAATCCTGTCACTCAAGAATTAATGAATGGGATAGATTCAAACTAAAAAGCTTCTTCTCAGCAAAAGAAACAATCAGTGAGGTGAGTAGAGAGCCAACTATTTGGGAACAAATATTTAATACATGCACATCAGACAGAGCACTAATTTCTAGAATATATATATAAGGAACTCAAAAAACTTAACACCAAAAAAAAAAAAATAACCCAATCAATAAGTGGGCTAAGGAATTGAAAAGACACTTCTCAGAAGAAGATACACAATTAATCAACAAATACATGAAAAAATGCTCAACATCACTGGCAATTAGAGAGATGCAAATCAAAACTACGCTAAGATTTCATTTCACTCCAGTCAGAATGGCAGCTATTAAGGACACAAACAACAATAAATGTTGGAAAGGATGTGGGGGAAAAAAGGCACACTCATACATTGCTGGTGGGACTGCAAAATGGTGCAACCGTTATGGAAAGCAGTATAAAGATTTCTTGGAAAACTGGGAATGGAACCACCCTATGACCCAGCCATCCCACTCCTGGGTCTATTCCCAAAGGACTTAAAAACAGAATATTACAGTGACACAGCCATATAAAAGTTTATAGCAGCACAATTCACAATAGCTAGGTTATGGAACCAATCTAGATGTCCCTCAGTAGATGAGTGGATTAAGAAAATGTGGTATATATACACAATGGAATTTTGCTCAGCAATAAAAGAGAATAAAATAATGGCATTCGCAGGTAAATGGATGAAGTTGGAGAATATAATGCTAAGTGAAGTTAGTCAATCACAAAAATCCAAATACCGAATGTTTTCTCTGATATAAGGAGGTAGATTCACAGTGGTGTTGGGCCGGGGTACATAGGAGGATTAAAGGAACACTAGAAAGGTCAAAAGGGAGGGAGGGGAAGGGAGGGAGAAAGGGGGTGTGGAGGAGAAAAAAAAACCAAGAAGGCGGTAGAATAAGATGGATATCATTCTCCTAAATGCATGATTGAAGACTTGAATAGTAGGAATATACTTTGTATACAGTGTTATGTAAAAAGATGCTCTACATGTGTACTATGAATTGTAATACATAAATGTTACATTTATGTATTATGTTGTATTTATATATTATGTTGTTATAAATACAACTTTGAATTTTAAAAAAATGGATAAATAAAAAATAAGAAAAAAGGGGAAAAAAAGAATGAGTATTCCCACATGTATATGAACATGCATATATATATTCCTTAGGCAAGTGTGTTGACAAGTCATAGGATCGATTAAAAAAAAAAAAAGAAGTTCTGGCATGCTTTGTATAGTGCGATAACTACAAATAACAATAATGTATTGTATATTTCAAAATGCTCAAGTTTGCACCATAAAGAAATGACAAATATTTAAGGAGAAAGATATGTTTATCCTCATTTAAGCATTACACAATGTATATGTGTATCAAAATACCATATTATGCTGTAAATATATATATATATAATTCTTATGGTTTGATTAGTTAAATATAATTTAAATTTAAAAAGAAAACTGACTGCTAAAGGAAGTTTTTTTGGAAAAGGTTTGCTATATTCATTGCTACCTCTTCCAGAGCCAGAGAACTTACTCAAATATTCTAGATGCAGTGATCTAGGGCCAGTACATGCAATCCAGGTGTTTTAGGGTCTAAAATATAGTAAGGGAGAGGTCATTCCCAAGCTGTGCTTCCAAAAGAAAGAGATGAGTTCAAAGATAAGACTAGGTTCTGTATTTTGCAACAGGAAGAACATCAAACTTGAAGGTGGTTCTACTCTGCACCCCTCTATGAGGAGGGCAAATCATAAGACCACTCTGATTCTGTTGCTTTACCCATGAAGTAGGAATTCATATATTTTTGTTAAATTTTAAATTTTTAACTAATAAAAACATAAAAATTGTACATATTTATGGCACAATGTATTTTGATATATAGATAACACATGTAAAAACATGAGACTGTGGCAGATCATTTCATGAGGGCCTGCCTAGCAACACTGCAATTCTGAGTTGAATCCAAAAGTTATGGCTATTGTTTTATTCCACAGACAGGAGCCATTTATATTTTTTCTTTGTTCTAATAACTTAGTGACAAGGCAGTGGACACCAGTTATACTGACTATCCATGTCTTATTGATTCATGAATTTTGGGGTTGGTTAGAACCACTCCTCCCCAAGAGGCAGGGAATCTAGTAGAATGAGTACCAGGAAAACCCTAAACTATATTCTATTTACCTCCCAAGAAAAACAGAGCTAACATTTTCTTATCCAATATAGCATCTTGCCTGGAAATACTGCTTTGCTACTGACAAGATCCTGGCAAAGTAAGCAGCTCGTTCTCTACTTCCACATGGGAAAACCAGGTCCAGCTCTAGAACCCAGGTCTCATTAAACCTCGGAAAGTTCTCCTTCCATTTTTTTTTTTTTTTTGTGACTTTATTTGTTTATTTTTTTAATGTGGTGCTGAGGATGGAACCCTGTACCTCACACATGTTAGGCAAGCGCTCTACCACTGAGCCAGAACCCCAGCCCTCTTTCTATTATTTTTACCTCCAGGGTTTAATTAAATGGTTCTGAACTACTGCAAATAAGAATTTAAAGACTTTCAGAAGGAAAAACATCTTAAATGCCATTCTAGCCATTATGCTGAAAAGAGCATAAGCCTTGGAGAAAGACACACCTGGTGCCCTCTCTCAGTGACCTCAGGTACTCCTGGTTCTCCCACTCCCCATTTTATCTGTCAGTGATAAGGATAACACCTCCCTCATGTGGTAGTTAGCAGAATGAAATAAGATGATATGTATAACATTATAATAAGTAGTGGACTCCTGATCAATTCTAAATCCCCTTACCAATCTCAGCATTCAAGAAATTCTACTTTATTTTTACCTTAAATCATTACCATTACATTTTCTCTTTTACTTCTTTTTATATTGTGGAAGACACATAGCATGTATAATCTTTACTGCATCCGTGTACTACAAGTTTTACAGTATAAAAGAGGGAAAATGTGAAGATAAACCCTACAGCAAGTTATGATCCTGATTTTTAGCTTAACACAGATGGGGAAAGTGTCTCTCAAACACCACAATTATGGGAGTGTCCATGTATCCTGTCATTTGTCCCAAGTGATTATCATGAGTACACAGTCAGAGAAACTCATTTTTGTAGCTAAGGAAAGAGATGACAATCTGAATAACCAAAAGACAAGATACATGACCTGAAATATCTGATTAAATAGGGAAACAATGTCTCAGGGTTGGTTGTTTTTTTGTTTTTGTTTTTGTTTTGTTTTGTAATATTTGTAGCAGAAGAAAAAATAGCAGAAGGATCCAAACGGGTAAAATGTTTCCCATTTGCATCATGTACAGTTTAAATCCCAAAAGCATGAGGAATTGGCCCATTTGCCCAGTTTCCCCCAAGATAGTGGCAGTTTAAAAAATAAAACAAAAAACTGGACTTGATTCTCACAAAATATTTTTCTTAAAAGCCTTGCAAAAGATCCTAATGGTTTTCAAAGGCCAGACCTGACTTAAAAGCAAAAGGAATTTGCAAACGCCAAGACTGATTTTGTTGAAACTACCACAGCCAAATGAAAACCCCACCTATCTTTCACGAGTTAAAGCAGCAGCTGAGCAGCATACCAAGCGCATAGTGAGGCTTTGGTAAATCTAACTTACATAGGGAAAATAATGACAGTTCAGATTTGAAGGAGCTCAGAGTCAAGCTTTATCCCCAAACAGAGACTCATTAAGCACATAGTGTACTAACCACAGTGTACCCTACAGGGATAAATTCAGAACTCTTGGCGTTTGAGATGTTAGGGCTGGAGCAACTCTGAACTTCTTTTATAAAGGCATGAAAAACATGAGAAGCATGTCTCTGAACTTGAGCCAATTCATAAGGCTGCCATGCCCTCCTGTTTTGGCAAGAAATTAAAAAACGCTTAACCTTTGGGTGGTTATCTGTCCTCACCATGTTATTCTAATCTGTAATATTATGAAGTTATAAAATTAAAGATAAAACTTGAATAAATGGGATTAGGTGGGGAATACCCTATATCTAAATCCAAGTTCACACTGCTGATCATGATCATTAATATTGCTTCTCTTGCCTCAACTAGCAATAGACTTCAACAGGTACTATATATTCATTTACCAAAAAAATTGATTATGTAGGTCTCTTTTGGAGGGAAACTACGTTTGAAGGACAAATGATATAAGGCAAAAATGCTTGTTCGAAAAACACAAAGAAAATGAAAAATAAAAAGGCAATCCAAGGAAATAAAAAAAAAACTCGGATAAACAAAGTAAATGATGAAATCACACAATGATGAAATCCATTAAACAGGATTAGGACATGCACACAGAGGAATAGAAGGAACATAGAGAAGATAAAGGAAAGCAGCAGATATAAGAAAAGGAAAAAATGACAAAGAAGGAAGGAGAAAAGAGGGACAGGACTAAAGCACAAGAGAGATAAGTACTCATTGGGGTAAAAGAACACACTTACAACCATCTCAAAAGATCCCCAAGTAATGGGAGAAAATGATCTTTGAGTTGCCTTACATTTGCATTATTTGGTCCTGTATTAATTGCAGAAGCATATTTAATTGTGTTCATGTGCTAAATAATCTAAGTCAGATCTTTTAAACTATCAGCATATAACTATGCCTCAGAATTTTTTCCCTAATGAGCATATAAGAAAGTAGACAAAGTCAATATGATAGAAAAATGTTATAAGCCTTAAGGAATCCTGTGGAGTTAAATGTGCATGAAGGGATACAGAGACACCTAAGGTTTCCCCTCAGAGAAATACAAGGAATTTCTAACAGAAGAGAACACAATCTAAGTATCAAGCTTGCTTAATATCTTGGCCTATGCATAACAGGAGCAAAATTAGGCTCATACTTAACTGGCCCATTTCTTACAGCATAATTCTTTCAGTTGCTATTCTAAATCCATTTTAATCACAGAAATTCTTAACAGATAAACTCAAAGATTGCAGCCATTAATGTAAAGAGAGAAAATACTACAGCATCTCATGATATCTTCCTAAGGCAAATTTTGAAGCCAGCATTTCTTTTCTTATTTAACTTCTAAAATGCTGTGGTAGGCAGAATTTGGCTTCCATGGTCTTTATTCCTGGCATTACTTCTGTACTTATGTTCAATGCCATAGCAAAAGAATGTTACAGATCTAATTAAGGTTTCTAATCAGTTGACCTTAGCATAGGAAGATTACTCAGAATTATCAAAGTGGATCCCAAGTGATAACATTTCCCCTTAGAAGGAGAAGGGGAACAGAGAAAGGCATTGGAAGACGAAGTGAAAAGGACTGAAAGCATGAGTAGGACTTAATTTGCCATTGCCAGCTTGAAAATTGAAGGGTCAGAGCATGGGGTAAAACTGGACTCTGCCCACAACCTGAAGAATCTTGTGTTTTGAAATGCAGATTTTACAGAACCTGCATTTGAACCCACATACAAGGTAATGAATATACACATTAAAAAGTTTCAGAAGCACTGCTCTAAAGCACTCTGAAAATGGATTTAGGGACTAGAGGCAATGCTGAATAAAACCTGAAGCACTCTTGGTTACCAAAATTCCAGCCACACAACTGATTTTCTGAGTCATCCCTGCTTCCTCAGTGGGTCAGACATTCTCAGAGAACAGCAACACTATCTTTATCTGTTCTCTGAGATACCCCACCAAGGTAATCAAGGCTTGATGCATCATCTCATGACAAATAGCATTCTTATACTGTTATGTCTTATCTTATATGTTTAAAAAATAAAATTTAAAAATGTATAAATAATAAAATAAAATGTAGACTTTATTATTATTTAGGTATGGTGAGGCCAACAGATCAGAAGATGCTTGCCACTGAAAATACAGTTTGTTATTCACAGTTGCCAAGAGGATGGGGCACACCATACCACACAGAGCATGAGGGTTGGTCAGGAGACAGGAGACTTTTTATTGTGGTTTCCAAAGGAAGAAATAGGTGAAGCAGGCACATATATTTTGAATTGGCTAGTTCAAATAATTTCACTGGGTTCTAGAGCTTAGGAGTTGTCCCTGGTTGCTTGGTACCTGGCTGTAGGTAGTGCAAGTGGATAGTCACCCAGAATGTGAGACTTTGACAAAGGAAGTAGCTGGAATGTTGCCTCTGGATTTGGCACACTCAAACATGAGTCACTTACTATCTCTAGGAATCAGTTATCCCTAGGCCAGTAAGGTGAACACATCAGAAGTACAGAAAATGAAAAGCATGACTGATATGGCTTAGATATGACTTCCCAAAAGGAATGCAGAGCCAAAGCAGAGAATCGAGCGTGACATGATGGACTTCCATTCTATGGATCTGTGAGATAACAAATGGATATTGTTTTAGGTGCTATGTGTGTGATAATTTGTTACAGCAGCAAGAGAAAACTAATACATATGCCAAATCTTCCTTCATAACATATTTCTAATTAGATCTCTGGGCAAGTTATATTCTGCAGAATCTTCCTCCCACTTTCACAATTACAATTATATGGGAAAAGGCTAATTAGACAAGCTATCTTTGATGACTATTTTGGGCAGATTTCCATCAAGATAAATATAATATAAACATTTTAATGCTACCCACCATTGAAGCATGGAGAAAAATTAAAAGGTGGTTGAATGAGATGGATATCATTATCCTAAATGCATGATTGAAGACCTGAATGGTACGAATATACTTTGTATACAAACAGTTGTATGTAAAAAGATGCTATATATGTGCACTATGAATTGTAATTATTATAAATAAAAATAAATTTTAAAAAACATTAAAAAAAAAGATGTACTTAGGAAATTAGTCTGAGTTTGTAGAGCTCAAATTCTTAAAACTTTAAAGCATTTTAATGCTGTGTGAGATAAAATGAGTACAGAAAATTACAGGACACACTATACATTCTTAATAGGCAAATGGCTGTTAATATATATGTATCTATTCAACCACAACTCCAGATCAAGATGATGTTGTAAATTCATGTTTTGAGCTACTCACCACCTTCAAATAAGTACAAAGTAATGAAAGATAAAGCATAAAAGATGAAAAAAAAATTTCAGTGCTGGGGATCAAACCCAGGGCCTTGTGCATGTAAGGCAAGCACTCTACCAACTAAGCCATATCCCCAGCCCCATAAAAGGTGAAAATTTGCAAAAGAAATGTAGCCATCTTACAAAAAGACTACATCACTGGATGATAACATTAACTCATTCATTTAACAAACTTTTATTTAGCAACAGTGTATCAGATATTGTTTTACACAAAGCATACTTCCCTGAACAGAACAGAGTCCCTGCCCTTTGGAACTTATCCCATATCAATATACAATGCTAAGAGAAACACAAAGCAGTTGGATCAACAAGAAAAGGCAGCCAGAAACCTACATTTTTTAATTTGTTCTAATTAGTTATATATGACAGTAGAATGCATTTTGATACATCATACATAAACGGAGTATAATTTCTCATTCATCTGGTTGTACATGATGTAGAGTCACAAAGGTCATGTAATCATTTATGCATATAGGGTAATAATGTCTGATTCATTCTACTACCAATCCTACCCCCATACCTCCTCCCCTCCCTTCACTCCCCTCTGCTTAGTCCAAAATACCATTATTCTCCCCACCATTGTGAATTAGCATCCGCATATCAGAAAAACATTCAGCCTTTTGGTTTTTTGGGACTGGCTTATTTCACTTGACATATATTCCCCAGTTCCATTCCTTTACCAGCAAATGCCATAATTTCATTCTTCTTTAAGGCTGAGTGATATTCCATTGTGTATATATACCATAATTTCTTTATCCATTCATCTGTTGAGGGCACCTAGGTTGGTTCCATAGTTTAGCTATAGTGAATTGAGCTGCTATACACATTGATGTGGCTGTGTCACTATGGTACGCTGATTTTAAGTCCTTTGGGTATAAACCAAGGAGGATAACTGGGTAAAATAGTGGTTTCATTTCAAATTTCCTGAGGAACCTTCATACTGCTTTCCAGAGTGGTTGCACCAATTTGCAGTCCCACTAACAATGTGTGAGTGTACCTTTTTCCCCTCATCCTCACCAGCATTTATTGTTGCTTATGTTCTTGATGATTGCCATTCTGACTGGAGTGAGATGGAATCTCAGCGTAGTTTTGTTTTGTTTTGTTTGGTTTGGTTTTTTTTTTTTTTGTTTTTTTTTTTTTTTTTTTTTTTTTTTTTTTTTGTACCAGGGATTGAACTCAGGGGCTCTCGACCCCTGGGCCACATCCCCAGCCCTTTTTTGTATTTTTATTAGAGACAGGGTCTCACTGAGTTGCTAAGTGCCTCGCCATTGCTAAGGCTGGCTTTGAACTCATGATCCTCCTGCCTCAGCCTCCCAAGTACTGGGATTACAGGCATGCACCACCACGCCCAGCTCTCAGCGTAGTTTTGATTTGCATTTCTCTAATTGCTAGAGATGTTGAACAATATATATTTGTTGATCAATGGTATTTCTTCTTCTGTGAATTGTCTGCTCAGTTCCTTTGCCCATTGTTGATTGGGTTATTTGGGTTTTTGTTAAGTTTTTTGAGTTCTTTATAAAATTAATACCCATAAATCAAATGTGTTCCTATACACCACTGAAAGAGAAATTAGGAAAACTACCCCATTCACAATAGCCTCAAAAAAATTTAAAAATCAATCTAACAAAATAGGTAAAAGACCTCTACAATGAAAACTATAGAACACTAAAGAAAGAAATTGAAGAAGACCTTAAAAGATGGAAAGATCTCTCATGTTCTTGGATAAGCAGAATTAATACTGTCAAAATGGCCATACTACCAAAAAGATTTAATGCAATTCCTATTTAAATCACAATGACATTCTTCATAGAAATAGAAAAGCAATCATGAGATTCATTTGGAAAAATAAGAGACCCAGAATAGCCAAAACAATCCTTAGCAAGAAAAATTAAGAAGAAAAACATCACAATAACAGACCTTTAATTATAGTACAGAGCCATAGTAACAAAAACAGCATGGTATTGGCACCAAAACTGATCCATAGACCGATGGTACAGAAAAGAAGACACAGAGACAAACCCAAACAAATACAATCATCTCATACTAGACAAAGTCACCATAAACATACATTGGAGAACAGATAGCCTCTTCAACAAATGGTGCTGGGAAAACTGGAAATCCATATGTAGCAAAATGAAATTAAACCCCTATCTCTCACAAAACTCAAAGTGGATCAAGGACCTAGGCACTAGACAAGAGACCCTGCGCCTACTAGAAGAAAAAGTAAGCCCATATCTCCATCATGTTGACTTAGGAACTGAATTCCTTTACAAGACTCTTAAAACACAAGAAGTAAAACTATAATGGTCAAAGGGAAGGGAGGGGGAGGGAGGGAGCAAGGGGGAAGTGGTGGAAAAAAAGAAAAAGTGGTTGAATAAAATGGATATCATTATCCTAAATGCATGATTGAAGACTTGAATGCTACGAATATACTTTGTATACAAACTGTTTTGTGTAAAAAGATGCTCTATATGTGCAGTATGAATTGTAATACATACTACTACTATAAATAAAAAATTTTTTAAAAAAGAAAAAAAATCAAGAATCAATAAATGGGATGTAATCAAACTAAAAAGTTTCTTCACAACAAAGGAAACAATCAAGAATGCAAAGAGAGAGCCTACAGAATGGGAGAAAATCTTTACCGTATGCACATCAGATAGAATATTAATCTCCAGGATATATAAAGAAACTTAATTCTTAAGTATAATTGAGACTATAAATGTCCTAAGTGAAGCAGAGACCAGAGCCATCTATTGCTTGAAATAAGAAACTGAGATGGAAAGGGCTATATCTTTGTACCTTCCTCTCAAATTTTCTATGAACCTAAAACTTCTCTAAAAATAGCTACTTTTATTTTTAACTTCAAAATCTTGAAAATGGAAATTAGTGTTTAATTTTTTGAACCTTAGTAGGTAAAATAGTGGAATAGGGAATTAATAAATTAGAAGATTACTGAGGAATTTACCCAGATCCCATTCCAGTAAGGTCAAAAGGTACAAAAACATTATTTAAAATAGGGAGTGTAAGGAGGGGGAAGTATCCATTGGGAATTTCCAACATAAACCTAATGGAGCACCACAACATATAACTAAAAAGTAGATATATTTTTAAATGAATATTTAAAAAAAAAAAAAGATGATGATGATAGAGAAAATGACATTAACATTTCCAAAAGAGGCCAGGCGCGGTGTCGCACGCCCATAATCCCAGCACTTTGGGGACGGAGGCAGGAGGATTACAAGTTCAAAGCCAGCCTCAGCAATGGTGAGGCACTTAGTAACTCAGCGAGACCTTGTCTCTAATAAAATTTAAAAAAAGGGCTGGGGATGTGGCCCAGTGGTCGAGTGCCCCTGAATTCAATCCCTGGTACCAAAAAGCAAAAAATGTTAGCAAGGTGAGGCACTTGTCAACTCAGTGAGACCCTGTCTCTAATAAATTACAAAAAAGGGTTGGGGATGTGGCCCAGTGGTCCAGTGCCCTTGAGTTCAATCCCCAGTACAAAAAAAAAAAAAGAGAGAGAAGATTAGAAGATGGATAATAACATATTGAATGTATGATTATGTAATGTATTAAAAATTATTTATAAGGCTGGGGTTGTGGCTCAGCGGTAGATCGCTCACCTACCACTTACGAGGCCCTGGGTTCAATCCCCAGCACCACATAAAAATAAATAAATAAAATAAAAATTATTTTTTATAAAAAAATAAAAAACATTTCCAAAAGAAAAGAAATACAGTAGTTTTCAGATTAAAAGAGCCCTTCAAATACCACATAGTATAAGTGTCATTTTGGCCTGAAATTGTTCCATTGCAAAATCATGCTAAAGTTAAAAAAAAAAAAAAGTCTACCCTTAGCATGCAGATATTTATTTAATTTTTACTAATTAAAAATTGTATTTACTTAGAAGCATTCAGAATGTCAACAAAATAGCTGCAACTTTTTTTTTTTTTTTTTGCAATTACAGAGTGGTATTCAGTTAACAGAAAAAAAAAAACAATTATTTCATATAAGCTGCATCAGAGACAACTAAAGATGAAAAACTACTGTCCCCATAAATAACTATTTTTTTCTGTGCATAAATTTCCATGCCAATTTACAACCTCATACTATACCAGGCAAGTGACTATTGAAAATACCACCAGGGGGCTGGGGCTATGGCTCAGCAGTAGAATGCTCTTCTGGCACGTGTGAGGCCCTGGGTTCAATCCACAGCACAACATAAATAAAATTGTGTCCACCTATAACTAAAAATCTATTTTAAAAAGAAAAGAAAATACCACCAGGACAGGGCTGTCTAACACTTGCTAGTGTGTTAGCTATACAAAAAAAGACACTGTACAGTTTAAAAACAAATCCTACACAGCCTTACATTTCAATTTTTTCTTTAAAAGAAGTGAGTTGTGTACAGGGGGGGGGGGGTAAATGCTTTATAGACAAGGGAAAAAACTGCCTTAAAACCAACTTATTCATCATCATTTTCTTCTTCTTCATCTTCCTCATATTCCTCCTCTTCCTTCTTTTTCTTGCTTTTTTTAGCCTTGACAACTCCCTTGTTTGCAGCATCAGGTTTTCCTTTAGCTTGATAGGCAGCAATATCTTTTTCCTATTTTTCCTTCAGCCTAGCAGCTTTCTCTTCATAAGGCTGATTGTCATCTGCAGCAGTGTGATTCCACACCTCTCCCAGTTTCTTTGCAACATCACCAATGGATAGACCAGGATGCTCTCCTTTGATTTGGGGATACTCAAAACAGAACAAGAAGAAGACCAATGGAGGCCTCTTGGATACATTGGAATCCTTGAACTTTGTTTTTGTTTCCCCTTTAGGAGGGCTATAGATTTTCATTTCTCTTGCATAATGGGCCTTGTCTGTTTTCACCACATCTTCAAATTTTCCTCTTTAGCATATGTGGTCTTCCATCTCTCTGAGCACTTCTCAGAAAACTCTGAGAAAGTTGACAGAAGCATCTGGGTGCTTCCTGTACTCTTCCCAGTGAGTTTTCACAACAAATGCATATGATGACATTTTGCCTCCCGGCTTCTTAGGATCTCCTTTGCCCATGTTTAATTGTTTTTCATCAGCGAGGCACAGAGTCGCCCAGTGCGCAGCCAGCTCCCACTTGCCCTGGCGCCGTCTCTACGGAGCTCAACGTGCTGCAATGGCTGTGAGAGCAGGAGCCACATGCAGCCTCCTCACAGATTTTATTTTTTAAATCTTTAGAAAGTTAAACATAAGAATTCATATTCTGACTGAAATATTCCTTAGCAGCTCCAAAACTCACTGGATGACATGTGAAAGTAAATTTGCAATTTCCTGTTAAAACTGCTAAATAAGAATTGTATCTAACAATATTAAATTTATCATGTCTTCTTAGATTGCCTATCCATTTCAGTGATTCTGTGGAGTAATGGTGTTCAAATAACCCAAAAAATTTGAAATGGAGGAGAAAATAAAATTGGTTATAAGGGAAGTGAAATAGTAAATTAATTGTATTATCTAGAATAAGGGTAAAGTTTTTGTTAACTTTAGACTTTGATAAGTACATTTTGCATGTTGTAATATATAGGGCAATTGCTTAAAGAATAAAACTAAAGTATGTGACTACCCAGCTAATGATTTTTAATAATATAGTCAAGCAACATGGAAAAAAGAAAATGAGAGAAAAAATGCAGAGCAGGTGTGTCAAACAATAAATAAATAATGAAAATAATAGAATTATATCAATAGTTATTCAATGTAAATAGACAAAATGTTCTAGTTTTAGAAACAAACAAAAAAATTTTTTTGGTACCTGGAACTGAACTCAGGAGCTCTTAACCTTTGAGCCACATCCCCAGCCCCTTTTATATTTTATTTAGAGACAGGGCCCCCCTAAGTTGCTTAGGGTCTCACTAAGTTGCTAAGGCTGGCTTTGAACTCATGATTCTCCTGCCTCAGTCTCCCAAGCAGCTGGGATTAGAGGCATGTGCCACTGCACCAAGCTTAGAAACAATCAACTTACATTTTAAAGATATTGAAAAGTTCAAAGTAAAAGGATGCAAAAATCATATGCTATGAAAATAATACCCAAATAAAGCTGATGAACATAAATTAAAATTATACAAAATCAACTTTAAGGGGAAAGTATTAGAAATAAGAAGGCTTCATAGTGATCATGATCAATTTGAATTTATCCTAGAAATTCATGGTTGTTTTATTATTTAAAAATTAATTAATAAAATTTACCATTTTAACAGATTAAAGGAGAAAATCATATGAACATCTCAATAAATACAGATAAAAACACTTAATAAAATTTAGCATTCAATTATTTCAAGAAGCCATCTTTACCCTGATAAGGATTATATTAGTCAGCTTCCCATTACTATAATAAAATACCTGAGATAATTAAATAATTAGTTAATAAGAAGAAAAGATTTATGGCTAACAGTTCCTGAGGCTCCAGTTCAAGATTGAGAGCAAACATTCCTTTGGTTCTATGACAAGATAACACATTATTGCAGAAGCACATAGGAGATACCACATGAACTAGGAAACAAAAAAGCAAAAATTAGACAAGCTCCAGTCCCAAAATCTTCTTTGGTGGCATGCCCCTAATGACTTAAGAACCTCCCACAAGCTCCCCAAAGTTTTCACCAATAGTATCACACTGGGGACCCATAGACCTTTGGGGAGATTACATATCCAAACTACAACAAAGATATTTTCAAAATCACATAACAAACATTATACCTAATTTAAATACTGAAAGTTTTCCACTTGAGATCAGGAACAAGACAAGGAAATCCATTATCACTGTTTCTAGTCACAGTGTACTGGAGGGCTCAGCAAGAAGAAAAGAAAAGGAAATTAGAGGATAAATAAACTATCATCATTTACAGATCATAATGACTAAATACAAAATCCAAATCTATAAACTGTCAGAATTAAGAATTGTGATAAGAGAGAACTAAAGGGACTCCATCTTGTTCTTCAGCAGCCATCTTAGGAGTTCCTAGAAATAGTTTTGTTTCTCAGAAATAATAGAACACAGAAAGTCCTGCCTCTGTACCCATTAATCGTTACCTAGCATAATATACTTGGCAACACAAAAATAGCAATTCTTATACAATGTAAAATTGTTCTCTTTGATTTTCATAAGTCAAGAATCCTTGACTTTCCTTGGTTTGTAGTTGCCTAACTCCAATGGAAATCTTTGATTTCCATTTTTCTTGGGCAACGTACCTTGTCACAGATTGATTGTCTAGAAATTAGTAACCATCCTCTGACGTGTACTCAACTAGGGTCATTTTGACACCCCCTTCCCTTCTCCTTGCTTGTTGCTATGCCAACCTGGAAAGTCCCATGGGAAATACCATTGTACCCATTGCATTGTCTTGCTAACTACCCAAATCCAGCTTCTGTACTGTGGCTTGCTTGCATTCGCTGAACAACCAAATATAAACCCTTGAAAATAACTGCCAGTGCGCCATCTTGTCACACTGTGTGATGTGTGAGGATGGTGGCCACTGATCAGCTTAATAAAGTCTCTTTTTTGGCTCAAGTGTGGCATGGCTTGGAGTTTTAATTCATATTTTGCCAGGTACAACAGAATAAGAAAGTTTAACACAATTACTTTATATTAAATCAAAATACAACAATGCCAGTAATGAATAGTTAGAAGTTTTAATTTTACAAAAGAGTACTACTTACAATAGTGAAAAATTACAAACTTCTTAGGAATAGATCCAATAAAAGGTGTTCAAGGTCTTTATAAAGAAAATTATAAAAACTTCATTGAAAGACATTAAAGAAAACCTAAGTAATAGAGAGGAATATTTCATTCAAGGATTAGAACATTCCATATTAAAAAGATGGTATGTCTACCTAAATTTATTTACAGATTCATGTGATTTTAGCAAAATCACAATTGTTTATGGAACTTGACAAACCACTTCTAAAATGTATATAGAAATTGGAAGAAGAAAAAAAAAGTCATGGCACTTGTATTAGTTTCCTAGGGATGCTGTGACAAAATATCATAAAGTAGGTTGTACTGGTTTGAAACAACTCAAGTTTATTTCTGTTTTAGTCAGCTCTTTCATTGCTGTGACTTAAGGACCCAATCAGAATAAATGTAAAGTAGGAAAGGTTTGAGGCCACACGGTTTCAGAGGTCTTAGTCCATAGAAGGCTGGCTCCATTCCTCAGGGCTGGAGGTGAGGTAGAACATCATGGTAGAAGAGTGTGGCAGAGGGAAGCAGCTCACATGGTGATCAGAAAGCAGAGAGAGATTCCACTCTCCAGATACAAAATATATACCACACAGTCATGCTTCCAATGAACCACTTCCTCCTGCCTTACCCCACCTGCCTCTAGTTACAACTCAGTTAATCCCATCCAAGATCAATTCACTGATTAGCTTAAGGTTATCCCCAATCATTTCTCCTCCAAACCTTCTTGCATGAGCTCACACATGAGCTTTTGGGGGACACCTCAGATTCAAATCAAAACAATTACCTATAGCCCTAGTGACTACAAGTCCAAGATCAAGAGATTACCAGGTTGATGCTTCCTCTGAAGCCTGCACAGAGTCCTTTCTTGCTTCTTGCTAGCTTCTGGTGATTGCCTAGAAATCCTTGACTTTCCTTGGCTTGTATTTGCCTAACTCCAATTTCTGCCTTCATCATCACATACATTTTCCCCCTGTCTCTGTCTTCCCATGATCCTCAACTTATAAGGACATCATTCATAGTATATTGGGTGCCCACCCTACTCCAGTATGCCTTTACCTTAACTAATCATATCTGCAATGGCCTTACTTCCAAGTAAAGTCACACAGTGAGGTACTGAGAACTTCAACATCTTCTTGGAGGGGACATAATTCAGCCCATAATCGCACTCTTGATGAGAATAAATGAAGAGGAAAGCTTATTCTACTAGACATCAAGACAAATAGTATTGTAAAGCTGCAATAATCAAGAAAGTGGCACAGGGACAAAGAAATAGATGACTAGTACAGAAAAGAGAATTCCCACTCTAAAAGCTAACTTGTGTGACACTTGATTTATGACAGAGATGGCACTGCAGGGTATTGGAGATCTAAAGAAACTTCCCATAAGTAGTACTGGGACAATTTTTAAAATGAAATTAGACACTTTTTTCATAACATACACAAAAATAAAACCCAATGTATTGATGGCTTCTTCTTGACATTGGACTAAGGGAGGATTTCCTAAGCAAATATAAAAAGCACATATGATGAAAACAACTAATAAATTAAATAAAAAATAAGAACTTTTACTTATAAAAGACAACATGAGAAAAAGTCAACCCTCAGTGGGAAGAGATATTTGCAACAAATATAGCTGACACAAACTAATATCCAGAATAAAAAGAAAATCCTACAAAGAACAAGGAAGGTATAAATAACCCAGGAGTAAAATCAGTGAAAAGACTCAAACACTTCACAAAAAAGGAAACCCTAATGACCATGCTGTGTTTTTAAATGTTTATTATTTGAGAGGAAAATACATGTTAAAACCATGATTACATACCACTCACTACTCATCCATCAAATGAGCAAAACTGTAAATGTTTTATAATATTAACAGATATGAAAATATGGAGCATTAGGAACTGATGTGAATGGTATAAATTCATACAGTTTATTTTAAAATGTGATGCATTATCTAATCAAGTCAAAAAGATATGTTTACCTTATGACCTTGAAATTCTACTCTCAAATCTTTACTTTGAGATTCATGTGGCAAAATACACGTACAAGAAAATTCACAGAAGCATTGTTCATCAGTACTAAAAACTGAAGATCATTCAATAGTTCATCTGCATTAAAATGGATCAACTCTGGTCTTAATCACAATGAGAATGAACTACAAATAACAGCATGACTAATTTTTTTAATAAGTTCAGTAGAAAAAAAATAACACATGCAGTAATGATTCCATCTACATAAAGGCCAAGACCAGGGAAATGCAAACCACATTGTTTATGAATATATACTCAAGTGGTAAGATTATAAAGAAAAATAAGGAAGCAACTTCTATACATGTCAGGATAGTAATTTTCTCTGAAAGAAGAAAAGGCATTTGGGGTTGAGAGCAAGATAAATGGGAAGACAGACACAGGGTGCTCCCTATGTGTTGGTAATGTCTGTTTCTTGACTTGGGGGGACAGTTTACAAGGGTGTTCACTTTACAAATATTTGTTTATATATATATATATATATATATTTATATATATATATATATATATGCAGGAGCCCTGTTTGGGGAGATAGCTAAGATTGCGGTTGACTATGGGCCATAGACATTTTTGGGCATTGTCGCCTTCCGTAGTCTCACGGGACTTGGCCCAGGATCTCGAGAGATTTGAGCAATGACTCAGCAGATTGACATTTTTGGGCATTGTCGCCTTCCGTAGTCTCACGGGACTTGGCCCAGGATCTCGAGAGATTTGAGGAGTGACTCAGCAGATCGAGCAAGCACCATTCCTGCTCGGGCGCATATCGCTATTGTATAGATACATTGTAGTTTCTTGTAAGAGTACGTGGCTTGGTTTCTTGTGAGAGTGTGTATGTAGTGTTAGAAATTACAAGAGACAGAGACAGAAAGATTAAAGAATTTTTTCGTCTCCATCCTGTCTCCGGACTCCTTCCCGCAGCGCTGCCGTTCCAGGCTGCAATCCCTTTCCGGCGGATAACAGTATATATATAGATATATATAGATATATATATATATATATATGTATATATATATATAGATATATATAGATATATATATATGAGTTTTATACATTTTTTGGTGTACTATATTCACAAAATAAAATATCCAAAGTCCACATGGTTTGGAGGAGAATAAATAAGTCAATTACTTAAGAAAGAGGCTTATGAGGGATCCAAGATGGCGGGCCAGAGGGAGGAAGCACTCTGTGTCACTCCATGACCCAGGTCTCAACTACTGGTAATACTGCTTCTCTGAGAGGAATAGAGGACACCTCCACAGCTGCTCTCACACAGAAATCACCACTACTGTGCCCACATACGGGGATCCGGGCCTCAGCATTAAAGCAGGTCTCACGACTCCCGCAGCTATTAGCCCACGCAGGGCTCGTGAGTGCCTTAGCAGAACCACCGCATCAGCAGTGGGACACTCAGCTGCTACCCACCCACAGGAACTCCAGCCACCACTCCCCTGTCCCCCATCTACCAACATGGGGCTCTCCTGGTCACCTCCATCTTGGGACTTGGCAGCTACTACCATAGTCCCCTACACGCAGTAGTCTGCCTGCACCTGGGGAAATCCCACAGACTCTGAAGATAGCCAACAGCCGCAACACTGCATGCCACAGAGCTCACCTCTGAATACATCACACAACATCATCGCCTGGCTCCCTGCACCTGATCCAACAACTCAGTGCTGGAAGCAGCCTGCCTCCATCTTGAGTCACCTTCCTCACCATCTTTGGTGGGGGCAGCTCCCAGATTGGAACTCCAGTGGGCCAGGTACCTGGTTTCCAACTCACCTCTCTCCCCAGTGGCTGGTAACCCGGCACAGTAACTGCCCAACACAAAACAGCTCTCAGTGGGATGGGTGCACAGTGTGACCAGGGCACCGCCCATGAGAGCCCCGTGAGAGAGGTCCCTTAACTGGGAACTAGTAAGGGAGAGAGAGGGTACAACAGTGTGGAGACTAACAGAGAGACCAGGAATTGGGAAATCTTCAGGAAATATAGGGAGATAGGATTTGGCACTCAAGTTCTATGAGTGGGCCCAAAAAGAGACCCTTGAGGTGCCGTCTTCCTTCAGGGACTGGTGGGTGCCACACCTCACTTCCAGGTGCCCTGCACCAGGACCAGCCTTCCCACCCTGGTTACCTTCACCATCCTGAGGGCAGAGATACCAGCTAACAACAGTCAACCCCACCTATTGGATGAGAAGAGAAGCAGGAAAGATATTGATCTTCAACCAAAACGATCAACAATCCTGGTTTCTTCCTTGAGATTATTTTTAATTTTTTCCTTTTTTCTTTCTTTTTTTTTTTTCTTTTTCTTCTCCCCCTCTTTTCTCCTGCCCTCACATCCCCAACATATGTGAAACCAAATACTTTGCATAAATTAGGATTTTGAGGACCGGGACATCTGAATAGTACATATTATAGCTGTGTTGTACATTCCTTTTTTTTTTCCTCAAATTTTTACTATTTTAACATCCTTTATTTTTCTTAATATTTATGTGTGTCTGTCTTATTTATGAACTCTACTCTCTTCCCACGTACTTGTCTACCCAAACTATTTCCTGTCTATTCTCCTGCTACTAACACTCTTCTTTAGATTTCTCCTTCACACTTCCTAAGATATACTAACTCTATATCCTCCCATCCTGCCTCCTCAGCATATCATCCCACACCTCACCCCAAGTTCATTGTCCACTGTCAGAAACTGTAAACACTTTTACAAACCTACTTATCATATTATAGATAATAATTGAATTCAACATATCTGTACCTTGTGACCAAACTGTAAATGCCTTAATAGCAACAAATGGTTTCATATGTCGTATATTGTTTACATTGGGAACTGTTAACATTGTCCTTCCCCACAAAGAAGAGTTATAGGAACCTTACAGGAGCACTATAAGCCTATGGGTAAAAACAGTAACCCTTGGACCCACAATGCCACACGAGCAACATGAAAAGACAAGGGAGGAAAGTGCCCCAAACAAATCAAGATACCACATTATTAGAATCCATGCCCAGCACAGCAGATGAAATGAAGAGAAGGAGTTCAGGATGTACATAATTAAAATGATCTGCAAATTAAAGGATGATATAAGAGAGCAAATACAGGCAGCAAAAGATCATTTCAACAGAGTTACATAAACAAATACAGGAAGCAAGAGATTGCTTCAATAGAGACATAGAGCTTCTAAAAAGAAAAAAAAACTAAACAGAAATCCTTGAAATGAAAAAAACAATAAACCAAATTAAAAGTTCAATTGAAAGCATCACCAAGATAGTAGACCAACCTGGAAGACAGGACCTCAGACAATGAAGACAAAATATATAATCTTGAAAAAAAATGTTGACCACACAGAGAAAATCGTAAGAAACCATGAGCAGAACAATCAAGAAATATGGGATAGCATAAAAAGACCAAATTTAAGAATTATTGGGATAGAGGAGGCATGGAGTTCCAAACCAAAGGAATGAACAATCTATTCAATTAAATGATAGCAGAAAACTTTCCAAAATAAAGAATGAATTGGAAAACCAAATGCAAGAAGCTTACAAGATGCCAAATTTACAAAATCACAACAGATCCACACCAAGTCACATTATAATGAAAATGCCTAACATACAGAATAAGAAGAGAATATTAAAAGCCATGAGAGAAAGGAATTAGATTACATATGGGGGAAACCAATTAGGATAACTGCAGACTTTTCAACCCAGACCCTGAACAACATATATCAAGCTCTGAAAGAAAATGGATGCCAAACAAGAATCTTGTATCCAGCAAAATTAAGCTTTAGATTTGATGATGAAATAAAATCCGTCCATGATAAACAAAAGTTAAAAGAATTTACAGATAGAAAGCCTGCCCTACAAAACATTTTTGACAAAATATTCCACAAAGAGGAAATGAAAAACAACAATGAAAATCAGCAGAAGGAGGTATTACACTAAAGGAAAAACTAATCAAAAGAGAAACCAAGTCAAGTTAAATAACAAAAATTTTTTTAGAAAAGGCTGGGAATACAAATCATGTCTCAATAATAACCCTGAATGTTAATGGGCTAACCTCACCAATCAAAAGACACAGGCTAACAGATTGGATTTTAAAAAAAAGACCCAATAATATACTGCTTCCAGGAGACTCATCTGATAGGAAAAGATGTACACAGACTGAAGGTGAAAGGTTGGGAAAAATTATACCACTAACATAGACTGCAGAAGCAAGCAGGAGTTTCCATATGCCAACAAGACATAACAATTATAAATACATATGCCCCAAATAATGGAGCATCTATGTTCATCAAACAAATTCTTCTCAAGTTCAAGAGTCAAATTGGCCACAACACAATAATCTTGGGTGTCTTTAACACACCTCTTTCACCAGTGGATAGATCTTCCAAACAAAAGCTAAACAAAGAAACTATAGAGCTCAATAATACAATTAATATCTTAGACTTAACCGACATACACAGAATATTTCATTCTTCAACAAGTGAATCACCTTCTTCTCAGTAGCACATGGATCCTTCTCTAAAATAAACCACATATTATGCCACAAAACAACTCTTAGCAAATACAAAAAATTAGAGATACTACCCTGCATTTTATCAGATCGTAATGGAATGAAATTAGAAATCAATGACAAAATAAAAAAATAAAATTTACTCCAACACCTGGAGACTAAATAATATGCTACTGAATGAACAATGTGTTGCAAAAGACAGCAAGGAGGAGATTAAAAAATTCTTAGAGATCAATGAGAACACTGACACAACATATTGAAATTTCTGGGACACTATGAAGGCAGTACTAGAGGAAAGTTTATTGCATGGAGTTCTTCCTCAAAAGAAGAAAAAGTCAACAAATAAATGACCTAACATTACATCTCAAAGCCCTAGATAAAGAAGAATAATCCAACACCAAAAGGAGTAGAAGACAGGAAATAATTAAAATCAGAGATGAAATCAAAGCAAAAGAAAAAATTGACAAAATAAAAACTTGGTTCTTTGAAAAAATAAATAAAGTTGACAGACCCTTAGCTAAGCTAATGAAGAAAAGAAGAGAGAAAATTCAAATTACTAACATAGGTGATGATAAAAGTAATATCACAACAGACACTACATAAATACAGATGATAATTAGAAATTATTTTGAAAACTTGTACTCCAATAAAATAAAAAATAATATCAAAGACATCAAAAAATTTCTTGAGTCATATGACTTGCCCAAATTGAATCAGGATGATATAAAAATTTAAACAGACCAATTTCAAGTGATAAAATAGAGGACACCATCAGAAGCCTACCAACAAAGAAAAGCCCAGGACCAAATGGATACACAGCTGAGTTCTACAAACCTTTAAAGAAGAACTAATACCAATACTCTTCAATTTATTTCAGGAAATAGAAAAAGAGGGAGCATTTCCAAACTCATTCTGTGAGGCCAATATCACCCTGATTCCTAAACCAGGCAAAGACGCATCAAAGAAAGAAAACTTCAGACCAATATCTCTAATGAACATAGATGCAAAAATTCTCAATAAAATTCTGGCAAATTGAATACAAAAACATATCAAAAAGATAGTGTACCACAATCAAGTGGGGTTCATTCCCAGGATGCAAGGTTAGTTCAACATATGGAAATCAATAAATGTAATTCATCACATCAATAGACTTAAAGATAAGAACCATAATATTATCTCAATAGATGCAGAAAAAGCATTCAACAAAATACAGCACCCCTTCATGTTCAAAACACTAGAAAAATTAGGGATAACAGAAAATATATCTCAACATCATAAAAGCTAGGATGCTAAGCCCCAGGCCAACATCATTCTAAATGGAGAAAAATTGAAAGCATTCCCTCTAAAATATGGAATGAGACAGGGATGCCCTCCTTTACCACTTGGTCTAATTCCTAAGTCCTTGATCCACTTTGAATTGAATTTTGTGCATGGTGAGAGATAAGGGTTTAATTTCATTTTGTTGCATATGGCTTTCCAGTTTTCCCAGAACCATTTGTTGAAGAGGCTATCCTTTCTCCACTGTACATTTTTGTTGCCTTTGTCTAATATAAGATAGCTGAAATTATATGTATTAGTCTCTGTGTCCTCAATTCTGTACCATTGGTCTACCAGTCTGTTTTGGTGCCAATACCATGCTGTTTTTGTTACTATTGCTCTATAGTATAATTTAAAGTCTGGTATGGTGATGCCACCTGCTTCACTTTTCTTGCTCAGGATTGCTGTAGCTATTCTGGGTCTCTTATTTTTCCAGATGAGTTTCATGACTGCTTTTTCTATTTCTTTGAGGAATGTCATTGGGATTTTGATTGGAATTGCATTCAATCTGTATAATGCTTTTGGTAGTATGGACATTTTGACAATATTAATTCTACCTATCCAAGAACAAGGTAGGTCTCTTCATCTTCTGAGGTCTTCTATGATTTCTTTCTTTACTGTTCTATAGTTTTTGTTATAGAGGTCCTTAACCTCTTTTGTTAAGTTGATTCCCAGGTATTTTTTTTATGCTATTGTAAATGGGGGTAGTTTTCATCATTTCCCTTTCAGAGGCTTTGTCACTGATGTACAAAAATGCCTTTGACTTATGGGTATTGATTTTGTATCCTGCTACTTTGCCGAATTCATTTACTAGTTGTAAAAGTTTTCTGGTAGAGTTTTTTGGGTCTTCTAGGTATATTATCATGTCATCAGCAAATAGTGCTAATTTGAGCTCTTCTTTTCCTATCTGGATACCTTTAATTTCTTTCGTCTGTCTAATTGCTCTGGCCAGAGTTTCAAGTATTATGTTAAATAGCAGTGGTGAAAGGGGGCATCCCTGTCTTGTTCCAGTTTTTAGAGGGAATGCTTTCAAGTTTTCTCCATTTAAGATAATGTTAGCTTGAGGTTTTGCATAAATAGCTTTTATAATGCTGAGATATGTTCCTGCTATTCCTAATTTTTCTAGTGTTTTGAACATAAAGGGGTGTTGTATTTTGTCAAATGCTTTTTCTGTGTCTATTGAGATGATCATATGGTTTTTATCTTTAAGTCTATTGATGTGATGTATTATGTTTATTGATTTCCAAATGTTGAACCAACCTTGCATCCCTGGGATAAACCCCACTTGATCGTGGTGCAGTATCTTTTTTTTTTTTTTTTTTTTTTTTTTTTTTTTTGGTACCGGGGATTGAACTCAGGGGCACTCGACCACTGGGCCACATCCCCAACCCTTTTTGTATTTTATTAGAGACAGGGTCTCACTGAGTTACTAAGTGCCTCGCCATTGCTGAGGCTGGCTTTGAACTCGCGATCCTCCTGCCTCAGCCTCCCAAAGTGCTGGGATTACAGGCGTGCGCCACCGCGCCCGGCTTGCAGTATCTTTTTGATATGTTTTTTAATCTGATTTGCCAGAATTTTGTTGAGAATTGTTACATCTATGTTCATTAAAGATATTGGCCTGAAGTTTTCTTTTTTGGCTGTGTCTTTGCCTGGCTTTGGAATTAATGTGATATTGGCCTCATAGAAAGGGTCTGAAAGAGCTCCCTCTTTTTCTATTTCTTGAAATAATTTGAAGAGCATTGGTATTAGTTCTTCTTTGAAGGTCTTGTAGAACTCAGCTGTAAACCCATCAGGACCTGGACTTTTTCTTGTTGGTAGTTTTTTGATGGCATCTTCTATTTCTTCACTTGACATTGATTTGTTTAAATTGTGTATAGCCTCCATTCCAGTTTGGGCAATTCATACGACTCTAGAATAATCTGTCAATGCTTTCAATATTTTCTATTTTATTAGAGTACAATTTTTTGAAGTAATTTCTAATTATCTCCTGTATAGCTGAGGTGTTTGTTGTGATATTTCATTTTTCATCACGGATGTTAGCAATTTGAGTTTTTTCTCTTCTTCTTTTCATTAGCATTACTAGGGGTCTGTCAATTTTATTTATTTTTTTCAAAGAACCAACTTTTGGTTTTGTCAATTCTTTGAATTGTTTCTTTAGTCTCAATTTCCTTAATTTCAGCTCTGATTTTAATTATTTCCTGTCTTCTACTGCTCTTAGTATTGATCTGTTCCTCTTTTTCTAGTGCTTTGTGTCGGGAAACTAAAGGGGTGTTGAGGTCTTTAACCCTTCATGACCCGGGGCGAGCCTTCTTTGTCCAGCAAAGTAGGCTAGAAGGGCCTACCTCAACAATGAGACAAGACTGGGAAGGTAGAAGTCGCTGGGGCCCCCTCCTCCACCTTCAAAAGACCCAGGGACACACCAGGGAGCCAGGTCAGTGCTGGAACTCAGGTTTATTGAGGAAGGTGGACAGTCTTATAGTGGACATGAGTCAGTCAGCAAAGAGATTATAGAGACAAGTAACGAACATGGGCAAGTCCTATTGGCAGAGTCCCCTATTTTATCCTTAGGGTGGTTTCGGTTCTCACAATAGTCAGAGCAACGCCCCCTGCTCAGGTCAGGTCTGTAACAAGGCGTGGAAAGCAGCCAGAGAGTCAGAGCTCTCCACTCCCTCGGCCGAAAACCCCAACACTTTGAGGTGTGATGTTAAGTTATTTATTTGTTGTTGTTTTTTTCTTTTAAGGAAGTCATTTATTTGTTGTTGTTGTTGTTGTTTTTCTTTTAAGGAAGGAATTGAGCTTTAGATTCAAAGATAAAATAAAAACCTTCCATGACAAACAGAAGTTAAAAGATTTCACAACTCAAAAGCCAGCACTTCTGAACATCTTGGGCAAATTTTTCCGTGAAGAAGAGAAAAATAACAATGAAAATCAACAAAGGGAGATACTAAACTAAAGGAATTACCATCCAGAGGAGAAATAAAATCAAGCTAAATACCATAAAACAATTAAAAATGGATGGAAATAAGAATCACATCTCAATAATTACCTTGAATGTTAATGGCCTAAACTCACCATTCAAAAGACACAGATTATCAGACCCGATTAAAAGAAATGATCCAACAATTTGCTGTCTCCAAGAAATACACCTCATAGAAAAAGACATCAAGCTATTGAAGGTGAAAGGCTGGGAAAAGTCTTATCACTCATATGGGCTGCAGAAGCAAGCAGGGGTTTCCATTCTCATATCAAATAAGGTAGACTTCAAGCCAAAGCTAATCAAAAGGGACAAAGACGGATATTTCTTACTACTTAAGGGAACCATTCATCAACAAGACATAACAATTATAAATCTTAATGGAGCACCGACAAGTCATCCTCAAACAAGTTGTCCTCAAGTTCAAGAGTAAAATAGACCACAGCACAGTTATTCTACAGGACTTCAACACACCTCTCTCACCAATGGACAGATCATCCAAACAAAAGCTAAATAAAGAAACTTTTGGGGGCTGGGATTGTGGCTCAGTGGTAGAGCGCTCGCCTAGCACGTACGCAGCCCGGGTTCGATCCTCAGCACCATGTAAAGATGAACACATTGTGTACAACTAAAGCAAATAAATAAATATTTTTTAAAAAAAGAAACTTTAGGCTTTGTTAAAACAATAACTTAGACCTAACAGACATATATAGAATATTTCATCCCTCAGTAAGTGAATACACTTTCTTCTTAGCAGCACATGGCTCCTTCTCCAAAATTGACCATACATTATGTCACAAGACAACTCTCAGCAAATATAAAAAAATAGACATACTACCCTGCATTCTATCAGACCATAATGGGATGAAATTGGAAATCAATGATAAAACAAGAAATAAAAAACTACTCCAACAACAGGAAGCTAAACAACATGCTACTGAATGAACAAGGGGTTGAAGAAGACATCAAGGAGGAAATTAAAAAATTCCTAAAGGTAAATGAGAACACAGATACATCGTATAGAAATCTCTGGGACACTATGAAGGCAGTATTAAGAGGAAAATTCATTGCACTGAATTCCTTCCTTAAAACCCTGCATCTAATAGAAGAAGGTCCTAATCTCCATCATGTCAGAAGTAGGCCCTAATCTCCATCATGTCAGATTAGGCCCCAACTTCCTTAATAAGACTCCTATAACACAAAAATTAATATCAAGAATCAATAAATGGGATGGATTCAAACTAAAAAGCTTCTTCTCAGTAAAAGAAACCATCAGTGAGGTAAATAGAAAGCCTACTAATTGGGAACAAACTTTTACCACACACACATAAGATAAAGCACTAATCTCTAGGGTATATAAAGAACTAAAAAAGCTAAACTAAAAAAAAAACCAAATAACCCAATCAACAAATGGGTCAAGGACCTGAACAGACAAGAAACTTCTCAGAAGATGATATACAATCAATCAACCAATATATGAAAAAATGTTCAACATCTCTAGCGATTAGAGAAATGCAAATCAAAACTACTCTAAGATTTCATCTCACTCCAGTTAGAATGGCAATAATCAAGAATACAGACAACAGTAAGTGTTGGCAAGGATGTGGGGAAAAAGGCACACTCATACATTGTTGGTGGGACTACAAAATGGTGCAGCCAATATGGAAAGCAGTATGCAGATTCCTTGGAAAACTGGGAATGGAACCACCTATGACCCAGATATCCCTCTCCTTGGTCTATATCCAAAGGACTTAAAAACAGCATACTACAGGGACACAGCCACATCAATGTTTATAGCAGCACAATTCACAATAGCTAAACTGTGGAACTAACCTAGATGCCCTTCAGTAGATGAATGGATGAAGAAAATGTGGTATATATACAATGGAATATTACTCAGCAATAAAAGAGAATAAAATCATGGCATTTGCAGGTAAATGGATGCAGTTGAAGAATATAATGCTAAGTTAAGTTAGCCAATCTCAAAAAACCAAATGCCGAATGTTTTCTCCGATATAAGGAAGCCGATTCATAGCAGGGTAGGGAGCAGGAGCATGAGAGGAATAAACAAACTCTAGATAGGGCAAAGGGGTGGGAGGGGAAGGATAGGGGCATGGGGTTAGAAATGATGGTGGAATGAAATGGCCATCATTATCCAAAGTTCATGTATGAAGACACGAATGGTGTGAATATACCTTGTATACAACCAGAGATATGAAAAATTGTGCTCTAATATGTAATATGAATTGTAATGCATTCCACTGTTATATATAACAAAGTAGAATAAAATTTTTTAAAAAAGAAATAGGCTTATGATTCTGAAATAAGACCTCTCTAAGAGCCATGAGTGGACATACCACTGAAGAGTTTTTGACCAAGGAATTATGACCAGAGAACCTGGGCTTCAGTAATGTTAAGCTGGCAGAAGCATGGAACAGTCTGAAGGCAAGAGAACTATAATGAGACAGAAGGTTCAAAATTGAATTGCATCTTTAGAACTGGATGTGTATGAGAGCTCATAGGGAAGTAAACTTTACACAACTTAGCAAATGGTCAGCAGAGCCAAGAATAGGCTGAGAGAAAAATTAACTCAATCCTGGGTGACTTCTATGGAGGTTCTACCATTACCTCAAAAAAGAGCCACATGAGGTATGTAGATCTGAGCATGTAGGTGACAAGTTCCATTTTACATATAATGATATTGAGGTACCAGGAAAATGCTGACCTTTCCTGATGATGTAGTTGTGGACCTGTTAGATAATAAATATGAAAGGGGAAAGGGAGAAAGATTCATTTAGTAAAGAAGACTGAACTGTAAATACAGATTTGGGGGCCAGCCACATACAGTAAAGAGTCAATCTCAATAGATAAGCCTGAAATTGGATAAAAATTAGGAAAAAGGAAAAAAGATGGCAAGATCAGATCCTCGAGGAACAACTAAAGTTAAAGAAGAATAAAGATGAGATAGAAAAGGAGCTAGCAGAGAGGTAGGAAAATATAATGTAAAGAAGTTGAAAGAGAAAAGTTTCAGAATTTGGCCAACAGCAGGGAAAAGGACCTGAAAGAAAGTTACTGTGTTCAATAACTAAACACTTTTTAGTCAACTTTATGAGAATGCTTTCCTTAGATTGTTCAGGCAAAAGTCAGGCTACAACTGGTTGTGGAATTTCTGAATTCCTCTAGATTAGAGCAGAGGACTCAAACATGGTTTTTATAAGATTTTTGGTAATAAAAAGGTGAACTGAAGGAAAGGACCATGAGAGTAATAAAAACAAAAGAAAGGCAAGTATGATTTTAGACAGATAGGAGAACTACAATAAAAAAAATTTTTTAAAGCAACAAGATTGTGGTCAGAGTAAATGAACAATCTTCCAGAAGTTGGAAGACACAAGTACAGGAAGTAGCCTTTGAAAGGAGAAAGAACACATCCTTGTCAAAAGCAGGAGAAGCAAGACCTTGGGCATTAAGTGTGCAGCATGAAAGGAAAACTCTGAAACAAAAGCATTAAAAAGTATTTTCATTTCTAATGCCTCATAATGGAATATAGTCACTAAAAGGATTGACTCCCCAGATAAATAATAGAGCAGGGCTGGGATTGTGGCTCAGTGGTAGAGCCCTCGCCTAGCACGTGCATGGCCCGGGTTCGATCCTCAGCACCACGTAACAATAAAGGCATTGTGTACAACTAAAGCAAATAAATAATTATTAAAAAAAAAAAAGAATAGAGCAGATATTTGTAGGAAAAGATGTAAGGTCACCAAGGTAATAATAAATCTATTCATGGTGGGCAAAAGCAACTATTTCCTCACATGGTTGGCATATGGGCAAGCATCACCATGTATCTATAGATGGTAGAAGTATGGGTAAATTAGCTTCCAACAGGAAATTTCCAGAAAGGTCTCAAATAAAGCTTCATCATTTCAGGGCTCATGGTAGACAGTGTTCTTGCATTTTGTTTTGTTTTGTTTTGTTTTGTTTTGACCATGGTTCGTGATGTTCTATTCATGTTGCTCTCAAAGTCGTCTGTAGTCAGTGAGTATGGTTGTTAAAGGATGGACCTTGAGGGAAAAGCAAAATGCTTAAGGATAGTGTAGGGAACATGACAGTGGATCAGTTGTAGATTGTGTTGCAAAGATTCTAAAATATAAAAGAAAGCAAAAACAGGAAAGTCATCCAATTCATCCTTCTCAGTATACGCATGGGGTGGGGGGAAGAGACCAGAGAAGCTGACTTAATGAAAAGCAATGTTGGAAACATAGGGCCATCAACCCACAGTCCAGTGTACTTAATGCCATACCATATTGCCATGGAAAATCAAGTTCTCTGGAGCCCAATTCTTGGTGAGTTATGTAATTGCATGCAGAGGAATGAAATCCTAGCATGAGCAGTGAAATAAGTACTCCCATTCTTTCAAATGTACATTAAGGACTTTTGCTTATCTTTCTTCTGGTCTTGGCCAGATTCTGCTAAAGGAAGAAAAAGAAAGTCATGCAGTATTTCTTTCTAAATTTCTAAAACAAACTATAAGTTCTGTAGGGATAAATTTAGAATAAAAAGTTGTAATAAAGAATTTTATGTTGAACTGGTATTTTTAAAACTATTTATAGTAGTTTTATAATTTTTAAATTTAATCAAGGGCTCATTTAGTGTGCAGTAAGTTAATCCTAGAACTAAGAAAATAAATGTACTTATTTGGTCACAAAATTTATTATTAAAGTATGGGAAAATTTTAAATCTCTTGATAACAAATCACATTATTAAGCTATTTTGAAAATGAAGTTTAAATATAGCTTGAAGACAAGATTAAAATCACAGAGAAATACTTCATTTGTCTTCTACCACATTTTAATCATACCAAAGAAGACAGAAATCTGTTAAAATGTATAAAATAGCAAAATGAAGCTAACCAATTTATAAAAATGAGGAAGCCATCACAAATGTCTTTCTTTAAAACTATGGTACTAGTTTTAAAATAATAAGTTTCTGGTTTCAATTATGTCTTAACTTACAGAGCAGAAATCTGAATATATACTCTAAGAAAAATCACAATTAGACAAGTTCCATTTTCATAAAGTTATCCATTTTATATTTGAAAGTGAAGAGTTGTCAAAAATAAGTTGAAGGCAGCTGTTTCCAATTACACTTATTTTGACAACTGAAAATGAGTAAACAAACCAAAAATTGTTTTAATATTTTGATTAATATATCTCCTTAATAATAAATAAAATAATTCAGTTTTATATGGACATACAATTTAAGAAATAGATTTTAATATTTTAAAATTATTTTCTTTACTTCTTGGAGATTCATTTTTACAAAACTGGTATATGTTAGACAAAGTATATTTTTTGTAAACACAAAAATTCAAAGAAGTCGTCCCTAGTCTAGAAGTCAAATATTCAAATAAACTCCACACAAGTTTCATAAAAGGGTTCCACTATTTTTTTTTTTTTCTTTAGCTTCACTCAGGCCCAAAGGATCAACACTTAAAAAGGCAAACTGCTATTGATGAAGAATTCCACCATACTTGATATTTGAAGAAAAGTCAAAATACAATGTCAATAAAATAACATAAATGTGACTCAGATCTTGTAAATATCTTTCATTGTATCAAATGAAGTTTGCTATCTCATTCTTTAAAACAAAATGAAACTTTATCAGAACTTCAACTTTTTTACTTTCTATTTATAAGGAAAGTTTTTTCCTTTCAAAACAAAGACATAAATAATGCAGATGAGGTGAAATATGAGCAAAAGAATTCGTTGCCAAGCATAAAACAGACTTATAATAATATAGCAAAAAACAATACAGGAATCTTTTCTTATTTAGGCTGCTATGAAACATTGGGGACACTACTTAATCTTTGTGTTTTGGGTTAAAATATTTTTCAAATAAGAACTTGTCCTTTCTTGGTTACAAATCTGCATTTTTTTCTTGAAGGTTTCATTAAGACTTTTCAATGGAAGTAGTAGAAATTTTCCTCAACAGAAAGAAAGTGAAAAATGCAAAGACAACTCTGACCTTACACACAATGAAAGGACACCAGAAGGCCTACCTGACTCCAGACAAAAGAGCCCACAGGGACCTGTGAAGCAATATAAAAAGATGGGTTTAATTAGCCTGACATCACCTAATGTCCACTAATTTGTCATATTAAAAGAGTCTCTTTGAGGATAAGGAATTTTTTAAAAATATTTCTGTTATTAAAGTATGAAATATTATATTTATGCAATCATTGTCCAGAAAGTTAACCACTGCATGTGGCTGGGAGCAGATATGTATATGAGGAAAAGTAACACTAAACTATTTCATGTCAGTGGACAACCATCTTTTTTTTTTTTTTTTTAAATATTTATTTATTTGCTTTAGCTGTACACAATGCGTTTATTTGTATGTGGTGCTGAGGATCGAACCCGGGCCACGCACGTGCTAGGCGAGCGCTCTACCGCTGAGCCACAATCCCAGCCCCGACAACCATCTTAATCATAGATAATAAGGTTGAAGAAAAGATTCAAAGCATTGATTTTGCCTAAAAGCAAATCTGTTGGGGTTCTGAGAGTGCAGTACTTAAACAAATCCATGTGGGACTGGCTACATCATACAAAACAGTTGGGAGAGCAGAGACCCAAAGAACATTTTTCTATTTCACCATTAGATCTCCTAAATACATTCCATTGCCAAAGAAAGATTCATTCATAGTACAATAGTATTGTTGAATGTCCCAAAGGAAAGCAACCTGTAATACAACTATACAATTTATATTTGGATAAGGGGGCTGTTTCTTCTAAATTTGTGCCCTGCTTTTTGCCTTCAAGTACTAATTCTACTTATGCCTACTTCCTTATCTGCCTCCTCCAGCAGCAGGCGAGGCATAAAACACAGGACCAGACAGGACCATTCCTCCTTAACATGAAAGAATCAGGCCAAGGGCAGGAGGGAGCCAAGAGCACCCATCTTTGTGTATTTCTAAAATTAAAAGCCATGACTTCCCTTATATAAAGTGTCAAGCCATCTCATGAACTAACGTTGGGATCAAAACCAGATGATTTGCCTGTTAAAAGATTATCCTGTTTTCCCTAGGGGAGAAAAATTTAAAAAGCACCCTACTTAGTTTAAGAACTATAATATAATTTTTACCTTGAAGGAATAAGGTAAATATTTAACACAAAAAAAGTCATAATTTACTTGAATGGAAGGGAAGGGAGGAATAGGAAAGGAAAAGAGAAATTAATTGGAGTTTGTATAGTGTGCATAAGTAATTTTAACTCTAGATGTGTCCATGGATTTTTACCATTAGTAATTGTTCTGCTATTCTGGGAAAGAGAGACGAAGCTGGGATTGAAAACAATTCTGGACTGACCAGAGATTTAAGCACTAATTTCAACACGGGTGGGGGATAGGATTCACAAATACTGGAAAGCTTTGCTTTCCTCACCCTGTGTCCTGGAACCGCCAGATCAGAAGTTGGCAACTCTAGATTAAACATCATGACAGCTGGGATGAGGAAACTCTTCACAGAAGGGCCACCCCAAAACTCAGGAATGAATAAATGCTATCAGAATAAACACAAGGAAATCCCTCAGGAAAAAAATGTATCTGGCCACTGAGTGGGTAATCAGCTTTGTTTCATACTTGGTACACACACACTGAAATTTTTTTCCTTTAAAGTATTTTTCCCCTGTTCACAAAGTTGTCTGTTTTTAGGTATTCATCCAACCTTCACAGAAGCTTAAATTCTAATGATATATTCCTCCTAAGGCTTTCTTTTGAGAGGAAAAACAAGCCTAATTCCCTGATTTGGCTTAAAAACATTCCCCAGTTAAGAGTCACTTTATAGTAAGAAAGAAATATTGAATAATTTATTCTCTTTAAAATCAGGTTGTTTTCCTGCAATATCACCCTGATGGGCATGTAACATTATTGTTAAGCCCTGGGATGTCGCTTGGAGGAAGCACAATAGCCACCCTACCACCACTTCTGTGTGCCTCAGTCTACTTACCTCCTTCCTCTTGATTCCTCAACATCTGAAGTCCTAGCATCTTTTCCCCCAACATTATGCCTTTTTTAACTATAGAAAAACTATTTCTACACAAAAATTGTGCACCAATTTTGACCCTAAATGTTTACACCTTGGGCTGCACATTTATTGGCTGTTTTCCCACCGTCTCGTGACCTTATATGACCTTCATGTGGTGTGAAAACTGAGGGAATTTAAAAACCATAGCAAAGTGGGGACCTAATCCATGAACAGGTGGTCAGAAAACCCTGGAAAATAGTATCTCAGCAAACAAGGATCAAAATCAAGTACAGAAAAGGGGTCCAAACAGGCAAGAAAAGATACTTAGCTAAGCCTTTTAACCTTAAAAAAGCAGTCCAGAAAAAGCAAAGCTTTTCTATATAATTTGTACCTTTCTCCCCCAAAATAATGTTGAAACAAGGGCCAAAATCAAGGGAATCCAATAAGCAGCAAAAAAATATCAGCCCCTTAGTTGAGCTTTTCAACATTAAAGAGTAATCCAGAAAAACAAACTTACATATAGTTTGTGCTTTCCCCACATTGAACAATGAATCTTCTAAATAAACACAGGAGAAAATACTGGAATGTATTGAATTTAAGTTGTCATATGGGTGGGTATGTTTCTTCTCTATACTAAGGAAGAAACAAGAGTTCAAGCACAATAGATGGCTGTTGGGTTAAACTTTTTTCAAATTAACTTTAAGGGAACAAATCATTGGTATATGGCACCAAAGGATCTCCACTGGAAACTTTGAAGAATCTAAGCTAGTTATTGGACAGGGCTTCCTGGAAAAACTAGGTGAGAGTTTCTTTAAGCCAGGGAAAGGCTATATAAAGTACTTGAGTGAAGGAGCCTATAATCAAGGAGATAGCTAAAGATTGCTGTTAGCTGAGAGCCATAAAAGATGTTCTAGTTTCCACCTGATATTAATACATTATTCAAAGAATCTTTGTATGCCCGTGAACACTCTGTGACGCACCTGTAAGCTCGAGCTGTAAGCATGTGTCCTTGTTAAAGCTATATGTATATGACTGGGTGAGGTTGGTTAGAGTGTGTGGGAAGAAGAAGAAGGTGGTGGTTGGAGTTAGAGTGTTTGGAGTGATTGCTGGAGCTGGAGAAAGAAGAAGAATAAAAGACCTTTTTTCATTTTCATCCTGCCTCCGAATTTTCCCGCAGCGTTCGTTGCTCCAAGCGGCTTCCGCGTCAGGCAGCAACACTTGAGCACTACTTGGCAGTTAGGCATATTCTGAATGTGAATTCTGCTTCACCATATCAGCAATCTCAGGCAAGTTCCCCTCTCTGAGCCCCAGTTTCACAGCTCTAAAAATGAAGGTAACACTGACCTCTTCAACAAGGTTATTATGAAAAGTAAGTGAAATATTGTATCTAATTTCTGGCACATGAAAAGCAAGAAATAGTAATAATAGCTAATAATAACTATACTATATCTAGTGATTACTAAATGCTAGGCACAATTTATGGGTATTCTTCACAGTAATCCTATGAATTACATGCTATTAGTAGACATATTTTGCAGATGAGGAAACTGAAGTAAAGTAATTTGCCTGTGCCCTATAGGTTAGGAAGAAGAGATAGGAGTCCATCCACATATTCTCACTCATCATGAAAATTATAGCTACTCTGCTACAACTACTACTATTGCTACTACTATTCATTACTCATTAATGCACCCCAAGTACCTAGCCCAAGCCTACCTTAGCAGCATTCCATAAATAATAATTCTTCCTCCTCTTCCTCCTCCTCTTCTTCTTCTTCTTCTTCTTCTTGTAGTTATAGATGGACAGAATGCCTTAATTTTATTTGATTATTTTCATGTGGTGCTGAGGGTCGAACCCAGTGCCTCACACATGCTAGGCAAGCGCTCTGCCACTGAACTACAGCTCTAGCCCCCATAAATACTTCTTCAATTTAATTTAATCCCTCAGCATTTCTTACCAGAGAGTCAAGCAATGAACAGACCAGTCAACCAAATAAATTGTATTAATACAACACCAAAAAACATGATTGTCTTTTTGATTAGATTTGTTCTTATTAATTTGGGTGAACTGCATGGGAATTTGGATAGACAGTGTACACTCTGATATTCATGAGTATCAATGGAAACTATAGACCAATGTCATTTATGAATATAGATAGAAAAAGCCTCCACAAAATATTAGCAAACCAAAGCCAGCAACATATAAAAAAAAAATGAGACACTGTGACCAAGTGGGATTTATCCCAGGATTGCAATGTTGTTTAACAGCTGAAAATCAATGTGATAATAATCATGAATGGCCTCCAAGATATGACATGTACCATTTTGTCATTTTACTAAGAAGCAAATTTTAACCACACAACTGGAGACTGGTATGTGAGAGCCAATAATGAAAATGAGACCAGTGTTTACACCAGAAGAGGGCCCAGTGAGAAGGCAGATTTGTCCTCTCTATGGATCATTCATTATCTTTGTAGCAACTCCAAGGAAGCCATGGAGGGAAAGGCTTCTTGGGCCTGAAAAGTCAGCCAATAAACAGTAGTAGTCACAAATTTGAGAATTCACAAAAAGACTTGGGGAAGGGCTGGGGTTGTGGCTCAGCAGTAGAGCACTCGCCTAGCATGTGCGCGGCCCGAATTCGATCCTCAGCACCACGTACAAATAAACGCATTGTGTACAACTAAAGCAAATAAATAAATATTAAAAAAAAAAAAAAAAAAAAGACTTGGGGGAAAAAGTCCTTAACAGACATCAGAGGTATACCATAGAAAATGTGATAACTGTGAAAACATTGATCAAATCAAGTCAAAACCACCCAGTTGAAAGACCAAATAAATTATTTTCAAATTGGCAAAAGCTTAGCATGGCAGCACACACCTGTAATCTCAGTTACTCAGTTACTGAGGCAGGAAGATTATGAGTTTAAGACCAGCCTGAGAACATAGAGACCCATTTTATTTTTTAAATTTTATTTATTTTTTTATTCTAAGTTGTTATAAATGACAGTAGAATGCATTACATTTCATATTACACATGTAGAGCACATTTTTACAAATCTCTGGTTCGTATGCAAAGTATATTCACACCATTCGTGACTTCATACATGCACTTAGGGTAATGATATCCATCTCATTCTACCATCTTTTTTTTTTCTTCACCCTTTTGCCCCCTCCCTTTCCCTCCCTCCCCATTGGCCATTCTAGTGTTCCTATAATCCTCCTATGCTCCCCATCTCCCAACCCGACTGTGAATTGGCCTCCTTATATCAGAGAAAACATTTGGCATTTGGCTTTTTGGGATTGGCTAACTTCACTTAGCATTATGTTCTCTAACTCCATCCATTTACCTGCAAATGCCATGATTTTATTCTCTTATTGCTGAGTAATAGTCCATTGTGTGTATATACCACATTTTCTTTATCCATTCATCTACTGAAGGGCGTCTAAGTTGGTTCCACAGTTTAGCTATTGTGAATTGTGCTGCTATAAACATTGATGTGGCTGTGTCCCTGTAGTATGCTGTTTTCAGGTCTTTTGGGTAAAGACCAAGGAGTGGGATAGCTGGGTCATAATGTGGTTCCATTCCAAGTTTTCCAAGTTATCTCCATACTGCTTTCCATATTGGCTGCACCATTTTGCAGTCCCACCAACAATGTATGAGTGTGCCTTTTTCTCCACATCCTCTCCAACATTTATTGTTGTTTGTGTTCTTAATAGCTGCCATTTTGACAGGTGTAAGATGAAATCTTAGAGTGGTTTTGATTTGCGTTTTAGAGACCCATTTTTTTAAAAAGTCAGCAGAAAGTTCTGGTGCAAACTTTGAAATCCTCTTCATCTTTATCTTATAATCTTTCTAAATTGTGATATAGTCATGATTTCCTGTTTAATTATCTTCAGAAACTTTTTTTAAAGAACTGTTACATCATTTTTGCATTTTCCAAAATAGTTCAAGCAATCAGATATCAAACTTACCATAATAAAAGGAATTCAAATGTGCATGCAGAAAAATATTAAAGTGTTTTGCATTGTAACATTAACTTAACCACATTACAAAGTAAATATTATGTTCTTTTAACATCATAAGAGTAAACTAATATCTCAGAAACAACATGTGATATCTGACTTAATTAGTGTTAAGATGGAAATGTGAAATTTTCAATTTCCTGACCCATAAGGTCAATTTCAGCACTGCAGTATGCAGGTTTTCCATTTTGCCACTACAGTTAGTACAACAGAAATGCATGTTGCAAATCAAAGTTATTAAGGAGTCTAAAAACCAGGAAATGAAAGTAGGAAAAACTATATTCTTCTCTTAAAAATTTCAGTCATATGTCATCTATGGTTCATTCCATAACCCAAGTCCTCATCTGGCTTGTCTTTATTTTTCCCAACAGTTTGCTGGCAGATTCACAAATTCAAAATAAATAGAATTTTTCCACTATCTAATTCTGAATTTGGCAGGGAACCTCAATGATGAATCCATTCCTACCTCAAAAAAAAATGTTTTCTTTTATACATTTCACTCACCCATACTCAATTTTGTAGACCAGAGAAATAACACAACTTTATTATGGGAGGTATTTCCATCATGTTTCTCAGAATAAGTCAAGTGCAAATTAAGTCTTAATTTCTGAAATTTCAAAGAGAAATAAAGTTTTTCTACCATGTTCCATCCTGGATTCTTTCCAGGCCATCCAAGGAGAAATACCAAAGCTTTATCACTATGAAGAGGAGGTTCTTCATACTCTGAACTAGCAAAAGCCCCACCCCACACACAACCGCAAATGGTACTCTAGGCTCACAACTTCTGTTACCCTACAACCTGGTTCTCTTTTAAAGTACGAATGCTTCACAGTCCACACAAACTTTTAATCAGCTAACTTGCATAAGACTTATCATAATAAAACAATTTAAGCAATATTTTCTTTATTATTTCCTTTACTACACACAGGAAAATTAAGGATTAGTGTTATCCAAAAATGCTTTCCCTAGTAATTTCCTTCTTACTTTTTCTACTTAAACTTAGTCCCAGTTATTCTCTACCTACAAAGTGCACCTTTTATGACAAACCTTTTCTAAAGAGTCTTAAAAGCTTACTCATTTTAGTTTGGAATTAATGCCAGGGAAGTGCTACAACATGAACTACCCTATTTGTTCCCTGTAGGTGCCTAGAAACAACTTATAATTTCTATTTGGAAAGACAGAGGCCTGGGTTATACATGGACTTTTACTGTGGAATCTGTTAGCATTGCTTTTTTAAGCATCACTTTCAGTTTATGTGAGGAAACTTGTCCCCAGGACATTCTTTTAAGGGGATTTATGGATTTGTACTGCATAGTGCTTCCAAATTAAGTTTTCCAGAGAAATTTCGATCATGTCACTACCCTACTCAAAACCTTCAATGATTTTCTTTCTCCATTGCCTACAGGCTAAAGTTCCAAAGGCCCTCCTAATCTGGCAGCAGTTAATGGCTGCCATCTCACTCTCTGTCCTCTCTACCCAGATTTTCTCTCTTCCAGAGAAATCTGTTCCAGAGCATCTGGGAATATCCTATCCAGTAGGATATATCCTATCCAGAGCAAGGAATATCCTATCCAGTAGGATATGGTATTTATTGTGGACCAGAAAAAAACTATGTATAGTATTCCAGTCTCTCTTTTTCCAGAGGGAGTTTTATTGACATTATCTTGTCCTTTCTCTACAATTTAACACTGGTTGCGGTAGAAATGGACTCGTTAAATCACTAGACTGAAAAGAGTTGAACCCAGACCTAGTGGGGAGGAAGAGATAATACCCAGAGACCCTGGACTTGAGCTTGAATTCAATTTTGGACCATCTCCTTTACAGAGGGGTTAAAACTGCTAGGAACATATTTGGGTAGCAGGGTGTATATTCACAGATGCTGTGTAGTCGAAGATAGACTGTAGAGGACTCAACATATTATCCACCCCTTTCTGTAGATCAGCTTTGCTGTTTGAGTAGCAGTAATTCACCTCTCTAGCTCTAGGTGTATCCTAAGTTGTCTAGGCAGTCATTGTCAGCCCATCCCCCTTCCAATAGATATTAGCTCATAACCAAGACCTAAGTGATTCAGGATCTGCTGTTCTCCCAGCCACTGTGGTTTAAGGATCATATAATCTCAGAGAAAATCTGGGATCTTTTGTTTAATGGTGAAAAGAAGCTACTTCTGTATATACGCAAGGAATCACATAGGCCACGTGTGGTAGCCTACCTCCAAAATGCCCCCAATGATTCCAGCCTCTGATGTTTATACCTTTGAATAGTCCTTTTTTTTACAGTGTACCAGGGGTGGCAGGATTGGTCCATATGATCAACAAAATAGGGCAGAAGTGATCATATGTCACTTTCTAAGACTGTATTATAACATATTAGGCTCTCTTGCTCCCTTTCATTCTCATCATTTGCTCTGGGAGAACCCAGCAGTCATGTATAAGAAACTATATAGAAAGGTCCATATGACAAAACTGAAGCCTCCCCCACAGCTGCATGAGTTGCTTGGAAGTGGATCCCTGGGGTTCAATAAAATTTCAGATGGCCACGCCCGGGATGACATCCTGATTACAACCTCTGAAGACCCCGAGACAGAGCCATTCAGCTAAGTCCTGCCTCAATTCATGACACACAGAAACTGTGAGAAAATAAATGCTTGTTGTTTAATCCTCTAAGTTTGGGAGTAACATTTTACACAGCAATAGATAATGAATGCTTCTGGGGAGCCCTCTTGCAACTAAGAAAAGAGACCAGACTAAAAGTAAAGAGAGGGCTCTGAGGACCACAGAAAAACCAGAGCTATAACTTGCAGGAGCCCTGTTTGGGGAGATGGCTAAGATTGTGGTTGACTACGGGCCAAGGAGATGTTTGGCTGTTGCCGCCTTCCGTAGTCTCATGGGACTTGGCCTGAGATCTCGCGGGACTTAAGCGAGATTGCTGATCGGGTCTGCGCCATTTTGGTGGTGTGTGTGGTGCGTGTTAAAGTCATTGTTAGAGCCAGAGAGAAAAGTTATCAGAATAAAAAGGCTGTTTGTTTCCAGTTCACCTCTGAACTTCTTCCCGCGGCTTCGTTGCTCCAAGCGGCCATCGCTTCAGGTGGCAACAGGTGGCAGCCCGTACAGGGACTTCGGAGCGGACAGGTAAGAACTGAAAGGTCTCTAAAGATGCGTTCAAATATAACTGAATCCCAAGTGATAGAGGCTATGCAAAGACTCCTTGATATACCTGACTCCGTTCTCAATGAGGAGGATTTAGAAAAAAGTGAAAGTGATCAAAAAAGCGTAGCTTCCACTGGGTCAACTAAGCCCAGTAAAGAGAGTATTAGAAGAGTCCCAAAAATGACAAAAATTCAAGCTATTAGAGCTATTCGGGAGTTATTGGTGATAGCTGAAGGATACTTGCTCTTTATGGAACCTGGGCCTCAGGATATTGCTGTCAGTGAAATTAGCAGTGGTGAGGAATCTAGTAAAGTGATCCTGAGAAAACAAGAAAAAGAAACTAAAAAAGACCAAGAAAAAGGACCATCAAGTAGAGGAACCACTTGTGTCCTCTACTCCCCCATGGGTGGAATCCATTACAGAAAATATGAAGGGTATTACTAGGCATTTGCATACCCTAGAAACAGAAATAAAAAGTCTTTCTGAGCGCTTATGCGCTCTCGAGGGTAACTCACAGATACATTGGGAACCGCCAGCATTTGAAAAGAAAAATGGACAGAGGGCCCATCAGTCAGTAGATTTCAAAACAATAAAAAATCTCAAAGAGGCAGTAATGACTTATGGGCCCCAAGCTCCTTTCACATTGAGTATGCTGGAGTCCCTTAACACCTTTAGCTTAACCCCCTCAGACTGGAAAAGTCTATGTAAAGCAGCATTAAGCGGGGGGCAATACTTGGTTTGGCAATCGCAATTCCAAGAACTTTGTATAGAAATGGCTAAAAGAAATGCAGCTGCAGGGTTTGTAGACTATAATATAGAAATGCTCACAAAATAGGGGCAATTCGCAGACTTACAGGCTCAAAAAGATTATGACCCAGGTGTTTATGCTCAGATTAACGCAGCTGCCTTAGAGGCATGGAAAACAGTACAAGGGCCTGGGGATCTACAAGGTAGCTTGTCAAAAGTGATTCAAGAACCTAATAAGTCATATGCTGACTTTGCTGATCGACTTTTGAGAACTGCAGGTAGAGTGTTTGCAGATGTTGATCAAGCTATGCCATTAGTTGTTCAATTAGCATACGAAAATGCTAACAAATACTGCCAGGAAGTCATCAGGCCATGGAGAAATAAAAAAGATCTTTCCATATATATACAACTATGTAAAGATATAAATGATGCCTTTGTCACAGGAAATGTGATTGCAGCCTCAATGAGAGGTGCTTCCCCTCGAAATTTCACAAAGGCTAAACCTAGACATTATAATCAATCAGGATATTCCAGGCAAAATTATCATAATCAATCAGGCTATTCTAGGCAAAATCCCAAAAGAGAAATAAGACCAAGCTCATACCGTGCCCCAGGCCGCTGCCCCAAGTGTAAAAAGGGAAATCATTGGGCCAATAAATGCTATTCAAAATTTGACATCCATGGAAATCCTTTGTTCAGGAATTCAAAAAGCAGGGCACGGGGCCCAATGCCCCGGGGCCCACAAATATACAGGGCATTGGAGGAGGAGTATCTTCAAGCATCCACTCAGATGCTTCCCCGACACAATCCCTACTACCCATCCACTCTCTCACCAGAGGAACAGGAGGAAATGCAGAATTAGACCTCTGTTCCACCGCCCGAATAGTGTTAACACCTGAAATGGGGGTTCAACTGATTCCCACAGGAGTCAGGGGACCTCTTCCCTCAGGGACTGTAGGACTTATTTGAAGGAGCCCTAATTAGGAAGGGCTGTTGCAGCTAGCTGGAAGCCATAGGTTCCACCTGATATGTATGTGACGCACCTGTAGGCACCCGCAAAGCTGAAGGTATATAACCGGGTGAAAGCTGTCCGAGTGAGGAGAACGAATTCATTCGGTCAGCCGGGCAGTCACTCGGTCGGTCAGAAGAATCAGAGCGGCCAGAACGTAGGCAGAGCGGTTACAGAAGAGAAACCAGATAGAAGACAGAAGAGAAACCAGATAGAAGAAGTAATGACTGGTCAGAGTTAGGCCGAGACTCCTGAGGAAGACAGAAGAAAGAAGAAGGAAGAAAGAAGAGAGAAGAAAGAAGCTCTAATCTTTCTCTAAGAAGACAAGAAGAAAAGCTCGCTTTAATCTTTCTCTCTAAAAATCTTTCTTTCCCTCTCTAAGCTCTAAGAAAGTAGAAGTAAAAGTAGTAAAAGCTTAACTCTGCCTCCGAGAGTTTTTCCTCCCGGTTTTCGGTACCAGGTAGCTTACACTTATTATCGGGCGAAGTCCTCAAAGCATAGTAGGTTTGCAAGTGACCCCAGGTGTAATAAACTCAGACTACAAAGGGGAAATAAAAATAATGCTTAGCTCACCCCAAAGTATAAGTTCTGTTAATCAAGGAGATAGAATTGCTCAGTTGCTTCTCCTTCCCAATTTACATAATTCATTTAAAATGAGTATGCCTCAAAAAGGGAACAATAGAGGATTTTGTTCCACTGACTCGAAACCTATGGCTTGCTGGGTTCGAGACTGTTCAAGGAGGCCTATGTGTAAAATAAAAATCCAAGGAATAGAAATGGAGGGATTAATAGATACTGGAGCTGACTCTTCTATTATTAATTTACGCCAATGGCCCAAGCACTGGCCTCTGCAGAAAGCTTCAACTAGTTTAAGAGGCTTGGGATATAATAACCTCCCAGAAAAAAGTGCGGTAATTTTAAAATGAGAGGATGATGAAGGACATAAAGGAACATTCCAGCCTTATGTTTTACCTAACCTACTGGTTATTTTATGGGGAAGAGATATTTTACAACAAATGGGAGTACACCTTGCAACCAAGCCTGCAGATGTTAAATGTAAAAATCTACAAGGTAATCTTAAACCTAAAAGAAATCATTATCATAAAGTAAAAAGACATTTTTCTTTGGGGCCACTGAGAAAATAATTTTAAAAATACCATGGCTTTCTGATAAGCCAGTGTGGGTCCCTCAGTGGCCCCTATCTAAGAAAAATTACAAGCGGCCCACCTACTAGTTCAGGAACAATTAGAAGCAGGACATATAGAACCTTCCACCTCTCCCTGGAATTCCCCCATATTTGTGATCAAGAAAAAGTCAGGAAAATGGCGATTGTTACATGATCTTAGACAAATTAATAAAACCATGCAAGTTATGGGCCCTACTCAACCTGGACTTCCTAGTCCTGTAGCTATTCCAAAAAAAATTCCATCTTATTACTCTTGATATAAAGGATTGCTTCTTTTCTATTCCCCTACATCCTCTAGATGCCCCCAGGTTTGCTTTTTCAGTTCCTTCTATTAACAATAATGGCCCTGATCAGAGATATCAATGAAAGGTTTTGCCGTAGGGAATGGCTAATAGCCCCACCATATGCCAAATATATGTGGACAAGGCTATCACCCATTAAAAATAAATATCCAAACCTCATGTGTCTACATTATATGGATGATATTTTACTGGCCCACCCTGATCAAAAAATCTTATTTAATATATTCAGTGACGTGGTAGAAAATTTTTAAAAATATGGACTATATATAGCAGAAGAAAAAGTTCAAACCAGATCTCCCATATTATATTTAGGATTTAAAATCATGGATACTTTTGTTAGACCCAAAAAAATTTTAATAAATAAAGAACATTTAACCACCCTCAATGATTTCCAAAAACTACTGGGAGACATTAATTGGCTTCACCCTACACTAAACCTCACAACTGGACAGCTGTTAGTCATCATACACAGTCGATCCTAAAGGGCTCCATTGGATAGCTGGTTAGCCAATGACAGGTAAGATCCCCAGAGGGGGACATCCTAAGACAGGCACAGTCGCACAGGACGATCTCATGTGGCCGACATATCAACCTAAGACAGGAGTCAAGTGCACAGCCTTGATTATCCGATGACGGGTAAGAATGTTGGTTGCACATAGACGTCCTAGAGCATCCCCTCTTTTAAAACAAAAGGGGGGAAATGCAGGAGCCCTGTTTGGGGAGATGGCTAAGATTGCGGTTGACTACGGGCCATGGAGATGTTTGGACATTGCCACCTTCCATAGTCTCACGGGACTTGGCCCGAGATCTCACGGGACTTTAGCGAGATTACTGATCGGGTCTGCGCCATTTTGGTGGTGTGTGTGGTGCGTGTTAAAGTCGTTGTTAGAGCCAGAGAGAAAAGTTATCAGAATAAAAAGACTGTTTGTTTCCAGTTCGCCTCTGAACTTCTTCCCACGGCTTCGTTGCTCCAAGCGGCCATCGCTTCAGGCGGCAACAATAACTCTAACTGATCTACTCCTGCCCACTCTGCCTCTAGTCCTTTTCAGTTACCTGAACCAACAAATGCCTTTTTTTTTTTTTTAAGATTTTTCCATTACTTGCAAAGAAAAGTGATGATGCAGAATTTGCTTCAGGGGACCCAATACCCCCACGTGCAACTTTCAAACTCTCCAGATCTCTTCCTGTTTACTCATGTAGCAGCTCTTTAGTCTCTGCCCACTTACCCATCCTTGATGGCATCATTTAAGCCTGTTTTTCCAGACTTGCAACCAATGTAAGAAGGTCTCTATGGTATCTAAATTCATACAATATTTGTGCTATCGCTTCCAATTTATTTGGCACTTATCCCTGCCCTGCCTTTGGTATATGTCTATCTAGATTGTAACTTTCTTGAAAATAGGGCCCTTTGTATATACTCTAATTCTTATGGTAGTTATCAGAAAAGGCACTCATTAAATATTGCTCGCTTGATTAAATCTATCAGTCTGTCCATCAAGACTTGTTACAAATAAGTCAACTTACCTGGCTGGGAAATAACACACATTCATCCTGGTACATAAACTGGCAAAAGGAAAAATCAGAAGAAAAGAAAGAACTACCTTTTTTGTTGGCCCATGTTTTCTGAATATCATCACGTGAATATACATTAATGAAGAATTTTAAAGATGTTACTTGGTTCCTAAAAACATAATCGCATAAAACTTTCTGCATATTTCAAAAGGATGCAAAACTGTCCAGGTAAACTCTTATTATTGTTATTATATGTATTTCACTATGCATATGTTCTATCCATATGTAATAATGCATATATAATATTCATTCTAAGCAGCCTGAATTCAGTAGAGTACAAATATAAAATGCCTTTCTTTCTAGCAGTTACTATCTTAACCCTGCTCTACTCAATCTCCCTTCATCTCTTAATGGCAGTTTTGAAAAGACTTCATTAGTAAGAAGTCTGGATCCATTTAAAACCTCATTTTCAGCTCCTCTGATCCTGCATGTAGCTCAGGCACTGGGGTGAGGCCCTGAAATGGAGAAAGGGTATGGTCTCCTCCTCTCTTCCCTGTGGAGTTGTAGCCTTTGGATGGGGACTTGTACTAGAGGCAGAGATATAAAGGAACAAGGGTCTTCTTTCAATGCTGCAGTTATGGTCTTCTCTTGGCCGATGCTGTTGACCAGTCTCTGTGTAGCAGGCACCCAACACTGGCTTTTCCATCAGGTATCTCTGAGAGTTCTTTAAGGACTCCTGTAAGGTCTCCCCAAGGTAGAGTTTCCTGGTAAGGAAATACCAGTCCCCACCTTGCTGTCCTACTGCCCCCTACATTGCTACTCATGACATTACCAGCACAGCCTCTTGAGTAGGGTACTGGCAAGTAAGCTCAAGTCTAACTACTTTCCCTGGTGGCCTCTCAACCCCTGGGAGATGCACACAGCATTGCCATGCCACAAGGTGGGGACAGGATGCTTCTCTGCCACACTCATCAGCCTCATTATCAGCCTGAATTCTCCATTCCCTTACTTTCATAGGCACTGAAGTCAGATTGGCTGGTTGGATGACTAAGAAATAAGATATCATTCTCCTCTCTAAATCCTAATCTCTGTAGGTGGTCCTCAAGGTAACCCGTCTTTGGTTTTAAATGTAAAACCACTGTATTTTTCATTAGGTACTGGGGATTGAACCCAGGTCCTCTGGCACACTAGGCAAGTGCTCTACCACTGAGCTACATCCCCATCCTGCCTGTAAACATGAACACTAATCACATCACAAAAATAGTAGATCTATTTTGGAAACTCCAAAAAGTATCATATCTCTTTCCTGTTGAATAAGAGATAATATATTCAAAAAATATGGTTTTTGTAAATGATCTATTTAATTTACATTCATTGATCAATCTGTCAAAATTATTTTGGCAGCATCAACCTATTGAAATTTGAAAGACACATAAATCTAAGTTTGTGTTGTCACAACAGAATTATTTATTGCAATCTTTAAGTACACAACTGTAACAAACTCTACAATGTCTACTTTTAAGGAATAAGTAGTATTTGACATATTTTGGCTACTTAAAACATTCAGACTCACAATTATTTCTAACTTTTAATCTTCAAAATGTGAAATGATCTTGGAAAAAGAATTTGAAGGTGATTATCAATCAAGCAAATGTCTTTTGAAAGGTTTCCTCCATATATTTACATGGCCCTCTACCAGGTGAAAAGAGTTTTCCCATGTATTATTTCATTCAATATGTGATGTCCTCTGGGAGAAAAGCAGAGTAGATAAGGAAAATGAGGCTCCATGACAGCCAGTGACTTGCTGAATATCAGAGTAACTGGCAGAGCAAAATGGAAAATGTGAATCTCCTGGTTTGCTGGAGTCCTCCCATGCTAAGAGGATGCTTCAGAAATCCAGGGAGCTATGAGAAATCCTGAGGGAACTTCTCATCTATGCCCTTGTCATCAGTCAGTTAAAATCAGCCATTTAAAATGATACTACAAAATTTTTTCATTTACCTGGATATGGTGGCATATGCCTGTGATCCCAGATACTCAAGAGGCTGAGGCAAGAGAATTCCAAGTTTGAGACCAGCCTCTGTGACTTAGCAGGACATTGATTCAAAATAAAAAATAAAAAGGGTTGGGTGATATAGCTCTGGGGTTAAGTGCTCCTGGAGTCAATCCCCAGTACCAAAAAGAAAATAGAGATTTGTTTTTCATTTATTTACTTGCTTTTTCAGAAAGTATGTGCTGAGGACATACTGTGTGTCCAGCATTGTGCCGGTACCTGGCATTCAGTATGACTAAGCTAGACAAGGTTCCTACTTTCCTAGAGTTTACAGTTCAATTGTGGAGACAGATACTACTCACATAATCACAAAAGTAAATATATAGTCACCAGCTGTGAGGAACGCTCTGGAATGAGAGCAGCATGCTTTGAAAATTGCCTAACAGAGAGGCATCACCTTACCTGAAGCATCAGGGATGGGTGGGATAGGAGGAAGGGGTAGGAAAGACAGAGCATCCCAAGCCAAAAAGAGACACGGCCAGTCAAGAGAATCACATAAACGGCATTCCTGAAGCAGGAAAGAAAATTGAACATATTCTATGATAGCAATTTTATTTAAGCAAAGGGGGAAAGGTCTAGCAAGAAATACACCAAAATGTTAATAATGCTTTCTTCCAAAGAGAGAGTAGTAATGTTTTCTCATTTATGCTTTATTTAGTGTCCCAAATTTTCTGCAAATAAAAATATAAGCTTTGTAACCTGGTAGAGAGAGTCAGAATAGAAAATGAGACCCAAAAGGCCCCTGTGTGAGAAAAGGAGAAGTTGAACCCTCTCCCAGTCACTTCAGAAGTACAGGAGCTGGAGTAAGAATCTGGAAGCCAACAGTGAAAGAACATACATAATTAACTTTGACCATTTAAAAGGGCCCTGAACACTCAAATGCATAAAGCTGTGAAAGAAAAGGAACTAATATGCATTGATCACTATGATTTGCCAAGCACTACCCCATACACTTTTTGCCTAAAACATACAGATAATGGTGCCTCGTTTCCACAATTTCCCTCTGTTTCTTTCACTCACACTGATCCAATGAGATGGATAGCATAAACTCAGTTTACAAATGAAAAATAAAGTGGAAAGTGGAATTTAAGGAGAAGGCAAGTAATTTGCTCAAAGTCAGACACTATTAAGTGGGAGAGCTGGGATTAAAATTTAAAGGTTCATCTGACTCCAAAGGAGTTTTTAGAACTCCTGTTATCTAGATAAATGTGATAGAAAGTGTTTACATCTAAAATTTTCCCATAATAATTGGAAAGAAGATAGCCAAAGAAGATAGGATTGTGCTGATAAGATGGTCTGAGGACTGTACAGAGCACAGCTTTTTTTTTTTTTTTTTTTTTTGTACTGAGGATTGAATTCAGGGGCTCTGGATGACTGAGCCACATCCCCAGCTCTATTTTGTATTTTATTTAGAGACACGGTCTCACTGAGTTGCTTAGTGCCTCAATGTTGCTGAGGCTGGCTTTGAACTCACAATCCTTCTGCCTCGGCCTCCCAAGCCGCTAGGATTACAGGCATGCACCACTGCACCTGGCCAGAGCACAGTATTTTTTAAATTTTTTTATTTGTTCTTTTTAGATATACACAACAGTAGAATGTATTCTGACATATTATACATACATGGAACATAACTTATTCCAATTAAGATTGTACTCTTGCAGTTGTACATGATGTGGAGTTTCACTGGTCATGTATTCATATATGAACATAGGAAAGTTATGCCAGTTTCATTCTACTGTCTTTCCTTTTCCCATCCCTTCTCCCTTTCCTTCATTCCCCTTTGTCTAATCCAAAGTACTTCTAATCTTCCTTCCCCCACCCATTGTGTATTAGCATCTGCATATCAGAGAAAACATTTGACCTTTGATGCTGGGGGATTGGCTTATTTCACTTAGCATGATAGTCTCCAGTTCCATCCATTTACCAGCAAATACCATAATTTCATTCTTCTTTATGGTAGAGTAATAACCCATTCTGTATATATACCACATTTTCTTTACCCATTCATATGTTGAAGGGCACCTAGGTTAGGTCCATAGCTTAGCTATTGTGAATTGAGCTGCTATAAACATTGATGTGGCTGTGTCACTGCAGTATAGGCCAAGGAGTGGGATAACTGGGTCAAATGTTGGCTCCATTCCAAGTTTTCTGAGGAAGTGCCATACTGCAGGAGCCCTGTTTGGGGAGATGGCTAAGATTGCAGTTGACTACGGGCCATGGAGATGTTTGGACATTGCCACCTTCCGTAGTCTCACAAGACTTGGCCTGGGATCTCGAGAGACTTGAGCCAAGATTACTGATCGGGTCTGCGCCATTTTTGGTGTGTTGGTTGTTTAGTGGTGTGTTTGGTGCGTGTTAAAGTCATTGTTAGAGCCAGAGAGAAAAGTTATCAGAATAAAAAAACTGTTTCCAGTTCGCCTCTGAACTTCTTCCCGCGGCTTCGTTGCTCCAAGCGGCCATCGCTTCCGGCGGCAACACCATACTGCTTTCCAGAGTGGTTGCACCAATTTGCAGTCCTAACAGCAATGTATGAGCATAACTTTTCCCCCACATCCTCACCAACATTTATTGTTACTTGTATGCTTGATAATTGATTGCCATTCTGACTGGAGTGAAATGGAGTCTCAGTGTACTTTTTTTAAAAATATTTTTTAGTTATTGATGGACTTTTATTTTATTCATTTATTTTTATGTGGTTCTGGAAATTGAACCCAGTGCCTCACACATGTAAGGCAAGCGTTCTACCACTGAGCCACAACCCCAGCCCTCAGTGTACTTTTAATTTTCATTTCTGTAATTACTAGAGATGTTGAAGATTTTTTCATATATTTATTGACCATTCATATGTCTTCTTCTGTGAAGTGCCTGTTCAATTCATTTGCCCATTTATATCAATAAATAAATGGGTTATTGGGTTTTGGGTTTTTTGGGTTTTTTTTTTTTTTTTTTGGCTTTGTTTTGTTGTTTTTTTGGTTTTTTGTTTTTTGGTGTTAAGATTTTTTTAGTTCTTTAAGTATCCTGGAGGTAATGCAGAGCACAATATTTTTAAACACATATGGTGCCAGGGATTGGTCTAAGTGTATTAGCAATCTTTTCTGATTAATTCTTCATAACCACTTTATAACATGATATTGTTATGAGCTTTCTATCACTGTTACAAAATGCCTGAGAAAATCAGCTTAAAAGAAGGAAAGATTTCTTTTGATTCACAGTTTCAGAGGTGTCAGTCCATGGTCAATTGGCCCTGTTGCCTTTGAGCCTGTGGTCAGGCAGTATATCATGGCATAATCAGAGGAAACAGCTCACCCCAAAGTAGCCAGGAAGCAAAGAGAGGAGGGAGGGGCCAGGGTTCCAATACCCACTTCAAAGGTACATCCCCAGTGACCTGACTTCCTTTCACTAGGCCCCACCTCATAATGTTTCCACTAGCTCCCAATAGCAACACAGCTCACAACCAAGCCTTTAACATATGAGACTTTGGGGGATACACTAGATCCAAACTCAGGAATTATTATTATTATTATTATTATTATTATTATTATTCCCAGTTTTCAGATAAAGAAACTCAATTACAAAGAGGGAAAGCAATTTGCCCAATATCACACAGAGCTGGTTATTTATTGATTCATTTTCTTCTCTTGGCAGTAGGAATTGAACCTACGTGCACTTTACCACTGAGCTACATCCCCAGTCCTTTTTATTTTTTATGTTGAGGCAGGATCTTACTAAGTTGCTCAGGCTGGCCTCAAAAGTGCAATTCTCCTGCCTCGGTCTCCCTAATTGCTGGGAATTCAGGTATGCACCACCACACCTAGCCAGAGCTGTTACTTGAATAGGCAAGCTGGCACCAGAATCTTTATACCTAATCAACAAGCTATATCTCATCTCCTAAATTCTTCACTGACTCTTTTCTTTCTTTGTGGTACTGGAGATTGAACCCAGGGCCTTGTGCATACAAGGCAAGCATTCTACTGACTGAGCTATGTCCCCAGCCCTCCTCACTGACTCTCTCGGTCCTCTCTATATATGAATGATCTATTTCCAAAACTTCTTTCCATGGGTTGGTATCTCTGCTTAGATAGGTGAAAAACAAGTTTCCTTTAGAAACTTGAAGCAGGTAGAAAAGAATTGAATGACAGGTACCAAAATGCTGTTAGAAAGAAGAAGAAATCACTTCTGGTGACTACAGGTCACAATAACTATTATAAATTTATGAAGATCTAGAAGAGAAGAGTTCAAAGACTTCAAACATAAAGGAATGATGAGGGGATGCAAATCCTGATTCAATTAGTGCACACTGTATTCACATATTGAAACATCACACTGTACCCCATTAATATTTAGGTACAATTAATACCTGTTAATAAAAAACAAGAAAATGTATTCTTTCTCATGCTTTTTTTGAAAATAAAGTTTTATGTATTTCTCTATTAAAAAAAAAAGAAAAAAGGAAAGAAAACCCTCATGAGGGTCTGAGACAGCCTGGAGAAAAGTCTGCTCCTGATTCTTACAAAGAGAGCTAACCAGTAATAAATTGGTTTTTAACTAATAAATAAAAACTGAGCTCTAACTGCCCAAAAGTAGTTTGCCTTGTAAAACTAAGTGTCCAGGAAGGGCTGTAGCTCAGAGGCAGTGTGCTTGCCTAGCATGGATGAGGCACTCGGTTCCGTTCTTAACACCACAAAAAATAAATAAATAAAATAAAGGGATGCTGTCCATCTACAACTTCAAAAACAAATTTACTAAAACAAAGAAAGAAAAGAAAAACAAAAAACCGAGCGTACACCTTAGTTCTTCTAAAACCTTACATAATCAGAATCACTCAGAAAAAGTGTTAAAATAGATTGATTGGCCCCACCTCTTAGAATTTGCATTCTAACAAGTTCCCCCACCTGATGCTGCTGGTTGGGGAACATAATGGTTCTCATTATGTTTCATTAACATAATGGTTCTCAAACCATCATGAATTTTACAAGAGGTAAAATTCACAGGTTTCACAGGTGTGAAACTGAGAGTTCCTGTCATCCTAGACCCCCTGCCCCATAATCAGGTTCTACAGTAGGTAAATCATATGGAAAAAGAGTTTTGTTTTCAAACCTGCAATGAACCAGGACTGAAAGTGTTTGCTGAAAAACAAAGACAATTGATTTTGTTTTACTGTTTTTATCTCTTCTTTTTTATTTATTTATTTTTTTCTTCTTTCTTTATTATGCCTTTGGGGAGGAAGTTCTGATTGCTGTCATTTGGGTAATTATTTTTAACATTGAAGGGAAAACAAAATAAACCCAGGGTTTAAAATGTTGGAGTTACACTAATGAGAAAATACCTATTAAGTCACCTACAAATGTGAAGAATACGTTTCATTTTACAGTTGAAGCTACAAAGGAGGTCCCAAAAAATCTAAAGAGGTGAGTTAAGTAGCACCCGAGCGCCCTCTAGAGGGAAATAAATCATTGGGCTATTCTTCATTGCCTGAAGGTTACAGAATTTATTGCTAAACAATAAATTTCCCTTATACTTTTAACCCTTTGAAGTTGATGAACATTTTGTGTATTGAAGACAAATATAAAGAAAAATAGTGACTTGAGATGAGAGATTTTTAAAGAACACCGTTGTAAAAATAGAAAAAGGCTAAATTTTAGATCATGTAAATTTGTTACTCCTCAAATTTTCAACCACTAATTGAAAGCATCCATTGATGATTCTTGCCTGAATAAATCATTATTACTATTGCAGAAACATTTTAATTTATACCACAAATCTAAATCACTTTAATCCATGTCAATTTACAAATACAGAATTCTCATAAAAACTCTTGAGATTATCTCAAGTTTGAATATTCTACTGATCTGACTAGAAAATGACTAAGACTTTTATTGAAGTCACAGTCTTGTTTTCATTTATCTGAAAATTTGTAAAACTAACTTTTGTATTTTGTAAAGTGTCCTAACACTGTTCATGGATCTCTCTGGATTCAAATTAGTCTATCACATACCTTTATGTTCAGAGTCAGACCTAAAGGATTTAGTTCAAAACATCTCTTAAAAGCTAATTAATCCCGATTTAGTTCAAAACATCTCTTAAAAGCTAATTAATCCCAACAGGTAATCTCTAGCACTTGCTTGGTTACCAAGAGCCATAGCTGGGTTATTATAATAGTCATGATAAAATATCATTATCAAAATAATGATAATAATATCAATATTTTTCTTACCAATCCTTCAACCCATTGGGAGAGCTAATGAATTATATTTTTGAATGAATGATATCATTAGCATGGTAACTGATTAGATTTCACAGCGTTACCTTCCTTTTGGAATTTTAATAATAGCATCCAGGTTTATTGGATGCTCTGTGCTATTCATAACCACTTTATGTTTCTATTTTACACATCAAGAAACTCAGCCTTTCAGTGGTTTAAACATTTGCACAAGATCACACAACTAGCAAAAATTTAAGCACGAGATGTTTTTACACTCCTAACCAGTATGCACACCACATCCCTTTTCATTATTTTTTTTTTTTTGTCTTCTTACCAGTAACAAAGAAAAAGACAAATGGAGACACAAGAAGACTTCTATTTACACATTCCACTGGTCCTTTAGCAAATATTGTCTTTATAAACCTGTTTTTCTATTAGTCTCCTTTATTTCTATAAAGGTAGCACCATTTTCTCCATTCCTGAGAATCCAATCATTTGAAACATGTGACCTGAATACCACTTTTTTTTTTTTTTTTTTTTTTTTTTTGGTACTAGGGATTGAACCCAGGGGTGCTTAACCACTGAGCCACATGCTCCTCCCTTTTTCTGTATTTTATTTAGAGACAGGTTGACAAGTTGCTTAAGGCCTCACTAAGTTGCTGAGGGTGGCTTTGAACTCATGATCCTCCTGTCTCAGCCTCCTAAGCAACTGAGATTACAGGCGTGCACCACCACGTCCAGCTGAACCCCGCTTTCAAATGCAATGAATTACCCAAACATTTTTTAATCACTGATCTCTCCTCTCTGTTCTGGTTTCTGGCTCAGCATCCTGACTCAATCCCATCAATCTCTCTACCTCTGATTTATTTTAATTAATATCTGAGATTGTTCTTCCCAAATCATGACTCTATTCAAATTATTGTCCAGAGCTCACTACATACAGAACCCCAAGGCCTCTCATACCTGGCTCTAACTTGCCACTAGAGTCACATCCCCCCTCATCTTGCTTTAACATACTCTTTATTCACTCTTTTGTTCTCAAACTTTATATTTTTATTAGTGCATTATAGTTATACATAACAGTAGGGTTCACTTTGACATAATCATACAGGCATGGAATATAATATAATTTGCTCCACTTCAGCCCCCATTACTTTCTCTTTCCCTCCCCTCCTCCCTCCCTTTGTTCCCCTTCCTCTATCCTACTGGTCTTCCTTCTACTTATTTATTGTTTTTTTAGTTGGTACTTTATAGATATACATAAAAGTGACATTCACTATGGTATATTCGTATGTGTACATAGAATTATTTGGTCAATTTCATTCTGCAGTTCCTCCCTTTACTGCCCCTCTTCCCTCCCCCTCTATCCCCTTTCTCTACTCCACTGGTCTTCCTTCTATTTTCATGGGATTCCTCCCCGCTCATTTTTTTTTTCCTTATTTTTCTCTGTATTCCATATATAAAAGAAAACATCAATCCTTTACTTTCTTAGTCTGGCTTATTTAACTTAGCATGATGTTCTCCAGTCAAGCTGGATTTTGAGGGTGTCTCTGACTTTGCTTGGACATTTTCTTTCCATCATATCCTTATAACTAAACCTTACCAATTCTTCAAGTCCTCAATCAGAACTTCTTCACGATTCTATCTTTCCTGATTCTGCAAAACAGAGATGATTTCTCCTCAGAGTTTTATTTATTTTTAGTTTTCCCTCTGGGTTTTATTTCTATTTCCTCTGTGTAATTTATTATTTTCAACTTTGTGTTATATCCTATAGGACGGGATGGCTAACAAGTACATCAAACTCTGCATGACCAAAATTGGCATCATCTTCTCTGGCTCCAAATCTCTCATCCTAGAGTCCTCCTGCCTGATCCCCAGCCCTTACTTTTAGCCACACAGCAAATTTAGTACTCCCTGGACATCTCTAACACTCACTCCCTTAGATAACCTCATGACTCCTGGAACTATAGCAATAGTCTCTTTCTTGTCCTCTCATCCTACTGATATGGCTTCCTGGCTGCCGAATTGCTCAGCCAACCCAACAATCCACACAGAGAAGTGGCAGTGGAGCGGCAGAGCTCTGGCCCTGGCGGGCTATAGCACAGCCACCTGAAGCCTACCAAGCTGGTACAGGCCTGAGGTGGAGAAGGCCTAAGGCTCCAATGCCAAGGAGGGCCAGGACACACCCACCTGTCACCCCATGGTGGCCTAGCCTGGGCCCATTGGAAGGGCCCACTCCACACAGTGCCACAGCAGAACCCCCAAGCATCCATGGTCTGCTGACCTCAACCTTCTACTTCTCCGTGAGCAGAGGGAAAACGGAAGTGGGGCAGACCCAAATGGGATGGCAGGGCTAACCAATAGCATTAGTACTCTCCCAAACCCTGATTAGCATAAATTTGGACCAGTAGTGTTAGTACCTTTCCAAACTCTGATTAGCATAAATTTGGACCAACAGCATTGACTCAAGTGCTATAGAAACCCCTAGACCAGCACACTCAAGCAGCAATACCTCTGGAGTCCTCTCTCACTCTGCGGGAATTCTGTTTCTATTCACTCTTGAATAAATCCTACTCATTCCTCATCTGTGGATTTCAATCTTCAAATTCACAAGACAAGAACCCAGAAAGAAGAAATTGGTGGTCATGGCTGTAGAGACCTACAGCTTAAACAGACCCCACCCACTAGCAGAAGCAAAGAAACTCTGGTTTCATTACCTCTTCAAATTCATCCTCCACACCATATAACACATGTCTTGGAAAATCAAAACTCCACATCATTTCTCTACACAAACCTCCTCATAGTTCTCCACTTCCTGAAGAGTGCAGGCCAAGATCCGCAGCATAGGATCTCTCATCCTCTACTTTTGCATCCTACCACTTTCCAACTTCATTTTACAATCTAGTAACATCAAACTGATTCCAGTTCTCTGGAAACACTCTTGTTTTACAATTCTCTGCCTTTATTCTGTCTGGATTAATGCCCCACTCCTTCCAGAGTCTCTGTGTTACATGACCTCTGGGGCATCATTCATACAGTATATACTTAGTCATATCAGCTGTGGCCCTTGGTACTCTCAGATCCACTTTCATATGTGGTGAAGTCATACCTGTCATTCTGGTTCAGTTAAAAACCCATCTTTCCCATAAAGCTGCCCTAGAATTCTTCAATAGCTTGTGCAAATGGATTCTATCATAGCTCCTTTCCATATATTTTTTAATTCTCTGGTTATATTTGTCTCTCCCAGTACCAGACTTAACCCACAATTTTATCCTTATAGTTTCAATGCCTAGCCAATGTCTCATACATTCAGTAAATGTTGTTTAAACTGAAATATTATGCTCATGCCATCTCACCACTAGAAGATTGGCTGGAGAGAAGGAATTCTGACTTACAGCACATATCTTCACATTATCCATAGTCATCAAATACAAAGCTGACTGTAAGAATTCCTGTTGAATTTTTCTTTTTTTTAATACAGTTTCCCTCAAATTGAGCAAATTTAAAAAGTAGCATATTATCTCACTGAGGGAATGAATAGCAGCTGTTTCTCCACTAGTGCTACTTTTCATAATTTTCCTAGGATATAATGTGATCAACTGTTTAATAATTTTATTGTGATAGATCAAAAAATGTGTACAAAGCATAAGCTTCAGAGCCACTTTTCTGAAGTGGCTAGCCACACTGTTAGCATCGCATATATTTATTTACCTGGTCTTTGCTCTTATGTTTACCTTTGGTGTTTGTGATGTATATGGCAAGTAAAATTGCCAGGTCAAGGCCAAAGCTTAAAGAATAGAAAAAAACTTTGGAATAAGTGAAGTGTAATAAAAATAAAGTTTGTTCTGTCAGTTTTAATATAATTTTTTGTTCTTAGCATTTGATAACTAAGTAAATGTATTCAAAATTCCTTTATTATTGAAATTCCTGCAGTAAAAATAACTTGGTTGTTGCTAATCTAAAAACTCTCAAGTCCCTGATTTCATTTTTCTACTGAAATAATACTTTTGATAATATATTTTACATGGTGAGAAATTTCTTAGTAATAATACTATTGAGTAACACCAGAATTGATATTTTTAATAAAAAGTGTTGGCTGACTTCATGGAGCATACAGATGAGAGAAAGAGAATAGCATTAAACAACATCTACACAACCAAACCTGAACTCACCTATCTTTCCCCCAGATCTGGCTTTCTTCGCATCTAAGGAACAGTTAGTCACACCTCTCTAGGAGAGACAGGTGCAAAGTATTGCCAACAATGGAACCCAAAAAAAGCTTTGGTTCTAGGTTTCTGTTTTGTTCTGTTTTGTTTGGTGTTGAGGGGGATCAATCATGTAGGCATGGAGCACCTCCATGACTGAGCTTAGTTACTCAGACTCCAGTCTCCCACCCAGAGGTCAAACTGATAAAGTTGGCCCAGGTCTCCAGACATACAAAAACAACCATTCACCATAAATCAGTGTTACTATAAACTACCTGATGTAGCAAAAAATCTCAGGTATATGAAAACACTCTTATCAGAAAAGATATTTCGGGGCCTCAGAAGTTACCTTCCAAAAGCCATTAAAGAACCAGACCTGAAATCCTATGAGAAGAATGTGCAGAGTTTGGGCAACTGAGGCCTGCTGAGTGAACCAAGGAAAGCCTTCCAACAGAAATGACACCTGAGCTGCATATTGAGTGTCAGGTGTTACCCAGAAGAAATATATGTGTGAGGGGCTGGGGTTGTGGCTCAGTGATAGAGCGCTGGCCTAGCACATGCACAGCCCGGGTTCGATCCTCAGCACCACATAAAAAATAAAACAATGCATTGTATACAACTAAAGCAAATAAATAAATATTTTTTTAAAAAAATAAATATATGTGTGAAAACACTTCAAGCAAATGTAAAAATACCTTGAGCAAAATGACTGAGAAGTAAGGAAGCAGGGCTCTTAAAGGGACTAAAAGTAGCTCATAAGACAGAAGTCCCCTCTACCTACAGATCCTCAAATTTATGAGAAGTTCTATTATAACCCTTCTCCAACCTGAATTCTCCTTCTAAGCTATCTCTCCCAAAACTGGGGAAAGAATTCTTGCTTTTTTTTTTTTTTTTTTTAATGGCATGCAGAAGTTTATGCCCTGAGCTTCACAAACAGTGTCTTTCAAAATATGATCTGCATTTATAAGGAAACTCAAAACCAAAGTTATTTTCTGTTTTTCCTTAACAATTTTCCCTAGAGACAGTGAGAGGAGAGTAATATACCCTAGTTACTTTCTCAGTGGACAAAAATGGTAGGATAGCAAAAATATTGGGAAAGAGGAATAAGTTAGTATCTCCAATATTTAATCCCACTATATTTATATACCCCCTACAAATTTCTCAAGAGGATAGTCTTTCATGCCACCTGAATCCCTAGTAGCACACTGATCATTAATTTATATTAGGCCAAGTCTACATGGCATTGTTCCCCTATTCTCTACAATTAGACAAAATGATAAATGAAAAAACAGCATACTGCATACACCCAATGGACAAATAAATTATTGTTGAAATTGAATCTCAATACTTTAAGTACCATTTCCAAATGTGCCTCTTCGCCAAAAGGGTTAACAATATGCGCATAGAATTCAAGGCTTTACTGAAGTATACTTTCTTAATAATGTATTTTTAAAAAAAGAAAAGCAAAATTAATTGGGAGGCCTTTAGACTGAGATGACTTCCATTCCTTGGGTTCCTACTAGCAGCCTGAAACCCAGCTCGATGTAAACAGTAAAATGAAACCTGAACTTAAACTATCAGACACTTCCAACTAACCTCTAAATAGAGGCTTTACCAATTAGAAATCACCAACTAACCTCTAACTAGAGACTTTCCATTTTAATTAATCAAATATTTTCTTTGTCTTACTTCCACAAACACCTTGTAAAAGTTTTCCCCTGGCACCCCCTTGGTGGGGCCTTGAACCATTTGTAGTCTTGCACTGCCCAATTCATGAATCCCTGTCTGTTAAAATAAATTCTATAAAATTTTAATGTGCCTAAGTTCATCACTTAACAAAAGTGACCAAATTTATAAAAGATAAAAACTCAAACTAAAATTTTCCATAAGAAAATATTGGGGGAGATTAAATTAGGATATGTATCTAAGGCCAAACCAAATTAAAGGAGGCCTAATGAGAACCAGGCAGGAGAAATCTCATAAACCCTTCTCACCCCACTATTGTTTTGTTTAACATCCATGGAAGTTTATTTAAGGGGATAAAATATGAATTCATCTGCTAAAGAAATTTCTGTGTTTTGTCAAGTAATGGTATAGACCACATAAATATTTAATAGTAATGAGAATGGTGCATATGGGAAGCAGGAAAAAGAGATAGGAATTGCTAAAAGGAATAGAAGCTGAAAATGTGGATGCTCAAAAGTTGTGAACTTGAAGGGCTGGGGTTGTGGCTCAGTGGTAGAGCGCTCGCCTAGCACGTGCGCGGCCCAGGTTCAATCCTCAGCACCACGTAAACATAAATGCATTGCATTGTGTACAACTAAAGCAAATAAATAAATATTTTTTTTAAAAAAGTTGTGAACTTGACAAATATTTGAAAGCTATATGAAAGACTGAAAAGACAATGTAATAGTAAAGTTCGTACACCTCCTCTCTCATAAGATGAATGCACACAAAGAAAGATATTATTTTAAATGTAAACTTCAGAAATTATTGGATCACCTTGAACATTATCTCTTTAAAAGAGAGCAAGCCATGAGAAGTTAAAGGCTTATGATTTAAATGACTGTCAAAGATAATAAAGCTCCTTTGCACACAACAGTCCATTTATTACCAACATCTCTGTGCGTCTGCAGAGCCACCTGTTTCATATCTAAAATACAGTAAGTGTATTTTAGTATAAAACCTTAAGTTACTCCAAGACATTCTAAATTTGGATCAATATTATCATCTTATCCAATGAGCTAAAACTCAAATATATGAATTACTCCTCTACTGATCAGCCTTTTGAGTCAATGTCAAAGGTAACCGGAGAAAAATGGGTGAAGGTTGGCCTCCATATTGTTCCTGAGCTAACATTAAAGTGAGCCTATTCCAAAATCAGATCAAAGACATACTTAAGAGTTGAGGTTGTAGCTCAGAGGTAGAGTGCTTGCCTAATACATGTGAGGCACTGTGTTTGATTCTCAGCACCACATAAAAATAAATTAATTAAATAAAGGTATTGTGTCCATCTACAACTAAAAAAATAAAAAATACATACTTAATCTGTAGAGGAGGAGGAGAACAACAATAAATTTTAAGAAACAGAAAAATGTTAATAAGGTCTGAAATTCCCACTAGTGTAATCAACCAAAAACTATTCCAAAGTCTCCTCCAAATTTCAATGCACATTAATTACAAATGACAGACACAGTTAATATAAACCATAATGGTCTGAACTAATTTGACTAAGCATGCAATGTAGAGTTGGCAAGGTCAGGCTTTTGTGCTCAATTACTGTTCATTCATGCTGGCTTTAAAGAAACTTTTGTCAGAAGGAATGATGATTCCACTATCCTAAAATAATTAACCAACATGAAAATTTAAATAAAAATCTACTGAGGGGGTTGCATTTAGTTAGAATCCTAAACACACCCAAACACACACAAAAGTCTATATGTAAATTGATTCTGTTTATCACAAATCTGTAAAACTTTCTCTGAAACAGTATGTGACAAGATATGAAGGCCATGAAGAGTGTGATCATTACAGGAAAATCCACCCACTGAGAAAAATGACAACTACTTATGGTAACAAACAAGTAAAAAAAAATAATAATTTTTTAAAAAGGTTAAAAGGTAACATACAACCAAATTTATGATTAGAGGTAGCATGACAGAAAGGAACACCCATGAAACTGAGGGTCTGAATACTGAACCTAGCTGTACTGAACATCTGGGAAAACTAGGGGTGATCCCTTTTTTGGAATGGACCACTTTCTTTTTTTTTTAATATTTATTTATTTGTTATAGTTGTACACAATGTCTTTGTTTTCACATGGTGCTGAGGATCGAACCCGGGCCGTGCTCGTGCTAGGCAAGCGCTCTACCACTGAGCCACAAACCCAGCCCCTGGACCCTTTTCTTATTCTTTCATTGAGATGAAGAGAAATTCCAGTATATCAAGAGACAAAAACAAAACAAAACAAAACCAGGCTGAAAGGGATTTTTGCTGTCCTTGCTATCCTTTATTCTCCAAGATGAATGCAGCAGCAAGTATCATCTAGTCCTGACCCAACCTGCTGCTACCTTGGGAGTTTTTAATTATCCAAATGGCCTAGAGCCACAAGACTACTTGGTTTGCTTGGTTTTTGGAGATGATGATATCAAAAATATGTCTGCTACCTCATCCCAGTATGAGCTCATCTTGGGTGACCATCCTGAAAAAGGAAAAAGCTCTAACCCTTGTTATTACCTTCCTCAGATAAGAAAGTATAGACCAACAGTGGTACCTAGTCACAGTTTTTTTAATGTATCTATGATAATGAGGAGCAGATATATTTTGTTCCTTAAATTAAAATATTAAAAAGTAAGGGAAAGCCAGATGCAATGGCACACACCTATAATCCCAGCCACCCAGAGGATGAGGCAGGAGGATTGCAAGTTCAAGGCCAGCCTTAGCAACTTAGTGAGACCCTGTCTCAAAATAAAAAGATAAAAGGTGCTGGTGATATAGTTCAGTGGCAAAGCCCCCCCTGGGTTCGATTCCTTGTACAATAAATAAATAAATAATAAAAAGTAAAAAATAGAACATAAAGCGAGGAAGCACAATTTTTCAATAATGTTTACTTTTTACAGATATTGTGTGACCGTACTTGTATTAAGTCAACTTTGTTACTATAGTGAAATATCTGAGGCAGGATAACTTTACAAAAGCAAATAGGTTCTATTAAGCTCACAGTATTGCAAGTTCAAGGGCATGGCACTGGCACTGGCTCAGCTCTGGTAAGGGCCCTCTTGGCTGCATCACATCATGGCAGGAGTATGTGAGAGTGAGAGAAAGAACATACCTCAAAACAGGAAGCCAGAGAGCAACTGGGGTTCCACAATACTTCCCAAAATCACACTCCCCAAATGACCTAAGGTCCTCCCATTAGGCCCCACCTCTTAAAGGTTCCACACCATCTCCCCAAACTGCCAACCTGGGGACTCATTTTTCCATGTCTGTACTAAAACGATATAGAAAAAAAAATCTAGGGGCTGGGGATGTAGCTCAGTCTGTCGAATGCTTGCCTCGCATGTTCAAGGTCTTTGGTTCAATCCCCAGCACAGAAAAAAAAAAATAGCTAGAAAAAATATTGTCCCAAGTTAACACACTGGTTTCTCCTGAAATTCATGATCATAAACCTCAAAGGGCAAGTAGCAGCACACTGTCACGTCCCACAACTAAACACTCAGGGACACTCCAGGTGAACTGGGCTGTCATGAAATAATCACACAGAGACAGAGAAATACCTTTTTCTTTGGGTTCTGTGATGGCTCCTCTGACCCAGCTCCCACAAAGGAGGTAAGGCAGGCAAGAAAGAGAGCAAGGAGCATGTTCTGAACCCTTTCATTGGGGAGAAGCCATTAAAAAAATGCAAGAGGTCAGGTTTCAGAAGGTTGAGTCTAGCTTCCTGATGTCTTGCTGTCTGCAGATTGACTGACATCTTGGAAGGCCATGCCCATCTCATGTGCTGAGTGGGGATCATAGGCAGAATGGGCAAAAAAATAAACCCACATATGTCACAAGTCCAAACACAGAGGCAACATCAGTCCAGTCCACTTTGTGTGCTCAATGCTCATAATTCACACACACACACACCATGGCTATTTTGCCACATCTCCACATTCTCATCTCTCAAAGCTAGGGGGTGCTCAGTTCTTATGTGGCAGCTCCCAACAGCACACGACTGTCTGTCTGGTAATCCCACCATATCCCTTGTATAGACATACTTTTCCATCCTCCAAAATAGCTTTCTTCCTGAACTTTGCTTCTCTTCTCTCCCTTCTCTTACTCTCAGCTTCTGCTTCTTGCTTTTAACTTCATTAGAGACTGAAACAAAGCATATTCCCCTGATCCTTTTAGGAAAATTTCAAACTTACCTACATCTGTCCCCAGCTTTATATTTTTTTCCACTATAGTGAAAAAAATTTCCTCTTCTTATGTGTAAAACAGGGTGTTGAATGGGGGCTTTTTCTATAGTGTCAGTATTTGGGTTAAGGTTCCAAAATGGAAAACAATGAGTGGTCACTACCCCAGTGTTCCATAAAATATAAGATAGCTGAACCAGTCCGTAATCACAAATTCCAATCATCCATTCAAGCCATAAGGAGAACATTAGATATTTGGAAGTGGGATTGAAAAGAACCATTGAGGTAGGGAGTTGCCAAGGTAGCCAGAAATGATGAGGCATTTCTCTTCTTCTCTCTGTGGAGAGAGACAGAGTCCTCCCTTGTAAATTCCCACCATCAACCAAACCAAGTAGTAGGAACCCCAGAGAGTCGTTAGTAGAGAGGAGGAAATGAGCCAGTCTTCTTTCCCTGTTCTCTCAAGCTATTTTCAGATGGGATTTCAAAAGCGTGTCCTATTGTCCCTAGAAAGGCTCATAATGTAAGCAATAAACCTTTCATAACCTCTTAGAGCATATATATGACATCACCAGTCTTGTCATCCAAACCGAATTTTGGATGGTGGTTCATCCTGCTTCTATGAAGTATCCATGACAGGGATTTTAGGAATAGAAACACTAGTGCCTGCTTCTTACACAGAGAATTTGGTAGACAAAGACTGACCAGAGCCACCTGAAATGGTCTTTTAAGAAAAGAGGCCAGTAGTTGAGACACACTATAATTCTACCTGTTTGAGGATAAGGATGTATGAACTTGTGAGCCAAGAGAATCCAAGAAAACCATTTGACAGCACCTCACCCAGAGTGATAAGAGCAAAGGTAAAAGGATCTCTGCAGTAAGAAGCAGTGCAACAGATCACCAGGTGTAGAGGCTGAGAAAGTCAGAAAAGGTCACCCTCTCATATTAGGAAACTAGTTTGTTGGTCCCAGCAGACATCACCCAGATAACCTACACCTACTTCATCTCTCCTACTCCCTTCTCCTGTGTCCCAATTCTGGAACAGCTATAAAAATCATGGAAGCAGGTAAAGGCTAAAAAACATAATGAAAGAACAAATTATATCATTTCTTCACCTCTCTGGACTGGTGAAAAAGAGAGGTCTTGAACTGCACATGAGACCTCTGGCTTCTACTTAAGCTGTAGAAAATCTGGACAGAGTCTTCCACCCTTACAGCAACAATAACACTAACAAAAAGGCCAGACAATCTGAGAATTCCCATGTCTCCTTGAACCCATCACAGAGCTGAAGTGGCAGGGCAACCAACTCACTGAAAATCTAAGGGAAAATGGCCACCTCAAAAGAGAGAAGGGTCATGAGCTCACCTGGCACAGTTACCTGTAGGAGCCCTAATTAAGGAGATAGCTAAAATTGTGGTTAGCTGTGAGCCATAAAGATGTTCAAACATTACCACCTTCCATGGTCGCGCGAGACTTGACCCGGGACATTGCGGATCGGGTCGGCGCCATTTTGTGGTGTTTGGAGGAGTGTGGATGGTGTTGGAGTTGTTGTTGGAGCCAGAGAGAGAAGCTAGCAGAATAAAGAGCCTGTTCCTTTCCAGTCTGCCTCTGAACTTATTCCCTCGGCATCGTTGTTCCAAGCGGCAATCGCTTCAGGCAGCGACAGTTACCACCAAACATTGGTGACAAGAATTCAACTGAAAGTTTTAACTAATTGTTAAAGGTCAAGTGTAGGCTATTGGTATGGACTGAATTGTATCACACCAAAATTCATATTATGAAGCCCCAAGCCTAAATGCAATGATGTTTGAAGATGGGACTTTGGGGAGGTAATTAGTTTTAGATGAAGTCATGAGGGTGAGGTCCTCATGCTGTGATCTGTGTTGGTTTAAGGAGAGACCAAGGAGTGTCTCTTACTGTCTTTTGCCACCATCCCTCCCTATCTCCTTCCTTCTCTCCCGCTCCCCTTCTCTCTTTCCTTATCTCTCTGCCTTGTGAGGAAATGGAGAGAAAATGGCCAGCTATAAACCAGGAAAAAGTCTTTTCCAGGAACCTAATCAGTTGGCACCCTGATCCTAGACTTCCCAGGCTCTGGAAGGTCATAAATAAATTTCTCCAGAAGCATGAAAACTATTTAAACCACCTAGTCTATGGTATTCTGGCCCAAGAAGCCTAACATAGCTACACAGAGAATACAATGTCTTAAAGGCCAGAGACAGAAGAGGAACTTGCAACCACTCAAACTTCAGAAGGTGCTCACACCACTCACTCTTCTCCATGGACTTCAGAAGGTGCTCACACCAGAAAAAAAACTATGTAAGGGTAAGAATCCTGAGAAAGTGTCCCTCCTGTGAAGGCCTGGGGAAAGAAGAGAGAAGTCACTGTGGGAAAAATAGAAGCTTCACTGGATCCTTCTTGCCTGTCTCACCAAAGGAATAGAAGAAGTCTTAGGAACTTTAGGAAAGCAACAAACACTGTTACCCTGATTAAGGCACTATGAAAACCCATCACCATTGGGAGAAGGAACTGAACTGAACAAGCCCTCTAACCCTGGGAAAGGGACAAAATTCATGGTGGACCTAGAATTAAAGCGGGAAATGGGAATGAGCATTGAGTGCTACCTCCACCCAAGGCCTAGAGATGATGCCTGCTAAAGACTGAGGGTGACACAGAAAATAGACAGCAGCAAGCCCCCCACCTCCCACCTCCAGGCCAACAAGCTTCTAGTAATGGGTAACACTATCTATTGCTGGGAGGGCAGCAAGAGTGTGGAGAGAGACTCTCTCTCTCTCTTCTCTCTCTCTCTCTCTCTCTCTCTCTCTCTGGAGCAGTGCAAACGGAAGAAGGAAACAGAGCATATGCTCAGATGAATTCCGAAGATAATTTAATGCAAGGACTATTTACAGACATGAGGATATGTTCCAGAAACTAAGGAAGAATGCTGAAGCACTGAGGAACTAGCAACTCCAGAAAGCTGTGAAGGCCTGAAGAAGCAATGGTAGGAGCTATGGTGGCAGAGGGACCACCCCTGCCCCTTTGACCTCTGATCTCCCACTGGTGCCTCTTATCAGCAGATCTGCCAACAGACAGAAGGTCAGGAAGTTGGGGTGTTGCATCCCATAAATGTAAGGCAGAGGAAGGGTAAAGAATGCTCATAGGGAAGCTAATGGAAAACACCCAGCATAATGCTTCCTAGCTGTCCTCCTGTATCAATGTTGGCTCAAACCTTGGTGGCCTCTCCCTACTTAGGACTTGGACCCCAGGCCCTTTTCTTTTCTCTCTCTGCCCTCTCTCTAGGTGATATCATGTATTTCCATGGCTTATAATGTCATTGATATGGTATCTTTGTATTTATGTCACCCTAGTCTTTTCCCCTGAGTCCTACACTCAGATACAACTACTTTTTTAAATTTGTTCTTTTTAAATATACATGACAGTGGAGTATACTTTGACATATTATACATACATGGAATATAACTTATTCTAATTCGGATCCCATTCTTGTGGTTGTACATAATGTGGAGATTCACTGGTCATGTAGTCATATATGAATATAAGAAAGTTATGTCTGAATCATTCTAGTGTCTTTCCTACTCCCATCCCCGCTTCTCTTCATTCCTTTTTGTCTAATCCACAGAACTTCTATTCTTCCCTCCCCCTCCTCCTTAGTATATGTTAACTTCCATGTTTGGTCAACATTTTCACCACTGTGATGAAAGGACCCGACCAGAACAACTATAATGGAGAAAAGGTTTATCTAAGGGCTCATGGTTTCAGTGATCTCAATCCATAGACAGTAGGCTCCATGCCTTGGGGCTTGATGTGAGGCAGGACATCATGGTGGAAGAGTGTGGCAGAGGGAACCAGCACTCATGATGATCACAAAGCAGAGAGAGACTCCACTCTCCAGATAGAAAATATATACCCCATAGCCCTGCCTCCAGTAAACCACTTCCTCCAGCCACACCCACCTGCCTCTAGTCACCACTCAGTTAATCCCATCAGGGATTAATTCATGATTAGGTTAATGATATAATCCAATAATTTCTCTTCCAAACCTTCTTGCATTGTCTCACATGTGAGATTTTGGGGACACCACATCAAAACCATAACAATCCACATATCAGAGAGAATATTCAGCCTTTGGCTTTTGGGGATTGGCTTATTTCACTTAGCAAATAGTCTCCAAATCCACCCATTTGCCAGCAAAAGTCCTAAAGTCATTCTTTCTTATGAATAATAGTCAATTATGTATATATACCACATTTTCTTTATCCATTCATATGTTGAAGGGCACCTAGCTTGGTCCCATAGCTTAGCTATTGTGAATTGAGCTACTATAAACATTGATGTGGCTGTGTCACTGCAGTATGCTGATTTTAAGTCCTTTGGGTATAAACCAAGAAGGGGGATAACTGGGTCAAGTGGTGGTTCCATTCCAAGTTTTCTGAACACTCTCCATATTGCTTTTGAGAGTGGTTGCACCAGCTTGCAATCCCACCAACAATGTATGAGTGTACCTTTTTTCCCACTTCCTTGCCAGTATCTGTTACTTGTATTCTTTTTATTTTATGTTTTTTAGTTGTAGATGGACACAAAACCTTTATTTTATTTGTTTATTCTTATGTGGTGCTGAGAATAGAACCTAGTGCCTCACACATGCTAGGCAAGTGCTCTACTACTGAGCTACACCCCCAACCCGTTACTTGTATTCTTGATAATTGCCATTCTGACTGGAGTGAGATAGAATCTCAGTGTTTTAATGTACATTTCTCTAATTACTAAAAATGTTGAATTTTTTTTTCATATATTTGGTGACCATCCATATTTCTTCTTCTGTGAAGTGCCTGTTCAGTTCCTATGCCCATTTATTGATTGGATTATTTGGTTTGGCTTTGTTTTTGGTGTTAAGTTTTTTGATTCTTCATATATCCTGGAGATTAATGTTCTACCTGAGGTGCAGGTGGCAAAGATTTTCTCCCATTCTGTAGGCTCTCTCTTCATGTTCTTGATTATATCCTTTGCTGTGAAGATTTTCAGTTCAATACCATCCCATTTATTAATTCTTTGATTTTATTTCTTGTGCTTTAGGAGTCTTGTTGAGTAACTCAGTTCCTAAACCAACATGATGGAGATTTGGGTCTACTTTTTCTTCTATTAGGTGTAGTGTCTCTGTTCTAGTGCCTAAGTCCTTGATCGACTTTGTGTTGAGTTTTGTGCAGGGTGAGAGATAGGGGTTTAATTCCATTTTGCTACATATGAATTTCCAGTTTTCCCAGCACCATTTCTTGAAAAAGCTATCTTTTCTCCAATGTATGTTTATGGTGCCTTTGTCTAGTATGAGATAACCGTATTTGTGTGGGTTTGTCTCTTTGTCTTCTGTTCTGAACCATTGGTCTTCATGTCTATTTTGGTGCTAATACCATGCCATTTTGTTACTATAGCTCTGTAATATAATTTAAGGCCTGGTATTGTGATGCTTCCTGCTATTGTGTTGCCTCACTTTTCTCACTGAGGATTGCTTTGGCTATTCTGGGCCTCTTATTTTTCCAAATAAATTTCATGGCTTCTTTTTTCTGTTTATATGAAGAACATCATTGAAATTTTAATATAAATTGTATTAAATCTGTATAGAGCTTTTGGCAGTATGGTCATTTTGACAATATTAATTCTGCCTATCCAAGAACATGGACAATTTTTCCACCTTTAAAGGTCTTCTTCAATTTTTTTCTTTAGTGTTCTTTACTTTTCAGTATAGAGGTCTTTCTCCCTTTTTGTTAGATTGAGTCCCAAGTTGTTTGTTGTTGTTGCTGTTGTTGTTTGAGGCTATTGTGAATGATAGTTTTCCTAACTTCTCTTTCAGCTGATTCATCATTGATGTACAGGAACATAATTGATTTATGGGTGTTAATTTTATATCCTGCTATTTTGCTGAATTTGTTTATGAGTTCTAGAAGTTTTCTAGTGGAGTTTTTTTGATCTTCTAAATATAGAATAATGTCCTCAACAAATAGGGAAAGTTTGAGCTCTTCTTTTCCTATTTGGATTCCTTCAATTTCTTTCTTTTGCCTAATTGCTTTGGTTAGAGTTTCAAGGACAATGTTGAATAGAAGTGGTGAAAGAGGATATCCTTGTCTTGTTCCAGTTTTTAGAGGAAATTCTTTCAATTTTTCTCTATTTAAAATGATGTTGGCCTTGGGTTTAACATATATAGTTTTTACAACATTGAGGTATATTCCTATTATCTCTAGTTTTTCTAGTGTTTTGAACATGAATGGATGCTGGATTTTGTCACATGCTTTTTCTGCATCTATTGACATAATCAAGTGATTTTTGTCTTTAAATCTATTGATGTGATGAATTACATTTATTCATTTCTGTATGTTGGACAAACCTAGCATCCCTGGGATGAACCCCCACTTGATCATGGTGCACTATTGCGGCATTTCTCAACCAGGAATTGAGTTGGATTTCCACTCCATTAATTCGGGGCAGTGAATCTGAGTTCTTCCTAACCAGGAATCGAGCTGGATTTCCACTCCGTTAATTCGGGGCTGTAAATCTGAGTTCTTCCTTGGTTACACAAATGAGTTTGAGCCTGAGTTCCTTCCAGTTAAATGCCTGGAAGTTTGAACTTGGCTCCTCTTTGCTGATGAGATGCCACTTTTATGCGACTATAGAGGAATTAACTTTGTCTGTATATGCTCTTGATGTATTTCTGCTGCATGGCCACCAGGTTTTAATACATTTAATTATCAAAAATAAAACTAGTTCTATGGCCCTGTGGAATCTAGCCCGAAGCTAGCTAAACCAGCAAGATAGGTTTTTTCAGCTAAAGATTAGCTTTTGTAAATAGCCTCTCCCTACAGGGCGTAGCATTACCCATTGAAAAGCTGATGGTCCTTTTGTGTGTCTGTAAAGGACTCTTTCTTATCGTTCAGCAAATTTAAAATAGATAAGATTAATCAGTAGTATATACTTAGGATATGTTGTCACCTGAAGCGATGGCCGCTTGGAGCAACGAAGCCGTGGGAAGAAGTTCAGAGGCGAACTGGAAACAAACAGTTTTTTATTCTGATAACTTTTCTCTCTGGCTCTAACAACAACTAACATGCACCACACACACCACCAAAAAATGGCGCAAACCCGATCAGCAATCTCAGCTCAAGTCACTCGAGATCCCGGGCCAAGTCCCGTGAGACTACAGAAGGCGGCAATGCCCAAATCTCCATGGCCCATAGTCAACCGCAACTTAAGCCATCTCCCCAAACAGGGCTCCTACAAGGATAACTATTTTGTTTTTCCCTGATTGACCCTGGAGTGTCCTGAAATTCTTTAAAGTAACCTTCTATAGTTAATTACTGGAATTCCTTAATGTAACCTCCTTTACTGGAATCCTTTAATGTAACCTCCTTTACTGGAATTCTGTAATCTCCTGTAGTTGAAATGTAAATTACTGTGTTTGTTGGGATGTATAAAAACCATGCTGAGAAAAGTAAAATCGAAGAAGGATTTCTGCAACCTGTCTCCTGTGCATCATTCCCATTTCGCCGATGTTTCCCCATCAGCACCATTTCCGGGACACACCTTTCCCTGCTGCTGAAGCCGGCCTTCAACACACTATCTTTTTAATATGTTTTTGTATGCAATTCACCAGTATTTTATTAAGAATTTTTATATCAATGTTCATCAGGGATATAGGTCTGAAGTTTTCTTTCCTTGATATCTTTGTCTGATTTTGGTATCAGGGTGATATTCTCTTCATAGAGTAAGTTTGAAAGAGTTCCCTACTTTTCTATTTCATGACATAATTTGAGAATGATTGGTGTTAGTTCTTCCTTGAAGGTCTGGTAGAACTTAGCTAAGAATCCATCTTGTTCTGGGCTTTTCTTTGTCGGTAGGATTTTGATGGCATCTTCAATTTTATTGCTTAAAATTGACCTGTTTAAATTGTGTATGTCCTACTAATTCAATTTGGGTAGGTCATATGTCTCTAGAAATCTGGTGGTGTCTTCAAGACTTTCTATTTTATTGGAGTATAAATTTGCAAAATAGTTTCTGGTTATAGTCTGTATTTCAGTCAACTACTTCTTGACAGCTTCTCTCACATGTCTCAGACATTTCATCCTTGGCCCATCTAGGTCTATTCATAGACTTCATTCCTCCCTCCCTTAACCAATTCATCAAGTTCTGTCAATTACCCCTCCAAAACATATTCTGAATCTGCTAGTCCTTTCTCCTTTTCACTTCCGTCACCGTATTGGTCCATGCTACTATATTATTCCTGGTGCTACACTTTCTTGTCCTCCTTTGATTCATTGTAGACTTTGAAACTACAGGCACCATCTTAAAATGTAGATCAGATCATGCCTCTTTTCTGTTAAAACTCTCCAGTGCTTTCCTAAATCCTGAACTAGTCTCTGCCTTCTTCTCCTACCTCATATCTCCTGCACACCTGCTGACTAGTCTCCAGCCATGACTATTCCACATCTTCCATGTCTTTACTGAATCCAAATTCTTTCCTGCTCAGGGGCAACCTCTACCCACAAGTTACTCCTCCCACTTGACTCATGTCTCAGAAGCTTAGCTGTCTTCTCATCCTTCAGCTCAACCTAAATCTCTACTTCTCAGGAAGGTTTTCCCTGGCCTCTGTATTCGAACACACTCTCCCTCTGTCCCTTTATTCTCTATCTTTGTACTCAGTTTCTTTCCTTCTTACCATTAACCACATTTTAACTTATCTGTTTCATTGTGTTTTTGTCAGTTCTCACATTAGACTGCAAGTTCCATAAAGCAGGAAGTATGCCCTATGGCTCTCTTGAACTAGATAGCACCTGGCAAAAAGTAGGTGTGATGGGTTTTTTGTTTGTTCATTTTGGGTGTTTTTAAGTTTAAATGCACTTAAGTTTAAATGCACTTTATTTTTAAACAACCTATGTTATTGGAGGCCATGTATGAATTATGGGTTTGTTTGAGCCATCACAAGGCAGGGCAGTTGCTTTTCTGAGAACTCCTGGTGTGAACCCACCAGATGCAGATTGATCAGAGTAAACCTGACACCCTACCTTAGCTTACAGCCCTAGGTTCAAACGCAGCCCCACCCACCACCCACCTGTGGGGCATAACTTCCCTAGCCCCAAACAACTTGTTTTTCCCATCTTTGTCCTGTTTTCCTCAAGAAGCCTGCCACACTGAGACCTCTTAATGTATTTCCCCTTAAATAAAGAATATGGGCATTTTTCCTGTTCCAGTTCCTACCAGAGCTGGAAGACCCACCAGGCCCCCCATTTCTAAAACTATTTCCTGCCTATTATCTTTTGTTCCTTATTGTTTATTTTCAGAATTTTTATTTTTCCCAGCCAGTTCACACCTCCAAGCAGGAATTAGCTCTCTGGGTATGGTAACCCACTATATGACATGACACTACATGACATGTTTTCTTTAAAAACAAGGCCTATATTCGGATCCTGGGTTCAAAGCCAGCCTCAGCAATGATGAGGGGCTGAGCAACTCAGTGAGACCCTGTCTCTAAATAAAGTAAAAAATAGGGTTGGGGATGTAGCTCAGTGGTGGAATGCCCCTGGGTTCAATCCCTGGTACCAACAAAAAAAGCTTCTGCATAGCAAAGGAAACAAGAACATAAAGAGAGAACCTTCAGAAGGGGAGAGATGAGGGATTAATATCAAGAATATATAAAAAAATTCAAAAAGCTTAACACCATAAAACAAATAACCCAATCAATAAATGGGCAAAAGAACAAAACAGAGATTTTAAAAAAGAAACACAAATGGCCAACAAATATATGAAGAAATGTTCAACATTGCTAGCAATCAGGAAAGACAAATCAAAATTACACCAAAATTTCATCTCATTCCAGTGAGAATGGCAATTATTAAGAATACAAATAATAAGTGCAGGTGAGGATGTTGGGGAAGGGAAGGTACACTCTATATTGTTGGTGGGGCTACAAATTAGTACAACCACTCTGGAAAGCAGATGGAGATTAAAAAAACAAAACTCTAGGAATGTAACCACTATATGACCCTGCTATCCTGCCCCTTGGTATTTATCCAAAAGAACTAAAACCAGCATACTATAGGGATACAACCACATCAATGTTTATAGCAGCACAATTCACAATAGCCAAATTGTGGAACCAGCCCAGATGCCCACCAATAGATGAATGCATTAAGAAAATGTAATAAACACACACACACACACACACACACACACACACACACACACACACAATGCTGTTTTACTCAGCCATAAAGAAGAATGAAATTATGGCATTTGCCAGTAAATCGATGGGACTGGAGAACATCATGCTAAGTGAAATAAGCCAGATTCAGAAAATCAAGAGTCAAATGTTTCTTTCATATGTGGAAGCTATAGTAAGAGAACAAAAGGGGGGGTGGATCAAATATCATAAATATACATGGAAGATCAGTGGAGTAATAGGAGGTCAAGAGGGAGAAAGGAAGGATGAGAAAGGAGAGGAAATGCTGAATGAATTTAACAAAATCTCAAAATCACATAAATAAATGTACCGCAGCGGGTGGGGATGTAACTCAGTGGTATAGCAAGGGTGGGGCCTTGGGTTGGAACTCCAGTACCACAAAAAAAATAAATAAATAGAGGGAAGAAGAAGTGTTGCTGCCTGAAGTGGAAACCGCTTGGAGCAACGAACGCCACAGGAAAATTCGGAGGCAGGATGAAAATGAAAAAAGGTCTTTTATTCTTCTTCTCTCTCCGGCTCCAGCAATCACTCCAAATGCTCTAACTCCAACCACCACCTTTCTTCTTCTTCCCACACACACTAACTAAACTCACCCAGTTATATACATATCGCTTTAACAAGGACACGTGCTTACAGCTCGAGCTTACATGTGCGTCACGCAGTGTTCATGGGCATACAAAGATTCTTTGGATAATGTATTACTATCAGGTGGAAACTAGAACATCTTTTATGGCTCTCAGCTAACCGCAATCTTTAGCTATCTCCTTGATTATAGGCTCCTTCATTTCCCCCTTTTAGTTTTAAAAGAGGGGATGTTCTAGGACGTCCATGTGCAACGACATTCTTACCCGTCATGGGAGTCTAGGCTGTCCTGACTCCTGGCTTAGGTTGACATGCCGGCCACATTAGACTGTCCCGTGCGACTGTGCCGTGTCTTAGGTTGTCCCCTTCTGGGGATCTTACCCGTCATAGGCTAACCAGCCATCCAATAGAGCCCTTCAGGATCGACTGTGTGTTGACTAACAGCCGTCCAATTTTTAGGAGATGCTGCGGCTTTAAGGCGGCAAGCCTACTGCTGACAAGCCAAGTTTCCATAGCGTATCAAGTTCTTTAAGCCAATCAGCTGCCCTTAGTTTCATCAAGTAACGCACTGAGTTCTCTTAGACAAATACCCGCAAGGCATTGTCCCGTAATGTCCCAAAATAATGGAAAATCAAAATGTCCATAAGTTATAACACATAGATTCAAGAGACCCCATGCATGCAGAGCAGAGGCCACACTGCTGGTTAGGTTGTTTGATGCTTGAGCAGCAGGGATGCTTGCAGCGACCGTGGTCCCTGCAGTTGTAGCATCAGCCGTCTTTTTTATGTCTAGACATTTCCACCGGCAAATCTTCAGGGCCCGCTACCTAAAAACTCAAGCATCCATTATTAGGGGAAAGGCAGTGCTATTCCAGCACTGAGATCAAAAGGTGAGCTGTCAAACTAAAAAAAAGAATTATTAGAGTAGAAAATAAAAGTTGATCTCTGCTCACACACATTGCTGCTTAAGCTCCCACAAACATAAGCTGGCAAAATATCACATTCAGAAATAATCAAAGAGAAACTGAGGGTGTTTACTGCATTAAAGATAAAGAAAAGCTAAAGGCACTTTGGAAAAATAATTTGTTAGCTGGAATCCTCAACTCTCTATATACACAGCAATCCTATACCTGTTGAAATAATTCAAATTAATCAGCTATTAAACAAATGAAGTTAATAACAAATAAACGATCCTCTGTCGGAACACCAAAATATCAGGTTATACAACATTAAACATATTCACAGCTGAAGAGAAGTCCCGGAGACAACTATAAATCAAAATTGATTATCATTATAATTGATTATCTAATTAAAATATTCTGAACTTATATGAATATCTATTTATCTATCTATCTATCTATTGATTATCTAATTAGAATATTCTAAGCTTAAATGAATTAACGTTATTTGGATCTATATCTATCTACCTTTTTTTTTTAAGCGCTTAATTATTTGTGATGTCACACTAGACAGACGCACATATAAACATATATTTGTGACATCACATTAACATGAAATTTAGACAAACGCACAGACATAAAGACATATATAAAAGAAAAAAATACAATTGTGTATACACTGAAGAGAGATCTTCTTGTCCCGGCCGGGAAGATGAAATTTAAGTTGTAAATTTAATGGAGGACTCTTAAGGGAATCACTCCATACCTTCATTTTGGTCCTCTTGATTTTGTACTTGTTTATTCAATCTAGACTCCTCAATAACTTCATCTTGATCCTTTTGACTTTGTACCTGCTTTATCAATCTAGATGGTATCCATATTGGAGAGGATTCATGCTTTGGAAAAACACAAACAAATCCTCTCCCCCAAATTAATACTGGGTCTGGACCCTTCCATGTACCTGAGAGAACATCCTTCCAGTAAACCAAAGGTTTATGTTGTTGGTGTGGGTTCCAGTGTCTATCTCCAGCCGAATGTCCATTAGAATCTAAAGTTAAGAAATTTAGGGTAAACAGGGCAACTGCCAATCTGTCCTTAGGATTTTTCCAGTTTCCATCTTTTTGCTTTAGTAACATATTTTTAAGTGTCCGATTTGCTCTTTCAATTATTCCTTGTCCCTGAGGATTATAAGCGATACCTGTTTTGTGGATAATATTGAACTTTGTACAAAATTGTTTGAAGGATGTGGATGTATATGCAGGGCCATTATCTGTTTTAAGCATTTTGGGGATGCCCAATGCAGCAAAAGCTTGCAGACAATGAGATATAGTATCTTTAACTTTTTCTCCGGAATGTAAAGAAGCAAAAATCATGCCTGAGCATGTATCTATGGTGACATGAATAAATCGTAATTTTCCAAAACTTGGCTCATGTGTGACATCCATCTGCCACAAATGATTGGGCATCAAACCTCATGGGTTAACCCCATAATGTGGATTGGGCAAAAGTGTTACACAAGATGGACATTCTTTTACAATTCTATGAGCTTGTTCTTTTGTGATTTTAAATTTTTGTCTTAAGGTAGTGCTGTTAACATGGAACTGGGAATGAAATAAAGTAGCTTGTTGTACTGTAGTAAATATAAATATTGTTTTAGTGAGAGCATCAGCTTTTTGATTACCTTCATGGAGAGGACCAGGCAGATTAGTGTGAGCTCTTATGTGACCTATAAATAAAGGTTCTTTTCATTGCCATAGGAGATTTTGGATTTGAGAAAACAATTTAAAAGCTGGAGTATGTGGTGCTATTGGACCTGCTAGCTCCAATTTAGGGACAGCATGTACAATATAGTGGCTGTCTGAAAAAATATTCATAGGCTGTTCTTTAAAATTTTCCAGAGCTATTATTATAGCTTCGAGTTCCACTAATTGAGCTGATTTTTGATTAGTGATATGAATCATTTTTTTCATTTTGAGTGATTACTGCAGCAGTACCATTAGAGGATCCATCTGTAAATACATTAAATGCTTTAGGAATGAGTTGAGTTTTTATTACCTGTGGGAATATGATAGGATGATTGATACAAAAGGACAGTATAGGAGATTTAGGAATATGAATGTCAAAATTTGCAGAAGTAGAGCATCTAGCTATAGCCCAATCATTATCATTGAAGCACAAATATTCAACCTGTGACGATGAATAAGGAGTAATAATAGTAGCGGGATGAATTCCAAATATTTTAGTAGAGGTTTTAAGTCCTTGAAGAATAAGTTTAGCCACCATGGAGGTATAAGACTCAATTGTACTTTTAGGAGAGACAGGCAAATGTATCCATAATATAGGTCCCTGTTGCCAAAATACTCCTGTTGGTGTATATTGTGAAGGAATAATAATCAATATTAGTGGTTGTGCAAAATCAAATCTATCACAATGGGATCTTTCAATGGCCTGTTCTACTAATTTTAGAGCTCTCCTGGCCTCAGGAGTTAATGTTCGCGGTGAGGATGGATCAGGGTTCCCGCGAAGGATGTCAAATAAAGGTTTTAATTGTCCAGTAGTGAGGCTTAGTGTAGGGCGAAGCCAATTAATGTCTCCCAATAATTTTTGGAAATCATTGAGGGTGGTCAAATGTTCTTTACTTATTAGAATTTTTGGGGGTTTAACAAAAGTATCCATGATTTTAAAGCCTAAATATAGTATAGGTGATCTGCTTTGAACTTTTTCTTCTGCTATATATAATCCATATTTTTTAAAATTTTTTGTTATTTCACTAAATATATTAAATAAGATTTTTTGATTAGGGTGAGCTAATAAAACATCGTCCATGTAGTGTAGACACATGAGGTCTTGATATTTGTTTTTAATGGGCTGTATAGCTCTGTCCACATATAGTTGGCACATTGTAGGGCTATTTGCCATTCCCTGTGGCAATACTTTCCATTGATATCTTTTATCAGGGCCATTATTATTGATAGAAGGAATTGAAAAAGCAAACCTGGGGGCATCCAGAGGATGTAGGGGAATGGAAAAGAAACAGTCCTTTATATCAAGAGTTATAAGGTAATAGTTTTTTGGAATAGCTACAGGATTAGGAAGTCCAGGTTGGGTAGGTCCCATAATTTGCATTGTTTTATTAATTTGTCTTAGGTCTTGTAATAGTCTCCATTTTCCCGATTTTTTCTTAATTACAAATATGGGAGTGTAAGCTACCTGGTACCGAAAACCGGGAGGAAATCTCGGAGGCAGAGTGAAGCTTTTCTTCTGTCTTCCTCAGGAGTCTCGGCCTAACTCTGACCAGTCATTACTTCTTCTATCTGGTTTCTCTTCTGTAACCGCTCTGCCTACGTTCTGGCCGCTCTGATTCTTCTGACCGACCGAGTGACTGCCCAGCTGACTGAATGAATTCGTTCTCCTAACTCGGACCGCTTTCACCCGGTTATATACCTTCAGCTTTTCGGGTGCCTACAGGTGCGTCACATACATATCAGGTGGAACTTATGGCTTCCAGCTAGCTGCAACAGCCCTTCCTAATTAGGGCTCCTTCATATTCCTTCCCTTTAGTTTAAAAAGGTGCTTTCTATTTTATTTTCTCTATTTTCTTTTATTTTCCCTACCTAGCTTTTCACCTTTTATTTTTGAAAGGGTGGATATTTGAGCCCTTTTTGAGGAGGTGCTGCGGCTTTTAAGGAAGCCTACTGCTGAGGAGCAGCTAACGCACTTAGTTAAGCACAATTGCATAAGCGGCTTTGACTTTTTTTTTTTTTTCCTCTTCTTTATTTTTCTTTATGGCTTTCTTGCCAAAGCTCAATGGCTTTTTTTCTGCATGGTTTTTTACCATGCTATTTCTCTATTTTCTTTTAAGCTCATGGCTTTTTTCTTTATACTAAAGCTCAAGGCTTTTTCTCTATATTTTTTATGGCTTTTGGCCGGCTACTCTGCTTCGGCTTTTGGCCGGCTCGCTTCGGCTTTTCGCTGGCTACTCTGCTTCAGCTTAATTCTTAACTGGCCTCAACTGAGTCAGAGGCTATGCTCTCTTGTTTACTACTCTTTTTGCTGGTCTCAACTGAGTCTGAGGCTATGCTTTTTCATTGCTCTCCTTATTTCTTAGCTTTTCTTCTCTGCCTGCCGAGCCCCGGACGGACCACCATTTGTAAGCTGCCTGGTACCGAAACCGGGAAAAAATCTCGGAGGCAGAGTTAAGCTTTTACTACTTTTACTTCTGCTTTCTTAGAGCTTAGAGAGGGAAAGAAAGATTTTTCTTAGAGAGGGAAAGAAAGATTTTTCTTCTTAGCTTAGAGTAGAGTAGCTTAGAGTAGAGTAAAGAAAGATAGAGCTTAGCTTAGAGAAAGATTAGAGCTTCTTTCTTCTCTCTTCTTTCTTCCTTCTTCTTTCTTCTGTCTTCTATCTGGTTTCTCTTCTGTCTTCCTCAGGAGTCTCGGCCTAACTCTGACCAGTCATTACTTCTTCTATCTGGTTTCTCTTCTGTAACCGCTCTGCCTACGTTCTGGCCGCTCTGATTCTTCTGACCGACCGAGTGACTGCCCAGCTGACTGAATGAATTCGTTCTCCTAACTCGGACCGCTTTCACCCGGTTATATACCTTCAGCTTTTCGGGTGCCTACAGGTGCGTCACATACATATCAGGTGGAACTTATGGCTTCCAGCTAGCTGCAACAGCCCTTCCTAATTAGGGCTCCTTCATGGGAGAATTCCAGGGAGAGGTGGAAGGCTCTATGTGTCCTGCTTCTAATTGTTCTTTAATTAATTGATGGGCCGCTTGCAATTTTTCTTTGGATAGGGGCCACTGAGGGACCCAAACTGGCTTATTAGAGAGCCATGGTATTTTTAAAATTGTTTTCTCAGTGGCCCCTAGAAAAAATGTCCTTTGCCTTTTTTATTATGATTAGGATTTTTATTCTTAACACCTGCAGGCTTGGTTGCTAGGTATAGCCCCATTTGATGTAAGATATCTCTTCCCCATAGGGTAACTGGCAAGCTGTTTAAAACATAAGGTTGGAATGTTCCTGTATGGCCTTCATTGTCTTGCCAATTTAAGATTACAGCACTTTGTGCTGGGGTATTACTATATCCCAAGCCTCTTAAACTGGTTGAGGCTTTCTGCAGAGGCCAGTGCTTAGGCCATTGTTGTAGATTTATGATGGAAGAGTCAGCTCCTGTATCAATCAGCCCCTCCATCTCTATACCTTGAATTTTTAATTTGCACATTGGCCTCCGTGAACAATCCTGAACCCAGAAAGCCATAGGTTCTGAACCAGTGGAACCGAATGCTCTGCTATTTCTATTTTGTGGCATGCTTTTAAAAGAACTATGGAGACTGGGAATGAGGAGCAGCTGTGCGATTCTGTCTCCTTGATTTACGGAGATGATACCCCTGTGTGTACTTAGCATTATTTTAATCTCTCCATTATAATCTGAATCAATAACCCCTGGTATAACATTAAAGCCTAATAAACTCTTGGAACTACGCCCAAGGATTAGTCCCACAGTTCCTGAAGGGAGAGGTCCCCTGATTCCCGTAGGAATCAGCTGAACCCCCATTTCAGGTGTCAGGACCATCCGGGCAGTAGAACAGAGATCTAATCCTGCACTTCCTCTTGTCCCTCTGATAAGGGAGTTAATGGGTAGGAGGGATTGTGACGAGGAATCATTTGGATCTGAGGGCATTCCTCCTCTAGTGCGCATTCCTCCTCTAGTGCCTCGTACATTTGTGGGCCCCGGGGCATTGGGCCCCATGCCCCGTTTTTTGAAATCCTTGATAAATCATTTCCATATATATCATATCTGGAATGGCATTGATTGGCCCAATGTATACCCTTTTTGCACCTGGGGCATTGGCCTGGAGAGCGGTATGAATTTGATCTTATTACCCTTGGGGGATATTGCTTAGCATATCTTGGTTGATTATAATACTTTTGTCTGGAATATCCTGTTCTAGGTTGAAACCTTTGGGAATTTTGAGGGGAGGAATTTTTCATCACTGCAGCAATTACGTTGCCTGTGATAACAGCCTCGTTAATGTCTTTGCACAGTCTGATATAAATTGATAAGTCTTTTTTACTTCTCCATGGCCTTATTGCATCCTGGCAATATTTATTAGCATTCTCGTACGCTAATTGGATAACTAGAGGCATAGCTTGCTCGACTTCGCCAAAAACTCTAGATGTTGTTTTTAAGAGTCTATCTACAAAATCAGCGTAAGGTTCGTTAGGCCCTTGTATAACTTTTGATAGGCTGCCTTGCAGATCCCCTGTGCCTGAGATTGTCTTCCAGGCTTTCACAGCTGCAGTGTGTATCTGGGCATACACACCTGGATCGTATTGTAGCTGATTTTGTAGTTCGGCAAACTGACCCTCCCCTGTGAGCATATCTATATTGCGTTAAGGGAAACCTGCTGCAGCATTTCTCTTTGCTATTTCTGAACAAAGTTCCTGGAATTGAGTTTTCCAGATTAGGTATTGTCCCCCACTTAGTACCGCTCTGCATAGACTTTTCCAATCTGAGGGGGCTAAGGTTAGGGTGTTAAGTGAATCTATCATACTTAATGTGAACGGAGCTTGAGGCCCATAGGTCATTACCGCCTCTTTAAAATTCTTTATTGTTTTAAAGTCTAGGGACTCGTGATATCTTTGTCCCTGTTCATTTTGAAATACTGGCAGTTCTAGGTGCTCCTGCGGTCTATGTTGTTTGAGAGCGTATAAGCGCTCAGAAAGGCCGCCAATTTCTACCTCAAGGGCACGTACATTCTGATCAATACTCCTTATTGTTTCTGTTAGGGATTCTATCCATGAAGGAGCAGAGGGCACTAGTGGTTCCTCTATTTGACGGTCTTTTCTCTTTTTTAATTTCTTTTTGTTCTTTTTATTGGAGACTGTGCTCCCTGAATCGCTTTTTGATTCCTCCTCACTACTAGCTTCATAATTCCTAACTGGCTTAGTGGAGGAGACCGTACTGTCATGGTTTGGCTCCTTGTTACTATTATCACTTTCACTAGTATCCTGAGTTTCAGCTTCTAAGGGAGAGTACATACTCCTCAGCTAATTTTATTAAGCTTCTGATGGCTTTTGCAGTACTTACTTTTGAATTTATATTACTGCTCTCCTTGCTGGTCTCAACTGAGTCAGAGGATATGCTTTCTTGTTCACTTTTCTCACTATCCTCTGAGTTCTCGCTATCAAAAATTTCATTCGTGGCTTTTATAAACCAACTTTTTGTTATATTCGCTCCCATATTTTTAAATTTTCTTTTTTCTTACCTTGCCGCCGAATTCCCCGTACAGGCCACCACTTGTTGCTGCCTGAAGCGGAAACCGCTTGGAGCAACGAACGCCGCAGGAAAATTCGGAGGCAGGATGAAAATGAAAAAAGGTCTTTTATTCTTCTTCTCTCTCCGGCTCCAGCAATCACTCCAAACGCTCTAACTCCAACCACCACCTTTCTTCTTCTTCCCACACACACTAACTAAACTCACCCAGTTATATACATATCGCTTTAACAAGGACACGTGCTTACAGCTCGAGCTTACAGGTGCGTCACGCAGTGTTCATGGGCATACAAAGATTCTTTGGATAATGTGTTACTATCAGGTGGAAACTAGAACATCTTTTATGGCTCTCAGCTAACCGCAATCTTTAGCTATCTCCTTGATTATAGGCTCCTTCAAGAAGGTACCTTTGAGAAGGTAAAAATTTAAAAATAAATAAATAAATATGCCACCAGGAATTCCACCTTTATGTATATAGAGAAAGCACCAATCAAAGATAAATAAATAAATCTACAAAAGGAAGATCAACAGATTAGAGGTAGGCGAATTGGGGGAGAGAAGAGGGAAGGGTAAAGGGGATACTGAATAGAGTAAATTCAAGTCCATGCATGTATGATTTTGTCAAAATAAACCCAACTACCATGTATAACTATAATGCTGTAATAAAATAGAAAGATGAAAAAGCTGGCTTAGAAAACATTAACGTTTAACCAAAAGGGCAAGGAAATGAAATGCTAAATATTAGCAACGAAAATGAAGACGAATCAGGAATGACATATAGATATGTAAAAATGATATGGGGGCCAACGAGAAATAAAATTAATTTACTGGAAATCAATTAACACAAACCTTTGCAGTAACATATTTGTTATGTGGAATCTATAAAATAGAAACCAGGGCGGAGGAGGGGTAAGGATCTCTTTTCCTGGCGGGCCACACAATTATTAGTTCACAGAGCCACATAATAGTGTTGTCCAGTGACTTCCGTTATTACTATACTTAGTTATTAAAGATTTATATTATTCAAGGACTTTTTTTCAATCTACGATAGCTCGCGCATGCGCGCGCACACACACAAACACATTATTTATGTAATTGCCTTTAATTGGTGGATAGACGGAAAGAGGAAAGAGCGCAATCGCATTCTCATAGGTTTGACCCTCTCCAGTCGTCGTAGAAAGCGGACAAAGGTATCCGCTTCCCAGGCGTTCCTCCCTCACCGCGGAAACGAAACTGCACCAGGCTCCTCCCCGCCGACTGTGGAGAGAGCCAACCAGGGCACAGCCCGGGCTGATCGCGTGCCGGGTGTCATGGCGGCCTGCAGGCGCTGCTGTTCTTGCCTCAGGCTCCGGCCGCCGGGCGATAGTCCCCTCCGCATGCCAAGGCGGAATCCGACACTCACATATTTGCAGATGCGAGCCGTATGGGGTAGCGTGGGGTCCCGAGCTGTGGCTGTGGACCTAGGCAACAGGTAAGGAACGGCGTGCGCTCCCCTCTTCTCACAAGGTATCCTTTCCCGCCAGCCTAGATACGTTAGTCTCCCTGGGTAGAAATCCTCCCGACGTCTCTTTAACCTCTCTTCACCCCAAATCTGAATTCCATGTTTCCTTTTCCGAATATGGAGTCTGTCTTCTCGGACTCTCCCCCTTCCCGCGCTGCCTTGTGACTTTGTTTATTGAACCTGCCTTCTTCTGTTCAGGATTCTTTTCTCCAGAGCCTGTTTCTCCAGCTGACATTATTCTATTAGCTTTCGGAGACCCTTGGGCGCTGAAGTGGGAGGCATTCCACCTTGAGATAACTAGTTAACTATGTGTGCACACGTCATTCAACTGAACCGGATGCCTGAAAGTGTGGCTAGCATGACCCTGGAAGAAAAAAATGGAAAGTCATGTTATTGAACGCCAATTATATGGTGCACGCGATGTTTTTAAACCTATAGTAAAGATGCTATTACCCTCATTTTATAGTTAAGATAACAAAAAAGGTTAGGTAACTTTCGCAGAGTAAACCAATCTAGATGGATTCTAAAGTAGTGTTTCTTATTAAGTCCATACTTTCCCTAGAGGTCCGTTTGCTAGAATTCATATAAAAAATCACTTTTGATGTGATCGCTTTTCGAACAGATGAAGCTGTTAACGCATACTTAGTTATCTAAAAAATTTTAATGCACTTTAAAATTTTTTGACCCTAATTCATACCAAACAAAACAAAACCTGCCTTAGAATCCAGACCAACCTCCCTAATTTTAATGAATAAACCACAAACTAATTACTATACAACATGGGGCAAGTGAGCAGACAGAATTTGATTAAGAGTATGCAAACTTTTCTTGTAAAGGGTCAGATAGCAAATATTTTAGGCTTTGTGGGCATATTGTCACCCTCACATATTCCTCTTTGTGTGTGTGTCTTTACAAACCTTTTAAATGTTATACAAAATTTTTCAGTTGAAGAGCTAGCTCTACAGAAACAGGCCATAGACAGTAGTTTGCTGACCTCTAAACTAGATTATCTCAAAAAAAGGCTCTTTCTACCTTTGGCATTCCTTAATTCTGATTTTTTGGGAAGAGGAACTAGGGAAAGGATATTTCTTCCATTCTTTAAGGACTGCACATTCTTGTCCAAAGACACACCCCACATTTCATTCAATAGACACTTACTGTGAGCTAAGCACTGGATACTAAAGGCAATAACATCCATAATTCTCATAAGTGATCTATTGTAATTCATTTATTTATTTATCAATCTGGATCTCTTTTGAAGCTAGTTCTTTGTAACTATGTGCCATGTGTTGAAATAATACAACTCACTAAGTTTGATACCTGCTAAATAAATCAGTTCATCTTTGTCTTAAGCTTGTCATTTGCAACATTTTTTGAGTAACCATTTATATTCCAGATACATTATATTTACTGGTTTTTTTAACACTATGAGAAATTGTATTCTATTGTGGTAGGTGTTTCCAGATAGTATGTTTAATGCACATAGTACCTTTGAGGCAAGCATTTAATTTTCACTTCAACAAGTATTTATTGCACAACTGCTATGTACCAGGAACTGAAGGTATAGGGTCTGATGAAGGAGTGAAATAAACACACATTCAGCACTGGAAGATCACTGTAGGAAAGATAAGAACAGGGCACTAAGGAAGTATGAAGCATTACTTTTCCTACCCCAAAGCTTGCAATTGTGAATTTTTGAAGGATAAGGAGGAATTAGCAGTAATTCAAATAGTAAGGAGAATAGCAACCAAAAAAGTGGTACTATCACAGAAAGGTGAAAAAAGGTACTATCACATAAAGGTGAAATTGCATTTTAGGAATTATAGATAATTCACTATGGATGTAGAGGCCAAAGCCAAATCTTGAAGTCCCCCTGCCCCTCATTTTACAGTGGAGGGAAGTATTTTTACTGAATGTTTCTTGGTGGAAGTTTTAGGAAGGTGGTTACATTCCATGTCATCCTGCAAATATTTCTAAAAATGTTCTTTAAGTATCTCTTTTTCCCTGTAGTTCTACTCTCTGTGTGGCTCCTCTCTTCTCTCCAATTCCTTCCTTAGCTGCCTCCTCCTACTCTTCTCCCCACCAGTAAGATCTCCCTGCTCATCTTATCATCCTTTTTATTATTATTTATTTTTTCAGAAGTATGTTTTGTTTAGGTATTCACTTACATGGTTCAACATTTAAATAGCATGACAATCTTCCATACATTTTCATAGCCAGGCTGTTCCAACCCCCAGAGGCCATCCCTATATTACCAATCTTCTATGTATTTGGATATATTTTATGCATATAATATTGAAGAGTAAATTGGCTGAGAGGTTGCTTTAGTTAGCTTTTTTACTGCTGTCAGTAAAAGACCTGACAAGAATAATGTTAGAGGAGGAAAAGTTTATTTTGGCACTCACTGTTTTCAGAGGTTGTAGTCCATAGAATGCTGGCTCCATTCCTTGAGGCTCGAGGTAAAGCAGAACATCATGGCAAAAGAGTGTGGCAGAAGAAAGTGGCTCAGGCATCACATTAGGAAGTAGAGGGCTCTGTTCAACAAGGACAAAATATATCCCAAAGATATGCCCCCAGGGACCCACCTCCTGCAGCCACACCATGCTTGCCTATAGTTACCAACAAGTTAATCAGGGAATTAATGCACTATTTATGTTAAGCCCATTATAACCCAGTCATTTCATCTCTAAACCTTTTTATATTGTCTCATATGAACTTTTGGTGAACACCTCATAACTAAACCATCACACATAAAATGAACCATGGAACAAAAGTAATAACAGAATTTTACCAAAAACAACTAAAAGTACAGAGACCAGAAAAAACTGTAGGTCAATTTAATGCCAGCTGAGATCATGAGATAAAATGATAAGCAACCACCTGTTTCTTTGCATAATATAGATTGTACAGCCAGAGACAATGGTGCACACCTGTTATCCCAGCAATTTGGGAGGCTGAGACAGGAGGATCCCAAACTAGAGGCCAGCCTCAGCAACTTAGTGACAACCCGTCTCAAAAAAAATTTTAAAGGCCTGGGATGTAACTTACTAGTAAAGCACCCCTGGATTCAATCCTCAGTGCCAAAATGATGATGATAATAATAAGAAGAAGAATGCTATGAACATTCATGTACAGATTTTTGTACCAATATGTTTTCATTTCTCTTAGGTATATACCAAGGAGTGGAATTGCTGGGCCACTAGAAACTCTTTATTTAATACTTTAAGCAACTGCCAGTTTATCTCATAAAGCAAGAACACCATTTTGTATTTCCACCAGCAGTATGAGAGTTCCAATTTCTCCACAGTCATACCAACATTTATTACCAGTCTTTTTGAGTACAGCTATCCTACTAGGTGTAAAGTGATATCTCATTGTGATTTTGATTTGTATTTCCTTGGTGGCTAATGATATTGAGCTTTTTTTCATGTATTAATTGGCCACTTGTATATCTCTGGATAGATGTCCCTTCAAATTCATTGCTAATTTTAAAAATTGAGTTGTGTGTGTGTGTGTGTGTGTGTGTGTGTGTGTGTGTGTAGTTTATAGAAAGTGGTGATGTGGGGAGGGCTATTTTATTTATAGTTTCCAGAAGCACTTTACCACTGAGCCACATCTCCAGACCTTTTTATTTTTGTATTTTTTAATTTGAGACGGGGTCTTGCTAAGTTGCTTAGGGCCTCGCTAAGTTGCTGAGGCTGGACTTGAATTTGCCATCTTACTGCCTCAGCCTCTGGAGTCTCTGAGATTACAGGCATGTGCAGCCATCCCTAGCAAAATTGAAATTGTCTTTTTGTTCAGTGGTAAGAATTTTTAACATATTCTAGATGTTAGTCTCTTATCAGACATGTGAATTGCAAATATTTTCTCCTCCTCTGTGGACTTTCTATTACATTCTCAATAATATCCTTTGACCCATGCCAAGTTTTTAATTTTGATGAAGTCCACTTTATTTTTTGTTTCGTCAGTTATGCTTTTTGATATCATATCTTTTAAAAAATTATCTAGTGCAAATTTATAAAGATTTACTGCTGTGTGTTTTTCTCAGAATTTTGTAGTTTTAGTTGTTATAGGTCTAGGATCCATTTCGAGTTAGTTTCTATCTTTGTGTGAGGAAGGAGTCCAACTTCATTTTGCATGTGTATGCATATGAATATCCAGTCATGCTAGCACCATTGCTTGAAAAGACTATTCTTCCACCATTAAATTATCTTGACACTCTTTTCAAACATGAAAGTCTTTATAGGCAATATTTAGTAATTTATGTTTTGCCCTGAAAGCACTGGGGGAAATTTTATAGGATTTTAAATAGGGAAGTGATGCAGTTTGTGTATTAAAAGTACTGTAGTCAACAAGGCAAGGTATGTAAAAAGATTGAACTGAGGTAGTAATTGGGAATTAGTATTTAGAAAGGCACTTAGTTTCTGTGCCCTAAAATACTTTATCTCTCATTCAGGTTTGTTCTGTACCTTCTTTTTATCTTCTATAAGTAGCTCTTAAATTCCCCTCTATGTGAATGTCATCCTTTTTATTTTTTTGCTGAGGGAAGAGAACTTGTGAGTCTTGGTAGCCTTTAGTTATTCTATTAGAATCTTGGATTATTTTATATACACTAAGTCATTGTGTTGAATTTTTTATTTTTAAACAGAAAAATAGAAATATCCTCTGGAAAACTGGCCAGATTTGCAGATGGCTCTGCAGTAGTACAGGTAAAATCCAGGTTTTTAGAACTTCATTCTAAAAATATTTATGGAGACTGGTACTGAATCTTTATAACATCATGTAACTTAGAAATGTGGCATTGGGAATTAGTTCAGACACTAAGATCTTTTCCAGGGTCAAAACCAGAGAGTCAGAGACCCGAATGTATTAGATGACCTTGAAGATCCTTTCCAAACTTGGGATTTTATTGTTTTTTTGTTAATAGAATCTGTTAGACTTTTCTAGATAAAGTGATTTCATTATTCTCAATAAAATAATGAAATTGAAAAATTTTTATTATATGCAACCTAAATTTCCTCATTAGAAATAGAAAACATGATTCAATTCATTGGATGTGACTAAGCTATCAGTGAACCGCCTTTCTCCTTTTCAGAAAGTTAGGGACTATTCTAATGATGATCATGATCACATAGAAGGGAGCCATCCAGGCTGGGTGTCACACGCCTGTAATCCCAGCAGTTCAGGAGGATCACAAGTTTAAAGACAGCCTTAGCAACTTAGTGAGGTCCTGTCTCTAAATAAAAAATATAAAAAAGGGAAGCCCCCTGGGTTCAGTCCCCAGTACCAAAAAAAAAAAGGGGAGGCAGGTCGAGGGAATCAAGAGTGGACTGTTTGTGAATAATTATCACTTGGAATAAGAGATCTCTTTGCTTGTTTTTGGAGTATTTATTCAGTTGCTACTTAGATGTTAATATCTGATTTTAAAGGTATTTACCAGTGTTGTTTATGTCTTAAGTCAGGCGACACTGCAGTGATGGTCACAGCTGTCAGTAAAACAAAACCTTCACCTTCCCAGTTCATGCCTTTAGTGGTAAGTAATTTGCTGATTTATCTGAATTTTTGTAATTATAGCATAAATGTAGAATTTGTAATATTTTTCCATTTTCTTATGAGTGCAAAAATATAAACTTTTGTACAGGAAAAGATTGTCCTTAGTTGCTTGATACTGAATCATTAAAAGTGTTTGAACAGATTATTTTGTAACCAACTCTAATGTTAGTAGTAAACATTCTTTAGAATGTCCAGGTTTATGAGTCGATAAGATAAGTGAATGAAGTGCAAGAGTGCTTCAATGCCAAATAAGCAATGGGTTTCCCTTCAGTATGAGTCTATGAGTCAATGGTAAATGAAGAGAGCCTTAGGATTTTATGGCTTCTTTCTAATATGAAAGGGAATGCAGTTGTATCTAACAGTTGATACAAAACGTCAGTGTTTGACTTGACCAGAATAAGCTATGTGGGAAGTAGTGAAACTAAGTAGTCATCTGACTGCTAAGTAGAAGACTTTTTTTAATTAATTGCCTGAAATATTTCTTTCTTTTGGGGGGAGAAGTACTGGGGATTAAACCCAGGGACACTTTACTCTGAACTATGTTCCCAGCCCTTTTTAACTTTTATTTTATTTATTTTGAGACAGGGTCTCACTAAGTTGCTTAGGACTTCGCTAAGTTGTTGAGGCTAGCCTCAAACCTGTGATCCTCCTGCCTCAGCCTCCTGAGTCACTGGGATTATAGGAATGAACCACCCCACCTAGCTCTGGCTGATTTCTATAAACTCTCCTTTCCCTAAAATACATACAACTTTAAAAGTAAATTAAACAATCTCTACTCATAGTCTAGAGTATGTTGTTGCAAACTCAAGAAAATTAGTATTTATATAATAGATTTTGTGATTTTTTTTTTTAATTAAAAAAAGGAATCATACAAACTTTATTTTTACATTGCTATTACAGGTCGACTACAGACAGAAGGCTGCTGCAGCAGGTAGAATTCCCACAAACTACCTTAGAAGAGAGATTGGTTCTTCTGATAGAGAAATTCTTACAAGTCGAATAATAGGTAAGATATTAAGATAGAGGCATTAATGCTCTCAGATATGCCAGTGTTTCTTTAATTTTTCTTCATTGCATGAATGCCACTAAAGATTATCTTCTCTCTCTGTTCTCTCACTTGAATGTAGGCTTCATGGGAGAAAAAACTTGTCTCAAGTATAGGCATTCAATAAATATTTGTTGACTAAATTAATAAATATCTATTGAGCATATGAATTCCATAGCTCATGCCTCTACTATGTTCAATCTGTCCGTAGTATTTTTCATATTTTTTATGTTGAGCATAGTAATCCCTAAACACTATACATATCAACTACTGAAATATATGTATAATTTTCTAAGTCTTTGACAGTCACAAGCATAAATATAGTTTATAGATCCCATGCCCAGAAATTGGTAGTAAATGACCAGACACAAACTACCAAGGGGACATTTTCTTTTGGTCTGCTCTTAGTCCTAATTGTCTTTCCTCTGCTATGCGTTTGGTCGTCGTCTATATTAATTGAGGGATTGATATTTATCTACATTCCTGTTAGCAACTCAGTCCAAGAGCTTTGGTTTTTTTTGGTGGTTTTGGTTTTTTTTGTTTTGTTTTGACATATTGAACAACTTGCTGCATTAGTTCAAAAGTTTTGGACTCTAAAACAACTCTGTTGGTACTATTTAATGTCTTTTTTTCCTTCTTTTTGCAGATCGTTCAATTAGACCTCTCTTTCCCGCTGGCTACTTTTATGATACGCAGGTAAGTTCTGCTTTATGTTATTTGCTTCCAGGTCAATCAAAATTTATTTAATCTCTGTAATTCTTTTTAGGCTAAATATCATATAAAGTTTTGGTAGTGCTCTTGCATTTTACTTTAGGTCGTGTTAAAAAAAAAAAAAAGATAATACTTTTGAAAAGCTAACATTTACTTTGTATCAATCGGAGCTGACACCTGAATTCTGAGGAGTCAGCTAACCAGGAATGTTGCAAAGCACTCAAGACAGTGGAAATGGGAAGCTCAAAAGCCCTGAGGCGGAAAGGAATTATCTTTATTACCGGATCCTCTGAACCTCTACTTCATTACATTTTAATATTTTCTGATTATTAGCTCATAATGATCCATATTAAGAGTACTTAATTAAGTAATCGTTTTATTTACATGAACTAAATGTGTAATTCCACCTTTGCAAGGATGTCACAGCTTCAAGGAGATTCTTTTCTTTTTTTCAGTGCTGGGAACTAAAAGGGAAATTATTAAGAATATGACTTACCAAAAAAAAAAAAAGAAATTGACATAGGCATATTACTGTAGTATGAAGCAGTTAATTGGTTTGTTTTATCTTTACTTATAAACAGATGATAGAAATATGTAGTTAAGATTTGCTGAATAATTGCAATGTGACTAATATTGTGGTAAATACTTTACAAACAATATTTCTTCAATTTTCATAGAAACCCTTTGGGAAGATGCCATTATTTTTTCTCTCTTAAAGATGAGGGAAAAAAAAAATTTCTGCATATGTGTATAGCCTCCAAAATCTCATAGATAAAATATAGGGTTTTGAAAGGAATCCCAGGGTTGTATGTTAAAAAAAATTACCTCATCAGTAATTACATTAAATGTAAATGGTCTTAAAAAAAAAAAATGAGGAAACTTTCAAGGTTTAATTTAACTAATTTACCCAATGTCAAGGATTTAGTTAAATGATAACCAAAATTAACCATGCTTTTAACATGTAGTGTTCCTATATTTTAAGCCAACATGTTAACCTAAATGATAGTCCTCTCAAATCAAGATGTTTCTTTTTAAGTACTTCAAATTTTTTTTTCCTTCTACCAGGTCCTTTGTAACCTGTTAGCAGTAGATGGTATTAATGACCCTGATGTCCTAGCAATTAATGGTGGTACGTATAAAAATAGAGATTAAAATGATCACTGTTGATTTTTTTTTAAAATAATGAAATATTTTAATTTCAGCTCTTTTTTTTTTTTTTTTTTTCCTCTTTTTTTTAAGCTTCTGTAGCCCTCTCATTATCAGATATTCCTTGGAATGGACCTGTTGGTAAGTTAGGCTGTGAAAATAAAAGCCTGTATTTATGTTCTTCTAATAATAGTAAGGACATTACAGCAAGGGCATGGATTTATTGACTCTGATTTATTACTTCTTATGGGGTTGATAATCCAAGAGTCCTTGCAGGTCTTTGAGACATTCTGATCCTTTCCTGCTTTCAATATGAATATGTGAAGGTGGTCCATTTAGTTTTAATGTCCCTAGATATATTCACTTTTTAGTTGCCTCTTTCTGTAAGAGGACTTTTTCTTTATTTGCACTCGAAAATTATCAGAGCATAATCTTTTAGAAAACAAATAAATGTTTGTAACTTATAGCTCTTATAAGTTGTAATCATAAAATCAAAAATTTATTCATCAAATAAATAATTATCAAGTATTCTAAACACAAGCTAGTGAGCCTAGCACTGAAGAAACAAAGGCAGACTACAACACAAAGACAAAAGAAACTATTTTTGCTGTTAGCTTAAAAGAAAGAGACAGATAATGATTTGCATTATTGTATTAATTTAAAAACATCACTAAGGTGTTTAGAAAATGATAGGGAAGGTCGGGTTTAGTTTTGTGGTTTCAATTTGTCAAGGAAGGCTTCTTAAAGTAGCCAGTAAGGAAGCTGAACCTTAGTAGGATCAGATGTAAACATCTCTTTTGGAGAGAATACAGTATAGACCAGAAGAGCATCAGCATAAGTGAAAATGTATAAAAGAAATAATGTACTTGAACAACTCGGAGTGGTCCACTGGGTCTAGAAGGTGGGGGTAGGGTAGGATGTTCTATGGGCCTTTAGTATCATGAGAAAAAGAATTTTGTTCTGTGGTCACAAAGATAGGGTATTGAATTTATCACTGAAATAGTACCTTGAAACAATTACCAATATTTTACTATATTTTAGGGGCAGTACGAATAGGAATGATTGATGGGGAATGTATTGTTAATCCAACAAGAAAAGAAATGTCTTCTAGTACTTTAAATTTAGTCGTTGCTGGAGCACCTAAAAGTCAGATTGGTAAGTAGTTTAAGTACCACATTTGTTCTGGATTTTATTTATGAGTTATTGATTCTTAAGAAATATGTTAATCTCTTCTTATATGTGTATTTCAGTAGCAGTGAAGATTTTTGTTTTATCTCTGTCATATTTTAGCAAAGCCTTTGCTTCTTATCACATAATACTTAAAATTACAGAATGTTACACAGTTAAAATATACAAAAATCTTTAGCAAGATAATTTCAGTAATTATTTTTAGACTAAGTTATTTTTAGACTAATAGCTTAATCTAAAAATAGAAGTTCTAAATCTGGTAATGAATTTATTGTTTATTGGTTTAAATATTTTCATTTAAACAATTTAGTCATCGTAAGTTTCCTTGATGTCCTCTAAGGACCTCTAGGAGGTCGAAAACCAGTAATAAAGTAGAAGAAATTCACTAACAATGAGTCATTTTCACTTATTCCCTGTAATAAAAATGTCACTAATTGCACGAATGAAAATTTTGGCCTTGTTCTAGTCTATGGAAGGTGAATAGTGTTAGATAAAATCAGGCTGACAGGCCATACCCCCCATGTGCCCTAAATTAGTCACACCCCAGGTGCATTAGGTTATCCTGTAAGTCTGAGCTTTGCCTTCCTGTAAGTGCCCACCTCTTGTGGTAATTCACCCTGGGGCAGACTTTCCCTTTCTGAGCCAATCCCATCCAACCCCTGGCAGCCTATGTAGTTGGGTCCTTCGGACTACACAAGTCGTTATTTAAACCCCCACCAGGTAGGAACTCCTTCATCCTTTTTTCTCCTTTGCCTTCTTCTCCTCGTTGGCTTTCCTTTCCCCTTCTCCCTTCTTCCCTTCCCCCTCTCCTTTCTCCTCTTCTTCCCTTCCCCCTTCTTCCCTTGCCATTTTCCCTTCCCTTCTTCCTTATACCTCCCTTTTTGTCCCATTCTTTTTTTCCTTCTTCACCCCATCCACGCCCGTCTCCTCCCCACAGGTCTTCCTCTCTTCACATGTCTTTGGCATCTCTTCGGGCCATAGAGGCCGGTCAGTAAATCCCTTTTACCACATGGCGGTTCCGGTGTGGTTTTTTGCCCTTCAAATAGGCTTTAGCAGTTAGAATGACTTGGGTTTGAAAATCGCCTCTACCACTATAATCATTTGGCTTTGAACAAATTAGAAACCTTATCAATTTATTCTGCTATGGGACTTCTGATGTCCTGGACTTTTTGAAAGCTTCTGATGTGGCAGCAGCTTCTTTTTTTTTTTTTTCTTGGTACTGGGGATTGAACTTAGGAGTACTCAACCACTGAGCTACATCCCCAGCCCTGTTTTGTATTTTATTTAGAGACAGGGTCTCACTGAGTTGCTTAACACCTCCTGTTGCTGAGGCTGGCTTTGAACTTGAGATTCTCCTGTCTCAGCCTCCCGAGCCTCTGATGTGGCAACGTTTTGATGAAACATAAACTACTAAATTTTTAGTACTTTTTTGTATAGATGTGTGAAACACCTCATTTCCAGTTACTGGTATGTTGGTCAGTAATGAAGTTAGAACTAGGCACAAAACACATAGCAATTGCATACTATCCACGTTATTAGCTTGTGTCGTTAAACCAAATAACAAGGCTTAAACAAGATGGAAATTTATTTTTCTCTCAGGTAAAAGAAATTTAGAAGTGGTGAGTCCAAGACAGTGATGGTGGCTCCATGTTGTCTTAAGAAATCCAGTCTCCTTCTGACTTTCTGCTCTGCTACCTTCAAGGTGTGGCCTCATCTTCATACTTAACAATTTTACTACCAGAGCTCTTGCCAACTTGTCTGACTATAGGCAGGAGGAAGAACAAAGAGTGAAATAGCAGAAAGCCATGTGACTGCTGATTGAGTCACCCTGCCTTGTAAGGTGCTTTCCCAGAAATCCCCACCCAGCAGTTTCTATTTACATCTCATTGGGCATAACTGTGGCACATGATGGCGTCCTTGATTGCAGAAAAGGCAAGGATGTGTTTTTTGAATTTTAACTCCAGAGAGTGGGATTCATACCACCAGGAACTATCGCAATGTGAATAGAGTATTCCAAAATTTAGGGAAGCCATGAGTAATAGATGGTCCCTACTATGAGCATCTTGAAAAGAGCCTCCATGAAAGTACTTGTTAACTATTCAAGATCAAGTTCACTTGATCTCCATCTGAATTTTTTTCTTTAAAGTTGTGTTATTCATTTATTTTCAGTTAGTAAATTGATTCAGTTGCTTTACAGGGTAGTGTGAAGACAGAAGTCGAGGTTTGTAAAATGACAAGTAAAAATAAGTAGAAATCTTTGTTTCTTAAGCATAAAGTTAATATCTGCTATTATCATTAAGATTTTAAAAAATAAAATTAAAAAACCTGCTTCTAATTGTTATAATCCCAATCTACATTAGAGTTGATCCACTCTAAATTTAAATAAACTTTGGAGGAATGAACAAAGGATCTTTGTGGCATCTATGGCGTGCTGTGGAAACACCATAAGCAGCCTTTGAGCTGGCTGTTCTCACCTTTTGCTACCTACATGGAAAAATGAGACTCTAGAGGCTAAGTGAACCTCAGAGGGTAGTTTGAATAATTAGGAGAGGCTGAGGGTAATTCAGAACCAACCTGTAACTGGCTTCAAGAATTACCAACATGCATTTTTTGACTTTCACACACTATTTCCATAAAGATATTAGGCCAGCTTTCTGCTTCTGTAAAGTATATCAGATATGTATTTTGACCCCATTTTCATGCATTATGATTAATACCACCATCATGGAACATATAGGATACAAATAATAATTGCTATCATTTCAGTATTAAAATATGTAATAGTCCAGATCTTTAAAGCATAACTTTATAAGGCAAGAATAATTTCTCATGTTCTCATTTGCTTGATGAGAAAATGGTTGCTTCAACAACCATTATTATTCTACACAATACCTTTTGGGTGCTTGTTTTTAAACTGGTACTTTTTTTTTTTTGGTACCCGGGTTTGAACTCAGGGGCACTCGACCACTGGGCCACATCCCCAGCCCTTTTTTGTATTTGATTAGAGACAGGGTCTCACTGAGTTGCTAAGTGCCTCACCATTGCTGAGGCTGGCTTCGAACTCACGATCCTCCTGCCTCAGCCTCCCAAGTGCTGGGATTACAGGCGTGCACCACTGCGCCTGGCTTAATCTGGTACATTTAATATTACTAATCATTCTGTGCACGGTAGGATATAATTCAGGGAAAAGTACAGCAACACCATGTTTTTAGATTTTGTGTCTCAAATTCATAACTTTAGCTAATCCCACAAATCCTCCATCTTCAGTTACTAAAAGTAGTTAATGGTTTAAAATACTCATTTTAATGAGGTTTCTAATTTAAATTTTTTTGTATTTTGGCAATGTTAAGTAGAATAGTCTGCAATGAAGGAAATATTTCCTATCTGAGCGGATAGCTAATGAGTAGTTGAAAGGTAGCTATGACTGAGCAACCAAATTTTTCTTTTTTTTTTTTTTTTTTTAATGTTTTGTAGTTGTAGGTGGACAGAATGCCTTGATTTTATTTGTTTATTTTTTGTGATGCTGAGGGTCAAACCCAGTGCCTCACGCATGCTAGGCAAGCACTCTGCCACTGAGCTTTAGCCCTGGCCCCCCAATTTTTCATTTTTATAATTTTAATTAATTTAAGTGCAAATAGCCATGTGTGACTAGTAGTTACCATGTTGAACATCACAAGTCTATAGATTCAGAACTATCAGAAATTGTCCTTTAAAGTATTTTTTTTAAAAGGAATTGCTCTGGACCCTTAAAGCTCGGGAAATAATGCCAAGAGCTAATAAATGGGACGCCATCAAGTTAAAAAGCTACTGTACAGCAAAGGAAACAATTAGGAATGTGAAGAGAGAACCCACAGAATGGGAGTAAATGTTTGCTAGGTACTCTTTTGACAGGGGATTAATATCTAGAATAAATAAATAGCTCAAAAAACTTTACACCAAAAAGTCAAATAGCCCAATCAATAAATGGGCAAATGAATTAAACAGACACTTCTCAAAACGGCCAACAAATGTATGAAAAAATGTTCAGTGGTATTAACAATTAGGGAAATACAAATCAAAACTACACTGAAATTTCATCTCATACCAGTCACACTAATAGTCATCAAGCATACAAATAGTAACAAATGATGGAGAGGTTGTGGATAAAAAGGAACATTTTTACACTGTTGGTGGAACTATAAATTAACATAATCACTATGGAAACCAGTGTAGAAGCTCCTCAGTAGACTAGGCATTTAACCACCCTACCATATGATCCAGCTATACCACTTCTCAGTATTTATCATGAAGAATTAAAGTCATCTTACGGCAGTGATACATGCATACCCAATGCTTATAGCAGCACAATTCACAGTAGCCAAACTATGGAACCAGGCTAGGTGTCCATCAACAGATGAATGGGTAAAGAAAATATGGCATATATACACAATGGAGTTTTATTCAGCCATATATAAAAATGAAATTATGGCATTTGCAGGAAAATGGATGGAACTAGAGACAATCATGTTAAGCAAAATAAAGTTAAGGGTTGTATGTTTTCACTCATGCAGAAGCTAGAGAGGAAAAGAAAACAAAGGTGGGAGTGAATCTCCTGTAAATCAAAGGGGGAGATCAGTTAGAGGAAAGGGACCAAGGGGTGGGAGGCAGGGCGGGAGGTGGGAAGTGCTGGGGAGGAATATTGGCCAAATTACATTGTTATATTGTGTGCATGTACAAATATGTAATCACAAATCCCATCAATATATACAACTATAATGCACCAATAAAAAATGGAGAAACAAAAATACAGTACAGGGAAGTCAAAAAGGAATTGCTTTAAGGCTTAATTAGTGAAAACAAAATTAATTTAGAGAGTATTTTCCTTTGCAAATTCTATTTTTAAATCAATTTAAATACATTGAATGCATTATATTTTTTTTCTATCTCCAATTGAATTCTATGAAAGTGAGAGATGATGTTTTGGAAATACAGATGAGAAAAAGATGTGATCATCTCACTATCATGACATCAAGTAGCTTTTTCATGCCTGGAGTGAAGAGTTGGAATCTTTCCCTGTGTGGTCCTCCCCGACTTGTGATATAATTGTTTTAATATTCCTCTACATTCAGAACCACATCAGCCTATTTTTGCTTTTGCTCCAACCAACAAACATAATTTAGAAAAGTCAAGAAAGCCTATTTTATTTACCCTTATTTTTGTTTACCGTGTTCTTTTTCTTCCCAATAGTCTGTGACTTCTTTTTTTGTTCTCTGTTTAGAGAATTTCCTTTTATTACTGTTCTCTTAGGGTGGGTCTGCTGGCAACAAATTTTCTTGGTTCTCATTTGAGAATCTTGATTTCCCCTCTTCCCAACACTACTCCTAAATATTTTCACTGGTTATGTGATTCTGGGTTGCCAGTTCTTTTCTTTCAGCACCTGTAAAATATTGTACTACTTCCTTCTGGCCTCCATGGTTTCCAATGGTGATTTGTTATTTGAATTGCTTTTCACAAAGGTGATGCTGTTGCCTACCTTTCTTGTTTGCCCCACTCAGAGTTTACTCAGCTTCTTAAATCTCTAGGTTTATGTCTGCCAAAGTTGGGGAGTCTTCAGCCATTTTTTTTCCAGTGCTTTTTTGAAAGGCCTTGCCTCTTTACTATTCTTCCATGACTCTGATAACACAGATGTTTGATCTCTTCACAGGTCTACTTGAATTAACTGATGAAATTACTACACAAAAAGTACAGAAAGATTTTGCCAGGTGTTATGGCACACACTTGTAATCCCAGCAGCTTGGGAGGCTGAGGCAGGAGGATTCAGAATTCAAAGCTAGCCTCCGCAACAGCAAGGTGCTAAGCAACTCAGTAAGACCCTGTCTCTAAATAAAATACAAAATAGGGCTGGGGATGTGGCTCAGTGGTTGAGTGCCCCTGACTTCAGTACCTCCTCCTCCCCCTGCCCCCCCCAAAAAAGAAAGAAAGTACATAAATTTTTTTTTAATCTAGATACCTTAAAAGTGATGATTCAGATAATAAATCTTCATGAAAACATGATGTGGTTAAATATATGAGATATGGTAACTATGCATTTTCATGGTCTTAGACTTTATAAAAATTTAAAACCACCAGAAATGATAACACTAGCGGCCAGGAGGTTGTTTAGCCTTCCAGAATGCAAAGCCAGTGCTGAATGGCGAATTTAAATAGATCATAACTTGGTGGAAGACCAACTTTAGAGTTCTCTGATTGGCATTGATTTTCCCACCTGTGCAAGAATTAGACAATGTGAGGAGTCAGAATTAAGTAGGAGGGGGCTGGGGTTGTGGCTCAGTGGTAGAGCATTTGCCTGGCACGTGCGCGGCCTGGGTTTGATCCTCAGCACCACATAAACATAAATGCATTGCATTGTGTACAACTAAAGCAAATAAATAAATATTTTTAAAAAAAGAATTAAGTAGGAGGTCACTTCAAATAATTATTAAACAGGAAACATTTATTGGTTACCTAATATGTTGTATGTTTTTAAATTTAACTTAAAAATGTCCATTAAAAGTAAATGCTATTGTATACTTTGAAAGATTGAGTTTTGTTAATAAAGCTAATACTAAAGTTAATATGGTTTTTATTTTCTCTTTTATTCCCCTTGGTAATGGGGATTGAACCCAGGACCACTTAAACCACTGAGCCACATGCCTGGCCCTTTTTATTTTTTATTTTGAGATAGGGTCTCACTAAATTGATTAGGGCCTTGCTATGTTGCGGAGGCTGGCTTTGAACTTGTAAACTTCCTGCCTCAGCCTCCTGAGCCACTGGGATTACAGGTATGTACCACCATGCCCGGCTTCTGTTTCAGTTTTGATGGGAAATTCCTCATAAAATTTCAGGAAAATATAAACTTAAATGTCAAGACTTCTTTATTCATCTATGAATACATTTTGGGAGTAGGTTGACTCTTAAGGAAAGAAATTTTAAAAGGTGTATGTATATATCACCACAGAATGAAATTGATCCATATTATTTGTCACATCATGGTATGTAAAAAGCTGTGTTGATAAACATTTCAATGACAATTATCCTTTGTTTTTGTTTTTCTTAAATAGTCATGTTGGAAGCCTCTGCAGAGAACATTTTACAGCAGGACTTTTGCCATGCCATCAAAGTGGGAGTGAAACACACCCAACAAATAATTCAGGGCATCCAACAGTTGGTGAAAGAAATTGGTGTTACCAAGAGGACACCTCAGAAGATATTTACCCCTTCACCAGAGATTGTGAAACATGTTCATAAGTAAGAACATCTGTACCACAAAATATGACATTGTCACTAGATTTAATTTCCTTTGAGGAAACAAATTCGCATGCATTACTTCAGAAATAACACTTTTCTGATTTAAATATTGATGCTGTAAATATCTGTCCAATGTCTAAAACAGGAAAAACCCATGCTCTTCCTGGAGAAATCTTAAATGTGGGAGAGGCACTTATTGGTCAAGATCCACAAAATTCCTGTATCTATCTGTGCCCAGTAAAAAGTAAATAAGTGTAAAATATTTAAATATCTAGGAAACTGTTGAATTTCTCAAAAAAATAATCAAGTGTAACTACCACTATTTGCCTAGTTTTTAGAACAGTGCCTGGCACACATGAATAAGTCTAAGGTGGAATTAATTAAAAAATTAAAGACAAAAAGCAGGGAGGGCATAGTACATGTATAAGTGATTAGGCTTGAAAGGTAAGGAGAAAGATATTTGTGTTCCCATATCATAAGTAGTAGATTAGCAGTGATAAACAATAGTATGTACATATTTTTAATTCTTTATGAAATGTTTATAAATTTGTAGCTTATTATTAAGTATTTGTTTCATTATAATAGAAATTGACTCATGTTTCAAATATTATTATGCTAACATTTATTTTCTATTTTAAAAAGACTTGCCATGGAGAAACTCTATGCAGTTTTTACAAATTATGAACATGACAAAGTAGGTATACCTGAAATTTGTCTTGTATAATTGTCCCAGGATTATTTTTTGTCATAAATCATGTAGTTTTGTCCATGAATTGTAGTCCTATTTTTATTAAAAATCTCCAACCAAAAGTCTGAGTAAAAGCTTACCTGTATGCTCCATTCTTCCATTATTAATTAATACAACTTTTAGGGAAGTCTGTGAATACATTTGAATGAATAAACAAATAGTCTTTCTTAAAAATCAATGACAAGTTCTAATTTCTTATAGAATATTATCATTAGAAAAATATGAGTACCCTTACAATATAAAAATAGAAATATTAAATGTTATCATGTTTCATATAATAACTGAACCTTAACTTTCTTTTAGATTTCCAGAGATGAAGCTGTTAACAAGATAAGATTAGATACAGAGGAACAACTAAAGGGTGAATCCTGTTTTTTCAGTTGGAAAAAATTTAGAGGAAATAATAGTTTTTAAGTTTGTTTGTTTGTTTAATTTCAGTGGTAAAATCTCAGAAAAATTTAGTTATTCTCATTGTTCCTTGGTTTTATCTTAAGTAAATTTGTGATAATGAAACATCGCAGGGTTAAATTAACTTCTATGAATATAGCTAACACAACACCTGATAGAGAGTAAGCAATTAGTAAATATTGAACTTGAAATGTTCGTATCTTTTCTCAGATTTATCCTCTAAAATGGATAGCATTGCATCCTGTCATTTGAAACCCTAAAGGATAGCTTTTAAAATTCCTTCTTTGATTGATCTGTGAAACTGCAGTACCAATAATACTGGTCTATGAAGATTAAATGAGTAAATCATTTACATTTGTACCTGGCACATAGTCAGTGTTTGATAAATGTTAACTGATGCTATTGTTATTCTTAATGTTGTGTAAGATATAAGTTTATGATAATTTATCTTTGCAGAAATTATTAATCAAAGATTCTTATCATATACCAACAATCTCATATAAACTGAATACAAAGGAAATGTGAGAGTTCTTGTTAATTTTTTCACTGACATTCACAAGAGTATCTTATTTTAAAATAAAAATTCTGGTGTTAGCTTTGGTATTAATGCCATTATCTGTATTAATTACTGAAATGCTTAGTATTTTGTCACCACATTTCATCCTGTTAGTTAAGAATGGAAAGCTATATAATCCGTGTTATTTATTTAAAAAAGTGTGTTGGGGTTTTTGTATTATATGTCATGATTTTCTGAATTGATAGTATAACATTTTAAGTATTTTGTTACTTATTGTTTCCAAGTTCAACCCAGTTAAAGCATAAAAATTCATATTGAAGTATAATATTAAAAGTTATTCTTGTCTGATGAAGATAGGATACTTAATATATTATCTCTTTTTCTGTAACCATTTCTTATGTTATTTTACCTTAAAGTTATACATTTATTTAGTCAACCAAAGATTTGAGAGAACAGTACTTAATATTTGGTATAGCCAGAAATGGTGGTGTACACCTGTAATCCCAACTACTTGGGAAGTTGAGGCAGGAGATATACAGGGTATTTTAAAGATATACAGGGTATTATAATCATGAGTTTGATCCTAGCTTGGGCCACATCTCCACAAAAGAAAGAAAGAAAGAGAGGGAGGGAGGGACAGAGAAAAGAAGGGGGAAAAAAATTAAAACCTTGGTATGAATTAATCATTGAAGTAAAATAACAACATTTAAAAGCATAAGCCATTGAGGCAGACAGATCTGTATTCCAGTCACAGCTGTATTAATTACTGTCTGTGTTATCTCAGGCAGTTTACTTCCTCAAGCCTCAGCTTTTTCTTCTGTAAAAGAGGATAATAATAAGCTTACCTCATAAATTGTTATGAAGATTAAAGGCATTTTAAAGAAGCAACTTGTGAAGTGTCTGACATATGAAAGCACTTGATAAATGTTAACTGAAAAACTGTTGTTTGGGATTTGTAATATATAAAGAAAATTATTTAATTTGAAGATTAAGTAAAAGTTCTCAAGGCAAAAAAGAGTGAGGGTGACTACTCTTAAACCTTTCCACAGTGTGATTGACTCAGTGTGGCAGGTGACATGATACAAGCTAACTAAGTTCCCAATCACAGCATGTTTAAGGGATTAATATTTGGTATGTCTTGCTTGTGAACATTTGATTTATCTACTTTTGTTTGCCTGAGGACTATATATTCAGTCAACCCCCTTGGCTTACTCTCATAGTAATTAATTTGATTCTGTAAACTTTGGAGAAACCTTTCAGAAAAAGAAAACCTTTGTTTTGATGTCTTTCTTTTTTTTTTCCTCCAGAAACGTTTCCAGATGTCGATCCATATGAAATAATAGAATCCTTCAACGTTGTTGCAAAGGAGGTTTTTAGAAGTATTATTTTGAATGAATACAAAAGGTAAACATACTCTCTTGGTAGAGTTGAAGTATGTACTGTTTCTGCAAGTTGCCTTGTAAGTTGCTGTTTACTCAAAGGAAGGAACTGATTTTTAAGTGGAAAGTAAAGAATAATATTTATTGTATAAATTGATACATATTGAAGAAAGAATATGTGGATTATTTGGATATGTGACTCTCTTTGGCCTTGTATGTCTAGCCATGCTTCACAGCCTTGCCTGCACATCACAGTTACCTGCAGATGTGCAGTAACTACTAACAATACAGATATATAGGCCACAACCCCAGACATTTTGATTTAGTGGGACTTAGGAGGTGGTCCAGGTATTTGTATTGTTTTTTAAAGATATACAGGGTATTATGATATGCAGCTGCAACTGAACTTCTTGGTAGAGATAAAGAAATGTTATGTGATTTTTCTGACTTCTAACGTAGCTTTACTGTTTGTTTTATTTATAACTATAGGTGTGATGGACGCGATTTGACTTCACTTAGGAATATAAGTTGTGAGGTAGATATGTTTAAAACTCTTCATGGATCAGCATTATTTCAAAGGGGACAAACACAGGTAATACATGTTTTTAAAAAACTACAATTATATGTTGAATTAGGAATGTTTAATTAGATCTAGAAGTACATTTTATAGATGCTGTAATTTTCATTATATGGAATATATTATTTAGATTAACATTGGATGTGTTTTTTTAAATATAATTTTAACAGTTTTTTTTGTTTTGTTGGTATTAAAAATCGAACCCTGGGGCACTTCACCACTGAACTATATCCCAGCCCTTTTTATTTTTTATTTTGATTCAGGATCTCACTAAGTTGCTAAAGCTGGCATGTACTTGCAATCCTCCTGCCTTGGCCTACCAGGTCCCTGGGATTACATGCCATGCATATGCCACTGTACCTGGCTTGACATTTTTTTGAGGTATCATTTCTGTATAGTAAATTATACATGTTTAAAGTGTATGATTGCCTGAGTTTTTAGATTTATACGACTGGGAAACTTACCATAGTTAAGATAATGAATATAGCAATCATGCCCAAAAGTTTCTTGCCAGTTTTTAATCCCTCTTCCTGCTTCCTCTACACAACTGCTTATCTGCTTTTGTTACTATAGTTGACACGTTGTAAATTATTAGGTATTTTTATTATATTTTTCTTTTAAGTACACAAAATTGAGTTACTCGTATTCCTCAGTTTATGGCATGTTATTCTTTGGGGTCTGTTCATGGCCCTCATTTGTTTTCTCCATTAGCCTGCACCTTGGCCCCATTATTTTTCTTTACATAGGTACTCCCTTGTATTTCACATATATTCTTCTAATTTGCCAGCTGTTAATTTATTTAAACCAACAACATGTACCCATTGTTTTGTGTGTGGTATTATGCCTTCTACCTCTTTCTTAAAGATTATTCACATTAGTAACTATAGTTTTAGCAGTCAGATAGGTACAAAGTAGTATCATGATGTTTTAATTTGTATTTCCCTGTTTACTAATAAGGCTGAGAATATCTATATATTAGCCAATGAACATGGTCACCATATAAACCATACCCTGGGGGACTGCACACCTCAAGTGCACTATAGATTATGTCCCTAGAGTTGTAAAATGTGGTGGCCTTGGTTCAGGTGTGCTCTTTTGTGAATTTTCTATCCTTGACCTTTGACCAATATTTTTTTTTTCTATTTTTAATATGGCCTGTATTTTACCTGCTATTTTACAGTAATCTCTTTTGTGTTTTAAACATTAATCCTTTCCAGTAACAAACCAAACTTTATGTAGATGTTCTTTGTTGTTTGCTTTTTAATTTTGCCTGATAGCCTTCTCTACATGTAGAAAAAAAACTGAAATCTTTAGTTTTGATGTAGTTAATCTTTGCCATTTTCATTTTCGTTACTTCTATTTTTAAAATCTTATTAAGTAATCATTTTTTGCTGGGGGCAGTGGTGCAAACCTATAATCCCAGTGACTTGGGAGGCACAGGCAGGAGGATCACAAGTTCAAGGCTAGCCTAGGCAACTTAGTAAGACCTTGTCTAAAATTTTTAAAAGGGGCTGGAGATATAGCTCAGTGGTTGGTGGTAAAGCACCCCTGGGTTCAATCCCTAGTACTGCAAAAAAAAAAAAAATCATACCTCAGAGTCAAAATTTATGCGCCTACTTTTTTTTTTCTATTAACTTTTTAACTATGTTCTCTTCTATTTTGTGAATTTCCTGGGCCAGTGTCAAATTATTTTAATTATACTGGTCTTGGAGTTTATCTAAATGTCTTAAGAAGCAAATCTTTTCTTTTTGCTTCTTCCTTCCCCAAAATTATCTTAGCTATTCAAGTAGATTTGATCCTTCATTTGAATTTTGAATTATATCACATTCTCAAAAAAAAAAAAAAAATCCTTATTGGGTTTTTTATTGGAATTGCACTGAACTTAATCTTTTAATTCAAGAGGAATGACATTTTTACAATTCCAATCAGTTTTGATTCAAGTTTTCTTTTATAACATTTTAATAACATTTTTAAAGTATCTTTAAATAACATTTTCAAAGTATCTCTAGTATCATTCATTCTTTTGTTATTTATTCTGATAGTCTGCCTTTTAACTGGATACTTAGCCAATCTGTGTTTAGTTTAATTATGATGTGATTGAACTTATGTAATTTAGTAGTAAAGCACCTGTAGATTAAACCCCCAGTACCAAAAGAGAAAAAGAAAGAACTCATTTAAATTCTTGTTTCCTGCATGTTATTTATTGTTTTCATGTGGATACATTCAAGATTTGCTCTTTGTCTGTGGTTTTTAGCAGTATGAGCCATGCAAATTTTCTTTGGATTTATCTTGCTTAGAATTTTAAGCTTGAATCCATAAATTTTAAATCTTTTTTTATCTTTTTTGTCAAGCTTGAGAAATTTCAACTATTATTTTTTCTTCCTTATTCTCTTTTTCTCTCCTTCTAGAATTACATATACACTTATAGTCTTTTTGATATTATACCATAGGTCCCTGAGAAATATGTATTTTCCCCCCCTCTTCTTCAAATTGGGCTTTTTTTTTTTTTTTTTCCTTTGGTGGGAGTGGTACTAGGGATGGAAATCAGGGCCTTGCACATGCAAGGCAAGCACTCTACCACTGAACTGCACCCCTAGCCCTGTGGGCAGTTTCTGTTAATCAGTGTTCACTGACTTTTCATCTCCTTTCAATTATGAGGTAATGTATTTTTCAGTTCTAGAATTTCTGGGTTTTGTTTTGTTTTGCTTTGTTTTGTACCAGGGATTATATCCAGAAGCACTTAACCACTGAGCCACATCCCCAGCCTTTTTTTTTTTTTTTTTTTTTTTTTGTAATTTTGAGACAGGGTCTTGCTATGTTGCTTAGGGCCTCACTAAGTTGATGAGACTTGCTTTTAATTTGTAATTCTTTTGCCTTAGCCTTCCAAGCCTCTGGGATTACAGGCATGTACCACCATGCCCAGCTTCTGTTAATTCTTTATGTCCTTGAGTAGACCTGTTGAAAGTCTTTATCAATCCTGTTTTGTTGTTGGTAATGGTAGTGGTTGTTTCTTGTTTTTTTGGTACTAGTGGGGAAACCCAGGGACACTTTCCCACTGAGCTATATCCCCAGCCCCTTTTATTTTTTGAAACAGGGTCTCAATTTCCCCCACTAGCCTTGAACTTATGATCCTTCTGCCTCCTTAAGAGGCTGGGATTATATTACACCCATCCTACACCTGCTCTGCTAATCTAACATCTTAACTAAGGATCAATCTCCATTCTGTATCTTTTGTCTTGAGATGGGGCCTTGTTTCCTGTTTCTTTAGAATGTATCCTGGACCTGTGAATGATCCATTGTAGCATTTCTGAATTATGTTATGTCCCTCCACAGAAGATTGACTTTTTTAAAACAATCTGTTTCATTGACTGAACCTTTATTGAGGCTTCTTTGGACTAGTACATAGTTTTTTAAAATATTCCTTCTAGGCTGGGCGTGGTGGCGCATGCCTGTAATCTCAGCACTTGGGAGGATGAGGCAGGAGGATCACGATTTCAAACCCAGCCTCAGCAATGACAATGCACTTAGCAACTCAGTGACCCTGTCTCTAATAAAATACAAAAAAAGGGGTGGGGGCTGGGGATGTGGCCCAGTGGTCTGGGGCCCTTAGTTCAATTCCCAGTACCAAAAAAAAAAAAAAAAAAAAAAAATTCCTTCTGGGGCTGGGGTTGTGGCTCAGCCGTAGAACACTTGCCTAGCAAGTGCATGGTCCGGGTTCCATCCTCAGCACCACATAAAAATAAAGGCATTGTGTACAACTAAAACAAATAAATAAATATTTTTTTAAAAAATATTCCTCCTTCTTCCTTCTTCCTCCCTAGCATGCCTAAGTTGTGTGTTTTATATATGTAGTCCATATGATGATGTTAGACCTTTGGATTGTTCAGTTTTACATGCAGTTTGAATATACAGACAATTTACTGTATTAAGTGCCATGGCTAGTATTATATAGAATGTATTACTTTCTTTAAAAATTTTAATTTGTTATATATGACAACAGAATGCATTACAATTCATATTACACATATAGAGCACAATTTTTCATATCTATGGTTCTACACAAAGTAGAGTCACATCATTCGTGTCTTCATATATGTACTTAGGGTAATGATGACCATCGCATTCCACCATCTTTCCTACCGCTGTGCCCCTCCCTTCCCCCCTCCCCTTTTCCCCTTTGCCCTATCTAGAGTTCATCTAATCCTCCCACCCACCCCCACCCCCGCAGCGTATTATGAATCAGCATCCTTAAATCAGAGAAATCATTCTGCATTTGGTTTTTTGGGATTGGCTAATTTCACTTAGCATTATATTCTCCAGCTCCATCCATTTATTTACCTGCAAATGACATGGCTTTATTCTCTGTTAATGCTGAATAATCCATTGTGTATATATACCACATTTTCTTTATCCATTCATATGCTAAAAGGCATCTAGGTTGGTTCCACAGTTTAGCTATTGCGAATTGTGCTGCTATAAACATTGATGTGGTTGTGTCCCTGTAGTATGCTGTTTTTAAGTCCTTCGGGTATAGACCGAGGAGTGGAATAGCTGGGTCAAATGATAGTTCCATTTCCATTTTTCCAAGGATTCTCCATACTGCTTTCCATATTGGCTACACCAATTTGAAGTCCCACCAGCAATGTATGAGTGTGCCTTTTTCTCTACAACCTCGCCAATACTTACTGTTGTTTGTATTCTTAATAGCTATTAAGAATCTTTTTTTTCTTTTAATATTTATTTATTTGCTTTAGTTGTATACAATGTGTTTTTAGTTTTACGTGGTGCTGAGAATCAAACCTGGGCCGCACACATGCCAGGTGAGCGCTCTACCGCTGAACCACAATCCCAGCCCTATTAAGAATCTTAAGAATAGTTTTTATTTTCATTTCTCTAGTTGCTAGAGATGTTGAACATTTTTTCATGTATTTGTTGATTGATTGTATATCTTCTCCTGAGAAGTGTCTGTTCAGTTCCTTGGCCCATTTATTGATTGGGTTATTTGGTTTTTTTGGTGTTAAGATTTTTGAGTTCTTTAAAAATTCTAGAGATTAGTGCTCTATCTGATGTGCATGTGGTAAAAATTTGTTCCCAATTAGTAAGCTCTCTGTTCACCTCACTGATGGTTTCTTTTGCTGAGAAGAAGCTTTTTAGTTTGAATCCATCCCATTTATTGATTCTTGATATTAATTCTTGCACTATTGAAGTCTTATTAAGGAAATTGGGGCATAATCCGACATAATGGAGATTAGAGCCTACTTTTTCTTCTAATAGGCACAGGGTTTCTGGTTTAATTCCTAGGTCCTTGATCCACTTTGAGTTTTGTGCATGGTGAGAGATAGGGGTTTAATTTCATTTTGTTGCATATGGATTTCCAGTTTTCCCAACACCATTTGTTGAAGAGGCTATCTTTTCTCCAATGTACATTTTTGGAGCCTTTGTCTAATGTAAGATAATTGTAATTTTGTGGGTTAGTCTCTGTGTCCTCTATTCTGTACCTGTATTACATTTTTTTGAAAGAATTATTGGGTTCTTCACATACTTTTAGTTTTGAGCTAAGGATGTATGTAGCTCAGTAGTAGAGGATGCACGAGGCCCTCAAAAAACACAAAATGTGTATTTTTGTTGTTTTTTAATCTTTGTCATTAGTGCATTAAAGCCCAAGAATTTTTTTCCTTCTTTTTTAGGTGCTTTGTACTGTTACGTTTGATTCATTAGAATCTAGTATTAAATCAGATCGAATTATAACAGCAATAAAGTAAGTTATGTTTTTCCTATGTTATTTTGTGATGTTCCTGTACATAATTAAAGCTCATGTGATATATTATTGATCATTATAACTTTTTTAACCAATATATCTGTACTTTATTTTTCTGTTTATGAAGTCAGAATTTCAAGAAATTTGTGTGTGCATGTCTTGTATTCACTTCTAAATCTTTGTTTTGAACACATAATGAGAACAAATTTAATTCTTTAATGTGAATACATTTAGATTATTCTCTGCCTCTAGAATCATTCCTCAGGACCAATTTTCTAGGTAATTTTGAATGAATTGGTTTTTCTATTTTAAATTAGAGAGCAAATAAATTGGCAAAAGTCCCAGTTGCTGAGAATAATCTGGAAGCTGTTAATGAAAATCCTAATCCCAAACCACATTGTGATTTTGTGTTTGGAAATACTGGCTCTCTTCTTGTTCCTAAAACATCAGTAGTAAAATCATGTCAATTGCTATTAGATGATCAAGCCCTACCAGCACTACCACCTCAGAGTCCTGGAACTACTTTCTTTCCTCATTGGCTAATAGGGCTACTTCCTTTCCTTGGTAAGACCACAGAACTCTGCTTCCCTCCTTACTGCCCTGCTGACAAGGATAATTCCTAGTATTTTCAGGATAGTTACCCTAGTTGTTTGTTGTTGTTGTTTTGTTTTGTTTTGTATCTGATAAAAATTGTGTATAAGGCTAATACTTTTGTCTATATTTTATGGAATATTTGAGCCCAAACTGGGTTGCCCTGTACTTCTTCACTTTTGACTCCTTTCTCTTCGAGAGCTTATTAAGAAAGAGCACTGGACTTGGCCAGGGCATCTCTATATATTTTAGTCTTATATCTTTAACTGTAAATGAGGGGACACATATCACTCATCCATCTAGCCTTTGGTTTCCTTTGTTTTTGTAAAATGCAAGTACTGGGCCAGTGATCTCTATATTCCTCTCTAGCCCTATTTCTTTAGTCTTCTGAAGAATTTTGGTTTTTTGATGTCTCTTTCTAAGTCTGCAATTTATAGTTATGCAGATTCTGCCCGCTCCCTGGACGTTTTCTAAATCTACACAGATAAGCATCTTTTCCTTACTCTACCCAAAGTGGGCACCATCTGTTCTGAAACCCTACTATGTGACTGACTCTTAATAAACAAACCTAGTTCTCGTCCTTATTTTCTACTATTTTTCTAGATACTTTGACAGTAGTTCTTTTTTCCAACCCTGAAAAGATGTTTATGTTTGCCTGTCAGATCTTCTTGTTGCTCTGTTATATCATTTTAGTTACTGATTTTCATTTCACAGGGTGACTAAGAGAAAGATCATAATTCTGAGATTGAACTATTGTGTTTATGACATTCAGGATTCTCTCCATAGTTACTAATGTTTAAAAATATTATGTCTTCTTCCATAGTATTTGAACCTAATATTTAAGGGTATTTGAAACAAAATTGTTTTCCTGAGTCTTTGTAGAATTAATTCATAAGTCACTGGGAAAAAATACCATCTCTCAGATACTTGGGAGGCTGAGGCAAGAGGGTCGCTTGCCCTGGAAGTTCAAAACCCACCTGGACAACATAGCAAGACCCCATTGCAAAAGAAGGAGAAAAAATATGTATATATTTTATACACACACACATGTATACATCTATATATCCTCTCTCATTCATCTAATTCTTCATGTTTTCTGTTTCAAACCAACTCTCATTAATATTCCAATTATTTTTCTAAATGCTCTTAAATCTTTTTTGGTTCTTTATTGAAATAAATTTATTGATATCTCTATGATGTTTTTAATATTATGTTTTTTGGTTATAGTGGGATAAAAGACAAAAATTTCATGCTGCACTATGAGGTAAGGTGAATTTTTTCCCCAACATTAATTCTGAAAAATTTCTAGGATATAGCACCATTGAAAGAGCTTTGCAGTGAATATTCTTATATTTATTACCTAAATTATCCCATTAACATTTTATCATATATTTGTTGATTTAGGTGCTATTGTTTTACTGCATACAGAAGGGATTTAGAGAGGTAGTACAGTAACTTCTTATTCTAAGTCATACATAAAAGTGCAAGTATATTATTAGACAGTGTTGTTCTAGGCAAGAGAGTTATAACTAACATGTGTCAAACAAAAGTGGAGCATTTCAAGTTTGTTTTGAAAAATCACCCAGTCCCATTAGCTCATTTAAATGTTCATGTTTACTTAGTTGATTAGTAATAAAAGATTAAGATATTTCACATTGTTGCTTTATAGGAAGGCATTATATATGATTAAGTTTGTGTTTGATTTTACAACTAATTCTAAGGGACCAGATATAACAAATAGTTCTTTGATTTTATTACTTGAGGCATACACTATGGGAAGCTAATATAAACTAATAAGTTGCTTCACTTTTGGGTAACAGTGTTGACTGCCTAGAATCCCAACATTTCACATTAGGTGAACCTGCTACAATTAGTAGAGAATATATTATAGCAGGCACAGTAGCCCATGAATGTAATCCCAGCAACTGAGGAGGCTGAGATAGGAAGATCATAAGTTCAAGGCCAGCCTAAGCAACTTAGCAAGACCCTGTCTCTCGCTCTCTCTCTCTCTTTTTTTTTTTTTTTTTTTTTTTTTTTTTGATACTGGGAATTAAACCCAGGGATGCTCTACCACTGAGCCACATCCCCAGCCCTTTTTATTTTTTATTTTGTTACAGGGTCTCAGCCTCCTAAGTTGCTGAGATTATAGGTATGTGCCACTGTGCTGTGCTGAGACCCTGTCTTAAAACAAAAAAGGACTGGGGATATAATTCAGTGGTGGAGTAACCCTGCGTTCAATCCCCAGTACCAAAAATACAAAATATATTATATAGAAAGTATATGCTGCAAAATAGCCATGAACCCAGAGGTTATCATTGGTCTGAATTCCTTATGATAACACTGTTCTAGATATATCCAGAAGCTACAGAAGCCAGAGAGGAATTATAATTGAATAAAGCACATCCATTGTCGATAACTGGTGAGCATGTGATAATCTAGAAAGGACAGTTGTAGAAAATGCTCTCTGGCTTATAACTAGGGAACAGGGTGAGAGAGGAAGCTGGAAAAGAAATGGGCAATTATTGCCATATTATTCCATTTTTAAGACCCCCTGTAAACCATATAAAACAGAAGATGACTTAATGAGTTTTTATAAGGCAAACGCCCATTTAAAAACCTCTCAAGTCAGAGAATATATCATTAGCCACCTCCGAATCTTCATGTTTTTCATCCCAGTCTCAATACCCATCTTCCCCTAAAAGTAACAACTGTCCTCCTAAGTTTTATAATAACCATTTCTTTACATTTTCAGTATATATTCATAGATACTTTAGACTTGTCAATTTTTCTTATATGTGATATTTCTTTAAGTCTCTTTTAATCTGTGCATTTCTCCTCCATCACATTCTTTACAATCTGTCTGCTGAAGTCCAAAGCCATTTGATCTGGGCATTGCTGATTGCACACTCATGGTATATGTCAACATATTCCTCTCTCTCCTCTATTTTCTGCAAATGGACTGCTAGATCCAGGGGTTTGATCAGATTCTTGAATTATTACTGTTTTGTTTTGTTTTTGTACTGATGATTGAACCTAGGGGTGCCTTACCACTGAGATATACTCCCAGCCCTTTTTAATTTTTATTTTAAGACAGAGTCTCACTAAGTTGCTTAGGTCCTCCATCAGTTGCTGAGGCTGGCCTTGAACTTAGAGTCCTCCTGCCTCAGCCTCCCTATTGATCCTTTTAAAATATTTTGTTAAACTGGAATTCAATATTTTTATGTGACATCTTTTATTTTTAAATGATCAACCAATTCATATACCTTGCAGATAACATTTCTATCAAAACAAAACAGTTTATAACCTCTGGCTAAAATAAAACCCTTATCAAAATGATATTTATTTCTTCAATGTATACTTCTTAAATATATATATATTTTATTATTACAAAAAGATACTTCGTTATTGTTAGTATTAAACATTATGGAAATTTATGTTGTCTATAATCATTCACTTCCTAGAACATAATTTTACACACACTACAAGTAGCCACTTTTAGCAATGTGGTATTTATTTTAGATTTATACCAGACATGTTCTGGCATAAATAAATCTACTTTTGTTTAAAAAAAAAAAAAAAACTGGAATTTTACTATTTTTTAATGTGTTTTATTCATTTGGTAATATATCTTGGGCATCTTTCCATGTCGGTTATGTATGTGTGTTTTCTTTGAAGTTTCCTCCTTATGCAACTAATGAAATTGGCAAAGTCACTGGCATAAATAGAAGAGAGCTTGGGCATGGTGAGTACAAATCTATGAACTTATATGGTGTTCTTAAAGAGATTTTTAACACACTTTTGCCTATTGTTTTTAATATATTTTTTTACTTACTGTTTTTTATTCTAACTTAGGTGCTCTTGCTGAGAAAGCTTTGTATCCTGTTATTCCCAAAGATTTTCCTTTTACCATAAGAGTGACATCCGAAGTCTTAGAGTCGAATGGTATGTATTATTTCTTCCCTAGTGGAAAAGACTGGATTCCCTGTTATATTTTTAACTTTTCAAAAGTAATATTACAAGATGTTTATTACTACAGGGCCCAAACCTATTGCATGAAAAACTATGTTTGATCATAAACTTGAGTCTGTTCTTTATGAATTATTTGTAAATCAATATAAGACAAATATTTTTCTTTTTGTATCTGTTATAATACATCCAGTATGGGTTATTTGTTCATTTTGACAAGCCATAGAACAAGGCCAGCTTAGAAAGAGAAGGGGCAAAAATAGAGTGATCGTTTAGATAGGGGACACTTGTCACGTGTCATAACAAAGTAAGTCCAGAATTTAAACTAAATGTTACTGATTATGATTGAGTTTATGGCCCAATGAGGGAACTAGAGCCCTTTAATTTTATCTTCTGATGAAGGCAACAAAAGAGGTGTTGCTAGTCCTTCTGAGAGGTTTCTAAGTATCAGAATCTCTGGCAGTACTGTCCAATAGAACTCTTTGTGATAATGAGAATCCTGTTTTATCCAGTTGAGGAGCTAAATTTATTTCAATTAATTTTAAATCTAAGTAGCCATACGTGGTTAACACCTACCATACTGGACCATGTAACTCTGTAGTTTGTGGCTTAGGAGAACTTTATTTATTTATTTATTTTTAATTTTAGTTGTCAGTGGACCTTTATTTTATTTATTCATATGTGGTACTGAGAATCAAACCCAGTGCTTCACACATGCTAGGCAGGCGCTCTACCACTGAGCTATAATCCCAGGCCAAGAACTTCATTTTAACTGCTTCTGAAAAGTAGGGAGAAGCTGGGTACCATGGTGCATTCTTGTAATCCCAGCGGCTTGGGAGGCTGAGGCAGGAGGATCCCAAGTTCAAAGCCAGCCTCAGCAACTTAGAGAGGCCCTAAGTATCTTAGCAAGACTTTGTCTCAAAATAAAAAATTTTTTAAAAAGGCCTTGGATGTGGCTCAGAGGTTAAATGTCCCTGGGTTCAATTCCTGGTACCAAAAAAAAAAGGAGGATGAAAAGGCTATTGAATATTTATAAAGAAATTATTGTAGTGCCACACACTGTGAGTCCAGCAACTCAAGAGGCTAAGGCAGAAGAATCACAAGTTCAAGGCTGGCCTTAGCTACTTAATGAGGCCCTGTCTTAAGAAGGACTGGGACACTAAGACCATGTATAAAAACTCAAATGGTGTGAAAATACTTTGTGTAAAACCAGTGACTTGGAAAACCGTGCTCTTTACATGTAATATGAAAGGAATTGCACTCTGCAAGCATGCATAACAAATTAAAAAAAAAAAAAAAAAGGACTGGGGATGTGGTTCACTGGTTAAGGTTCAATTCTCAGTACCAAAAAAAACAAGAAAAGAAAAAGAAATCATTGATGTAACAATATTCTTTTTTTTTGATAGGGTCATCTTCTATGGCATCTGCATGTGGTGGAAGTTTGGCATTAATGGATGCAGGTAAAAGAATTAGGTCTCAAAATCCCTACTACTTTATACATAATTTGATTAGTATAAAATAGAAGATTTCTTTAAAACTGGATTTTTAGTAAGACTTGCAGTCAGATTATAGATTATCAAGCCAGGCCAAAGGTAAGATAGTTGCAAAAGTAATCCTTCAAATATCCAGATATTTTGGGGAATTCTTATTTTTATATAAAAGCAGTACACTGAGAATTACTTGTCTTAGTGACTGTATTAGGGTTCTCTAGAGGAACAGAATCAACAGGAAATATAAAAAGTATACTTATTAGGTTGGCTTATGGGACCAGAAGCTGGGTAGTCCACAGTGGCCGTCTTCAGGCTGAAGGGCTGGATGAACCAGTAGCTGTGCAGTCCAAGAGGCTAATCCCAGAACAAGAGGGATTAACAGTGCTACCCTAGTATGAGACAGAAGGCTTCTGGAGAATCACTGGCAGAGTCTGCTTTGGAAGAGTGAAGAAGCAAAAGTCTGATATCCTTAGATGATTGCATCAGCAATCAAGAACCTGTTCAAGAAGAATGGAGCTTACATCTGCTGCTGCTTCCTTGTTCTTCCAGCTTTTATTCCATCCAAGCCATCATCCTATTAGATGATGCTGCCCACACTCAGGGGGTGTCTCCATTTCAGTTGGCTCTCCCACATGCCAGTTATTCCTGGACACACCCTCATTGACACACCCATAAACCTCTTAATCCCCAGGATCTCTTAATCCAATCAAGTTGACAATTCAAATTAGCCATTACAGTGACCCAGGGAATTTTCTTACCTTCCAAAAGGTAGAGAGCCCCAGAATTGATTCCAACCACCAGAGAAGTTTTGATTAGTAACAGAAGAAGGATTAGGGCCCTTTAGAGAAAGTCAACGTGTAATCTTTGAGTTGGTTTAAATAAGTGACCAAAAACAGTGCTACTGCAAAAATGTACGTAGAATTTTAGGAAGATAGAATGTGAGTGGTTCACCCTGGGTCTGAAACACGAGAAGAGAAAAAATTGGCATGTTATGCTCTCAAAACTAGTTGCTAGTTTCTACAATGCAGGTACCACTGATGTTATTTAAGAAGAAAATGGGGCTGGAATGTCTTTAGCTCGGTGGTAGAGCTCTCAGCTAATATGCACAAGGCCCTAATTTCAGTTCCCAGTACTGGAAACAAAAGAAGAAAAGGGAAAAGAACCTAAAGAAACTAAAGAGGCTACACAAGGAATTCTCTGATATTTCACACATTTACAGTATATATATGAAAGGTGGAAAGGAAGACAACCAAAGGTGAAATGAAATAGTGTAGATATATAATAGTAATATTTCAGAAAAATTAAAACGTGGATCAGGCTAAACAAAAGAAAAAATGCTTAAGAAATTTTTTCTAGTTGTGTTCACTGAAGGAAAATATACAAGATAGGTGGTAAAATTCTGCTACTGGTTTTTATCTTCATGTATTCATTCAACAAATCCGTGTGCTGCCTGTGAGCCAAGCACTGATCTAAGCTCTTCACACATGGTTGTTAATAAAATAGCCCTGTTCTTATGGAGCTTGCATTTCTTATCCAAATCTTATACTGGAAAACAGAAAAAGTTCTGAAAAAGATTAACCAAAAAGATAAAATAAGAGATGTCATGCTGGCAATGGTGGCATACATCTGTAATCCCAGCTACTCTGGAGGCTAAGGCACAGGGATCAGCCTTGGCAATTTAGACCATGTCTCAAAATAAAATTTAAAAAAGGACTGGGGATGTAACTCAGTGATAGAACCCCTGTGTATAAGCTCTAATTCAGATCTTTTGGTCTAAAGAAGAACCCATCCTGGCAGTAACGTAATGATTAAAACTACAGGATGAGATTCTAAGCAATCTCACACTCAAGGTTTTAACAACCACTATAATGATTATGACTTAAAATATTTACTCCTTCCACCTAGCTCTCTTTGCCAAGTCCTAGATCTGTATAAACTGCCTCTTGGCCATCTCTAGCTAATGTCCCCCACAGCACTACATATATTTTAATTCATTCAAAATTGAATCACTCTCAATAAATAGTTTTCCTTTTGTATTCATCTTTGTAGAAAGCAATTATGACATTCATGCCAGAATCAACAATTCTCTTGTTTCTTACATTCTGTCAAGTCACAAGGATCTGTTTATCTTTCAAAATTTTAAGAAAAATATCCTTTCCCTTAAATACTGAGTACCTATTGCTATTCCTTTCGTTCATGTTCACATCATTTCTTCTCTTGCAGCAATCTCTCTGCCTGGCTTTCCAGATTTTCTCTCCCTTCACCTCCTAGGCCTTATCCACTTAAGGCCATCGTCTAAGTTAAGAATAGCTTACTCAAAAGAAAAAAGTTAAAAAGCAGATTCAAAATATGACACTCACAATATTTCAAGTTCTCCATTATCTGCCTTCAGGAGATTTTTTTCTCCCCTCTTTATGGTGGTGCTAGGGTAGAACCCAAGGCCTTGTGCTAGGCAAGCACTCTACCATTGAGTACATTTAAAAACATACTATACTGCTTCGTAACATTGCACAGGCTGTTTTTTTTTCATATGAAATATAGTCCCTGCTCCTAGTATGCCTGGTCCTAATCTAACTAAATATTTAAAACCAGGCGAAATGTGGTTTCAGAATTTTTTGAAGCAATTGCCTTCAACCTAGTTCATTATTCATTCCCTGTGTGTCCTATACACATTTGTATTGTTTCTTTGATTTGCTAATATCTTTTCATCCTTTTTTGTACCTTTAAGATTTTTTTAAATCACATTCCTTTATACTAAACATAAGTTACAAGTAATCAAAACATAAACTTTTTTAAATGAAACAAGAAAGATTTTATCAAAATCTTAGAGAAGAATGCCTTTTTAAGCAAAATTCAGGAGCCAGGATTACATAAATTTTAAAATTCTACCCAGAAAAAAGTCACTATAAGCAAAATGAACAAACAAAACAGGAAAAGACTACTACGTAAAAAGTGGTTGAAGACCATGAACAGGCAATTCTTCAAAATAAGATATGGAAGTAGGTTTATAAACATGAATGTATTCAACCACACTTATTAAAAAACAAATCAAATTTAAAAATACGTAACCATTTTTGCTCCTTAGGTTGACAGAGATCAAAAAGTTTAACAAGAGTTAGTTACAGTTTAGAATAGCATGTTATCTTTATATACATAATCTCACAGTGTAGCAAGTATAAAATACAAATACCTTTTTTTTTTTTAAGTTGTTGATGGACCTTTATTTTATTTATTTGTATGTGTGCTGAGAACAAACCCAGTGCCTCACACGTGCTAGGCAAGCACTCTACCCCAGCCCTACAATTACCTTTTAACTCAGCAATTTTATTTCTCTTTGTGGCTTATAAAATTATATGGACCATGTGGAAAAAATATATATGAGGAGTAGTATGGAGTCATTCCAAGAAATAAAGTAGAGCTTTGTGTGGTGAAATGTATCATAATCCAAAATAAATAGTTAAATAGAAAAGGGGAGGTGCAGAATAACAAATGCCTATACCCTGCTCCCATGAGTAAAGAAAATAAAATATTAGGGTTGGGGCTGTAGCTCAGTGGTAGAGCACTTGCCTAGCATGTATGAGGCACTGGGTTCGATCCTTAGCACCACATAAAAATAAATAAAATAAAGTCATTCTGTTCATCTACAACTACAAAAAAAATTTTTTTTAGATTATGTTTACATTTATACTTGTGCACAGAAATTTTCTGGGAGGTTCTACTAATGGTGGTTGTCATGGGGAGGTGGATTGAGGGGTTCAGGCTAGAAGAAAATACCAAATACATGCTTCTTTTTCAACAAAAAGAAGACACCAAAAGCAGTGAATCATTTGAGTTACAAAGTTTGCAATTTTGAGAAAGGTTTGTGCCAAGTAGAGTGATTACCTCTTAAAGTTGTTTTAAGGGAATTTATTATAGTTTCCAAAAGAAATGAGGTAGTTAGAGGAACTTTTAAGACCTTTCAACATGATTATCGATTTAGGGAACACCATCCCCTTTCATTAAAATAAATGTCAACAGAATAGATAAATATGTGTGTTAGGTTGATATACACATTACACAAAAATATCTTTTCTCTCTTCTAGGGGTTCCAATTTCATCTGTTGTTGCAGGTGTAGCAATAGGATTGGTCACCAAAAGTGATCCTGAGAAGGGTGAAATAGAAGATTATCGTTTGCTGACAGATATTCTGGCAAGTATAATCCCAGTTTTAAATATTTAGTGGTGAAGACTATACTTCAAAAATAGTATATGCTTAGAAGAATGCTGGTTCTCAAAGAATAGAGGTATAGTTTTATCCTCTGTGTATTGCCTTGGATTTTAAAGGATATGTTAAAAATATATGTTACAGAATAGGTGTCCATAATAACTTACTTCAGGATAATTGTAAATTTATTCTTAGACATTTATTGGGAAAGGCATGACCTAAAAATAATGTTTCTGTTGAAACAAAAAAAGTCACAAATTGGAAGCAGCAGCTAATATAGGAGATCTTTCTTTATGCTTAGTCTTAGAGGACATGGTTTACTTCTAAAGTTATGTTTTAAAATTCTTCTACAGTGACTATGGGTGAATTTTGGTTTTGTTTAAATTTTTTTCATAATTTCTTAAATTCCTACAGGGAATTGAAGATTACAATGGAGACATGGATTTCAAAATGGCTGGTACTAATAAGGGAATAACTGCATTACAGGTAATTTTAAAACCCACTTTGTCTCATTTTTATAAATTTAAATAATGTTATGAATTAGTGTTTATTTATTTATTTTTGGCCCTTCCATTATTAGGCTGATATTAAATTACCTGGAATACCAATGAAAATTGTAATGGAAGCCATTCAACAAGCATCAGGTAAGCATCAGTTTGTCAACTGGAACTATAATTTCCATTAGATTTACTATAAAATGTTTCCTTAAAAAAAAATGGAATTTCATGCAGGCGTGGTGATGCACACTTATAATCCCAACAACATAGGCCCTGGGATTATAGGTGTCACAATTTAGTGACACCCTGTCACAAAATAAAGAATAAAAGGCTGGGGATGTAGCTTAGTAGCAAGGTGTCCCTGGGTTCAATTCCAAGTACCGATTTTAAAAAGTAAAAACAAATAAACATATACATATGGTATTTCATATGGCTAGGGGTATATTTCAGTGATAGAGTGCTTACCTAGTACACGTGAGATGCTGGGTTTGACCACCAGCATGGCCAAAAATAAAAATGAATTTTGTATATTTTAACTGGAATCAAGAAATATTAATTATTGGGCACGTGACTAATCATCCAAATAGGAGACAAGAGAAATTTTGACTTTTAGCAATTAAGGATCTAAGATAGACTTTATAAGGAAGGGAATATGAGTGAATCTTCAAAATCATTGTGTCATTCCATAATAACTAAGAGTGAGGGGCTGGGGTTGTGGCTCAGCGGTAGAGCGCTCGCCTAGCATGTGCGCCGTTCTGGGTTCAATCCTCAGCACCACATAAAAATAAAGGTATTGTGTCTGACTACAACTAAAGAAAAAAAAATATACTAAGAGTGAGCTAGGCAGGGTGGTACATAACTGTAATCCCTCAGGAGACTGAGGCAGGAGGGTCACTATGTTCAAGGCCAACCTGGGCAACTCAGTGAGACCCTATCTCAAAATAGGGAAGAAGAAAGGAAAAGTGCTGGGGATGTAGTTTCATGATGGAGTGTTTGCCTCGCATGTTCAAGACCCTAGGTTCCAGCTGGGCACTGTGGCGCATGCCTGTAATCCCAGCACTTGGGAGGCTGAGGCAGGAGGATCGTGAGTTCAAAGCCAGCCTCAGCAATGGTGAGACACTCAGCAACTCAGTGAGACCCTGTTTCTAATCAAATACAAAAAAGGGCTGAAGATGTGGCCCAGTGGTCAAGTGCCCCTGAGTTCAATCCACAGTACTTAAAAAAAAAAAAAAAAAAAAAAAAGACCCTAGGTTTGGAGCAGGGTGGGGCCGGGGACACAGGACTCAGAATGCAGCTATTTCAGGTCCCAGGTTATGTAGTTGTAACTTTTTTTTTTTTTTTTTTTTTTTTTTTTTTTTTTGCTTTTAGTTGTACACAATGCGTTTATTTTTACATGGTGCTGAGGATCGAACCCGGGCCTTGCACTTGCTAGGCGAGCGCTCTACCGCTGAGCCACAACCCCAGCCCCTGTAGTTGTAACTTTTATTGTGTCTTTATCCTTCTAGTGGCAAAGAAAGAGATATTACAGATTATGAACAAAACTATTTCAAAACCTCGAGCATCTAGAAAAGAAAATGGACCTGTTGTAGGTAATACATTAAAATTATCACTGATTTCACGTCATGCTTAATGCCACACACCTATGATTCTAGTGGCTCACCAGGCTAAGGCCAGAGAATCTCAAGTTCCAGGCGAGACTCTACAACTTATCAAGACCCTGTCTTGGAAAAAAAAGACTAAGAATGTATTTCAGTGGATAAAGTGATCTGGGGATTAGTTCCCAGTACAAACAGAGAAACAATACTGATTTCACTATAACAAACATTAGTATGTGAAAGTATATTATAGGTTTTTAATTTTTTTTTACTCCATATGCAAAATAAAAATATTCAAAGTACTTTTATTGCTGAAATACTTCAGAAGGGTTTCGAATATTTTCACCATAAATGATAAATATTTTAGATATGTTTACCCTTATTTCAACATTACACTATGTGTATAGAAACATCACATTGTAACCCATAAATATGTTTAATTTTTATGTTTTTATGTATCAATTAAGAAATAAAAGAAAAATATTTTAATCTGGGGGATACTCCTGGACATTTTTAATCAAGTAACATTGTCTTTCTATTTCATAGTGAAATACTTTTACATGTTTTAGGTTCATGTATATATTTGAATCATTTATGTATTTGTCTGTATTGCATCTCAGAAACTGTTCAGGTTCCATTATCAAAACGAGCAAGATTTGTTGGACCAGGTGGATATCATTTGAAAAAACTTCAAGCTGAAACAGGTAAGAGTTGGATGAAGTTTGGGTTTTATTAAATGCTGGACTATGTAGTTTTGCTATTTCATATCTCCTATGTTGTTCCAACTATATATATATATTTGAGAAACAAAGAGAAAGACCAGGAGAGAAGGATTTGATGTCTCTCTTGTGATATTTTTTGTGTGCCTCTTTATAAATCAGTAAATGTTTAATCCTTAACTATATTCAATGAGGATAGTCAAGCGTTCATCAAGGTTTTTTGGCAGCATTTTTAAAATGGATTGTTCCTGAATAATTTTTAGTGTTTCCCTTTAGTGAAGTTATGTTTGAAATTTTTATTACTATTCTACTTTTGCTTAGTTTTTTTTTACACTCTTTTTGTTTAAAAGTATATGTAGAAACAGTTATGCCTTAATTTGTTTCTTCTGGAAGCAGTGTTTAGGTTTCCTAATACTTAGCAGCTTTGAGGTTATTGAAGGATGAGAAGCAAAGTTGCCATAGCTAGTTGTTGAGAATGAGAAACTGACACGATTTTGTTCCTCATTCATCTGTTCATTCTACAGGATAAGAGGAAAAGAGACAAGAAGGTGAGGAAGGGTTCTAGTATAGTTTCTAGTCATAATAAAGAGAATAAAATGAGAAACTCAAAAATTAGCCCTGACATGATTAGGACATTGGTTCTCTGTTTTATCCCCAGGACCTAATATAATGCCAGATACATAGCAGGTGCGCAGTATATACTTGTTGATGAATTGATCCCTTCCCAAAGTAATAATTACACAGCATAAACCTGTCTAGCTGCCCCTCTTTGCTCTCATATTGACTTTCAGACTATTTTCAGTAATATTTTTTTGTGTGTGTGTGTAGGGGGGCACTAGGAACTAAACTATCTTTTTAAAAGGTGTAACTATTAATCAGTTGGATGAAGAAACATTTTCTGTATTTGCACCAACACCCAGTGCAATGCATGAAGCAAAAGAATTCATTAGTGAAATCTGTAAAGATGATGTAAGTATAGATCTTACACTAATTGTTTTATCTACTTTTTGTTTGTTTTCTTTGTGAATCTTATGGCTCTTTTTTTAATTCACAGCAAGAGCAACAATTAGAGTTTGGAGCAGTTTATACTGCCACAATAACTGAAATCAGGTACTACCAAATAATACACTACCCTGGGTTTTAGAAAATTTCAAGTCCAGGTTAACTTCACATTTGCTTCATTTACTTTGATAATATAAAGTGTTTGGATTATATAATCAATTACCATATAATCATTAATATTTTTTAAGTTATACTGTGTTTTATTTTCTATGCCAGTTTGTAGATTGTCAAGTGACAGGTTCTTCTGAATTTTTTTCTTTATCCAAATTTTCTACCGTTTTAATTTTTCCATTAACAATAAATAGGCCCAAAACACAAAAATCAATATTTTCTTTTTGTTGTTGTTGGCCTGTTTAAAAAAAAAAATTTTTTTTCTTTCTTTTTTTGAGACAGGATCTTGCTAACTTTCCCAAGTTGGCCTTCAGCCTGTAACCCTCCTGCCACACCCTCCTAAGAAGCTGTAATTACAGGCATGCAGTTACCATAACCAGCAGTTGGCTATACCAGCAGTTGGCTATTTTAAAGATAGTACTACTTAATGTTTAATTTACACATTTTTATAAGCAAATTTCAACTTCAAAAGTATTTTTATCTAGCTAAAATGATCCCAATTTTTTTTCTTGTATTTTTTTTTTCCCTAAGAAATTACCAAGGTAGCAGGAATATTTAAAACTATTTAAAATGAACAAAGGCAGTGGGATGATTTGTTTAATATTGCAGATAAAAAATAAAAAATAGGATGACTTAGCTTAGTAAACTAAAGCAAAGAAAGAGAGCTTCATTAATTAAAATAATTTTTCGATTTTATCTAACCCCCCTTCCTTAAATCACTTCTAGTAGGTTAATATTCTTTTCTATTTTAAAATATCTAATGTCATTTCAAAAAATTTTGGAAGTTATAAAAAGAAGCATAGTAAATATACTAAAAGCTTTTTCTTTTGATGACAAGTATTAGTGTATTTTTAGTTGAAAAATATCTGTTTTAGGTAATCATAATTTTTATAATTATATACTGCAGTGGGCTTTTGTTTTGTTACTTTTTTCTTCTATGAAAACATAATGATTTTTATTTTAACCAGGCTTATTCCCTTCTTGTAGAGACACTGGAGTAATGGTAAAACTATATCCAAATATGACTGCAGTACTTCTTCATAACACACAACTTGATCAACGAAAGGTAAAAATACAGATTTGATTTATTTTTATAACTGCATGAATATAACCATGTTGAATTTACTTGGATCAGTGGGTGTGGTGGTGCACACCTATAATCCCAATGGCTGGAGAGGCTAAGACAGGATGATCACAAGTTCAAAGCCAGCCTCATCTACTTAGTGAGACCCTTAGCAACTTAGCGAGACCCTGACGCAAAATTAAAAATAAAAAGGGCTAGAGTTGCGGCTCGGTGGTTAAGCGTTCCTAGGTTCAATCCTTGGTACCAAAAGTAAGAAAGAAATTACTTTGATTGGTGAGAATTATGCACTTTATTCATTGCTAGTTTAAGTACAGAAAACAAAAATGGCAGAGATACTGCTGACAAAATATTTTACATTGTTTAGCACAGATATTTATGCTTCTCCTAAGCATTTTGGGGTTGAACAACATATAGAACTAACACATAGCAGTGACTGAAAATATCTACATGTAACAATGTTTTCCCAATTTTCTACTGACCAACCAATCATGGGAAGATAATTCTTGAAATGTTTTTAAATTCATTAATCTTTATTGTAGTTCAGACATCTGGAAGACTTATAAGACTGTTCAATGAAAATACAGGGGTCAGAGGATAATAAAAGTATCCATTTTACCATATGTTAAAATATAAAGCTATAGAGAATAAAAGAAAATATTATTGGCCCAGGATTAGAGAATTTATACCAAAAAAAAAAAGAGACCAAAAAATAAACCCAGTTATATGTAGGTTTATAACATATGCTTAAATTTGCATTTTCAGTAAATGAATAAATAAAAATTGCTGGGTGCAACAGTACACACCTTTAATCTCAACAACTTTCAAGGCTAAGACAGGAGGATCATAAGTTCAAGGCCAGCCTCAGCAACTTAGTAGGACCCTGTCTCAAATTTTAAAAAATGAAAAGGACTGGGAATATAACTCAGTGGTTAAGCTCCCCTGGGTTCAATCCCCAGTACAAAAAAAAAAAGAAGAAGAAGAAGAAGAAAGAAATACAAATTTTTCAATGTATCATTGTATGTAATTGGTTATCATAGTAGGATCTTCAGTCATTTTTATACCAAAATCCCATCTAAATTAAAGAGCTAAATTTTCTAAAAAGATGGAATGAGAAATAAATTTTTGGAGGAGGGAGATCTAGAAGAAAGTAAGAATATTTTGGTATTTGTGCATCATATCAAAGGCAAAAATGTAAATAAATTGATAAAAATTTAACTGCAATTTTTTATTTAATTGTATGGCAAAATCACAATAATGAAAGACAAACAAAACAACAACCTGTGGAAATGTGCTTGTAACATAGGACAGGGGCTGAATATACACAGGTTTTATAGATCAGTAAGAAAAATGAATATCAATAGAAAAATAATCAAAGAATATGGACAGGCTTTTTGATTTTCATTTGGTGCTATGTTTATTTTTATTTTTTTGGTGCTGGGGATTGAACCCAGGACTCGTGCATGCCATGCATGTACTCTTACCACTAATCTACAGCCCCAACATCAGACTTTTTCTTTTTTTTTTTTCCTCCTTTTTTCGAGCCAATCATAGTATTTGATATCAATAACAACTCTTTTTTTTAATATTTATTTATTTGCTTTAGTTGTACACACTGCATTTATTTTTACATGGTGCTGAGGATCGAACCCGGGCTGTGCATGTGCGAGGCGAGCGCTCTACCACTGAGCCACAACCCCATCCCCTCAATAACAACTCTTTAAAACTCAATAAAATCAATATATTTTTAGCTTTCAAATAGTTGGAAATTCCTAGTGTGGGTAAGAGAAAAGAAGGATATTCTCTAGACTATTATTAGGAGACAAACTTTGTGACAAACTTTGGGGAGTGTTTGGTAAATGTCTGTGATCCCACAAGTTCCACATGTAGGACTTTATTCTGAGAAGATAATTAGAATAGATCACTAAATGATCGGTGATCGGTGCAACATTAAAACTTTGGGGGTTTTCCTCAACTTTTTTTTTTTTTTTTTTTTTTTTGGTACTGGGAATTGAACCCAGGGGAGCTTAACCACTGAGCTACATACTCACCCTTTTTTTATTTTTTTGTTTTAAGACAAGGTCTTGCTAAATTGCTGAGGATGACTTTGAACTTGCAATCCTCCTGCCTCAGCCTCCCAAGTTGCTAGGATTACAGACATGCCCCACCAAACCTGGCTCAACTTTTTATTTCGAAAAATTTTAAACCTACAGCAAAGCTGAAAGAATAATACACCCAACACTCATATACCTTTCACCTAAATCTACGAATTATTAATATTTGCGATGTTTGGAATTTACAACAAATTAAATGACCATTCTTAAGGGATTGATTAAATAAATTATATAGTTTGGATACTCCTCTGTAATGCTTCGTTTATTGATATGAAAAGGCAGTCTTAACATTATTGAATGAAAAAAGGCCCATTTTTTAAAATATTTTTTAGTTGTCAGTGGACCTTTATTATTTTATTTATTTATATGCAGTGCTGAGAATCGAACCCAGTGCCTCACACATGCTAGCCACGTGCTCTACCACTGAGCCACAACACCAACCCCAAAAAGGCCCATTTTTTATAAAAGCAATACAGTAGACATGAGTAAGGGATACTCATTGGAATGTTAGCAGTAGTTATCTACAGGTAGAAAAATTTTGGATGATTTTAAATTTCTTCTCAATACCACTGTATTACTTTAATTTTGTAATTAACAAATTTAGGGGGTGGAGGCAGAGTGCTGGGGATTATAGATTTTGGGGGCAAAGGCAGAGTACTGGGAATTGAACCAAAGCCTCACATATGTAGCCAAGCGTTATATCATTGAGCTACATCTCTAGCCTTTTTTTTTTTTTTTTTTTGAGACATGATCTCAATTTGTAATCCTTCTGTCTCAGCCTCCTACATAGCTGGATTTATAAGTGTGTACCACCATTCCCAACTAACAGATTTTATAATCAGAGAAAACAATAAAGCTTTTGTCCACTTGAGGGGAAAAATGTATTCTAACATGGTGTTTTTGGTTTTGTTTCTTTTTTTCAGATTAAACATCCCACTGCCCTAGGATTAGAAGTTGGCCAAGAAATTCAGGTACCTGTGTTCAAACTTTTAGCCTTAAAGTTCTAAATTATACTTAAAGTTTTAATTATTATTTTCAAGAAGTAAGTTGAAAGACTAGAATTAACATCTATGATGTATATTACTTATATGCAGTCTTCTTTTTTCACCTTGGGGTTGCTTTATATAGACTCATTAAGGATTTAGGACACAGTGCTTACCCTCAGAACTTATAGCTAAGCCAAAATAGTAGATATCTTTAGAGCTTTTAAAAAATGCATGAGGGGCTGGGGATATGGCTCAGCGGTAGAGCGCTCGCCTAGCATGTGGACTGCCCAGGTTCGGTCCTCAGCACCACGTAAAAATAAACGCATTGTGTACAACTAAAGCAAATAAATAAATATTTTTTTAAAAATGCATGAAACCTGGTATGGTAGTACACACCTGTAATCCTAGCAATTTAAGAGACTGAGGAAGGAAGATCACAAATTCAAGGAGCTCCTCAGCAACTTAATGAGATCCTGTCTCAAAATTAAAAAAAAAAAAAAAAAAAAAGACTGTGGATAATGTATGTAGCTTAGTGATAAAGTGCTCCTGGGTTCAATCCCCAGTACCAAAAAAAAAAAGAAGAGAAAAACATGAGCATATTAGCTGTGGAGACTCAGTGGTTTGGGGACAGACATAAGAATCTGATCATTCACCTTGTTGGAAGCCTTGACTGTCTATGATCTTTGAGGAGTTGAGACTTTGTTTCTCTACCACCTTGAGCTTGATAAGAGTTATGTTGTTCAAGTCTACAAAGCTGATGGTAAAAATGACTTCTTTTTTTTTTGGTAGTCCTTTTAGTAGATGAAAGAAGTTATTACTGATCTGGGTTTTTTGGCTGTACCATGTTCTGTTCAGTTATACCTAATACCCATGACCTGAGTAACTAAGGTCACTAGTTTATTCCTGATCTATAGTCCCTTTGTTCATGGAGCCTCCAGGGAAAGAAGGAGAACTAAGACATATCTCTGTTTAAAGTTGTTTTTTACATCAGGATGGACTTTAAAACTTCTACATTCCCCCCTGACTTCCATTTTCCATAGTGAAGCCAAATAAATTCCAGTGTGATGGTTTCCAGAGCGGTAGTGGAAATCTGAGTGGCCTAAGCATAATCTAGTATAGTTTGTAGCACAATTGGGTGCAGAAAGCCTTGTCAAGAATCACTCACTGGGGCTGGGGTTGGGGCTTAGCAGTAGCGCTCACCTAGCATGTAAGACCCTGGGTTCGATCCTCAGCATCACATAAAAAAAATAAATAAATAAAGATATTATGTCCAACTATAACTAAAAAAAAAAAAGAATCACTCACTATGGTTTAACTTGTCTTCCAATATGGAGACCTGGAGACAATAAAAATGCACAGATGAGTTTAACAGAAGGTTATAATCAGACAACTAAATGCCCTCTTTCCTTTTTTTATAATAACTACTTAACCAAATTGTATTTATAGAGCATATACCTCTTCATAGCACTGAGCTATGCTTTCAGTGAATGAGTAAAAACATTAATCATTGCCTTGTTTAGATAATATATGTTTTAACTTTGAAGATCAATCAGTGTGCTATAACTTGTAAAAGTAAATTTTTTTAACACAGGTGAAATACTTCGGCCGTGATCCAGCTGATGGAAGAATGAGGCTTTCTCGTAAAGTGCTTCAGTCTCCAGCTACAAATGTTGTCAAAACTCTAAATGACAGAAGCAGTATTGTAATGGGAGAACCTATTTCACAGCCATCATCAAATTCTTCCCAGTGATTTTTTTTTTTTTTTTTAATTCTAGGGTGGTATTATATAGAGCAAAATTTTAGTATTATCTTCTAATGTATAGATTTGTATGTAGTATAAATATATTCTAATCATTTGTATTAAAGTGCTCACATGTGCCATTTTTTATTGCAAGAATAAATGTTTTTACTTATAATATAAACCAATAAATATTTATTATTAAAAGTAAATTATGCAGGGTGCAGTGGCACATGCCTGTAACCCCAGTGACTTGGGAGGCTCAGGCAGGAGGATCACAAGTTTGAGGCCAGACTAGTCAACTTAGCAAGACCCTATCTCAAAATAAAAAGACCTGATGTAGATCAGTGGTATAATATTGCTGGATTCAATTAATTAATTAATGGCAAACCATTTATATACATTTTAGGGAAGATTGCCCTTTTGTTCCTATTATTATGAAATACCTGAAAAGCTTAGAAATAATAGATCACATATACTATCATTATGGATCTCTGCCTATATATATTTATATTTTTCTTCTTTATATGTAGTAAATTTTCCCTTAATCATGTTATGGCTTACCTCTTTGCCCAACAGCTTTTCTTGCCTACAACTATTTCACAAACTGGAAGTTTCCATTTTGTTGGAAATAAGCAGGGTCTATTTTTTCCAAGTAATTACTAGATATATTAAGAAGGTTAGGGCTGGGGATGTAGCTCAGTGGTAAAGGGCCCCAGGTTCAATCCCCAGTACCAAAAAAAAAAAAGTAAAAACATAACAAGAAGTTGAAGGAAGCTAAATTTGACCCATTTTTAATGATATGATATTTTTCGAATTGGTCACAAAAACATAAAGATAGTGGAGTAATCTTAGAAATGGGACTTTCAGGAGAATGAGGGAATAGAGTCGAATTTAACCAAATTCAAATTTAACCAAACAGAATAATCATACACTCGTCAAATAGAACTAGATCATTTATTAGTGTGTATTTTGCCAACATGGATATTCTTGACATAAGAGCTGGTAGAATCATGATTTTCAGTTAATAAATAGAAGTTTAAAATAGTCATAAATGGCAGTTATTAATGTAATTATTATTCATTCCCATCATTTAAAGCATTATAATTTCAGAAAAAAGGTAAATCGTACTTGGGAGTCATTTAGAATGTATATTTCTTTTATAAGTCTGATAAAAATATATGTAAATTCATAACTCAAGGCTAACTAGTTCATAAAATATTAAAAATTTAGCTAGCCAAAGCAAAGATTTTTAAGATATATGTATTTAAGTCAATAAACATTGATTACATATCTATTGTGTATAAAATGACATGCTAGGTAATTTTGATATTCTTTCTGAAATAGCAAAGAGTAATTGAAAGAAAGATTAAAATTTGCTTTCTTTATTTGATAGGCTATTTTTGGTAATAATGACAAAAAATGTTTTTATTCTCACTTTTGCTTTCTAAGAATCCTTAGTGGTAGAAATTCAGAATTATAATTTCTATTTTTCTTAATTTTTCTGTTTACCTTTTTAGAGGAGCACTTAACTGCTAAAAATTTAGAAAAATGAAACCAGTTGTCACTTTCCAATGAAGTTTTTTAAGGACTACCATGGTATAAACTAATTTATAGTCACTCAAATTAAATTGAGTGGGACTGGGATTGTGGCTCAGCGGTAGAGCGCTCGCCTAGCACGTGCGTGGCCCGGGTTCAATCCTCAGAACCACGTACAAATAAACCCATTGTGTACAACTAAAGCAAATAAATAAATATTTTTTAAAAAAAATTAAATTGAGTGCCCATACTTAAACCTCTATGAACTTTGTTGACATGCACTCCATAAATTACTGTTTTGTTACAGTTGTTGTACAACCATTTTTTCTTCTCTTCCAGAATGTTAAATTTCTAAATCTAAGATGGAAGTATGAATATCATTTTATTTCCTAGTTCAGTTCAGCCAAACATAACATTCATTTATTCAACACTTATGTGTCAGGCACTATATTTTATGCAGGGGCTGTGTCAGTAAGCAAAGCAGCTAAAATTCCAGTGCTAACATTCTAGTGGCTGGAAACTGACAGTAAATAAGTATACAACATGTGAAGTGGTGGTAGGGGCTTTAAAGAAAACAATTGTGTAAGGGGGTAGAGCAATAAGAAATTACTATTTTAGATAAAGTGATCCTGAACTCTGAATAGATAACATTGGAACACAGATCCAAATGAAGTAGAGGAGAGACATATGCAGCTATTTGGGAAAGAATTTCAGATAGAGACTTTAGCAACTTCATTTTTCAGTTGGTATTGTAGGTTTAAAAGGTAGAATAGCCAGACACAGTAGCACACATCTAGAATCCTAAGGACTTGGGGGGACTGAGGCAGGAAGATCACAAGTTTGAGGTCAGCCTCAGCAATTTGGCAAGAACTTCAGCAACTTAGCAAGACCCTGTCTCAAAAAAATAAAGAGTTGGAGATGTACATCAGTGGTAAAGAGCCCCTGACTTCACGGCTCAGTACTAAAAACAACAATAATAATAATTTTTAAAAATAAAAGAAATAGCCTTTTCAGGGCTGAGGTGTAGCTCAGTAGTAGAGTACTTGCCTATCATGTATGAAGGACTGGGTTCAATCATCAGCACTGCATAAAAAATAAATAAGTAAAATAAAGGTATTGTGTCCATCTACAACTTAAAAAAAAGTTGTTTTTGTTTATTTGTTTTGTTTTTTTAAAGAATAGCCTTTTCAAAAAAAAAAAAAGTGGGAAAAAAAAAAAAGAATAGCCTTTTCATGTCTTCCCCGCCCTACTCCCAGTATTGGAGATTGAACTCAAGGGCAGTCTATATTTTGAGACAGGGTTTTACTAAGTTTTTCAGACTGGCCTTGAACTTGGAATCCTTGTGCCTCAGCCTCCTCAGAAGTTGGTATTAGAGGTGTGTACCACCACACTCAACAGCTTTTATGCCTTTAGAAATAAGAGGACATAGCCAGCTCAAGATAATATCTTCAAAGAGTTAATCATTTAAGCTTGGTTATTTCAAAGGAAGAGGCAGACACTGGAATCATATGAAAAGTTTAATAGGCTTTTACAAATTTCCAGGCTTATGAGAAATTGGGGCTAGGATGATAGCAGAAATGGAAAAGAATATATTTTGAACACTCGTTGGGTGTCAAGTGTTAGAAGACAACCCAAGTAAAGCTAATGCAAAGGGGAAATTTTATTGCAGGACTATTTCAAAATAGCCAAATCACATACACACACACACACACACACACACACACACACACACACATATCCCAGAACCAGAATTTACAAGTCATCAAGGCAGTTCCTCTCTACTAGCCCACAGAATCTCCTGACCTTACTGTTGTGCTTCTTTCTACAAAACTGCTTTATTGGTCTCTACAAGCTGTCCCAAATTAAAAAAAAAAAAAAAAAAAAAAAAAAGTCAGAAACTCAGCTCAGTGTTAGAGTGACCCTGGGCTTAATACCCAGTACCACACACACACAAAAAATAATAGCATGCCAAATTACATTAGTACAAATGTCCCCTGGTGTAAGCATATCCAATGCAATATTTGCCAAATACTTAACACTAAAAAATTGTTCCTTGTTTATCTGAAGTTCAAATTAACTTTGTGTCTAGTAGTTTTATTTGCTAAATCTGGTAACCTTAAACCCGATAGAATAAACTGGTCAGAGAATTGCCAAGTGCCTGCACCTAGGAAATTGGAGCTAAGATAATAGCAGAAATGAAAAAGAATATATTTTGAAAACTCATTGGGTGTCAGGGTTAGAAGACAACCCAAGTTAAGCTAAAGCAAAGGGGGAAATCTATTGCAGGACTATAAGTTTATTTCAAAGTAGCCAAGTCAAATCTCAGAACCAGGATTTACAAGTCTTTCTTACAAAAGAAGTGTTCAGAAAAAGTTTAAGGAAATACCAAGATACTTTTATGACTTGAGCAATTATAAAGAAATAATGGAGAAATTTTAGATTAATCCAGATAAATAGGCCTGTGGGTCACTGGGTGCGGCTGTGCCTGCCTGTAATCCAAGCAACTACGGAGGCTGAGGCAGAAAAATCACAAGTTAAAGGCCAGCCTAAGCAATTTAGCAAGACCCTAAACAACCTAGTGAGACCCTGTCTCAAAACTGTAAAAAGGAGCCAGGTGTGATGATGCACACCTTTAATTCCAGTAGCTCATGACTTCAAAGCCAGCCTCAGCATTTATCAAGGTCCTAAGCAACTTAGTGAGACCCTATCTCTAAATAAAATATATGAAAAAGAGCTGGGGATGTGGCTCAGTGGTAGAGCACCCCTGGGTCCGATCCCCAGTAACCATACACACAATATAATAAATAAAATATTAAGAGAAAACCCATATGATCACCAGATGTAAAAGAGATAATTTATAAAATTCAATGTACAATGCTGGGTGTGGTGACACACCTGTAACCCTAGCAACTCTGTAGGCTGAGGCAGGAAGATCACAAGTTCAAGGCCACCTCAGCAACTTAGCAAGACCCTATCAAAAATAAAAAGGGCTGGGGATGTGGCTCAGTGGTTAAACATCCCTGGGTTCAATCCCTGGTACAACAATAAATAAATACAATAGTATTTAGTTTAGAATATTAGAAAATATCCTTAATTCAGTAAGTGGAATCTATCAGGAATCAGAAACAGGTATTTAACAATGGAGGCATGACCATTAAAGTCAGGAACAAAACAAGAATCACCACTATAACTAAATAGTCTGGAGGTACTAATCAATGTAATGAGATTAAAAGGCGGTGGTGAAGAAACAAATCAGCAGTTAATCATCTAAAAAGCAATTTTTAAGTTGTTTCAAAGCAATTACGGCTGGGCTAGGAGTGTAGCTCAGTGGAAGAACTCTTGCCTAGCATGTGAAAGGCCCTGGGTTCAATTCCCAGTACTGTAAGGAGGCAAAAAATTAGGACTAATAATTGAATAGTTGATTTGTTTAAACAATTTGATATGCTATGCAATTTGGCTCATCACCAAAAGGCTTGTTGCCTTAAAGCCGCAACATCTCCTCACAATTTGGACGGCTGTTAGTCATCATATATAGTCGATCCTAAAGGGCTCCATTGGATGGCTGGTTAGCCAATGACGGGTAAGATCCCCAGAGGGGGACAACCTAAGACAGGCACAGTCGCACCGGACAGTCTCATGTGGCCGACATATCAACCTAAGACAGGAGTCAAGGTCACAGCCTTGATTATCCGATGACGGGTAAGAATGTTGGTTGCACATAGACGTCCTAAAGCATTACCTCTTTTAAAACAAAAAGGGGAAAATGCAGGAGCCCTGTTTGGGGATTGGCTTGAATTGCGGTTGACTATGAGCCGTGGAGATTTGGCCTTTGTCGCCACCCGTAGTCTCACGGGATTGTTGCGGGATCTGGAGTGACTTGGCCGAAATTGCTGATCGGGTCAGCGCCATTTTAGGGTGTGTTTTTAGCGTGTGTTAGTCGTTATTAGAACCAGAGAGAAAAGTTATCAGAATAAAAAGCTGTTTGTCTCCAGTTTGCTTCTGAAGTTTTTCCCGCGGCTCCGTTGCTCCAAGCGCTTCAGGCAGCAACAAATAGTAACCATATGGACATGCCAAAGTAAATAGCTTTCTTTCCCAAAAGTCAAAAGCTTCTGTGGTATGAGCTCATTTTCATTGCTCTCAGTTATAGGCCATCACTTTCCTAGGCAGTGAGTTTGCCCCAATCTCTGGAGTTGTTTTTTTTTTTTTTTTAATAATTTATTGTATTTTTTATACCTTCATTTAATTTATTTATATGCCGTATTGAGGATCAATCCAGTGCCTCATACGTGCTGGGCAAGCACTCTACCATTGAGCTACAACCCCAGCCCTTTGGAGTTCTTGCTAAGGTTTAATCTCCCCCAGAAAAGTGCCTAAATCAATGAAATTTTATTTAACCAGTCTTAATTCCAGCCCCCTTAATCTCATCCCAAGTGTAATCTTCTGGCTCCTCATAGTACATACTAGCTGATTTCAGTTCCTTCAATATATAGTTCTTCCTCCTTTATCAGACCCAGCTGTCCCCACATAGATTATACTGAGATTTAAACCTGGTTTCCATGGCTTTACAGCCAGAAGAGGAAATGAGATCAATTGTGAAAGAGGTTTTTTTTTACAGGGAGTTAAGTGCTTTCTCTTACTAGAAGTTATGAAGTGCTTCTGCAAACTCTGAGGATCCAGAGATGTCTTAATAGCCAGTATCCTAAGCCATCCAAGTTTCAAACTTCAGGTTTTCTCAGCCAGGATCTATAGAGCTCTATGACCATCAAATCCCATGTCTACTCTTTTTTTTTTTTTAATATTTATTTATTTACTTTAGTTGTACACAATGCAATTGCATTTATGTTTACGTGGTGCTGAGGATCGAACTCGGACTGCGCACGTGTGAGGCAGGCGTTCTGCCTCTGAGCCACAACCCCAGCCCCCCATGTCTACACTTGGACTGCAGGAAATAAGAGCTTCTATGTTAAGCTCCAGAAAGGGCCTCAGGCTTCCAAGTTTAGCATCTAACTGAAGTGCCCTCAGTTTCTCCTTAACAGTTTGCAAAGTATTACTTGCATTAGTAATAAGCATTGTTTTCCCCATATTTTTCAAATGCCTGAAGTGTTGCATAAGCAAATGAATACTATATACTCATTTATACTATATAATCACTACTGGTTAAGTTTTCAGCACCAGGGTGGCTACCTTATCCCAAGGACTGAGTAAAGCCATTCCATTCTCCAAATCTCATCTTTCTGTGTGGTTTTTTTTTTTTTTTTCCACCACTCAGTGTACCACCTATGTCAGCTCTGGTCCTCAGAGAAGCAGATGCTAGAAAGGGATTATGGTTGGCCCTCTATATTCATGGGTTCTGCACCTTCAAATACAAACAACCTTGGATGGAAAAAATTGTGTTATTTTTTATTTGTTTGTTTATTTTTATTATACTAGGGATTGAACCTAAGGGCCACTTTCCCTGCATTTCCCCAGGGGCAAGAAGTCCATGGAATCAAGGGGAACATGTCTACCTGAAACTCATTCTCCATTTTGTAGCCTGTTTCCAGGGTCTGCTAAGTCCTCTTCCCAAGATATGTCCTCCTGAGGAGTGGCCCACTGGTGACTATATTCAGGGAGTGTAGACAGGTCTTGGATATAAGGCTGGGCTGTCCTCTAACAGTGGGCTCAGAAGTTGTTTCTCTAAAGCTTTCACCCAAGACAAGTTTTGTAGGGTTTAAAATACATTTTGTCCACATCAATCAGCAATTATTGGGCATTTACTGTTATGTATAACAATTTAATTCAAGTTCATTTTCTGAGGTTCCTTATGGATTTAAAAAAAAAGAAATCCAGATTTGTTTGTTCGTTCTGGGTATCAAAAGCAGGGGCTCTTTACCACTAAACTACACCTCCAGTCCCTTCCTTTTTTTACTTTTTTCCTTTGGAGACAGGGACTTGCTAAGTTCGCTTAATTGCTGAGGTTGGCTTTGAATATGGATCCTCCTGCTTTAACCCCTACCCATTCACTGGGATTTATAGGGGTGCGTCACCACGTCCAGCTGAATCCAGATTTTAAAATTAGAATTTAATTTTTTGCCAGGCGTCTTTTCTGTGTAAGACACTGTCACATTTTTTTAGTGTACTGGAGAAGAGTATTCACACATAAGTAATCTGGTCAAAACATGAGTACGTTTTGACATGACCACTGATAAGTAATGACTACAACTCTCAAAATGCACTACAGGGTCAAGGTCTGCACCTCGGTTTTCATCTTTCAGGCTTAAGGGTTCTAAAGAACCTACAGTGAAGCTGAGGCACCGTGTTAGATAACGAATAAAGGGACTGAAATAAACGACATGTACTACGGCCCAGTGAGTCACCTGTATCCACTGCACATTGTATGACAATGTGAACGCCAAGAAAATTCCTTCTTCGCTTATTCGGTGCGCAATACAGAAAACTCAGGAAATGCCCTTAGGAGAGACTCGAAGACGTCCAACGTTCTCCGATGGGTTAGGAAGGTAGCTCCCCGCCAATTCCCTTATCTGCAGATTTTTTTCGAGGTAACACTGTATTTTCAGGAAGCGGAAATGATGCTTTTCAAATGGCCAACTACTAAGAGACATTAAAAGGCATTGGCGGGAAATAGGAAATCGTCAACACTTTTGTAGGATATAAAAATCTCCTTAAGATTTTGGTATCCATGTAATATTTCCTGGACAGAGGCTCAACTGTAATAAATTCTATAACGAGTTTCAGTTAGCCTGAACGCGCTCCACGTTCCTTCGTCTTCACAGGAAAAAGTTTAAATTTTGTCTCTGACTTACGGGGAATTTCCATTAAGGACTCGAGCACAACTCTTTCCTTTCTGCTTTGGGTTAGTCCTGTTCAGGGACGTGTACTTCTCACGCTGGCTTTACTTTTTTCACAAAACTGGATCTCTGAGCTCATGACCCGCTCGTGTGCCAGTAGCGACCCTACCAATCCCGAGCCAAACCTGGTCTCTCACGCGCCGCACAAACAAATCTCGCGGCGCACGAGGAGGCAGGGAGTTCGCGGGAACCTCCAGTCCAACCGAGATATCGCGCAGGAGGAGAGGGAAGAGGAGGAAGCCCTACTTAAGGCCCTCCCACCCCTGGCGCACACCTCCTCGCGATAGCGCCGAGCGTTCGGGCCTGGGAAGCGCGTGTGGAGGTGGAGGTTCCTTGCCTTGGACTCGTCGGCCGCCGTAGCCCCTGCTAGGACAGCCCGTGCGAGCCTGCTGTAGGAGGAAGAGAAAGGCAGAGAGAATCGGGTTACAAGATGGCGGATCTGTAGTAGTTACCGCGGCGGCGGCGGCGGCGGGAGAGCGAGCGAGCTCTGGGGGGCAAAGGGACGGGAGGGTGGAGGTGTGCGGGGGTGAAGTAAGAGATAACGGAGGCTCCGAGTGGAGAGGTCTCAGTGGCTCTTGTCAACGCTTTTCGCGGCTGAACCTCTGGAGCCATGGTGAACTCGGGCCTCTCCAGAGCCGCCGCCGCCGCTGCCACCACCACCACCACCGCCGCCGCCGCCGCCGCTGCCGCCACTACTGTCTCTCAAGAGTGAGGGTCGCGGAAGAGGTGAGCGAGGAGGCGGCGGCCGGAGCAGTGGGGAGAGCAGCCACCATGTCTGATACACGGCGACGAGTGAAGGTTTATACCCTGAACGAAGACCGGCAATGGGACGACCGAGGCACCGGGCACGTCTCCTCCACTTATGTGGAGGAGCTCAAGGGGATGTCGCTGCTGGTTCGGGCAGAGTCCGACGGTAAGGTTATTGGGACCAAAGAATAAGTCTCTTCTTCCGTTGGGGTGCAGCCGGAGGTTTAGGCCCTAAGCCCGGTTACTCCTATTACCATCTCTTGGGACAGCGATTGGTGTTGAGCCTGCTCATATGGTAAAAACAAACTACTTTGCCTGGATTTACCCTCGGTCAGACGCAGATTCTCCGTTCCCCCGCCTCCCATCCCTATTAAGGATTTGACCCCTTCCTCTCCAGTCCCTCCTTTGAAAGGTTTTTAGAAAGAGTGGGAGGAAGTACTAAGAGACGCGATAGTGATCTGCCAGCCCTGGGGAGCTGACACCCCCATCAGTTATATTCTTATCCATTATGTGTCTTGTACAAAAGGTTAAGCGAAACTTTTCTGAGTACCTTTGGATTTTTCTTTTTCTTTTTTTTTTTAAACACTGAATTTAAGCAACCGGCTTCGTTGCTAGAGTCGACAGGTGCGGAGGGAAAACCAGAAGGCCCCTTTTCCCGGGGTTATTGCAGATCGTTGCCACGATACATGTGCACGCACAAACACATACATCTTAAGTCTGGGATTCCTACGGGCTGTTTTTGTAGAGGGTACTATGAAAAAGTGGATGCCTCACAATCTAAGCAAGGGCACCAAAGCAGATTGTAAACTTGTATTCGTTGATTGATGATAGGAGTCATGTGAGGTATTTTTAAATTATAAAATATATGACTATAATTAAAACCCCTTTTGCAGTATAATTAGAATGTCTCCAGTTGAACAACTGATGTTTTCAGGTAATAGAAAATTAACAAGCTTAAATTTATTCTCCTAATAGTGCAATCTCGTACTTTCCCTTTTAAACAGTCAAGGGCATTTATTTCTGTATTATAAGGCATTCTTTTGTTCTTAGGGTTAGGAAAAAGATAAATGCAACACTAATTTGTATACTGAGTACTTACAGATCTTGCTCATGGTCCTTCATAATTTGTCTTGTTTGTTAAACTGGAAATACAATAAAAGCAACTTTTGTTAAAAGTTTGATTTCAAATGGTCATTTAGACCTTAAAATTTTTATTTATTTGAAACTTAAATAATCATTCCATCTCCTCATCTTCTTGGTCTGCTTGTTAGTTTTAGATGAATTTTTCCCCCCTTTAGGAGTAGGTGGGGATACAATGAAATATTGAAAATTAAATAACAAAGCATAGAACTTGGAGAGAAATTACTTCAGGTGTTAAGCGGGGTGAAAAGACATGTTCAGTTTGGGGTTTTTGTGTTTTATGTGGTTTGAGGGATTAAACACGGTCTTACACGTGTTAGGCAAGTGCTCTACCACTTGGCTACAACCCCTGCCCTGAAAAGATATTTTTTTGTTGTTGTTAATGGGTTTTTTGTTTGTTTTGTTTTTTGAGGTGGGGGTTGAACTCAGGGGCACCTGACCACTGGGCCACATCCCCAGCCTTTTTTTTATTTTATTAGAGACAGAGTCTTGCTGAGTTGCTAAGTGCCTAGCCATTGCTGAGGCTGGTTTTGAACTTGAAATCCTCCTGCCTCAGCCTCCCAAGTGCTGGGATTACAGGCCTAAGCCACTGCCCCTGGCCCTATTTTGTATTTTATTTAGAGACAGTGTCTCACTGAGTTGCCTCCCCAGTAGCTGGGATTACTGGCCTGCGCCACTGTGCCCCGCTTGTTACATGTTTTAATGTGTTATTTTATTATTCACAGTTTTATAATTTGAGACTTACATTACTTTTTATCTTTCAGGATCACTACTCTTAGAATCAAAGATAAATCCAAACACTGCATATCAGAAACAACAGGCAAGTAGTTGTTTATTTTTAATTTGAAAGACTTCATCTGTGACCAAGGAAATATTAATCTGACAAAGATGGGAATGCTTTCCTGACAAGGAAAAAATTTTGGGTAAACATAAGAGACCATGTGTGTTTCCCTTCCTTGTTGACAGGTTTATACTGAAAATTAGAAGTTTTTACTGGCAATAATTTAATTATTAAATTGAACCGCTGTTTATTTTATGTATACAATGTATTCATTAGACTTAACTGGAGTAAGCTAGGTCTCTTTTATACCTTGTACACCAAACCTTTATTCAGAATTACCTTTGAAGAAAATAGCATAAAAGAAAAGTTGAAGGGAAGTCTGTTCCTAGTGTGGAATTAGATCCTTTAACTCAGGTAAAAGTTTTTGAAGTACAAGTATTTAAGTACTGTTCTCTGATTGTTGTGCATTTTTAATAACCAGTGGGTACTGTATAGACAATGTCATTGCCAGTTATATTGCATTTTCCATATACATTTATTGTCTTTATTTAATCTGAAAGAGGTAGCAATGATTAAACTTTTGTGTGAATGTTTTTGTTATGAAACATAACTGAAAAGTATAGAGAATAATATAATGGATACCTGTAACACCACTAGATTTAATAGTGTTAACATTATGCCATATTTGGCAGGCACGATGACACATACCTGTTATCCCAGCAACTCAGAAGGCTGAGGCCAGAAGAGTTACAAATTCAAGGCCAGCCTCAGCAATTAAATGAGGCCCTATGCAATGTAGAGATTCTATATTTCAAATTTTTTAAAAAGGGGGGGTGGGGGCTGAGGTTGTAGCTTAGTGGAAAAGTGCCCATGGGTTCAATGTCCAGTTTAAAAAAAAAAAAATTATGCCATATCTGTTTGAAATCTTTTTGTAATGTTGAACATATGGGTACAGTTAAAGCCCCCTTTGTATCCATCCCATTCTATCCATTCTCTACTTCCTTGTAGATAACCCTATTCTAAAGTTGATGTATATTCTTTTCTGTAGACGATTTTATACCTTTTCTGCATGTGTGTGTATCCAAGGATAATATTTAGTCTTCTGTGTTTTTTTAACTTTACACAATTGTTATATATTCTTACATGTAATCTGCAGCTTGCATTTTTTCACTCATTTATTTTGAAGATTTCTTTGTGTTAATGTAGATATGTAGATATAGTTGAGGTTTTTTAAAACACTATTGTATTCTTTCAATTTTTTTTTTTTTTTTTTGTAGTTGTAGATGGACAGAATGCCTTTATTTTTATGTGGTGCTGAGGATTGAACCCAGTGTCTCACGCATACTAGGCATGCGCTCTCTTTGAGCTACAGCCTCAGCCCAACTATTGTATTCTTTTTAAAAAAATATATATATATATTTTAGTTGTTTATGGACCTTTATTTTATTTATTTACTTGTTTATTTGTTTGTTTATTTATATGTGATGCTGAGAATCAAACCTAATGCCTCACACATGGCCAGGCAAGTACTCTACCACTGAGCCACAACCCCAGCCCACACTATTGAATTCTGATATGTGATGTACACCCACCAAACATTTGGATTATTTTTATTTTGCATGTGTAGTATATAAAATTACTATGGCAGACTTTGTTTTTTGTTGTTTGTTTTTTAAGGAAAAGAGAAATTATTTTAGGATTACATTTATAACATCATTTATACTTTCTTTAAGATCTCTGAAACAAATACTTCACAGTGAAAGGAATAAAGTTATGTCTATTGCACAACTAATGAATAGTAAAAGTTATACTGTTAAAAACCTTTCATATATATAATATATTCTTAATTCTTCAAAATATTTTAAAATTTTAATATTCAATTAATAGCTTCTTTCTTTACTTAGAAAATGTTATATATCTTTTTTGTCATGAATTAAATACATAAAAATGTTTACCATACCTTGAGCATTTTTCCCCCAGAGCTTTGCACATGCTACCACTGAGCTGTGTATCAAACTCTCCCCCCTCCCCCATTTTTTTGGTACTGTGGATTGAACCTTGAAGTGCTAAACCACTGATCCACACCCTTAGCCTTTTTTATTTTGAGATGGGGGTCTCACTAGGTTACTGAGGCTGGCCTCAAACTTACAATCTTCCTGCCTCAGCCTCCTGAGTCTCTGGGGTTACAGGAGTGTACCACCTCTCCCTGCTAGTTTTTATTTTGTTTTGCTTTGTAGTTTGCTTTTACTATCATTAAGGTTCATCAGGGAATCCTTTGGTATGGAAAAATTTTGTATAGGAATAAAAAAACCTGCAAGTGGAATAACCTGTTTTTTTTATTTTAATTTTATTTTTACTTAAATCAAATGTACTTTACTAAAATAAATCAGTGTTAAATTTAGTTTCTTTGTAGTAGATGTGGTTTTTCATATTTTCATCAAAATCTTATTTGGTTTGCATTTTTTTACAAGTTATACAAATTGAGATTTCCTAATACATTAGTATTTTTTATTCACGAGTATTGATTTTTAAATGTCATCCTTTGAATTATTCAGTAATTTAATCTAGAAAAATATTTCCAAAATACACATGAAGTAGATTATTCATTAGGGAGTTTTAATTAAAAGCTTAGTGAGTGAATGGGGTATTTATAGGAGATTTTGCTACATTTAAACATGTTAAATAAATTCAGAAAGGATATTTATTTTATTTATTTATTTTTGTGCTGGGGATAGAGCCCCTACACTCCCTCAGGGATTAGGGGGGGAATCCCTACTAACATATATTCCTAGCCCTTTTAATTTTTTATTTGGGACAGAGTCTTGGTAAATTGCTTAGGGTCCTTCTGAATTGCTGGGGCTGGCCTTGAATTTGTGATTGTATTGCCTCAGCCTTCCAAGACACTGGGATTACAGGTGTGCACCGCTACACCCAGCAGTATTTAATATTCTTAAGATCATGGTTCTAAAATGAGCCAGTTACCAAATTATGCATTCAGAATATCTCTCCCCCCACCCCCGAATAAATTTGAATGAGTAGATTTAAATGTCAAATACTGAATGTCACTTGCATTGCTTTCTTCCTTACTGCATGTATTACTGAAGAAGTTAATGAGAAGGGGATGCCCTTTGCTACTACACTTGTTGTGTCTTTAAACACATTGGAAAGAGAATGATTATACACTACAGCATGGAAAAAAGTGCCTGATGTGTGTCAAAATTTTTAAGTTATTTAAAATCAATTCCACTAATCTTGTCAAAATGGAAAACAGTGATAAGAATCTATGTATACTTGTTATATTTTAACACAATTGTGTGTTAATAAAGTTTAGGAAGGAAATCCTTAACTCAGTTTTATTGGAAGATATCACAAATGAAACAATTGCAGAATGATGATAATATTGCTAGTAAAATATTTTAACCCAGTCCTCATAAAAAGATTTCACAGAGAGGCAGCTAAGGTACAGAAAGGTTAAAGAGTCTTGACTGGTGTTGTATGACAGGTATATGCCAACGTAAAAATAAATAGTAAACTTATATTTTATAGCTTTGGGCAGTAGAAATTTAGTGATGAGATGGATTGATAATAAGCTAGAATCAGTAAGAAAAATTTTAATCTTAGTGGTGGTTATTGCTGGTGGAACTGTGAGGGGAAGGAAATAGAGCACCGCTACAAAAGGTGGAAGTCTTTTGAGAGCTTAGTTTGCTTTGGGGAATGAGGGGCAACTGTTGGGCTGGGTTTTGTTGTTGTTGCTGATGTGATTTGGGAATTGACCCCAGGGGTGCTGTACAACTGACCTACATCCCCAAATTCTCCTCTTCCCCCCCCCACGGAAAGTCTACCTAAGTTTTCCTGATAGGCCTTGAACTTGAATCATCTCAACATACTGAATAGCTGGGGTTACAGGTGTGTTGTGCCACACCTAGCCACTATAGGTTTTTCTAGGGACATAAGATAATGAAAATAATAATATACTTAAGGAAAACAGTGTGGTAATGGCATGAACAATAAAATGGGTAAGCAGAGCAGAAGAGGTTTGGGTAGCAGGACTTTTTGCAATTAAAATACATGAAATTATGATTTATGAACTTGAAGGAACAGAGATCCTGTATATTTTACTGAAAGTGCTAGAAGATTTGGTGAATTGTTACATATGAACAAGATAGACTCAAAGATCGCAGGTAGTGTTTTTAAGTCTTTGGGACCAGGAAAATGGGAAGAAAATGGGAAATTAAGAAGGTTTACATTAATCCTTCATTTTGAGGCTTATTTGTTGAAAAAAACTATTTTGACTATGTAATGCATGGTTAAAAAGTTTTTTAAAATTTTTCTTTCTGGAGAGAAGAAGATACTGGGGATTGAACCTAGGGGTGCTTTACTGCTGAGCTACATCCCCAGCCCTTTTTTATTTTTTATTTTGAGACAGGTCTTATTTAGGGTCTTGCTAAATTGCTGGGGCTGTCCACCAAATTTGTTATCCTCCTGCCTAAGCCTCCTCAGTTGCTGGGGCTTCAAAATGTGTTTAACAAAATCTCCTCTGTTCATATAGTTTATCTTTGTTAAAGGCCACCCACGTGCTTGGTACACACCTATATTCTCGGTGGCTAACAAGTTTGAGGCCAGCCTAGACAATTTAGGGAGACTCTGTTTCAAAAATAAAAAGCAAGCCACTAGTATTACCAGTTTCATTTATTTATTTATATATAAATCACACGAGTTTTGTGTGTGTGTGTTGTATATTGTCTGTATATATGTATGTAAACACACACATATGTCTCTCTTCCTTGAAGTAAACAGAAATGCACACAATCAGACATAGATTCTCCCTTTTATTTAACTTAAATAAAAGCAAAGGATATACTGTCCTGTGTCTTGCTATTTTTCATTAGGCTTTGAAGTGGTCGTAAAAAAAATAATATTAAAGAAAAAGTTTTATAAATGACATCTGGGACTAGTGGTAGGGTAGCAGTTTAGGAAAGGAGGTTCTAATTTAAAAATCATCAATTTTTAGCTGCAAGAGGGGACCTCCTTTGAGAGAATAAATATAAATTAAAAACAGAATTTAAAACTAATCCTTTTTGAACTACCTACATTTATTCATTCATCCAGTAATACTTGGTTGAGTGTTGCTTGTGGTCACTATCTCTAGTTTGTTTTTGTCTTTTCATTTGTTTAATTTTTTTTGAAACAGGGTCTAAGTTGCCCAGGAGGGTATCAGACTTGCGATCCTCCTGCCTTAGCCTTCTGAATGGCTGGGGTTTACAAATGTGCACCACTGCACCTACCTAGCTCTAGTTTGGATGTTTTTTATATTAAATTTGAAAGCGTTTGAAGAATTTAAGTAGGGGAGTGACATGATTGAGAATCTTAATATCAGTCTGGAATTGGAGAGAAGCAATAAATGAGAGACTAGTTGAGAGAGCATTGGATAGTCCAAATAAGAAATGTTTGATTGGATTATGGCAGTGGAGGTGTTTAGAGGTGAAGAGATTTGAGATAGATTTTGAGGATGGAATTGACAGGGCATGCTGATGGATTAGACCTTTGTAATCAAGAAGAAGGAATACTCAATAAAGTGGAAGGATAAGTAGTTGGAAAGATTAGAGAATAAGGAAAATTTTTAGCTATGTGATTGGGAACAATTTTTTTCTCTGAACCTTTTAAAGCTACCTATCTCATGATAGTTATAAATTAATGTATTAAAAATGGTTTAGCACAGTGCCTAGATATAATAAACTCAATAAAAGAACTATGTTCATAATAATTCCATTCTTGATGTAGGCAGGATTCTCCCCTCAGAGGAAAGAAGATCAAAGAGATTAAATTATTTGCCTAAGGCCACAGAAATAGTCAACAGTGAAGCTGAGAGTAGTACTCAGGTTCCAGTCCAGATTTGCTTTCTTTTTTTGTGATACCAGGGATTAGACCCAGGGGTACTCAACCACTGAGCCACATCCCCAGTGCTTTTTTTATTTTTTATTTTGAGACAGGGTCTCAAAGAGTTGCTTAGAATTCACTAAATTGCTGAGGCTGGCTTTGAACTTATGATCCTTCTGCCTCAGCCTCCTGAGTCACTGGGTTTACCGGTGTGTGACACTGCTGCCTGACTGTAACTTCTTTCAGAAGGTGGTTAGAGCCTGAATATAAATCACCTTAGATGCCTCTAGGAAGGGCTATGAATTTCATTTTATATTACTAAGTGATATTGAAATGAAATACACAATATGAAGGATTTAAGAAGAAATCTCCTTCCAGGCTCAGTGGGACAGGTTTGAAATCCCAGCAGCCCAGGGAGGCTGGGGTAGAAATATCTAGAGTTCAAAGCCAGCCTCAGCAATTTAGGAAGGCCCTAAGCAACTCAGGGAGACCCTGTCTCTAAAAAAGATATAAAAAATAAAGGGCTGGGGATCTGGCTCGGTGATTTAAGTGCCTCTGGGTTCAATCCCTGATACCAAAAAAAAGTAGGAAGAAGAAGAAGAAACCTCTGTTTCCATATTTTATCAAAAGAAGATAACTGTGCTTTATTGATGTTTATTAAACAGGTGGTCAAGTAAAAAATATGGTATTCAGAGAGAGGAGTAGCTCTTCTATGAAAAATATGTTGTACCTACTTTGAATTATTGTAGTCCAACTATTCTAACCCCAACAAAATTGAAAAAATATTGAAAACAATGCATACAAATGACAATAATGGTCAGACTGATATTTAGACTTTTATTGTTAGCTGTGTGCTGTGTGACAAAGTAGAAACTATGATAGTGATCTTATAACTCTGACAAGAGCTTTGCCACTCCTAAAAAAGTTTAGTAAAGAATATTTATTTATTTACAGTTTTGGGAATCTGACCCAGGTTATTTTACCACTAAGCTGTATCCCCAGCCCGTTTTGTTGTTGTGGTTGTTGTTTTCTTTTTAGTTATACATGATGGTAGAATATATTTTGACATATCATATATACATGGAGTGTAACTTCCCATTGTTGTGGTTATACATGATGTGGAGTTACGCTGTTTGTGTATTCATATATAAGCTCAGGAAAGTTATGCCCAAGTCATTCTACTGTCTTTCCCATTCCCATCCCCCTGCCCCACGCCCAGTCCAATCCAGTGAACTCTGGACCTCCATTATAAGTCAGGATCCACTTATCAGAGAGAACATTCAGACTTTAGTTTTGTGTGATTGGCTTATTTCACTTAGCATGATAGTCTCTTGTTCTACCCATTTACCAACAAATGCCATAATTTCATTCTTTTTTATGGCTGAGTAATAGTCCATTGTATATATGTACCTCATTTCCTTTATCCGTTCATCTGTTGAAGGGAACCTCAGTTGGTTCTATAGCTTAGCTATTGTGAATTGAGCTTCTGTGTAAACATTGACATGGCAGAGTCATTGTAGTGTGCTGATTTTAAGTCCTTTGGGTGTGAACGGAGGAATAGGATAATTGGGTCAAATGGTAGTTCCATTCCAAGTTTTCTGAGGAATCTGCATACTGCTTTCCAGGTGGTTGCACCAATTTGCAGTCCCACCAGCAATGTATGAGTGCACTTTTTTCCCCCAGCCCTTTTTATTTTTTATTTTGAGACAGGGTCTTGCTAAATTGATAAGGCTGGCCCCAAACTTATAATCCTTCTGTCTTCAGTTTCCTGAATTGCTGGGATTATAGGCATATACCACTGCACCCAGCATAAAGGATTCTTTTTAAATATAAATATGTATCCACTGTCATGAGTACATATTGGGTCTTAAATGCAGTCTGTTAATATGGAATCACTGGAACTGAAACATTTAAAAATTTTGCTTATTTTATCTTTAAGCCTTTTATTTCCATTTTATGTATTTTAGTTATTTTAAGTATTCCCCTTAGAGATTGGGGGGGGGGGGGGGGGGGGGGATACTAGAACCTGAATGGGTGCCTTAGTGTTTTAATCTGCTCTAACTAGAGTTAACTTAATTTTTTCTACACCTAGAAGTTCTTAGTAAAATTTTGTTTATAAAAGTGGTTTTAGTGGTTTTCAAGAAGGTTTGAAAAACCCTTACATAGTAAGATGGTTAGAGCAACTGATGAAAAATTTTAGAACAGATAACTTTGGTGATAAATTTTCCTTTCAAGAAGCCTAGCCAGGAAAACACAGATTTCCAGCTATTCTTACCTGATTATACAGCAAATAAGAAGTATTAATCTAAGGCCTGAATTAATTAAAGGGTATTTTTCATGTACTGATTAGAGGCAAAAAGTACTGATATTTTCATTTTCAAGGCTTTGATTTTATTAATCTGGGGCTCATTTCTAGTTTGTTTGTTTGTTTTGTTTTGTTTTGCAGTACTGGATCAAGCCCCGGGCCTCACCCATGCTAATCCTAAGTACTCTACCATTGACCTAATTCCCAGCCCTTTTTAATTTTTATTTTGTTTTTTGTTTGTTTTTTGGTGTTGGGGATTGAATCCTGCAGCATTTTACCACTGAACTATCCTTACTCTCTTTTTTGAGTCAGAGTCTCACTAAGTTGCTTAGGGGATCACAAAGTTGCTGAGGCTGGCCTTGAACTTGTTGTCCTCCTGCCTCAGCCTCCCAAATCAGTGAGATTGCAAATAAGTGCCACTGTGCCCGGCTAGTTTTATATTTCTTAACATCAGGCCATAATATTTAAAAGCACTAGTCAGATGAAAATTATTAAATATAAGGTATTTTTTAGGTTATACTTTTGGTGGAGTAGTATAACAAAGTTCATGGTTTGGTTTGTTTCTTTTGCTTTTTGTTTGCTGTGTGTGTGTGTGTGGTGTGCGTGCGTGCACATGTGCATGCCAGGAATTGAACCCAAGGATACTTACTTAACCACTGAGCCACATCCCCACCCCTTTTTATATATTATTTAGAGACAGGTTGCTTAGGGCCTAAGTTTCTGAGGCTGGCTTTGAACCTGCGATCCTCCTGCCTCAGCCTTCCAACCTGCTGGGATTACAGGTGTGCACCACCAAGTTCAGCTCATGTTCACTTTTAAAATCAGCATTTTAACCCTATTAAATTTTACTATGAGAGGCTGGGCTTTAGTTCAGTGGCAGAACACTTGCCTAATGTGGGTTTGATCCTCAGCACCACATAAAAAAATAAACAAATAAAGGCATTCTGTTCATCTGCAACTACCAAGACATTTTTTAAGAATTTTACTATGAATCATGAAATGTTCTTTTGAGTATTGTATAGTGACTTTAGTATTTAAATGTGATTTTTGTGTGTGTGTGTTTTAATTTAAACCCAAACTTTAGTTTCTAATATAGTGATTTACAACCTGTATTTGAAGGTGCAGTCTTTTTAATAGGTTGTAAGAGGACATTCTAGGAAGGCACTTAACCTAAACTTTGGGTTAATTTTTCTACAACCTAAGCTGGCAGACCACTGGGTGCTGTTGGTAGTATTTGTATATAGAATAAGTGACTTCATTTCACCATTAAATTGCTTAAGGTCTTGAAGCCTTTTCCCAATTAAAAAAAAAAAAAAAAAGCCAAAAGTAGAGAGTTAAACATTAACAGTTTTTCAGGTATTAGTTAGCATACTTTTTTTGGTGGTGGGGAGGTGGGTACTGTGGATTGAACCCAGAAGTGCTTTACCACTGAGCTACATGTTCAGTTGTTTTTTTTTTTGTTTTGTTTTGTTTTGTTTTGAGACAGGGTCTTATTAAGTTGCTGATACTGACATTGAACTTGTGGTCCTCCTTTCTCAACCTCCCAAGTCCCTGGAATTACAGGCATGCAACACTGTACTTGGCTTTGTCAGCGTACTTCTAACCACTTGACAACTAACTAAAAGGGAAGAACAAACATGTAGGCCATTAATGAATAGAGAAGCTGACTTTCTGGAAACAATAGAAAGTAGATTGTTAGAATTGTCTACAACTTTAGCCAAGAATAGCTAGTCCTTCGCTTAAGTATTATCTTAGTAACATGAACCAAAGCCCACTAACCTGTTTTAGTATTTTTTGTTTTGTTTTAGAAAACTCATCAGTGTCATTTTGAATACCAAAGTTACTGTTTCATTGCCAGTATATTACTAAAGTCAGTTGAGTGTAGGTTAATTGTGCTTTTCAGATGGCATTTGTCATTGCTATTCTGCTTCAGTTCTCTGCAATTTTATGTATACTTTGCTATGTGTCTTTTCTGTCATAAGGATGTAAAAATCTTTATTTTTCAATAGGATACATTAATTGTTTGGTCAGAAGCTGAGAACTATGATCTGGCTCTAAGTTTTCAGGAAAAAGCTGGCTGTGATGAGATATGGGAAAAAATTTGTCAGGTAAGTTTTTGTTATTGTTGTTTTTCTTTTTTTCTTTTTCTTTGCAATGCTGGGAATTCAACCCAGGGCCTTACTAGGCAAGTTCTCTATCATGGAGCTACATCCTTCCAGAGACCTGAAATTTTATTTATTTGTTTATTTGGTACTGGGGATTGAACCCAGGGGTGCTCAACCACTGAGCCATATCTCAGTCGCCCCCCCCCCCCCCCACTCTCTCTCTCTCTTTTTTTTTTTTTAATTTTGTAGGCAGGCTTCTCATTTGGTTGCTTAGGACCTAAATTACTGAGGCTGGTCTTAGACTTGATTTTCCTACCTCAGCCTCCTGAGTCACTGGGAATACAGGCTTGCAGCACTGCACCTGCCTCTAATGAGTCTTAGTACTTAAGTTTTTTGAATTAGTTTTATGGATCTGACAATAATCACAATCATTGTTTTTTCCTTGGTTCTGCCAATAACAGTGCCAGATAATGTAATAAAGTAGTTCAAGAAAGTGTAGTGTTGAAGATCTGAATGGTACTTATATACTTTGTATACAAGCAGTTGTATGTAAAAAGATACTATACTTGTGCATGATGAATAAGTAAATAAATTTAAAAAAAAAATGCCTATTCAGTGAGGAGGAAAAAAAAAAAAAAGAAAGTGTAGTGTGAGCCTCCTCTTTCCATATAAGAATTATTCAACATGAGGCCCTGAATCAATAAACTTTTAACTGGGAATGGTTGGTTTGTTTCTTTTCTATCTTGTATCTTACTATGATTATGTGTTACTAGAGCATTATTAGTATACATTATTAAACAATTTCCACTGATAAAGAATTAAAAACTAATAAATAAGATTTTGTATAATTCGTATAAACTATATATAGAATAAAACGGAAATTGTTTTTGTTACTGTTTTGCCTTTAAACCTGTGGATGATGGTGAAAGGGTCCTGTTTTTTTTTTTTCTTTTTGCTCTTCTAGGTGTTCTGTGAGGATTCAATTGAATATTTCTTGTGAAATATTTTCTCATTTCTATAAAATGAGATTTAACTTAAGACCTAAGAAATTACCCAACTCCTAGACATGCACAATGCATGCAACAATTATTTGCTTTTCTGTTCTTGATTCAAGATGTGTTTGGATCATGTGTTCATTCATGCAATGGGGCAGGGGCTGACCCATGTAAATAATAAAACATACTAAAGGGTATGAACTATTAAAATCACTTATTTATCAAAAATATTATAGTGAAAACATTAAAAGTGAAAAATCACTCATTTAAAGTCACTAATTTACAAAATGAAAAATCATTTGAGATTGTTCAAGATATTAATGAAAGTATATAAAGATAACCTTTTAAAATGATAGATTCTAACAAAAGTGATGTTTTATTTCATATTCTCTTTTCCTCTCCCTCATAACAGCATGGTAACTAGCATGTACTCAGTAAACATTTAAAGAAGGAAAAAATAATGCAGGAGACAATACCTTGTGAAGAACTAGGATGTTGATTGATGTATTCACTATAACATGAATTTATATAATAATATTTTGCAGTGATCAGCATATAGATAATACCTTGTTTTCCACCTCAGCATTTAATGTTTAATTTGTGGTTTTGACTATCCATGTATTGTTGAAGACTAAATACATTTGTGCTAAATTTTTTGTTAAAATGTATATTGTAGCTGGGCGCGGTGGCGCACGCCTGTAATCCCAGCACTTTGGGAGGCTGAGACAGGAGGATCGCGAGTTCAAAGCCAGCCTCAGCAATGGCGAGGCACTTAGCAACTCAGTGAGACCCTGTCTCTAATAAAATACACACACAAAAAAAGGTCTGGGGACGTAGCCCAGTGGTCAAGGGCCCCTGAGTTCAATCTCCAGTACCAAAAAAAAAAAAAAAAAAAAATGTATATTGTACTGTTTTTACTCAGGTAGTTTGGGAGATCCCTATAACCATTCTCAAGGTCCAATATAATTCATTGAAATGACTGTAAGAACTGAACAAAGCTATTATACTTCTGACTACAGTTTATTATAGTGAAATGATGCAGATTAAAATCACCACATGGAAAAAGATACATGGGGCAGGATCCAGGAAAGTTCTGTCCAGGCTTGAGTTTCCAGTTGTCTCTCCCATAGACATAGACAGTGCTTATTTCTATTGGCAACCATGTGTGTTAGTACTCATGAAGTATTGCCAGCCAGGGTACCTTACCCAAATATTTGTGTCCAGGGTTTTCAGTGGAATCAGTCACAAAAGCATGGCTAACCTTAGTCTCCAGCACCTCAAAAAGTGAAGACTACCTTGTATCATAAACCATATGTTAGCTTAGAATATCTGGAATAGCCTGACATCCCTCAGTAAACAAAGTCACAGCTTTAGAAAGAATAGTTCAAGTACAGAAAGGTATCTCAGGAGGGGAGCAAGATCCAAATCTTTCTTTGGGCAAGGTCAATCCCTTTGTCAAGGTTTTTTCCCATCAAAATGATCATGATTGTTGAAAGATCTACATTTAATATAGCATTTATATGACAGAGCAATATGAGTATAAATATGCCTGTCATTTGAAAGAGCCAGTATAAGGTAGAAATAGATTTGAAGAAAAAGCTAGTCTGTTTTATAAAGCCACACGTACTTTTTATGTTTGTTTACTAATTTGATTATTCATTTCCCTTCTTGATCTGTAATTTATATATTTTGATAAATTTTTACAGAACTGTTGAGCATAGAACTTAACCGGTAGTTAATAAAATCCAGTTCTTCCTCAGGCTAGTCATTTTCTATTGGCATTATATCCTCAGGAAGCTTTAACTCTATTTGTCAATTGACTTGATAATCTATATTGTTATTATAAGATAATCAACCATACCAGCGTTATATGTACCATAGTATGGTAGTAGATATAACCTAAAAAGTAAGAGTTAATAGATACCAGCATGTACTAGACTCTAGTCATTAACAGTCCAGTTCATCATAATATTGTATGATAAATTGTCAGAGAGATGTCATTCGTCAGAGTTTACAGGCTTCCATTCACCTATGTCAGGTTCTGAGAGCAGAGATGATCTTGACAAACATAAGATTTCTCCCTGTTAGGCATCTGTTGTAATTGATCTAGGAGATCCTATCATCTTGCTCTGAGCCTTTCTTGAAACACAAATATTAACATTGGTTTTCTCTTGTTGCATTATCCATTTATTAATTCCTTTGCTCTCTGTTACTATTTTTCCTCTTTGTTTGTCATTGATTTTTATGCAAACTTTTCCAACAATTGAAGGAATTTTAGCTTTGGCCACTCTGATAATCCTATAGGGTTAATTAATTACTATATAGCTCAGTAGTATACTTGAAAGATTTGTGTATGTTGCTGATTATACATTTAGTTATTATTCCTATTTCCTAGTGTTCTATAGAACTATACTTTTTGGTTCTGGATTGGGTTTGCATCTCTCTATTTGACCAGTGTGGGCTAGGATTAGAGGGAAAGATACTTTGCTCCTGACAGCCACTCAGGGGCCAGACTGATAGGGAAGACATTTTAATTTTTCTAAAATACTGCAAAGTGTGATACATCAGAGCACTGGCTTCCCCATGCCACACTGATGATTGAACCCCAGCAGTGCTCTACCATCTAGCTACACCACTCCTCTACCCCAACCTTTTTTTTTTTTAAGAGAGAAAGTCTTACTAAATTGCCAAGCTAACCTCAAACTTGGATGCTCCTTCCTCAGCTTTCTGAGTTGCTGGGATTTTAAGAGTTCTTCTCAGTATTACATATGGTTTTTTGCTTGCATTTTATTGACCAGTTTAAGTTATACAGCTAAAAGTAAGTGTACTGAGGAACATAACTCATGCATCTCAAAAGGGAGAGAATCAGAAATAGTTGGTGTACAACATTGATGCCATCTATGTAAATATTTGGATTTATGTGGGGTTGACAGATCAGATCAGTGAAAGTTTTCCTTTTGGAAAGGATGAAAGAAACTTGTGAGGATTAATGCTAGATTACAGAAATAAACACTATAATCAATTTAATGCTTCTGGAACATTTTATTCTTTTTTTTTTCAATCAAGCATGAAGATCTTTATTTTCCTCAATATTAGTATAAAAAATGGCAGCATTTTTTTTCTTTTTTCTTTTTTACCCCTCCTGTGAGTAAAAAACTTTTATTTCAGTTAAGGGTTCAGGAACAAATTTATAGCTGTCAAGTTTCACAACTTTGGTGAATTTTTTAAAAAATATTTATTTATTTACTTTAGTTGTACAGAATGCAATGCATTTATGTTTACGTGGTCTGAGGATCGAACCCGGGCCGCGCATGTGCGAGGCAAATGCTCTGCCGCTGCGCCACAACCCCAGCCCCTGGTGAATTTTTTAAAGTAAAAAGAATACCTTAAGTAAAAGCAGAATTACTTCCTATAAATCCCTTGCCTAAGGAAATATTTTAAGAAAACATCTTATTAAAATTCTGCGTTAATATTCTTATCTAATCATTCCTTTCTCTTACACAGATCTTATATTTTTTGTTGTGTTCTAAATTATTAACCTTTGGTTTTATTTAATAAATACGGAACTTTATATTCTTAAACGTGCAAGCTGTATTCATTTGAAGTGTAAAGTTAACTTATCTGGTTTCTACTTATTTTTTCTTTATAACCTCTGATTATTCTTTCCTACCTCATATTCCACTTAGAGTCTTCTGGCTTTAACTTTCCCCTAATATTAAATCTCTATTTTCTGCTGTTCTTTTTCCTCAGTAGTGAGCCAACAGATTTAGTTGTAAGCTACGTATTCAAACACTGTAGACTTAGTGAAACTAGTCTCATGATCATTCCTCCCTCATTATTCCAGTTTCTTTTAAAGAATTTGTAATCCTGCTGATAATACATTTAATACTGTAGGGCATTTGTGATTCCTCTTCTAGTTTTTCCTCAACTATCCCATTCTCTTATTCTGTTCTACCACCACTATCCAAATTCAGTTGCATATGTAAACTTTAGAATAATTATATAATTTGTCTATAGACTAAAATTTATCCCATATGACTAGCACTACATTAATTTTTTCTTCACACACACAAATGCGATTGTGCGTGCAGAGGATCAAACCCCAGTACCTTGGGCATGCTAGGCAGGCACTCTGCCACTGAGCTCCATCCCCAGCCCAAGTACATTAATTTTCTAAGGTAGTTCTGTGCTTACACTTCCTGCATAATTACTCGGTGTTTTAGCTTGTCGTTCCATGATCTGCCTTCAGTTTACATTTCTGGTTTGTGTATTTGCCATATGCATGTCACATATTTCTGTCTCTCTGCCTCTATGTAATTCCCCTTGAGCTTTGAGTATCTTAATCTCCTATCCAAATTTTACCCATCTTTGGCTTCCAAAGATCTCAAATCTTTCCTGCTCCCCTCCACCCCACTCAGCTCCCCCCACCCCCCACACACACCAAGAGCTGAAGGAAATTTTGAATTACGGTGGCATTTTATGTGAATTGCTCTATGATCTTGCTACTTCATCATTTATGTGTCAGTTTCCCCAAACCCAGCCACAGAATAGAGTACTGTATTATACAAAATTTGTCTTAGCCATGCTTAACCTGAGTTGACAATCTGAATCATAACAGTTCGATATTCATTGTTTTGTAATTTTTATATAGATATTAAAAGTTGGAAGCTTTATCACAGATGTTAAATGAATATCATTCTCTTGGGTTTTTATTTTATTCATTTTTGATGATGCTGGCATTGAACCCAGGGGTGTTTGACCATTGAGTTACATCCCCAGCACTTATTAGGTTTTACTTTGAGACAGGGTCTCACTAAGTGGCTGAGACTGACCTCGAACTTCCAATCCTTCTTCCTCAGCCTCCTGAGTTGCTGGGATTATAGGTGTGTTATACTGTGCCTGGCTGAATATCATTTTTTTAAAATTAGACTTTTTATTTCTTTAGAACAGTTTTTGGTTTGTAGCAAAAGCAAACTGTTTTTCAAAGGTATTTTGGAGAAATCTTATTTTCTCATTCATTACAAGGAATAAGGTTTTAGTGAGTTTGCCTTCTTTAAAATTGAAAATTATTGGGTATAGTGAAGTTATTAAACAACTATACATTTACATAATATCAGCTTAAATATTCAGGCTCTCCTGAAAGTATAGGTTGGGAAATTACTAGGTGAAATGATCTGTGGTCAGTTACTTGAGACTCTGGTAACTCTAAACTTGGTCCAACACTTCTCTTAATTAGCAGTGACTACATTATTAGTATTGATTATATGCAAAGCATTATTACTTAAATTCATTGGTCAGTGGTTTGATTTCCAAAATGTTGGAATTTTCTCTTAAACTTGAAGATAACCAGCTCTACTGTGGTATTTTAGGTTCAAGGTAAGGACCCATCAGTAGAAGTCACACAGGACCTCATTGATGAATCAGAAGAAGAACGATTTGAAGAAATGCCTGAAACCAGTCATCTGATTGACCTGCCCACATGTGAACTCAATAAACTTGAAGAGATTGCTGACTTGGTTACCTCAGTTCTCTCCTCACCAATCCGTAGGGAAAAGCTGGCTTTGGCCTTGGAAAATGAAGGCTATATTAAAAAACTACTGCAGCTATTTCAAGCTTGTGAGAACCTAGAAAACACTGAAGGCTTACATCATTTGTATGAAATTATTAGAGGAATCTTATTCCTAAATAAGGCAACTCTTTTTGAGGTGATGTTTTCTGATGAGTGTATCATGGATGTTGTGGGATGCCTTGAATATGATCCTGCTTTGGCTCAGCCAAAAAGACATAGAGAATTCTTGACCAAAACTGCAAAGTTTAAAGAAGTTATACCAATTACAGATTCTGAACTAAGGCAAAAAATACATCAGACTTACAGGGTACAGTATATTCAGGACATCATTTTGCCTACACCATCTGTTTTTGAAGAGAATTTTCTGTCTACTCTCACATCTTTTATTTTCTTCAACAAAGTTGAGATAGTCAGCATGTTGCAGGTAAGTAAAGTAATTCTTAACAGTTTTGTTTTCAAATATTTAGTTCCTTCATATTTCAAGCTGGTATTCAAAAATACTTCTTTTGTTTACTTTTTTTAAAATATTTATTGATTTGCTTTTTTTAAATTATTTTTTATTCTAAGATGTTATAAATGACAGCAGAATGCATTACATTTCATATTACACATACAGAGCACTTTTTTACAAATCTCTGGTTGTATGCAAAGTATATTCAGACCATTCGTGACTTCATACATGCACTTAGGGTAATGATATCCATCTCATTCTACCATCATTTTTTTTTTTTTCCCTTCACCCTTTTGCCCCCTCCCTTCTCCTCCCTCCCCATTGGCCATTCTAGTGTTCCTCTAATCTTCCTATGCTCCCCATCCCAACCCAACTGTGAATTGGCCTCCTTATATCAGAGAAAACATTTGGCATCTTTTGTTTACTTTAAATGTTCTATCAAGCATAGAAAATTAGACTATCTTGTTTTATGAAGGAGAAAAGTTTTTTAAACACAAACTCGTATTTTTAAGTGTTCTGATGCAGCTGTTTTTAAGTTTTTTGTATTTTTAAAATGTAGTTAGGTTATGAATAACTTTGTTTTTATAGTACTGGGGATAGAACCCAGGGGCACTTTACCACTGAGCTACATCCCCATTGTTTTTTATTATTGTTATTTTGAGAAAAGATCTTCTAAGTTGCCTAGCCTGGCCTTGAACTTGCAATCCTTCTGCCTCAGCCTCCCAATAGCTAGGGTTAGAGGCATGTGCCACCACACCTTGCACATGCTTGACAAACACTCTACAGCTATTATGCAGCTCTTTTATTTCATTTTGAAAAACACAGTTATTATTGGGGTGTGTATGAGTATGTGTGCTGAAAATTTCCCAAATAATTTAAATGTGCACCCAACATTGAAAAACAGTAATTCTCAGGAAATAATATTTTGCATTGGTTTTTGGCTTTGCAAAGTTGCTTGTATTCTTTGTTCTTCACTTGTAAATAAGAGTTTACATCGTGTTTGTCATGTTATTCCTGTACATTCTTACTGTGTAATAATCATGCATTTGAAGATTTTTACATTCTGATATTAGAGTGTATTCAGTTTCCTACATAATTGCCTTAACAGTCACTGAGTTTATTGAGCAGCAGTTATATATTTAGTGCAGTGGTTCTCCAAATGTGGTCTGTGAACTCTGGAGGTCCCTAAAACCCTTTCAGAAGAGTCCATGAGGTTTTCTCTTTTTCAGCTTCATATTAGTGTGTATTTTTTCATACATTAAAGCCAAATCAGTGTTTCACAACAGATCGAATGCAAAGAAGAATCTAGTCTTTTAAGCAGACTTTAAAGAGATGGCAAAAATGTAAAAGAGCCATTCTCCTTTCTAAACTTTAAAAATTTAGGATCAGGGGTTGGGGTTGTGGCTCAGTGGTAGAGTGCTTGCTTGTCTAGCATGTGTGAGACACTGGGTTTGATTCTCAGCACCACATATAAATAAATAAAATAAAGATCCACTAACAACTAAAATATATTTAAAAAATTTAGGATCATATAGTATTTTCTTAAAATGAGGGATTGGGTTTGTAGCTCTGTGGTAGAGCACTTGCCTTGCGTGGGTCACTGAGTTCAATCCTCAGCACCACATAAATAAATAAAATAAAGGTATTATGTCCATGTACAACTAAAAATTTAAATATATATTTACTTGAACACAATGGTTTATTTTTAAGAATTATTAATATTTTCAAAGGCCTGCTTTGTGATTTCAATTATGATAAATATCAATAAATGTAGCCCACATAATAAAACTCTTTGGGGCTCTCCTTAATTTATTTTAGAGTTTAAGGGATCCTGAGACCAAATCATTGAGAATCTCTGACTTTGTACTTAGCTGTGTGACTTTATTTTATGATATTTCCATACAGTATTCACCTTTATATTATTGTTGCTTTATATTTTGTATAGGACATATGTCTGCAGATCAATATTACAAACAATGAGTTTTCTGTTATTCTCCTGTAAAAAGTGTAAGGGAAGTTAAACATACACGTCAGATTCCTTTTATAATGTATAAAACCTGTTTTGTTTTGTTTTTTAAACCATACTATACAATTCAAGATGTTATTTTCTTACAGACAAAACAATTACCATCTCAGGAGATTGGAGTCACTCTCTATAGTTGATGTAAAGAACCTAGTGTCAGAATCTCAAAATTAGCTTTCCAATTATTGCTTTTGACGTCAGAAGGGTTTCCAAACCCTTAACAGTAAATCAACAAATGGTTTTTTATATTTAAAAAAAAGTGCAAACTAATTTATAAATATTTGTAATGCATATTTGTCATCTTACATATATTTTATAATAGGTTTGTGAAATTTATAATATAAATCAACTAACTTTTTTTTTTTTTTTTTAAGTTTGCCAGATACCATGGCACATACCTGTACTGAGAAGGCAAAAGCAGGAGTTTGAGGCTGGCCTCAGAAATTTAGTGAGATCCCATCTCAAAACATAAAAAGAGTTGGGAGTATAGCACAGTGACATTCCTGTGTTAAATCCCCAATACTACAAAAGTAAAAATAAATTTGGCCAGGCATGGTGGCACACACCTGTAATCCCAGCAGCTCGGGAAGCTAAGGCAGGAGGATTGCGAGTTCAAAGCCACCCTCAGCAACAGCAAGGTGCTTAGCAACTCAGTGAGAACTCTATCTCTAATGAAATACAAAATAAGGCTGGGAGGGTGGGGGCTATAGCTTGCATGTGTGAGGCACTGGGTTCGATCCTCAACGCCACATAAAAATAAATACGTAAAGCAAAATATGGCTGGGGATATGGCTCAGTGATTGAATGCCCCTGAATTCAATCCCCAGTACCAAAAATAAATAAGTAAATAAAATTTGAAAAAATAAAAAGAAAGTCTTACTCATTTCTGGTCCATGAGATTCATTTTCTGAAATACCCAGGTACTATGAACTAACGACCTGTTTGACTTTATGACACTTCCAACCAATGTTTACCTTTCTATTATTGTAACTTTATTTTTAGTGTAGAATATACTCCAGATGATTCTTTTACAAACTCTAACTGAAATTTTTCATTATTCTCCTATAATAAGTGTGAGGAAGGCTAAACATGCACATAATTAGGTTCCTTTTATAATACATAGGATCTGGGGTTTTTTGTTTTTTGTTTTTTAATCTAACATTTACAAATCAATTATGTCTCATGTGCTAGCAGTGATGCCGAATTCTACTTTTAAAAATGTATGAGAAGGAAGGTAATTAAGATTGTGGTCCATAGCCTCTACTCATTTCCTAAAGAACAACTCAGGTTTCTTTGTAGAAAGTTCTAGTTAGGTATTAGGTGTTTCCAGGCTTTCTAGTATGCGTATCTGTGGTTTCTTAAGTGAGTATTAGTCTGCTGTTGCATGAATTAAATAAGGCAAGTGAAAATGTACACATTTTATCTAATTGGACCAAAATAAGGTAGTACAAAGGTTCATATAAATAATAACCTAAATTAGATTAATTAACTGAGAAATTACATGAAAGTACATACTGGCTCCTAGTGTACATGTGGACATTCTGTTAAGTTGTCAAGATAGGAGCATTAAATTTTAGTTTATCTGAATTTTCTAGCTAATTGTAGATCAAAACCCCTGTTGCAGAATGGATAAATATTCTTCAAACTTCCCCAACCCCAAAATACTGAGGATTGAACCCAGGGCCTCACATGCTACACAAATGCTCTATACCACTGAGCTATATCTCCAAGCCTTTTTATTTTATTTTAAGATGGACTTAATAAATTGCAAGTTTTTCTGGCCTTGAACTTGTGATCCTCCTGCCTCAGCCTTCTGAGTACCTGATATTAAAGTGTGGACCGCCCCACTGTGCTCAAAAGTATTTTATAAATTAAATTCGCCCTGCTGTGCTCAAAAGTATTTTATAAATTAAATTCCTAAAAGCCAATAAAGTGAGGTTATTTCCTCACAAATAACTACAAAATAACATCCTTTTCATATCAATAAGTTTTAATTTTTCCCCTTACTAGAAATGATAGAGGACAAAAATATTAATATTTTGTTAACAAAATGATCTAAAGCCAGCTATTGTCAGTTATTTGCCTCCTTAACATGTTCGAATATATTTTCACTATTAAATAGGTAAGAGTTGAGAATACCACAAACCCAGAAGTATTAGTGGTTTAGTTCTTTTTTTTCCATGTATTTTGTAGTTAATGAGGTTATAGCAATGATTTCAGTTATTAATTAAATAGGTAAAATCTAGAAATAACTTTAAAAGGAAAAAAAAGTGCTGTTTGCTATGATGTGGTTCTTTTGTGTTTAAGACTTTTTTGGATTCAGGTATAAGATTGAACATACTAGATTTTCTTACTAGATTTGGCCCTTTCTAGCTTGTGTGTATTTTCCTGTGTTTCTATTCTTAAGTTTGAACCTAGGAACCTATCCAAAGTTTATTTGCTAGTTGTGATTTTATTTTGTCTTATTATTTGGGAGACCTGAATCCTGAGTTAGTCTCTGTTACTAGCTGACCTCAGATAAGTCTACTCAGCTCCTGAAATTTAAAATTGAACTAGGCAATCTTTGAATAATGACACAAAGCTTGATCTAAATTTGAATTTATTTATGTCATTCTAAAAATGATGAACAGATTCTGTTTTGTCTGTTTTTACATTATTGCAAAGAAGTTTTGATTTAAGACTTTTTTAGAAGTAACCCTTCCCCCACCCTTTTTTATTGTACCTGGGATTGAACTGTGGGGCACTTAACCACTGAGCCACATCCCCAACCCTATTTTGTATTTTATTAGAGAGAGGCAGGGTCTCACTGAGTTGCTTAGCACCTCGCTTTTGTTGAGGCTGGCTTTGAACTAGGGATCCTCCTGCCTCAGCCTCCCGAGCCACTGGGATTACAGGCATCCACCACCATACCAGCTAGAAGTAACTCCTTTTTCCCATAAGGCTTTTTGTTTTGTTTTTGTTATTTTGATTTTTTGTTGTGGGATTTTGTTATTGTTGTTTTGTTTTTGTTATACTGGAATTGAACCCTGGGGCCCCTTACCACTGAGCTATACTCCCAGCCCTCTTTATTTATTTTTTCATTTTGAGAGAAGATACTTGCTGAGTTGCTTAGACTGGCCTGTGTTCCTCCAGCCTCAACCTCCTGACAGCTGGAGTTGTTGGTGTTCACCACCACACCTGGCCTCCCACAGGTTTTGTTATGTTACCCAGAAAAGCAGCCACATACAATTTGTCTTACACAATTGTGTTTTTTGTTTGTTTGTTTGTTTTTTTAATAAAAGCTATTAAAAACAAGTAGAAAAGAAAAACTAAAAGATCTAAAGAGATTAGTTTAATTAGTTTGAGAAACAAATTCAGGAAAAAGCATTCCAACTATGTGATGGGCTTTTAAGCTGTCAGTCATTTGCTTTCTTAATATACATTGGAACAGTTTATTTGTGTAGCTTAAAAAATATTATCAATAGTAATAATGCTGAAATCCATAGAAAATATACTAGGAATCAAAAAGCATTCTTCCAATGAACTATGAACTCAATGAACACTTGAGATTGCTTCTATGTATGATATTTTATGCAGTTCCAGCTGTCAGCTCACAAGTACTGAGTCATATAAGAAGAATTTAATTGGCAAATTGCATTTATCAAGAAGTTGGAATTTTTTTCCTATGAAAATATTCTGACAAAGTTAATCTTCAGACAGGAAAGGATGAAGATTTAATTGGGAGAGATATAGGAAGATAAGAATTTATAAAAGGTGCGAATGGAGGTAAATATGTACTTATTTATTAAAATAAAAATATTGAGACCAGCCAGGCTTTATTGGTGCACACCTGTAATACCAGGACTTGAGGGGCTTAGGCAGGAGGATTACAAGTTTGAATCCAGCCTTAGCAACTTAGCAAGGCCTTAACCAACTTGGTGAGAACCTTTATGGAAAGAAAAAATAAAAAGGGCTGGGGATGTAGTTCCCTGGTAAAGTAACCCTGGGTTCAGTGCCCCTACCCCCCAAAATAAATGTTGAGACCAGAAGTATTTGGAAAAAAGTGATTGAGGAATAAATGAAAGATTACATAAACATTTGAGTTTCCTCAGAAGATGGACGATGAAGGCCACAGTACATAAGGAATCAGTGAAATCAGTAAGAAAGGAAACATGGTTTTGAGTCAGGCAAATAAGGGAGTTTTGTCTTTAAATAGCACCCATTCATTGATGGTTAGTGGCTAAGCATATTATACTTTCTATGATTGTATATAGTGATTTCCCCCACCTAATGCTGGGGATTGAACTCAGGGCTTCACATATGCAAGGCAAACACTCTCCCACTGGACTACATACATCCCCAGTCCCCCAGTGATTTTCATTGATGAAAGCCAGCATATTTCCAGAAAGGATATAAGTGATTGATATCATTTAATGATGAGGCACAGTAAGAAAAAGGACAGGTATTTGAAGTATGTCCTTAAGTTTTTTTATTTTACTGTCAGCTCTACATATAATTGCTACAAACATTTGTAAAACATGCTACTTTAATTAAAATTAATGGAAACTATTTGAGAAGGAATTCTGAAAATAAAACTAAAGCTTTAAACGCAACAATTTCAGTGATTTTCTTTTAGCAGATTTTGATATAAATCTCCAAAGCAAATTTCTTTTACTTTTTTTTTTTAATGTTTTGCAATATTGGGGATTGAACAAAGGGCACTTCACCACTGAGCCACATTCCCAGCCTTTTTTCTTATTTTGAGATAGAACTCTCACCAAACTGCTGAGACTGGCCTCAAACTTGCAGTCCTTCTGCCTCAGCTTCCCAAATAGCTGGGATTACAGGTGTACACCACAGCACCTGGGTGAATTTCAATATTGTGACATTTTTCTTCTTTGTAATTTCATACTTTACTTATTATAGAAAGTATAGTTAAGCAAAAATAGAAAACACAATCCATCACCAAAATACAACCACAAGTAGCATTTTAATTGTATCCCTCTGTATTTTAGACACATTTATATTTTTTAAAAAATACATACTCTGCTATATTTTTTGTGTGTCCTTTTAAGCAGTACCTAGGGAGATTAATATTTATCTGTCTTAATACTTAAGAGTCATCAAAATGAAGTTTTTTTTGTTTTTTTTTTTTTTTTTTTTTTTTTGTGGTACCGGGGATTGAACTCAGGGGCACTCGACCACTGGGCCACATCCCCAGCCCTTTTTTGTATTTTATTAGAGACAGGGTCTCACTGAGTTGCTAAGTGCCTCGCCATTGCTGAGGCTGGCTTTGAACTTGCGATCCTCCTGCCTCAGCCTCCCAAAGTGCTGGGATTACAGGCGTGCGCCACCGCGCCCGGCATGAAGTGTTTTTTTCATATTATTATATTCTTGGAGACCACAACAACGTGTAAGTCTCTGCTCCAGTTACCTGTAGGCTGTTATATTTACTAAGTTCCTATGTTTTAAATGACTTTGTAGTTTTACCTGCTTTTAGGGGGGTGGGATAATCTGCTGTGGACTGACATAAGATTCTCAAACTCCCCCCCATAAGATTCTCAAACTCCCCCCCCTTTGTTATTTTTATTGGTGATTATATATAAACAGTGGGATTCATTCTCAACATAATCATACATGTACATAATATTATTTGATCAGTTTCATTACTCAGAAATACTTTCCCTCCTCTGTTCTTCCCTCCACCTGGACCCTTTCTTGTATTCTACTGGTCTCCTTTCTATTTTCATGAGATTTCCCCTTTCCCTTCTTTCTTTTTCTTTTTTATTCTCTAGCATCCACATATGAGAAAGAAAGAAAAAAAAATATGACCCTTGACTTTCTAAGTCTGGCTTATTTCACTTAATATGATAGTCTTAATTTCCATCCATTTCCTACAAAGGACATAATTTCATTCTTTTTTATGCCTGAGTAAAACTCCATTGTGCATATATATCACATTTTCTTTATCCATTTATCTGTTTGATGAACACCTAGGCTGATTTCATAATTTGACTATTGTGAATTGCTGTCATATACATGTATTGCTGTAGTATGCTGACTTTATGAATTGTGTTCAAATAAAACAAAGAGTAAATAGGCCCTGAAAGGGTGCTGGAGAAAGTATCAAAATGAGTTGCTGCCACACCTTTTAGACATCTCTTTTCGTTTAGATTTCTTTACAGTCTGGCACAGTGGTGATGCCTTTAATCCCAGCAGTTCTGGAGACTAAAGCAGAAGAATCACAAGTTCATAATCAGCCTCAGCAATTTACAAAGGGTCTAAGCAACTTAGCAAGATCCTGTCTCTAAATAAAATACATATAAAAGGGCTGGGGGAGTGGCTCAGTGGTTAAACACCCCTGGGTTCAATCCTTGGTACCAGAAAAAAAAAAAGTTATTTATAGTGAGATTTTTAGCTAAATTAAGATATTATTGAATATATAACTAGAAGTGAATGATATAGTCAGCTTTTGGAAAATTGTAAATACACTCTGAAATTTTAGGTCTCAGGAATGAAAATGCTGTTTACTTCTTGTCAATTTTTATTATAGTTTATGGAAATCATAAATATAACTTATTTCTGTTAATATTTCATAGTAATTCTTTTCTTTTCATACAGGAAGATGAGAAGTTTTTGTCTGAAGTTTTTGCACAATTAACAGATGAGGCTACAGATGATGATAAAAGGCGTGAATTGGTAAGCTGTTCTTGAAATTCACATTCTTCAAGAGGACTTACCCTTTTGGGCATGCATAGCTTTTAATTTTGAATTTGTTAAGAGGTTTGTTTTTTTATTTGTTGTTGTTAAACAATTCATATGGAATGAAAAATATATATTTAAGTTGAACTATATAATGATTATTCAAAGTTTCTAAAATTTATTTTTATATGTTTTAGAAAACTTGAGATGTTCTGATGTGTTTTTCCCCCGAGTAAGGGAATTTGAGTGCCTCATAAATCCAAAATCAGATAAGTTACTTATGTCAGAACTATAAACCTACACACATTTTTGTTGTTACAGATATTTATGTATGGAGATCCTTTACTTTTTAAACAAGAGGTCTAAGGATGCTTCTTGAATAAGGGAATGATGATTTGTCTTTTTGGAAATATTTTTCATTTTCTGATGTATTTACAAACTTTATTTTTAGATATGAAACATGTTTGGGAAAAAAGAATAGTGATTGCTGATTACCAGATGTTTGCCCCTTTTTCAAACATAATCAGATTTTGGGATTTTTAGGAAATCATTAAAATTGATGACTTAAAGCTATGAGTCATCTTTGTACTTACATTTATTAGAAGCCTACTTAGGTTTCTCATTTGTAAAATTAGTGTTTTAAAACAGAATCTCTGTCCTTTCTACTTCTAAAATTATATCATGTTTTTGAGGGCTCATTAGGAACTCAGCTACAGTTTATTATAGGATGGTCTCTATTCAAATGACTTATTTGGCACTCTTGTACTATAATGTGTTTAGAGAGAATAGTGTTTGAGAAATAATACTTTTAATGGTTGTGCTAGTTTTTAGTATCTCTTTCAATGTAGGTTTTGGGAAGCCAGGATACTGTGAAAAGACAAGATCCTTCAGAAGGGTGAATTTCATTCTGTGGCAGATCACATTATAGTGTGCCCAAGTTTATTTTTATGTTTATCATCTTCTCACTATAATTTTTAACATTACAGGTTAATTTTTTCAAGGAATTTTGTGCATTTTCTCAGACATTACAACCTCAAAACAGGGATGCATTTTTCAAAACTTTGGCAAAATTGGGAATTCTTCCTGCTCTTGAAATTGTAATGGTAATTATATTTTTTTTCATGCTTTTGAAATTGTGAACTTGGAATTGATTTATATTATGGATGGGAAAGAATTTATTGTAGTAAAATATATTAAATTTTTATTTTTTGACACCTCAAGAGAGTTTGGTAAGACATATTGAATCAATTTCTATAATTTAGTTTTATTCACCTGAAAATGATTACTGCAACAATGTCAGCTCTCAGATTTTTATTTAATTTATAATATCAGTGTTATAATTTGCATATGATACATCTCTGAGTGAAAGAAAATCTCATGTTTTTGAAAGATCATTATATTTTCTGTAACAAGTATGTTTCGTAGAAGCCAATAAATTTTTTTTTTCTTTTTTACTTTGTTTTTGTTTTTTTTTAAGCATCCATTTTAGACCAGTGAGTGGAGCAAGGGCAGACTACACCCAGGGGTCTAGTATTATAATATGGGTTCAGGGCATGGTTCTCAATTCAGTTATGAGTTTATCCATTGGCATTTACTGAATGAGAAATTAACATGAGACTTCTTTTTTGGTGTGGTATAGGTTTTGATTCCAGAGCTTTGTTTATACCAGGCAAGTGCTCTACCACTGAGCTATATCCTCAGCCCTTTTTATTTTTTTATTTTGAGGCAGGGTCTTGCTAAGTTGCCCAGAGTGATATCAAACATGTGATTCTCCTGCCTCTTTCTTCCAGATATTTGGGATTACAGGGAAATCTCACTGTGCCTGATTAAAATGAGAAAATTTTTATTCGTTTTGATTTGATAAGCAATCCATTGTATATTAATATAAACTTAAAATTTTCCCAAATCAGAAATAATTTAGTGAAAAGCATGGCATCATTTGCTTATTTTTTATTTTGTTTTGCTAATCCCCTTAATGTCTTAATAGTATATAACTAGATTCTAATAGCTACTGATATATTTAATTTGTTGTTAGATCTATCACGTGTCATGTAGCCTCTGGAAAATCCCACTGTATTTTTGATTGAGAATGAAAAAAGAAAAAATCTTTCTATTACTTAATACTATGAAAATAGTTTTAATCTGTGCACTTCCCAAAAAGGGTATTAGACACCTCAATAGGATTCCCCAAATCACACTTTTAAGAACTGCAGGGACTGTTTCCACAGTCACTGCCTTGGAAAACTAAGTTATGGGAAAGGGATAAAAATGCCCAAGAAGTGTTTTCAAAAGCATCCTCTGTTAGGCAAGTTAAGGAAGATGGAGTCAGTTGCTGAAGAGTAATCCTGTTATGTCTAAGGCGAAAGACAGAATTCTGAAAGGCTTTGATGGAAGAATATTCAAATCTTTTTATATATTTTAAGTAAATCCCCTCCCTGAATTTTTGGCAGCTTTTGGGCGGGGGGGGGGGGGTGTCAGATCCTGGGGATTGAACTCAGGGGCACTCAACCACTGAGCCACATCCCCAGCCCTATTTTGTACTTTATTTAGAGACAGGGTCTCACAGAGTTGCTTAGCGCCTCACTTTTGCTGAGGCTGGCTTTGAACTCTCAATCCTCCTGTCTCATCCTCCTGACCGCTGGGATTACAGGTGTGCACCACTGTGCCCAGCTTTGGCAGCATTATTATAATCTTTCTATTACTTAATACTATGAAATAAACTTTGGCAGCATTGCTTTATAATCATATGCTGATTCTTATATTTAAATTCTGTGAATATTTCTTTGTGATGGTAAAAACCAGCAATGAGTAATGAGAAAGCTGCCCCAGAATTGTAATATTTATAAAAAGAAAGAAAGAAAATGATGGAGAAATTGTATGTTTTAATTGCAGTTCAATATCTTAATTCAACTTGAGAGGTAATACATGGATTTAGTGGGGGGGAAGGTATATGGAAGAATAAATGTTGTTAACTGTCTCTAAATAACCTAGCTTTTTTTTTTATCAGGGCATGGATGATTTGCAAGTCAGATCAGCTGCTACAGATATATTTTCTTATCTAGTAGAGTTTAGTCCATCTATGGTTCGAGAATTTGTAATGCAAGAAGCCCAGCAGAGTGATGATGTAAGTAATAATTCTACAGTTCTATGTGAATTACTTCTGGAATAGTGTTAATAAACTATTTTGAGAAAAAGCATGATTTTGGGACGGAAGATGTTTTGCTTTGTTTTGCTAATCCCTTTAATATCTTAATAGTATTTTAAGCCAGCACCTCATTGAGGGGTTCTTCTGCCCAGAGGAATCCAAGCCACCCTTAAGTAGCCACCCTAAATCTTAATATCTCAAATAATTAAGCCACCCTAAAACTTAAAAGTCTTAAATAACTACTGAATAACAAAACACAAATATCCAGAAATATGTTTACAAAAGGCAATGCCCCTGATAGATCTAGTCCACATGGACTCTGGAACTATACAAAGAAAAGATGACTCCAGTGATTTATTTAATGGGGTACATCAAAGGCAGGGGTAAGGTTTCAGGGACAGAGTCTTGCTTTGTGATGCCTTGCAGTCAGCAGGTTGGTTGACATTTTGGCAGTTCACACCCATCTTAGGTGCTTGTTTATTGCAAAGACAAAACAGATATTCAACAAACCAGTATTAGCATAAATTATAATCAAATCAGCTTTTCTTTATTCCCCCCAGTACTTAGAGTTGAACCCTAGGCCATGGCATGGACATGGTAGAAAATGTGTTCTGCCCCTAAATTATATATCCCCAGTCCTCAAATCAGATTCTTAAATACTGTTTTTGTTTTGTTTTGTTTTGTTTTTGTTTTAATTTGAAGAGCTAAAGAAATGGAATTTCAGTTCCTTAGGATATTTGCAGGTCAGGTCCTTATGACTAAGAAATTGCTCTCACTTATTAAAGTTTCTTCTAAAGTGGAAATGAAAGTTTACTGATGACACCAATGTTGTGTCTTCCCACTACAGAAAATTTAGAACTTTCCCCTTAAACTATTTTAAGGACAAAATGAACACATAACTGTAATTTAAGTGATTTTTTTCTTACATTATAAAATTATTTTAGTGTTATATAGGTGGTAATTGAAGTGTAACTATGCCCTGAAGGAAGGTTTTTGATTCCCAATTTTAATTTGGTTAATTCAACTATAGAGTTAATTAGAAATTACAGGGTTTTTTTATATATTTCTTGTTTACTCTTTTATTTTTTAATCCCTCCACTCTCCATGGTGCTGGCGATGGAATCCAGGGCCTCACATTTGCTATGCATGTCCATTACCATTGAGCCACACCCCCAGCCCCAACCCTGGTGTCTCATAAAGTCTACTTAAATTTTACTTCCTGTATTTTTAATACTTTTTGCTTGTTTGTTTGCTGTACTGGTAATAGAACCCAGGGGTGCTTTATCACTGAGCTACATCCCCAGCCATTTTTATTTTTTATTTTGAGACAAGGTCTCACTAAGTTACCAAGTTCTCACTAAGTTATTGAGGCTAGCCTTATACTTGCAGTCTTGATCCTTCTACCTCCACCTCCCAAATCGTTGGGATTACAGTAACATGCCACTATCCAGTTCCTTTTTTTTTTTTTTTTTTTTTTTTTTTTTTGCTTTAGTTGTACACAATGCCTTATTTTTACATGGTGCTAAGGATTGAACCCAGGCCATGCATGTGCTAGGCGAGCACTCTAACTCTGAGCCACAGCCCCACCCCCAATTTGTTTAAAAAGGAATTTTGGAATCGATTTGGGCTAATACTAAATTTAGAGAAATAATTTTTGTGTTAAGTACATTTTAAATGATGCTAAATCTGATTTTAAATGCCTACTTTATTTAATGATTTCATAATCTCACTGTTGATATTCTTATCTTAGTACCATTCTTTACAGAAGATAACTGAAATGAATGGTCCTGGGCTAGGAATCTTAAATTCAGTGGTAGAGTGCTTACCTAGCATGTACAAGACCCTGGGTTCTATCTCTAGTACTGGGGTGGGGTAGGTGGAATAACTCAGCATGCCAAAAATTGCCGTCTTAAAAAAAGAAAAATAAATTAACATTCCCTTTGCTGTATCCTTAATGATGTGTGTGATTAAAGGCATTCATCGTAAAGTGACCATAAATCTCACTAAAATCATGATAATCCTAAACAATTAACTTTTAGAACTCTTAACTGTCAAAAATTTGATTTCCGTTTTCATTGGCAATATTTGTTTGCATTTCATTGATGCGTAAGACGGGAGAAGAAACAGTTAAAGGGCCTTTTCCAATTTCTTTCCTTTTTATTTATTTTTTATTCTCTTTAGAGACTGGATATCCCTGTGTTATCCTCGCTGCTGGGCCTAATTATCCACCCATCCACCCCATCAGCCTTCCAAATAGCAAGGGTGATAGGCATGTGCCACTGCACCTGGCTTCTCTTTTTCCTAAGATCATAGTCTTAAAAGGTCTTTCATTTTTTCTAAGTGTCTAAGACTTAAAATTTTATAATTTGAAATTTTCCTTGTCTTAAAGTAATTGTTAACCTAGAAGAGAGAGATGTTTGTTTAAATTTTTTTCAAGATTAAGGAATCTACTTTTTTTTTTCTTCTTTGGCCTCCAGTGCTGGGTATCAAACCCAGAGAATTGTATATGAAAATTAGTACTCTACCATTGAACCACAATCCCAGCCCTACATACTGAAGTCTGTTTGGGACCTTTAAGAAGAATAAAGAAGATAACTTACTTATATATTTGTTGAATAGTTGATACCTAAATGCCCTTTTTTTTTTTTTAAGAAAGAAAAAAAAAAGAAGCTCAACATTGAAACTTTTCCTCCTATTATGGAGCAAATTTGATTTTAGCAACATACATTACAATATTCAAATATGTGCAAGACACAAGGAAATATTAACAGGTTTTTTTTTTCACTGTTGTCATTGTTTCTGAGATAGAAGGATCAATTTAGCAGTAATTATTGCCTTCCTTTTTTTTTTTTTTTTTTTTTTTTGGATACCAGAGATTGAACTCAGGGGCACTCGACCACTGGGCCACATCCCCAGCCTTTTTTTTGTATTTTATTAGAGACAGGGTCTCACTGAGTTGCTAAGTGCCTCACCATTGCTGAGGCTGGCTTTGAACTCGCGATCCTCCTGCCTCAGCCTCCCAAGTGCTGGGATTACAGGCGTGCGCCACCGCACCTGGCTTCACTCTTCTTGCTAAGGATTACTTTAGCTATTCTGGGTCTCTCATTTTTCCAGATGAATTTCATGACCGCTTTTTCTATTTCTATGACGAATGTCAGCATTAAAAGAGAATAAAATCATGGCATTTGCAGGTAAATGGATGGAGTTGGAGAATATAATGCTAAGTGAAGTTAGCCAATCCCAGAAAACAAATGCTGAATGTTTTCTCTGATTTAAGGATGCTGACTCATAACAAGGCGGGGGCTATGGGAGGATTAGATGAACTCTAGATACAGGGCAAAGGAGAAAAGGGGAGTAAGGTGGCATAGGGGTTGGAAAGACAGTGGAATGAGATGGATATCATTATCCAAAGTACATGTATGAAGACATGAATAGTGTGACTCCATTTTGTATACAACCAGAGATGAAAAATTTTGCTCTATATGTGTAATATGAATTGTATTGCATTCTGCTGTCTTATATAACAAATTTTTAAAATGGAAAATAATAAGAGGCTTGAACATCTCAAGATTTTTGTTATATGTGGGGTTGGTGGTCCTTGATGAACCAGTTACCCACAGATACATAAAAGGACCACTATACTACTTGTAAGTGAATTTAGTCATTAATTATAGTGGACTAACTTTGCTGAAAATAAGTACCTCAGGGATAAGAATATCTTGCTATTCCTTCTTTTTCTGTGCAACTTAACCTCTAGATCTGTGTTTAACTTGTATTTTAAGAGTTGCTTGTTATCTTCCAAAGCCCTGACTCCCTCCCAGCTATGGCTGGCTACGTCTGAGATAGGCAGTGGAAGATGCCTTTCTTTGAGGGCTTTATATAGCTTCTGTAGCCTGCTTCCTGATGGTGTAAGTTCTTCAAAGTTGATCTTAAGGATTGAGTGTTCACAAAGGTTGCTTATTCTGAAGTTTGACAGTTAAGCTACCTCAACTATTTAATAGGCTTCCAAACTATTTGTTTCTTATAGATTCAGAAGATCTTATTTAAGTATAATCCTTCACCCTGAAGATTTCCTTTCACCTGCTGACCTTGTGCTCTTTTTCAAGTTTTACTGTCTTGAAAAAGTTCTAAACAATGAGATCCTGTGGCACTTATTCCTTTGTTGGGGAGAGAGCTCTTATAGAAGATCTTTTTTAAAAGCAGTTCTTTTGGGACTGAGGTTGTGGCTCAGTGGTAGAGCGCTTGCCTATCATGTGTGAGGCCCTGGGTTTGATTCTCAGCACCACATATAAACAAATAAATAAAATAAAGGTTCATCAACAACTAAAAAATAAATTTTTTATAAAAGCAGTTCTTTTATCACCTAATTTTGCTGTAGCTCTCTATAGTTGTTTTATGGGTTTCACTATGAAATTTATAAATTGTCTTTTTCTCTTTACAAGTTACCAAACTATGGGGCTTCCAGTGAACACAGTTCCTTTTTTATTTCTCTGCTTATAGATCAGCAGAATTTTGCCATTGGTACTTATAAGGTTTACAGGATTTGTGAGATACTATCTTTGACAGAGAAGATGAGTACAAATGTCAAAATAGCATTTCAGTAAATGATCTATACCTTAAGAAGTCTTTCTTTGCCACTGTGTTGTTGTTGTCTTAATTTTTATTAGTTATTGATGGACCTTTATTTTTTTATTTGTTTATATGTGGTACTGAGAATCGAACCCAGAGCCTTACACATGCTAGGCAAGCATTCTACCACTGAGCCACAAACACAGCCCATACTACTGTTTTTATTTAGGTATAACTTAAATCCATTATTTGTGATAATGTTTTATATGGGTGAATTTACATAAGAGAATTACATATAATAATAGAGCAGATTGTTTGAGGTGCTAATTAACTGGTTGAGTCCAAGCTATGCCACATTTTTTAACTAAATCATAAAAATTGTACATATTTATGGGGTCTTTGTGTCTCAATATGTGTACATGTTGTTTGATTTTTGTATAGTGTGCATGGTAGTGGGGATCAAACCCAGCGCCTTGCTCATACTAGGCAAATGGTTTATCCCACTGAGTAACATCCCCAGCCCTGTGTAATGTTTAAATCAGGATAAATATATTTGCTGCCACAAACATCTATCCTTTCTTTATAATACATAGCTCTGTGAAATTTATTTTGTAATTCCTCTTTGAAGAAATAGCAGCATATAATTATTATGTACATTACGTAATACTTTATAATAAACAACTATATTTTTGTTATTTTATAGTGTACATCTACTTATTAAAAAATCATTTTTTAGGCCTGCTCTCTTTTCCATCTGCTTCATCAAACTTTCATTTACTAGTGACTCAATCTCCCTAACTTCCTTTATTTTATGGCCTTAAAATAACTAGTGTTAACTTCCTTCATATCTTATTTCTTGTCATTATTTTCTCTATACCTGTATAAATTTACATAAACATATTCACTCACAGAGTTAATGTTTTAAAATTTATGAATTATTTAGCCAGGCATAGGGGTATGTGTCAATAGTCCCAGCTACTTGGGAAGCTAAGACAGGAAATTGTCTGAGCCCAGGAGTTGAAGACCAGCCTGTGTAAAATGCCAAGATCCTGTCTCTTTGAAAAAGAAAAAAAAAAACAAAATCTCACTACAAAACAGTATGCCATGTCAGGGAGGTATCATCCCCATACATTTCTTTCTTGCTTCATCTCTTGATCACATCATTTCCACTTGTGCTTGATTTTATCTTATTTTGTTCTTTGTAGCTCAAGGAGCAGTAGGCCATACCATATATTTATAAATATAGCCTGGGTATATGGGAAGCTGTGCCATCTGTTTTTTAACTACTCTCTGTGGCGTTTAAACAACAACAAAATAGCCTAATAATGCATTTCTCAGAACATGTCCCTCAAATCCACTGAGCTAATGTCAAAACTTTCCTTTGACATACCAATCACTTTTTGTCCATAATATTATGCTTAGAATTTCTTTTAAAAAAAAATAGAATGAAAGAAATTTTGTATTGCCGGTTGCTTTGTAACTCTTATATTAAAGCTAAAATACTACTTAACATTAGATTATTAGAAGTGTTCATCCACTCATCTACTATAAGTTATACTCCTTGTCTGTCGTTTTTGTTTGTTTATTTTGTTTTACTAGGAGTGTTTCTCAAATTATCTATGTTTTAGTATCATACAATACTATCATACTTTACTTATCATACAGTACTATCATACTTTTAGTATCATACTTTTAGTATCATACAATACTATCATACTTTAGTATCATACAATACTATCATACTTTACTTGTTTAGTTAACCTCGAAATTTATGCCTGAGGCTGAAATCTAGAATGAGAATCTAATATAGAACCTCTAGTGAACAAAAATCCCTAGATTGTGTTTTCTACTTTCCTGTAAGCTGGGGTGTATTCTACTTTTTTTCTTTCTTTCTTTTGGAGTGGTATTTTTTCAGCTGGTATTTTTAGAATTTTTAAAAACACTAGGAAGAAAAAAGTTTTAAACTCTTATATTCTTTGTTTTTTTTTCTCTATATGATTCTGATATTGTTTTTCAGCTCGTGTATTTGTCTTACATCCAAACAAGGTTTAAGGAAATATGTTCTCTTTCAGGATATTCTTCTTATTAATGTAGTAATTGAACAGATGATCTGTGATACTGATCCTGAGTTAGGAGGTGCAGTTCAATTAATGGGACTTCTTCGTACTCTAATTGATCCAGAGAACATGCTGGCTACAACTAATGTAAGAAATTACCCTGATATTAAAAATTTTGACCAGGGCACTTTAACATGGCTTTGCAGTGAAATTTTCACAAACAGTAAATACCTTCATTGTACAATTAGTATTCAAGAAGCAGTGGTATTATTGTAGCAATTTAGTTGCATCATATACAAGTTTATAATTATTAAAATCTTAATAATATGTTAACTTCATAAAAATTAATACATGGCATTTGAATATAATTGAAACAACTAAACTGTTTACTATAAAGTGATAAATAAAAGGGTAAATTTTATATAGTTTTATCACAATAAAAAGAAGAATGTATTCTGAAGGATCTTTTTTTCTTTTCTCTGTAATTTTGGCAATACTAGAGAATTGAACCCAGGGATACTCTTCTACTAAGCTACATCCCCAGCCCTTTTTATTTTTATTTTCCCTTGAAATTAGAGACTACAAACATTACTTTTAAATCTTTACTAGTTTGTGGGCACAATTGTGTGAAAAATAGTGACAAAATAAATATAATTTTCATATTTTTGCATATTGGCTTGATAAAATTGATTCAGCAGTTTTTCAAATTTGGATAGGTATTGAAATCTGGGGCTCCAGATTTTAAGCACTTTACCAGTCACATGGAATGAATGTTCACTTCTGTGTTTTCCTTCTTTTTTATTTAAATCACAGATGTTCTACCACTGAGCTATATCCCCAGTCCTTTTTATTTTTTATTTTGAGGTGGAGTCTTACCAAGGCTGCCCTCAAATTTGTGATTTCCCCTGCCTTAGCCTTCCAAGCTGCTGGGATTATTGTGGGTTCAAACCTGGCTTCTTAGTTTTTAGGGGTTTGTTTTGTTTTGTTTTTGGGGGGTTTTTTGTAACTAACTAACCAAACATGTGAGAATAGCATATACCTTAATAACCATTGCTGTCCATTTGTTTCTTCATTATAGTTTTTGGAAAAGAATCAGGAAGCTGTGCAATAAGAAACAGATGATCAGCAGTAGTTATTGAGGTATATTCTCATGTTTGGTTAGTTGGTTGCATTTTTTACCTCACATACTTATTATGTGTGGTGAGAATACTTAAAGTCTAACTTTAGCAACTTCAGGTATGAAATATATTGCTATTAATTGTAATTACCATGTTGTATAGTAGGATGATTTGTTCTTCATTACATTTCATATCACTATCATCTTTGAAAAAACAAATTTTTCTGAAAAACATTTTAGGATTCTCTCTTACTTTCATTTTTTAAGTAAATATAACCAGTTTTGGGTTCTTTCGCAGTATCTTAAAATATGTTGTTTCCATATGACCTGTACTAATAATGCTTGAAGATGTTTTCTTAATTTTTAATTCTGTTTGTTTCAGAAAACTGAAAAAAGCGAATTTCTAAATTTCTTCTACAATCATTGTATGCATGTCCTCACAGCACCACTTTTAACTAATACTTCAGAAGACAAATGTGAAAAAGGTAAGTTCTCTCTTAATCTGCTTATGACATCTATTTTTAAAGGAGGTGAAATAAACATTAAAACTAACAAGCTGTTTACTTGGTGCTTTATGTGACAGGGAAATTACTACTGAAATATTTATACTGCAGTAAAATTCATGATTTTCCTTGTTTCTGAGTGTCTGTGGAAGAGAATGATATAAAAAATGTGGCTAAAAGTATTACACACTGAGAAAGAGAGATGTAGACACTTTAAAAAAGGAGACTTTCCCCAGAGTTAGAATAAATTATCTAGAGAGAGGTAAGACCAAATAGTGTATTGCTGCATTAGAAATCTGAGGGTACTGCTGGGCACAGTGGCACAATCCTGTAATTTCAGTGACTCAGGATGCTGAGGCAGGAGGATCACAAATTCAAGGCCAGCCTCACATATTAGCAAGTCCTCTCATGAAACAAAAAATGAAAAGGACTGAGATGAAGCTCAGGTTTCATTCCCAGGACCAAAAAGAAAAAAAAAAAAAAAAATAGGGAGAACCATCAATTCCGAAGAACAATTTGCCATTATGTGAAAGCCCTCTTATTTCACAATGTCAGGATCAGAAATTGATGATTGAAAGGTTAAACAAAAAGTTGATTAAAGCAAATAATGTCTCTTTTTGGTACCAAGGATGAACCCAGGGGCACTTTACCACTGAGCTACATCCCCAACCCTTTTTTTGAAACAAGATCTCACTAAGTTACAGAGGCTGGCCACCAGCTTGTAATGCTCTCACTTTAGCCTCCTGAGTCATTTGGAAAACTGTCATGCACCACTGTGCCTGGCTCCTCAAACATTTTCATTGAACTTGTAAATGTACAGTCATGCTAATATACAGGGGCAAAGGGTTTTGCATGTGCATTTATATTGTATTCCCTTGTTATCTTTGTTGCATAAATTATAACTATAATTTATAAGCTACAAATTCTGGTTTCAGTTTATGAAAGTGGAATGGAAACATAAAGATATTTTTAAAACAGTCTGAATGCAGAATTCTATTACAGTTCATCAGTCTGTAGTATTTATTTACTTATTGGTACCAGGGATTGAACCTAGAGGTGCTTAACCACTGAGCAACATCCCTAGCCCTTTCTATTTTTTATTTTGAGATAAGGTTTTCACTAAGATTTTGGGGCCTCACTAAGTGGCTGAGGCTAGCTTTGAACTTAGAATCATCCTGCTTCAGCCTCCCCAGCTGCTGGGGAAGATAATAAGGGAATACAATATAAATGCACATGCAAAACCCTTTGCCCCTATATATTAGCATGACTGTACATTTACAGGTTCAATGAAAATGTACACCACTGTGCCCAGCTATTTAAATCATATTATGATGCTGCTGTAACACATGCTATCTTAAACAAAGGACTTAGATAAGTATACAGCTGAATTTGTGAAATCAGAAAATAGTGGGGGCATCCAGGCTCTATGATAATGCCTATAATCCCAGCAGCTTGGGAGGCTGAGGCAGGAGAATTAAAAGTTTTGAGGCCAGCCTTAGCAACTTAGCAAGGCCCATCTCAAAATAAAAAAGGACTGGGGGGGTGTGTCTCAGTGGTAAAGTGCCCCTGGGTTCAATCACCAGTACCAAAAAGAAGAAAAGAAGTAAGTAAGTATGTGGGGGAATACTAGAATATTAGCAACTATCTTGAAAACATTGGAATCAATTAAGAGAAAGTAAACCGAATTTTACAAAAGTAATGAAGTTATAACAGAGGCACACCCTATATAATACCATAGTTTTTTTTTTCTGATTATATTCCCTAGGGAATGTTTATGCACATACATGATAGGTACAAGGATGTTACTACATTGTTTGTGTTAGGAAATTGAAAAAAATATGGTATATTCATATAATGGAATATTATATAGAGTTAAAGTAATTGAAATGAATTTTGATGTATCCCCTGAATAAAGTTGAATGGGTACAAAAACACATCACAGAAGATTTTATTGTAGAATGATTCCATTGATGTAAATTAAAATTGTTCAATTTTAATGTTCATTTTAAAATAAAACACTTCTAGCATACATAAGTAAATAGATAATAGAACAAATACTCGTATACTCTGTATTGGCTTCATAAAACTAACTTTCTAAACTTCTTTACAGATTTTTATCAATGAAAAAAAGCCTTACAGATGTTTTACATGTGCCCCTTCACATTCTCATTCCCATTCTATTCCCACTCCCCCATTCCTCAATGTACACTGAATTTGGAGTTTATCACTTATATTTGCTTATGCTTTTTATATGTATAATATAGCATTGTTTTTCATATCATCAGATATAAATTTATTCTGATCATACATGTTATTCTGCATTTTTCCCTTTTATCTGATGCTATTTTTGAGATCTATTCATATTGATACCTTGAGTTCTTATTTATTGTCAAATAAATAGCATTTAAAAATCTTTGCACAGTATTCTCTTGTATGAGTTGGCTATATTTAGCTATTCCACTTCTCATATACATTTGTTTCCAGCTTTTTGCTATTAAAAGAATTCTTCATTACACATTCCTATGCAATGTAATTTGCTTTTCTGTGCAGTGTGTTTTCCTATATGTGCTAGATAGAGTATATATGCCTGAAAAAATGTCCTACTTTATTTTTTAAAGCATATCATTAGCATGTTATTCCAAAGTTTTAAAATTTCTGTATTATCAGAATACTTATCCTGTGTTGTCTTTTAATAATTCCACATCTGCACCTAATTCTTTGAAAGATTGCAGATAGATGTATATAACTGACCAAGGCAGCCAGCTGTTAATGATCATTATGAAAGTTAAAGGTGATTGACTGAAGATGTGTTTTATATATTATGAAGTACTGGTGAGGTATGAGATATTGTTACTGAAGTAGTTAATTATATATTCTTTTTATTAGATAACATAGTTGGATCTAACAAAAACAATACAATTTGCCCTGGTAAGTATAAATTCATATTTTCTGAACTAATACTAATTTTAAGTTGTTTCTTACTCAGAGTATAAAGCATTTATATAAGGCTGAGGAAAGCATGTTTTCAACATAAAATAGTAGGTTCACTTTTTTCTTTATTATAAAGAAGAAATTTCACTTGCTCCGATACAAAATATGGAAAAACCAGTGGGAATTTTTTTTTCTGTAAATTTGCAGCTTGTTTTCTGATATTGTTTTGAAGAAGGCATTGTCTGTTAGATGAGAATTTAGTTGTTATTTTTTAAATCTGATAAAACTAAGACTGGTTAGTTAGAAACTAGACTTTATGGCAACCTTGTGCTTATTATCCAAGAACCTAAGTCTAAAACTTCCACTTAGAACATGTATAGTAGGTATGGATCTGATAGTTTTGAAGCTATACTATTTGCACCTATCTTTTCATCTATTCTACCAGGTTTATCAAAGTTGCTGGAGAGATCTGGGTGAAAGGACACATGCTATAATCTCAGTCACTCAGGAAGCCGAGACAAGAGTATCACAATTTCAAGTTCAGCCTGGGCAATTTAGTGAGGCTCTGTCTCTAATAATAATGATGTGGAGTGGGGTCTGAGGATGTAGCTCAGTGGTAAAGTACTTGCTTAGCATACACGAGGTCCCGAATTAAATCCCCAATCCCCAGTACTACAAAAAATAAAATTAAAAATTCCAGGAGAACCAGCTTCAAATAAGACTATTTAGAAATTAGGTTAGAGGGTCTAGGGTTGTGGCTCAGTGGTAGAACACTTGCCTAGCATGCATGAGGCACTGGGTTTGATCCCTGGCACCACATAAAAATATAAACAGATAAAATAAAGGTATTGTGTCCATCTACAACTTAAAAATGTTATTCAAAAAAAAAAAAAAAAAAAGACTGGGTTAGACAGTAATGTAGGAAAGGGTAAACAAGACATTTGTTTAACAGCATGCATCTTTTTTTTTTTTTTTTTTTTTTTTTTTTTGGTGGTGTGTGGTACCGGGGATTGAACTCGGGCACTCATCCACTGAGTCACATCCCCAGCCCTTTATATTTTTTTATTTTTAGAGACAGGGTCTCACTGAGTTGCTAAGTGCCTCGCCATTGCTGAGGCTGGCTTTGAACTCGCGATCCTCCTGCCTCAGCTTTCCAAAGTGCTGGGATTACAGGCGTGTGCCACCGCGCCCCGCTTATGCATTCTTGTTTAAATATAATTTTAGCATTGGAAAACAAAAAATTATTTTTTAATGGTGAAGAATTTTGGCTGTGACACAACTGGCTATTTATATTAGGAGCAAGATAAACTTTTTACTTCTGTTTAAAGTAGGAGCAATCTTTGAAATACCAGAATTATATATATGTATATATTGTTTTAAAATATTTATTTATTTATTTGTTTGTTTTTAGTTGTGCACAATGCCTTTATTCTTACACGGTGCTGAGGATCAAACCCAGGCTGCGCATGTGCTAGGCAATCACTCTACCGCTGAGCCACAACCCCAGCCCCAGAATTACATTTTTTTATGGCCATTTTGTTATGAAAAAGAATGCTGCTTTACTCCAAATGGGCCTATATTTCCACAAAGTATGTGTTTACCATCTTTTGTGTTTAAAAAAAAATGTATTTGGAGATGTTGATTTTTTTTTTTTTTTTTCTGTTTTGTAAGGCTGTGATTCCACAGTTTCCTCACAGTTGATTATTTCCTATTTCCTTGCCTAAAACATTTGTAATACAGCATAATTATCCATATAAGTCCTTGATACACATTAAAATTTCAAAATCATTTCTTGAATTTATAAATCAAAGCCACTTGTGGAAGAAAAGCACACTGGTTTATTTCAGTGGGCCTCTTTTTGTGGGTATCATGAATTGATGTTTTTAAAATTAACAGTTTTTAGTGTAATATTTTTCACTTCATATTCAAATAACCAAATATATTGTTCCCTTAGATGTGTTCAGAGAAAGCATAGTTGGGGCTGCAAGTGTAGTTCAGTGGTAGAGCGTTTGCCTGGCACATATAAGGCACTAGGTTCAATCCTCAGCACCACATAAAAATAAATAAATTTTAAAAAGGTATTGTGCCTGTCTACAACTAAAAAATATATTTTAAAAAAGCAGGACAATTTTTCTTAAGAAATTTGCATTGAGCACTTTAGGCAAAACATTTGAAGTAATTCCTCTTTACTATGAACCCTTTTATAGATTCATTAATATTAATGTTAATACTTATTAAGGAAGCATTACCAAGAAATCTCAGTGAAATGAAGGTTGTATTACATTTTGTAGATTCATATTGAGTTTTCTTAGTGTTAGAAAATATCTATTTAGTGTAGATAAAACTGATTTTGGACAGTCCGCCTAAGAAAAAGTAAACCTCTACATACAGCCTTTTAATTGATATAAAAACAGAAGAAAAATTGCTCTGATATATAGGATATATGCTTATTTAGTCCATTTAGATGTTACAATATTTTATTTTCATGAGATGACTTTCTTTTGTAGATAATTATCAAACAGCACAGCTACTTGCCTTAATTTTAGAGTTACTCACATTTTGTGTGGAACATCACACATACCATATAAAAAAACTACATTATGAACAAGGACTTGCTAAGAAGAGTCTTGGTCTTGATGAATTCAAAGCACACTTTCCTGGCTTTGTGTAAGTAACAGTTTAAACAGACATTCTGTAAAATGTTTTTTAAGAACCAACATTTTTGGTAGAGATAAAAGCTAAATTACCATTTGAAGTTTTTTTCTATTTATTTGTTAAGCAGTGTGTATATTATTAATGAGATGATTGTAAGAAGTCCTGATCTTTTCTGTTCTTAAAGGAGCAGAGGAGTAGATTACAGTGGTTCCCCCACTTGTATGTTGCACCCAGTTAGATTCATTTAGCTTAATTTTTGTTGTTGTACAATACCATGTGCAATGACAGCATTTCACTAATAGAACCAGGCCTACCATTTTTTTCCTTTTGCTTCATGAAACTATCATGTACTAGTGACTTAATCTCCCTAACCTCCTTTATTTGTATAATCTTAAAATAGCCAGTGTTTACTGTTAACTGTATACATTTTTTTTCTTTTCATTTCTTTCTCTGTGCCTGTACAAATTTACATAAACATATTCACACATTTAGGATTTTTCTTGTTTGTACAGAAATGGATCATATTAACATACTTATTTGTCTGCCTCCCCATACTGCTACTCTACATTGGTTGATAGGGTATAGATTAATTTTTTCCCTAAAGATTGCAGATCACTTCATAATCTGACTCTTCCATAAATTGTTGTACCATTCTCTAGCGAATGGATTGCAAGATTATTTTTGCTTTTTTGCCACTCCAAACTATACTTGTAAAAAGCCTAATATACTAATTTTTTTTATTTTTATGTTGATTTATTTATTTATGTGATAGCTTCCCAATAATAAGATTGCCAGGATAAGGTGTTTATATACTTCATACTATGTATTTTTATAAATTTTTTTTTAATTTAACATATAGCTGCCAGATTTCTTTCCCAAAAACTTGAAGCATTGTTATCTTTTTCTTAGAGTTCTTTAACAAAAAATATGGATTTTCCTCTTATAGTCTTTGGAGTTTTGTTTTGTTTTGTTTTGTTTTTGTCTTGCTCAGGAAGGCTTCTATGTTCTATATAAGTATTCTTTTCAATTTTCTTCTAACATTTTTATTCTTTCCTTTTTTACATTTATATATATAATGCTTCTGAAAGACGGTTTTGGATATGGTTTGAAGTGATGGTCTAGATTTGTTCTTTTCTAGATGGATAAGACAACCATACTAATACATTTATTAAATAAACCACATTTCCCCCACAAAATTAAAATACCACCTTCGTTAAACAGTAAGTTAATCTCTGTTCTTTAATCTCATCAGTTGAAATAATAGCCATATTTGTTGTGGCAATACAATATGTCTGTTGTAGACTTGGGCACAGTGGCACCCAGCCTCAGCAACTTAGCTAGACTCTGTCTTAAAATGGACTGGGGGTGTAGCTCAGTGGTAAACTACCCAGGTTCCCAGTACTGGGGGGTTAAAATATTTATATTGTAAGGTTTAATACCTACTGAGTACCCCCCTTTTTTCTTTTTCATAATTTTCTTTGTTATTCTTAAGACTTTTCCTTTTTTTTTTTTTTTTTTTTTTCAGTTCATCTTGATTGGAATTACTCTATTTGAATTTTAATTTTGGAAGTATTAGTGTTTCCATAGTAGATTTTTCCATCTGTTTTTTGTTAAATAGTACTTTTTCATGATTGTGGAGTACTCCCATTAACATGGTTATATCCTAATGGAATGAATTATCACTATTTAAATATGTTGTTTTAGAATTGTCATTATTAAAAGTTACATTGTAACTGTAGCTTTGCATGCATGTCATTTCATTTACAGCAATGTACAGGTGCCTGATTGCTCTTACCTTTACCACTTCTTCGGTTGGTTTGTTGTTGTTGTTGTTGTTTTTTTAATCCTAAGTGAAATATTTCTTATCCTTCCACAAAAAGAGGTGATATTATAAGTCTAGCACCTCTTCCCACATTTGTTTGGTGTCCCAGTTAACATATATCCATACCTTATGTAACCTATTTCTATTTTATTCTCAGAAATTTGAGCCTCTTATAACATGCACAGCTTGATCATTTAGCCAACTTCCACTCTTGAACAGAGTTGAAATGAGACTGACATAAAAATCAAAAGCCTTAGATAATGTTATCTGTAGAATAAATTAAGGGGGAAAGGTTATAAGATCATATATAAAAATGATTAAAAACACAGTCCTTTGTGTTCCCTAAGAATTTTAGTAATAAAATTGCTAAATTTATTTAGTTAGAAAAGCTAGTTAAAAGAGAAATTTCTTTTTTAAAAAATATGAAAAGCTACTCATGGCTATTTTTTTTCTCTTTTATAAATACATTCTGATCTACCACAGTGCATGTTTGCCCAAGGCAGAATGCTCATACAATTGGTAAATAAAGGTATTTTGTTATAATGTAAAAGGAGCAGTGATTCACAAATGGTTTTTTCAAGTCAGAGAGCTAGAATCATGGGAGAGGAATTCTAACCTTCATTGGAAAAGTTACAAAATGAAACCAAAAAAAATTTTAACATATCCTGTTATGTCCTTTGGTGTATTTTCAGAAAATCTAGAAACACCTGCCTCCAGATTTCCCTCTCCCAGAGAGGCAATCTTGGCTCTTGGCAGACCATGTACCACTCCTGCCCCACTTTGCCCCCCAACTCATATTGAACTATCTTTGCTGCACCTAACAAGCAATGCTTAGTGTTATGAGAGGCATCTTCATTTGTGGGTTTTTAATATTTTTTTTTCTTCTCTTTGCCACGGAGCCAACCACCTTCGTAGATTATTTGTCTCCCAGATACTTTTTCCTGTTGTTGTTAACTCTGGCCATAAAGTTGCACCGGTTTTTACGTATCTTCCCTGAACTCTTTATTTTTCTCAAAACCCAATTGTTTTAGTGTACAATTTTACTTTTTTTTTTTTTTTTTTTTTTTTTTTTTTTTTTTTTTTTTTTGTGGTACCGGGGATTGAACTCAGGGGCACTCGACCACTGGGTCACATCCCTAGCCCTTTTTTTTTTTTGTATTTTTATTAGAGACAGGGTCTCGCTGAGTTGCTAAGTGCCTCGCCATTGCTGAGGCTGGCTTTGAACTTGTGATCCTCCTGCCTCAGCCTCCCAAAGTGCTGGGATTACAGGCGTGCGCCACCGCGCCCGGCCACAATTTTACTTTTTGTTTTAGAAGATTGTACATATTGCTTTATAGCAAAAATACCTGTAAAATAATAAATATTAGTAAGATCGCCGCTTATTCCCTTGTTTATGTTTAATTAGGTGCTCTTCGCTTTATGAGACGGATAATTGGCCTTAAAGATGAATTTTACAATCGTTACATCACCAAGGGAAATCTTTTTGAGCCAGTTATAAATGCTCTTCTGGATAACGGAACTCGGTACAATCTCTTGAATTCAGCTGTTATTGAGTTGTTTGAGTTTATAAGAGTGGTAAGTTTATATTAAAGAACTCTTAAGTGGTTATATGTAAAACAATTAACTACTTGGTGAAAAAGTAATTGTATCTTAAAGTAAAATAATAATATGTAAACAAGTGATTTCTTCATTCCCCCCCTTTCTCCTAAAATTGTCTTAGAATCTATTTCTAATAAACTCAAGGTTTTTTTTAAAAATCAGATACTTTTATATTCTTATTTGCCACATGGCAAATAAGTGTGTTTTTTGTTTTTGTGTATGTGTGTGTTGCTGGGCATCAAATCCAGGTCCTCACACATGGCTGTGCACACACTCTATCACTGAGCTACAGCCTCAGACTGGTATTTTAATTTGTGAAATTTAATAAAAGTGAGACTCAGTGTAGACTGTTTTGGTTTTGGTCCTGGGGATTGAACCCAGGGCCTTGTGCGTGCAGAGCAAACACCCAGCCCCTCAATCACTCAATTTTCTCTCAGTTCCATTTTTACTAGCCAAATGTTTCAGGATCACATTTGGCATATATGGACATTTTAATCATGCATACCATTCATGTGATTTAAGGTAGTTTTCTTTCTTTTTCTTTCTTTTTTTTTTTTTTTTTTTTTTTTTTTTTTTTTTTTTTGTATCGGGGATTGAACTCAGGGGCACTTGACCACTGGGCCACATCCCCAGCCCTCACTGCGTTGCTAAGTGCTTCGCCATTGCTGAGGCTGGCTTTGAACTCTTGATCCTCCTGCCTCAGCTTCCCAAGTGCTGGGATTACAGGCGTGTGCCACGGAGCCCGGCTTTAAGGTGGTTTTCTGTTATAGGGTAGTGATTTTTTTTAAAATGAGTAGATTGATGGGCTGGGGTTGTGGCTCAGCGGCAGGGTGCTCGCCTCACATGTGCGCGGCCCAGGTTTGATCCTTAGCACCACGTAAACATAAAATGCATTGCATTGTGTACAGCTAAAGTAAATAAATATTAATTTTAAAAAAAATGAGTAGATTGAAAAATAATTTGGTAGACACTGATGCAAAATACATGAAAGATAGGATGAAATCCTGTGCTTTTTAAGTTGAAGAGACCAGCAATACAGAAATTAGATGGACTACTTCAACTACCTTATTTTGCAGATGAGGAAATTAAGATAACCATAGTGATTTGTTGACCAATCAAGAACTTTCATTTAATTAGTAGCACAGTCTGTATTTGAAACTGTCTCATCTCAGTTTCAGGCAACAAAAGATGTGTCATAAAAAGATCTGGAGAGAGCTATATTTGAACAACAGGAATAAGACAGATAATGGTACAATGAGTACAACAAATTTACCTGTCCTACACATATACACACAGAAATTGTTCCATCAAGGAAATGGCTACATTGTTGGAAAGTGGAAAAAAAATGAAAGCTAGAAATTTACTGTCTGGTTTTCTTTCTTAATAAATATGATTTCCACTAATTACATGTTAATCTCATGAAGATTATTTGGCTAACTAGATTATTTTTCTGAGAATATGGTTGTTGAAAAGAATGAAGAGAAATGTAGTCTTCAACCTTAGCAGAATGGAATTAACTAGCTCACTAGTATCTGAACCCAGATTCATAGCATATTGTTTTAATGAATCAGAACTTTTTTATATTCTTATATACTTTTTTATTAACTTTTATTTTTCCTGTCAAATACTGACAAAATGATATGTATGGTTCATAATCCCATCCCTAGTATCATAATTGAATTTGCATTTTTCTGAAAATAAACTTGAGTAATAAATACATTGAATCCCCAAAGTTATCTTTTTGGTCCATATAGAATATTATACAGCAGGAATAAACAAGTAGAATTCCAGATTATGTAGTTCATCAGAACTATGTGCTATAGTTAAAGGAATCTACTTTATTATTTAGATGAGACATCCTGTTTTTGTTAAACAGAAATCACTAAATTGTTGAAAATACAATTTTTAACATCTGCCCTCGTAAGCCATGTGCTCTTGATCAGAACATCCAGCCTCTCTGTCTCATTTTGTGTTTTTAGAAAACAGTATTAAAAAACTTGATAGAATTGTGAGAATCAAGTGAAATTGTATGTGAAAAGTGCTTTTTAAACTGTAAAGTGCTACATAAATGCAAAAATATTGAAGACATAAACTAAATACATTTACTTTTCAAATGTTCTTTATAGTCCCCCTAAAGGGCTCCAGTGAATTGCTTCTCCTTTTTCCCAAGTTTTTTTTGGAGTCCTGGCTCATGTATAAAGAATCTGGGACATTTATTTTTGGAAGGTGATTTTGAAAAACCTTTTTTAATCAGTTTTGGAACTACATTTTTTTTTCTCCTAACATTGCATTGTATTTGAAATGTAAATTTTGTGCTTATACAGGAAGATATCAAGTCTCTGACTGCACATATAGTTGAAAACTTTTATAAAGCACTTGAATCGATTGAATATGTTCAGACATTCAAAGGATTGAAGACTAAATATGAACAAGAAAAAGACAGACAAAATCAGAAACTGAACAGGTATTGCTGGAGTATATTGTACTTATAGCTTACAGAATTGAATCCAAACATTTCCATAGTTTAGATTTTTTTATGTGAAATTTACCAAGGAATTTTCTGGCACTAGATAGCACAGGGTTGTATAAGAGAGCAGGCTTTCCTCCTTACCCCAAACCCATTATATTATGACTTACTACCCTGTATGATAACTCAAGATGAATTTTTAATGTAGTTTATAATATCTGAAAATATTTTGGAGAGTTGGACTATATTTTGTATCATGGCTGAGGTGATTTTGATATAATTGCACACGGTTAAAATTAATTTCTCTTGTAACTAATCTAGTCATGAATTTTAAGTCATTACTCAATATTTGTGATATATTTCTTACAGTGTACCATCTATATTGCGTAGTAACAGATTTCGCAGAGATGCAAAAACCTTGGAAGAGGATGAAGAAATGTGGTTTAATGAAGATGAAGAGGATGAAGGAAAAGCAGTTGTGGCACCTGTTGAAAAATCTAAGCCAGAAGATGATTTTCCAGATAGCTATGAAAAATTTATGGAGACTAAAAAAGGTATTAACATTTTGATTTTTTTTTTTTTTTTTTTTTTTTTAATCGTGCCTCATGTTTAGTACAGAAATTTATCTGTTTTGGAATTCTTTTCATGTTTAAAAAAATTTTTTTATGTTGTTTGATTTCTTTTTTTTTTTTTTAATATTTATTTATTTGCTTTAGTTGTACACATGCGTTTGTTTTTACATGGTGCTGAGGATTGAACCCGGGCCGCGCACATGCTAGGCGAGCGCTCTACCGCTGAGCCACAACCCCAGCCCATGTTGTTTGATTTCTACTTAGAAATTTCATTGTCTACTTACACTTTTCCTTCTGTGGAGTCTTGGCTTTATTCTACACTAAAGTCCTGCTAGAGATTTTTATTTCTCTTACTATACATGGGATTTCTGTTACTAGATTATTTGGGGATTTCTGTTATTATCAAATAATAAAAAATATATAGATTCAAAGAAATATTTTGGAGTACTTTACCTTTACAATAAGGAAACTGAGCTCAAAGAAATAATTTTGTTCTAAATTTTAAAGCTATTATAAAAATTGCCTAAAGAAAATAATTAAGAAAAAAAGTTAGATTTCCCCCTAGCATTCAGATATGTTTTACTTGTTTTCTAAAACTAAGATCTTATTACTGTCTTTTAGAAGACCTAATCACTTTAATTTTATGTCCTGAGGAATTGGCATTTTTGGAATACTGTCTTGCAAATATCATCTAAATGCTTATATGTTAAAAGATAAAGCACTTCCTGCACTTATTTTGAATGTGACATTTTCTAAAGGCAGTTCTTGTTAGAAAATTTGTTTCATTGACTTATTACATTTTTCTTGAAACTGATTTTTTCAGTCTCATTTCCTATCATAATACTTACTGTTGAGTTGTTTTCACTTCAACCTCGGGGAGAAAATAGCCTACTAAAATGTCCTAAGGAATATGTACCTTTTTTTTGTGTGTGTGGTACTGGGGATTGAACCCAGGGGCACTCGACCACTGGGCCGCATCACCAGCCCTTTTTTGTATTTTATTTAGAGACAGGGTCTCACTGAGTTGCTAAGTGCCTCGCCGTTGCTGAGGCTGGCTTTGAACTCGCGATCCTCCTGCCTCAGCCTCCCAAGTGCTGGGATTACAGGCGTGCGCCACCGCGCCTGGCTAGGAGTATGTACCTTTTGATAACAGATTCTTTATCATGATAGGTACCACTCTTACTACTGTTGAAAGAAGTAGTAAGGCCATACTTTTAAGTATTGCAGACAATATTGAGTGCCGTGCCGATAAGAATCACATACAGAAATAAAAGTAACTGGATATTAAAGGGGACTGGATGGTTATACCATAAAAGAAATACTGATAAAGGAAATAAAGGAAACTGGAATATTCAGGGAAGTGAGAGACTGATAGACTTGATCATAGACATTTTTAAGTATTGACTTTTCGGAGAGGTTATTAGGTTTTAACAAGGAATAAAGAAATATAAAGTCAATGAACAGAAGACTTAATAAAAGTAAGAGGCAGACAGTTCGTGAATCTTTTCAACAAAACAGTATAACATTGAAGAACTCTAGCATAGAATGGCTAATTCTTATATAATTTTTAAAAAATTTTTTTTAGTTTTAGTTGGACAATACCTTTATTTTATTTTATGTGGTGTTAAGGAGCAAACCCAGGGCCTCACATATATGCGAGACAAGCACTCTACTGCTGAGCCATAGCCCCAGCCCCTCTTACATGATTCTTTTTTTTTTTTTTAATATTTATTTACTTCAGTTGTACACAATGCAATGCATTTATGTTTACATGGTGCTGAGGATTGAACCCGGGCCACGCACATGCGAGGCGAGCGCTCTACCACTGAGCCACAGCCCCAGCCCCTCTTACATGATTCTTAATGTTCTAATGCTGATTAGATTTCTAGGACTCCAAGTAATAGAGACATCACCATACACATGCTATCCTCTTAGAAAGCAAAGGCAGTGTTTTATTTTAATGTTTTAATTATTGTTCTTTTCAAATGCTTTGATTTAGCAATGTTTATTGATATAGCCTCAAATTTTTACTTTTGCTTTAGCAAAAGAAAGTGAAGATAAGGAAAATCTTCCCAAAAGGACATCTGGTGGCTTCAAATTTACTTTCTCCCACTCTGCCAGTGCTGCTAATGGAACAAACAGTACAAACAGTAAATCTGTAGTGGCTCAGACATCACCAGCAAGTTCTAATGGGTCTTCTTCCAAAACTACAAGCTTGGCTACGTCAGTAACAGCCACCAAGGTATGTGAATTAGCACTACACAAAAACAAACTTTGCCTTTTCCATCTGTAAAATTATTTCATATTTACTGAAGAAAATTTGTGAAAATCAAAGCAGTTTCAAAGAGGAAAGAAGTTACACCATCAGAACATGATGGGTAATATTTACTTTTCTTCAGATCTGTGAGTTTATCTGACACAAAATTGAAATACTCCTACTATAAACACATTGTGTGTCTACTTCTGTTATTATTATAAGAATGTTGTGTTACTAAAAGTTGTTAACTGTAGAATTTCATTTTATTTAGCTATATCATATGTAAGCATCCTTTCGCATCCCTCCTCAAACTTAATTCTGTTTCTTAGTACTAAGTTGATTCTGATATTTCACTGATTTGACTACTCGTTGTTGTATTTTACTTTATTTTATTGAATAGATAAAAGTAGTCTATAAATGTCTTCATACATATTGTCAAATTCATCTCCAAAAGGTCTATAGCAGTTTATTTTCCCATCAGCAATATATAGGCATGTGTGAATCACTGCAGCTTTGCCAGTGTTGTTATAATTATTTTTAATCTTTTCCAGTTAGGTAGCATATATAATATCTCTTTTCCAATTATGTGTCCCTTATTATAGTAGTAAGGTTTAATTTTCTCTTCTGTGTGTTGTCTGTTCATAGTGCCGTTTAAAAATTGGTTTATGTTTTTCTTAATGTAAATGAATTTTTGGTTAAAGGATATTACGAATATATCTGTAATTCTCATAGCAAATGTACTTCCCATTGTTTTCTTTTTATAAACAAATTTAAATTTTATATGAAATTTTTTATTGTTTATTTACATTTTTCACTGTGTGAAACCATTCTTTCACCAAAAAGAGTGACTTAAAAATTAAAATGCATCAAAATATAGAACTATAGAACAACAGTTAGTATATATGTAGACGGACAAAACAAGGAAAATGTTATAGTAGTACAAAACCTAACTGAAGGAATGCATCTTGTTTTGAACAGAAAAATATACTTTGAGTTTACTGTTTAATAGAAATGTAGAATCATGGTGCTGGGGTTATGGCTCAGTGGCAGAGCGCTTGTCTCGTACATGTGAGGCACCGGGTTCTTACCACAACATAAAATGAATAAATAAAATAAAGGTATTGTGTCCATCTACAACTATAAAAAAAGAAATGTAAAATCATTAGTTTTTTTTCTTTTTTATTGATGCTAATTATAGTTACACATAATAGTGAGATTTATTATGCCATGTTTGAACATGCACATAAGATAATTTGATGAATCATTCAGTACTGTATTGATGTAGGCTTTTGATTAAAGATCACATAAGTAGCATTTTCAGTGGGATTCTGTTTGGAACATTCTAGTTTTTTTAATTAGAAATTTTTAAAATAATTTTCACTCTTCAGTAGGACAATTAGTATATCAAGACATTAAGAATATCTGCCATGGGGGCTGGGGTTGTGGCTCAGTGGTAGAGCGCTCACCTAGCATGTGCACAGCCCGGGCTCCATCTTCAGCACCATGTAAAAATAAATAAAGGCATTATGTACAACTAATAAATAAATATTTAAAAAAAAAAAAAAAAAGAATATCTGCCATGGAATTTTACTGTGTGGTTCAAATCTTGGCTCTGATTCTTTCTAGCTGTTCGACCTTGAATAAGTTATTTATTTCTCCAGGCCTTAGTTATATGATTTTATATGGAGATATATTAGCACTTGCTTTATAAAGCTTGTTAAGAAATCTAAATTATTTAGATATGTGTAGTGCTTAGATTACTGCTTGGCACTTTCTTTTTTAAATCAACGTAATACATGTACTTATTTTCAAAAGTCAAATATTGGTCACATATTAAAAAAAATCAGTAGTATGTTTCCACAAAAAAAAATCTTTTTTTTTTTTTTTTTTTTTTTTTTTTTTTTTTTCTTTTTGGCACTAGGGATTGAACCCAGGGGCTTTGAAACACTGAGCCACATACCCTTCCCTTTGTTATTTTTTTATTTTGAAACAGGGCCTTGCTAAGTTGCTGAGGCTGGCGTTGAACTTGTGGTCCTCCAGCCTCAGCCTTCCAAGTTGCTGGGATTACAGTCGTGCACAATAGCTGGTGCTTTATACTCTTAATAGCTGTTTTTTCTTTGTAAGTAATATGTTATTGCTGCTGTGTTGTTTTATCAAGTTCAGACATTATTTGTTAATTCCTTACTATGAAATGAAGATTTAAAGTGTTTGATAAGTTTGTGACAATGAAGACGATATAAATATTGTTTATTTTTATACTCTTCTGTACTGTTAGTCTTTATAAATTTTCACTTTTTCTAGAGTAAACATCAGTACTGCTTTTTCTTTTGTTAAAATAGTTGTGTCCATTGCTAATTCTGAAGGACTTCTTGGATTATTTTCATGTCTTTTCCTCTTCATTCTGTGCCAGTCTAGACTACTCAAAACCTGCTACACAGCCATTGTCTTGAGGCTTCCTTTTGCCCTTGCTCTAAGACTTTATTTTTGCTTCTCTCCTATCTTGTAATATTTGTTTCCCAAATCCTGTGTCTCTGTTCTTTTTCTTGATTTCCTGTCTCATTTTGATGGAGTATATCTTCTGTTAGTTAGTTTCCTGAAAAAAGAATACCATGAGAGAGGTAAAATTTGAGACTTTGCAGGTATAAAATTTCTTTATTTTAAACTTTTACTTATTAACAATTTAACTGAATGTAAAAGCAGATTGGCAATAATTTTTCTAAAAAGTTTGAACTTATTGCTGACAGGAGCTTTTAAAGCCATTCTTATTCCTCATCTTTTTTGTGTGATTTTATTTTCTTCCTGAAAGCATTTAGGATTTTAGCCCTACATTTCAAAATTTAACAGGCATTCTTCCATTGAATAGTCATGTCCTTCTGTTTTGGAACATTTTCTGCTCTTTCACTATAACTTATTATTTGGATGGAGACTTCTGGATTTGTCTTATAGTTTTCATAACTTTTCTTTCCTATTAATCATTTCTGTGTTTTCCTGTCCCTTTTTTGGTAATATTTCCTTAAGTTTTTAATGTGTTATCCTTCCAGATAATTTTTTCAATTAAGTGCAAGCACAAATGTGTTTTCCACCCCATTTGTCACTAACAACAGATTATAAAATATATTTATTCTATGTTTTGGGGGGTAAAAACAGTTCTTAAAACCCAAGTTAATTGCCCCATCACCCTAGATTTTCACAAAATTTTGAAGTTAGATATGAGTTCACAGAAGTAAAACACTAATTTGTTCACAATCCTCTTGAAAAACTATGGCCACATTCCTAAAAGATGTCAGGTTCTTTATTCCAGTGGCTTTTAGTTTAGCTGTTTCACCACCAGTGTCAATTGATACAGTTGAAGATGGGCAAGACTTTAGTTCCTAATGAAATTTTTTAAAAATATTTTTTAGTTGTAGATGAACACACAGTATCTTTATATATTTTTACGTGGTGCTGAGGATCAACCCAGTGCCTCTTACATGCAAGGCAAGAGCCCTCCTAATGAAATTTTTTTAAAGATTTGAAATGCTATAAAGACACAAAGCACTTTGTTATATACACGTTTTCTGAGAAAAAAAGTACTTATAAAATCACAATAAGCTATTAGTGAATGCTAAAATAGATACTACTTTTGCTCAGATTCTCAGAAGAAAATCAATGCTTCATTTTTTTTATGTAAAGTTTAACTTGTTGATCTTTCCATGTGAAAACATTAAAAAATTCCTGCACAGACTTTGAAAGGATAAATATGCCTTAATCTATAATTAAACCCTTGTTAATGGATTAAAGTTATTTCCTGTTCTTTGCAGTTAGAAGCATTGCACAATGTGACCCCTGCAGGCATCATCTCACATACATGTATTTTTCTACACAGAATGTGTTTATAATTCTGATAATTATTTCCAAATGTAAAATAGGAATAAATGGATAATTTCTTAACCTGATATATACTTCCAATACTAAAAGCTAATTTTGTACTTAGGAATACCAGAAGCATTCCCACTTAATCTGGAACATAACAAAATGCCACTGTCACTGCTATTATTTAACTATTGTTCTGGTGTATTTATCAAGGCAATTAGGTGAACTAAAAGTTGTAAATATCAAAAGGGAGATCAAAAACTATCACTTTGATTTTTTGAAAATATTTAAAATCATGTGTTAGTAGGATATATCGTCTTTATTTCCTTCAGTGAAGGATGATTCTTGAATTCCATTTCAGATTTATCAATACAATGAGTTATATATATCATTAACATCATATAAATATGTTATTATATATTGTGCATATTAAATACTATTGTTTTCTAACTACTGGATGTTGAAGCATCCTTGCATACTTCAATTCCTCTAGTTATAATTTACTTAGATGATTGATTTCAGAAAAAAAAAATTATATCATCTCTTCATAATTTGTCGTTCATTCCTTTTTTAACTTGTTTTGTTAATGGATCCTTTGTTTTGTGTTTGATATTTTCCTCACATTTTTGGTGATCCTTGGATTTTCTTCATATTAAAAAATAAGTAACTGGGCACTGTAGCATAAGTCTGTAGTCCCAGTTGCTTGGGAGGCTGAGACAGGAGGCTTGCTTGAGTCCAGAAGTGCGAAGCCAACCTGGGCAACATAGCAAGCCCTTGTCTCAGAAATAAAAAAGAAAAAGTTTACAGATTTAACAAGTTGTTAATTTCAGTAAAAGAAAGAATAGTCATTTCAACAAATGATGTTATAAACTCTATCCCACATGCAAAAAAGTTATGTTGGACCCCCTAACTCACACCATGTACAAAACAACTCAAAATAAATAAAAGAACATAGGAGTTAAAAACATAAAACCCTGAGGAAAAAACACAGGTGTAAATGTTCATGACTTTGGATTAGGCAGGGATTTCTTAGGTATGAAGCACAAAAAAAGAAAAAACTAAATAAATTTAATTTCCTCAATTAAAAACTAATGCGCTTCAAGGGACACTGCTGTAAAGTGACAAGACAACCCGCAAATCACATATGAGATAAGGAATTGGTACCCCATACCTCAGTGTGACAATCCAGTTTTGAAATGGGCAAGTATTTGAATAGACATTTCTCCAAAGAAAATACATTAATATTCAGCTCTATTAGCCAGCTAAGGAAATGCACAACTGTAATAGGTACCACTTCACACCCATTAGGATGATTGTAATTAAAAAAAAAAAAAAATTGGACAAAAGCAGTGTTGGCAAGGATGCAAAGAAATTGTGACCACTCGCTGATGGGGAGGTAAAATGCAGCAGCTTTGGAGTAAGTCTGGTAGTTCCCCAGAAAATTAAACACAAAAGTTAACTGTGTGATTCCAGCAATTCCAATCTAAGTATATACTCAAGAAAACTGAAAACATGTCCACTCTGAAACTTGTACATGAGTGTAAATAGCAGCATTATTTGTAATAGCCAAAAAGTGGGAACAACCCATACGTCCATCTGCTATGCTAATGAGTAAATAAATAAAATGTGATATATCCATATAATAGCTGTTATTGAGACGTGAAAGGGAATGATGTACTGATAAATGCTACAATGTAGACTAAACTTCGAAAACAAAGTAAACCAATCACAAAAGGCCATACACCACAAATCCATGGAAACAAGACTAGTGGTTGCCAGGACCCTGGGAAGAGGGAGTGATGGAGAGTGACTGTTAATGGGGTTTGGGACCTTTGGGAATAGGGGAGGGTGATGAAAATGTTCGGAATTAGTAATGGTTGTAATATACTAAAATTACTGAATTGTATACTTTAAAAGGGTGATTAATATGGTGTGGACTTAGAGCAGTGCTTATGGGGAAGGTAGTTTTACTTTATCTGTAGTTTAACCACCGTTAGATGGCTCATGGCTTAGGTAGGAACTAATTGTTACAGCATAGCTAGTCTACTACATCTAGTCTATTACATCTAGCCTGAAAAGAAAGGAGAGCTAGTATCAGAGGGGAGGGGTGGAAGGGGTGTGCCTTCTCAGTATGCAGAGTTAAATTTATCCCATTTTCATCCTGGCATCTTACCTTTGCCCTTTACTTTGCCTGAAGTCCCAAAGTTCTTTATAGAGCTATTTTCTTTATATTTTGTTTTCTTCATAAATGGTGGAGATGAAAGATAAGGATTTCCTGGCTATCAGAAGGACAGAATCAGTGACACATTTGTCTGTTGTACTGTCTTCCCTCTTTTCCCCCACTGTTTTTGTACCTTTGCTGTCAAGTCTTTTCTGAAATTCTTTAAGAAAAATCAATTTGATTCTCATTTCTTTATCCCCTTTATAGATATTTAATTCTGGTTCCTTTCTGTTATATGAGTTACTTATCCTCACATTTTTCTTTTCCAAAAATCCCTTAGCAGCTTTCTGCTATTTTTTCCTCTTCCCTTTCTTTGAGGATATATACCTTTGTAAATTTCTTTCACTTCAGTGAAGCTTTAGGAGGCAGAGGTAAATAAAAGTATCTATCGATCTTCCAACAGCGATAGTCAATGTAAGTTCTCTAATTATACAGATGTAATGGTTTTTTAAAAAATTAGTGCTAAGAAAGAAAAAACTAGATGAATTTATAGTGCAAAAAAAATCTTTAACAACATCACATCTTATGCATATTATAATCCACATACAAAAATGGTTCTCAACTTCATTAATAAGAAAAATCATTGTAAAAAATTAAATTTTTAAGAGAATACTCTTTAAAAACAATCCAAACATCTAACAGAATTTAAATGTATGATGGGGTGTATCCATACAATGGAATACAAAGGTTTAAAAAGAATAAAATGGAATTTATGTACTAACATCAGAACCTTTCTACAATGTATTTTTAAGTGAACATGATTGTGGGTAGCTGTACTTATTAACAACTTGATATTTTAAAACAATAAATTTCTGGATGTATATTAAAAATCTGGAATCTATCCAACTTCACAAGGTACATCTGGATTATAAGCCTTTTGACTTCCAACAGTTCACATTTTGTATTTTTATTGTAAACATGATTTTTAAATGTATGTTTTTGGTATGTATATGCATTGAAAATATGAATAAAATTCAAAATTAAATTATTTTGGTGGGCTTTTCAGACAATTTATTAATCTTAAGCCAAAAAAATCATTTTAGGTGTTAACCATTTGGGATGAAATATTTGTACATTATGATACATCTTCTTACGCATAATTAAAATTTATTGGTAACTCACGGTCATCTTTGTGAATATCACTGATGCCTTTTTATACTGCAGTTCTTCTTTCTTCTCTCCCAATTTGTGTGACTTAGAAACCAAATAACAGAAATAATGATAAATGGTAGCTTACTGAACACTACATACCAAGTACTCAGCCAAAGTGCTTTACATCTTTTGTTTTCAGTGTAATTTTCAACTAGTTCAGTGAGATCTAAATACTACTACTACGCCAATTTTACAGATGAAGAAAACTGAATATAGAGACATTAAATCACTTGCCCAGGTTCATGCAGATATAAAGTAAAAACGTAATTTGAACTCAGACTATAATCACTGTATCAATATGCTGCCTGTTGCTTATTGGAACTTCAGACCTACCTATGATTTTGCTGAAGTAGGATTCTCACAAATATATTCACAGTCTTTCTGATAACTATTCTAGGTGCTCAAAGCCCTTTTTGGATTAACAGTAATGTTTTACTTAGGTTCTGGTAAAATGTTAACACCAGGTGCCTGTGTTCTTGGGTATGAAGGATGAGTTAGTCATACTTCAGCTGTATTTGTTCATCCACTACAGGTCTGAAGGTTTTGAACTAAATAGTGTTTACAGTTAGCCCTCTTAACCTGTGGAACATCTGTTAAGTTGCATGGAATTGGTTATTAGCTTTTAGTAACCCTTTTTAGTAACCCATTTTCAGGTGCTGTCTTAAGCCTTTTAAACAATTCTTCAAAAGTAGAATGAAAACAATGTGTACTGAGTAATAAAATACACACATGAACAGATTGCACACTTCTTAGTATAAATTAAGAGACACAAACAAGTTCATCTCCAACATCCTTTCTAGCTTCCAGATGTTATGATTCTTAGTCCTATTATTTGTAAAAAAAGGAAAAAAAAAAATCCTCACAGTGAAGTTTTGCTGAATTGAATTGAATTGTGAGGTTTCATTAAAAATCTAAGAAACAGTAGAAAAGTTGAGGATTACTGAGTGTGCTACCAATTAGTACTCAGTAATATGTTTATAATTTCAGGCAGTTCCTTTCTTAAATTCAAATGTGTTAATATTAGCTATGTCTGATTTAGAAAAATAGTTTCTAATATCTTTCAGTGAAAACATTTGTACTAATAATTGTACCAATAAGTTTTTGTTTTTTTTTTTTTTTTTTTAAGTTACCTGTTTAAAACATTTTTTTAATTCTTCAATAGGGAAGTTTGGTTGGCTTAGTGGATTATCCAGATGATGAAGAGGAAGATGAAGAAGAAGAAACATCCCCCAGGAAAAGACCTCGTCTTGGCTCATAAAATATTTACTGGGGGACTCCCAACGTGTGGTCTTCTTACTAAAATGCTGCAACTGTTCAATGAGTGGAAAAATCTGAATCAGAAAGCTTTCTCACTTGAACTTATATATATACAAGGAGTAGCAGAAGATACTCAGTATATCATCTAGGAGAGTTTAGTTCTGTAAAAAAACCAGGATTCCCAGGAACTTGATTGCTTGCTAGTAATTAAGGGGTTTGCCTTTTCAGGCTGTAAAAAATAAAAAAAGAATTTTTTTTTTTTTTAATTAAAAAAAAAGGAAGAAAAAAAAAAAGGCTAGTTACCAGAACCTGGGAGATAGTTTCTCAGCAAGGAAAGTCTCAGGTTTGGGGGAGGGAAAATGTTGGCAAAATAATATTAATGCAGGGTTGCTCCAGGGGGGTATCCAGTCTAGAAAAAAAGTTACAAAACTTCAGTTGCAAACCCAATAACATTACTTGTATAATGGTGCTGGCCATGTTGTTTTAATCAGTTGCCTCTTTTTTAAAACAAAATCTTTTTATGGAAAACAAATAGAACTATCCAAAAAAAAAAAAAAAGAAGAAGAAGAAGAAGAAGTCATCAAGCTTTTGGGACCATTTCTTTGAAGACTTCACAGAAATTCAACCTTTTGAGTAGTTGGAAGTACACCCTGTATTACAGCACACGTTGAGTTTTATACACCAAGAATTTTCAGTATGTATTTTGACAAAAATAAGCTGCATTCAAAATGGATAGTTTTGTTAATATAAATTTAAAATCAGCACTTTTGAGATAACAACAGCCAAAAAAACAGTTCATTAGTATTCCATAATGATCCTCTTCAGAATCTTGGGAATGGACAGAACAGAATGTTTTCAGCCACCTACCAGTACAATCCTTTGTAGAAGATATTCTGAAGTCCCTTTCTGCTTTGTTAGTAAAGTGTTTATCTTCAGAGCTGCAGGCAAGTATTAAAGCATAATTTATAAAAACTAATTGAAAAAAAAAAACAGTGCTGAATTGTAGTATTTAATATTCAGAAGCCATTTTGATCCAAGGAGTTAAGTGTCAAGTTACATGCAGCACAGGAAACTTCCACAAGCATACAAGGGTGTATGTAATACAAATGCTGCTTTTTTAAAAGACTAAAAGCACATTCCATGTAAGTAAAGGAATTTTAAAATAACAAATTGAGGCAAACAGTTACAATGTTTTATTTTTAGAACAGCAGTTAACTGTAAATATTTTAATGTTAGTTTGCTCATCTATGATCTGAGATCATGCTGAGGTGAGAAAAATGTCCCCAAACTACAATTTAATGCATTGGGAAAAAAAAAATCTAAAAATAGTAATTCCAGCTACAGTCTTTAGATCACCTTTGTAATGTGTTAATGGGTCCATTTTTTCCTGGAATAGCTTAAACTGAAGCAGTTTCCCCTGTTTTGGAGATTTTGTAGTTAATTTTAATTTTGGCTATTGTTTGGAAAAGATGGGCTGTCTGTGTAGATATGAAGTATAGTTTTTTCCATAAAACAGATGTTTATTTTGTATTAAAAATACCACTGTACTTGTTTTACACCATTTGTATACATGTGGTGATATTAATGCTGAACTGTAAAATTCAGGAATTAAAATGTGACCCTGTAATTCCATGATTGATGCTTGTGTTTGTTTTATGGTAAATATAAATTAACTCCATTTTACATAGTATTTTAAAAGCAAATCAAAATTATCATGCATAAATTTATTATAAGCCACTAGACCATACAATAGTCTGAAAGCCCTAAGCAGATGAGGGTCAACTGCACTTTCATATCACTGATTACTTACAGAAGGTGAGCCTTGGGCAAGGAGAATCCCAACACCAAAGATCATAGCAAAAAACTATTCTTTTTGATTACAGGTATACATATAATAAAAAACTTAGAAGTTCATAACACAAGTGAGGTTATTTCAACCAAGATCATGTGAATACTCGTTCAAATAAGTTTTATCAAGCCTCTTAGCTTTTATTAAATTCCTTCTTATGATCTAAGCAGCCCAAGCCTAAAATATTTCCCTATTCTTGCCTCGATTTTTAAGTTCCAGTAGGAAGTTATCTTTGTACCTTATGAATACTTCCTTTAATCTCCCTTTTAGAAAAACTGTCTTGAGTCCCAAACTTTTAAATCATCTTCATCATAGAAACCTTATAGCAGAACTGTGAATGTTTTCTTGAAATACAGGATGAGTTTTCATGGTACATATCTTATCCACCTGAAATAAAACGGACCTTGATAGCACAGCTATAGGAGTCCACATTCACTGCTATCATAAACTGCCCTCAGGCAAATCTTTCTTTTCACTCATTGAAGCAAACCAGAGCCCAAATTTGTATACTTAGGTCCTCTTAAAATATCTGTAAACGTAGTCAATATAAAAACTTTTTAATTAAAAATTACATGAAATCATTCTGTTCTAAGCACACTAGGTTTCTTCATCCATCTAGTGATAAAAATGTTACCAATGTAGAATAATTTTTTTCTGCACTTTGGAGTTTGGAACTCTAAAATGAGCACTATTAGCACCCAGCTTTAATTACAAACTTAAAAAGGGATATCAAAGCTGGGCAAAGTGGGTACACATCTGCAGTCCCAGCAACTCAGGAGGCTGAGGAAGGAGGATCACAAGTTCAAGGCCAGTCCCAGCAACTTAAATCTTGTCTCAAATATAAAAAGGGCCGGTGGGTGCGGTGGCGTACACCTATAATCCCAGCAATTGGGAGGCTGAGGCAGGAGAATCGCGAGTTCAAAGCCAGCCTCAGCAATGGTGAGAGGCACTTAGCAACTCAGTGAGACCCTGTCTCTAATAAAAAATTTTAAAAAGGGCTGGGGATGTGGCACAGTAGTCGAGTGCCCCTGAGTTCAATCCCCAGTACCAAAAAATTAAAAATATATAAAAAGGGCTGGGATTATGGGTCAATGGTAACAGACTACAGAAAACTATTCTAGGGTCTTTTTAAAAATCTTACACCTAGTGGTAGCACTTTCCTCAACAAGCTCAGGCAGTTGTTCCCTTTGTTTTCATAGTAGCTTTTCTACAAAGTGGGTAACTGAGTATTCACATTCCCTACCAGTATTTTCCAAGTCCTAGTTGTTCTGCTTACTCAAATGTACATGGTAAATATTCAGTCCCTATTAAGACTGTCCAAGGTATCTTCACTTTTGATTAGATTGCTTCCCACCAGGTAAACCCATAACTATTTTAGCCCAACCATTAGTTTACATGTAAGCAACCATGCATCTTTAAAAAGTGAACATAATTTTGATAATGTAACCTCCATTGCCCCATATTATAAATTAAAATCCTCACATTCCCTTCAAAGCCCTACATAATATGAACAAATCCTCACATTCCCTTCAAAGCCCTACATAATATGAACAATACCCCACCTATTTCCAATTTCATATGCTAACCCTCTCCACTCATTCTATATATATTCCAGTTCTTAAATATATATGTGCTTTATTTCTTCCTGCTGCAGGACCCGAGTTATTGCTTTCCTCCATGCAATTACCCTTCCAATCAGCTTAAACATCACTTGCTCAATGAAGTTTAACCATCCTGTCTTATGGTACTCTTCACTATTCCTTTTTCTTTTTGATTTTTTAAATTATTTTTTTTAAATTGTTGGTGCTACTAGGGATTGAACCCAGGGTGCTCTGGCACTGAGCTTCATCCTCAGCCCTTTTTATTTTTGAGACAGGGTTGCCTAGGCTGGCCTCAAACTGGCAATCATCCTGACTGAGCCTCCCAAGTAGCTGGTATTACAAAATGTGTGTCACCCAGCTTGCATTCCTTTCTAACACTTTGCTCTTTGGGCTTTCTTCAGTAACTCCAGGAAGACAGGGACCCCTTCAATTTAGTTGACTACTATATCGTCAGTGCATAGCACAATGCCTACCACAAACACTAGATGTCCAAGTCAGAATGAATGAACACACTATCAACTAGTTTCTATACCCTCTTTGAGAAAACATTACCCGAAAATTAGTATTAAATTAATTAGTACAAGTAGCTGCCTTCTGCAATGTCCTTCATTTCAAATGTTTAATATGATGAGCTTATATTTGCATTTAGAAAAGCAAGTATTTACTTAAATCTAACAGTCTTGGTTTAAGGATTAATAATTTATTTTTAAGAAAATCTGGACTTTTGCTTTGCTAATTTTTAATTATTACTTATTAATAACTTCTTCTTTAAGTTTCTCTGCAAGCAATCGCCTCTTTAGTAGTGTTTGTTTCTCCTCTGCTGTCATTTCTGGTTTCTCTGTCATTTCCTTAAAACAAAAAAGAAAAAAAATTGGCTACAATATAAAATGGATTCATTTGTCTAAAATTCCCAACATACAGCCTCAAAAAAACAATGATTAAGGACTTTTGGGGGGACAGGGGCGGGGAGTAAAGTATATTCCTTAAATCTTTTTGTAAAAATCTCTTAAAGTCTCTTAGAGGAGGTGGCTCAGATATTGACAGGACATTTCAAACATTTCAGATGGCTTAGGTACTGACCCCTTATGGACCCAGAGCAAGTCAAGTAAAAAAAAAAAATATATTTATAATGAAACTGCTGATATTTCTACCTCACAAAATCATCACAACTCACTCTTCCTAGAAGAGATGTAGCTACTGTTGCACTAGCAGGATGGTTAATATGAATGAATCTACAAGCAAAATTCATTAGAGGCTAACTTTGCACATAATCTGATTTTGAGAATTCTACCTCTAGATATAAAATCTTGGCATATCAAGGCTAACCATACCTCTACCTCCCCTGCAGGTTTTCCTTTTTGCTCCGTATTTTGGATCTGCTTAGTCCTTATATCCTTTCTCATGGACATCAACTTATCTCTCTTCTGCTTGAGATAGTGCTCTCGTTGTCGCAGCTCTTCTGTTCCAAGAGCTGACAAGTTCTGGGTCAAATAACAGAAGAAACTATATAAATTCACATCCACATAGTAAGTGGCAACAATACTTAATTAAATTCAATTAGAAGTTTAAGATCACAACAAAAGTCTTAAGTGTGGCTGTTTACATTGTTCCTAGTACTTTGTCATTTAACTCAAAGTTGTTAAAAACTGATGTAGTGGGGCTGGGGTTGTGTCTCAGTGGTAGAGCGCTTGCCTAGCATGTGTGAGGCACTGGGTTCGATTCTTAGCACCACATATAAATAAATGAATAAAATAAAGGTCCATCAATATCTAAAAAAATATTTGGGAAAAAAATACTGATGTAGTCTTTTACTTACTGCTATTGGTCCTTCAATGTTTGCATGTTCTAAACCAGGAATCTTCAGGCTTTTTTGTGGGAGGGAGGAAGTTTCGGGCATCATTTCCACTTTTCTTGCCAAAGGTTGCACTGATGGATTAGCAAAATGCACTTTAACTTCTGGTGGTAATTAGACAATGATACCAGTTAAATGTTAACTACTAAGATAGATTCACCAAAATGAGGTTACAATAATACTTGATTTTTCTTCATATTCATTCAAGCAACATATATTCATTGTCTACACTATACCAAGCATTTGGTGAGAATAATAAACATGGTCTCTGTTCATCCTTAAGAAACTTGGGACTACAATTTCTATTACGAATAATGACATTTCAACAAATACCAAGCTCCTACTATCTTTAGGGTTTTTTTGGGAGGGGCAGGGGTAGCAGGGATCGAACTCAACCACTGAGCCACATCCTACCCCTATTTTGTATTTTATTTAGAGACTGGGTGAGTTGCTTAGCGCCTCACCTTTGCTGAGGCTGGCTTTGAACCTTATCCTCCTGCCTTGGCCTCACAAACTACTGGGATTATAGGCATGCAGCACTGCGCCCAGCCAAGCTCCTGTTGTTTGTACAGTACTATAGCTACAAAAAGATAACTCTTGTTTAAAGATTAGAACCACTTTATGATATAATAAAAGGGTACTACATAATCCAAATAAATAGTACACAAATTCCTCATTATGTAATTGGCTTCCAATTTTTTCTTGCAGGTAAAATAAGTAACTGTACATTTATAGAAACTTACTGTGAAGCTAAAGGTTTTTTAACTTTACAACAGTACCTATCAGTAGTATCAGTAACTTTTGTTTGTTGACGATAACTATAAGCCTGCCAATTCATTAAGAAAAATGTAAAGATTCTAAAGCAAGCAGAAACTGGAAGCACATATAAGTATACTTCATACTTTTAGGTATTTGCTGACTGTTCCAAGAGACATCATTAACATTCTAATTGAATGTCTTCTTTTTTTTTTTTCCTTTTCCTAAGTTTGAGCCATTTTTTATTATAAGATTAGATAATGTTGCCAGGTATGGTGGCGCCTGCAAATCCCAGCAGCTAGGGAGGCTGAGGCAGGAGGATCTTGAGTTCAAAGCCAGCCTCAGCAAAAAGCGAGGCGCTAAGCAACTCAGTGAGACCCTGTTTCTAAATAAAAATGCAAAATAGGGCTGGGGATGTGGCTCAGTGGGCAAGTGCCCCTGAGTTCAATCCCCGGTACCAAAAAAAAAAAAAAAAAAAAAAAAAATTAGGTAATGCTTTCAAAGAAAGATAAAACATTTTCAGTATAAGTACATGGGCTTCAAAACAAAGTAGAATGAGACAATAAAAGATATTAAAATGATCCAAAGAACTAAAAGCATGATGGAGAAACATGGTACCTATGACTATAAATGATTAATAATTTTGCCATTGTAGAAAACCAGAAAAGGAACTTTGCCTATGCAAGAAACCTGACAAAGAACCACAACCGTAGCATAGAGTGGGTAAAATGACTGCAGTGCCAGGGAGTTTGAAGTAAGAAAAGCTCTACAGGCCTTTGAATGGTAAAGTAAGTCTCCATGAGAAAGCTAAACTGGAGCTAACACTTCCAAACAACCTAGATAGGAGACTACAGAGCTAACTGTGACAGAAATTAATGAGTTTAAACAAGTTGTTTATAATATGCAGATAGAGTTAAGTCTTTTTTTACTAATGGTGATTAGCCATTAGTAAAAAGAAGTAGACTTGGCCCCCAAATATGGAACCACAGAGCTAGATAAGGGATGGTTCATTTTCTAACTCAGAAGCAGGAATATATATGCATTTATATTCAGCTCATGTACTTCAGGTAGATAGTTCTTGCCTTCAGTTTGTTAGTGATGAACATATTGTATAATCTCAATCAGAGAGGAAAGTACTTGAAGCCCAAATACTTAGTTAGCTTCTCTGATTTTTAAGAAAAGAGGATCAGAAAGCCTCAAGAAAAAACAACTCATCTCTAGCAACTCTGCATCAGTTTGAGAACAGATGCTATCTATTTCTAACTGGAACCAAGGAAAAACATGGAGAAGAGGAATAAGAAAGCAGGTCACCTTCTTGATGCTTCCAAAATTAGGTCCTTTTAGGTTTTTTTTTTTTTTTTTTTTTTTTTAAGGTACTGGGGACTGAACTCAGGAGTGCTCTAACACTAAGCTACATCCCCAGCCATTTTTATTTTTATTTTGAAACAGGTCTCACTAAGGTGCAGAGGCTAGCCTTGAATTTCCAATCCTCGAAGTTGCTGGGATTATAGGAGTGCACCACTTGTGCCCAGCCAAAATTAAATCATCTTAATGGATTTCCATCACTTTGCATGAACTGACTCCCCTGGTGTTTGTTATGCCCACTTTATTTTTTTTAATATTTATTTATTTGCTTTAGTTGTACACAATGCCTTTATTTTTACATGGTACTGAGGATTGAACCCGGGCCACACACAAGCTAGGTGAGTGCTCTACCACTGAGCCACAACTCCAGCCCCTGTTATGCCATTTTAAAAATACTTTTTTAAAATTAAAGTCATTACTTTTCCACCATTTGCTCTGTGTCATTAATGTATATAAGTGAGTTACATGTAGTCAGAGATGAAAGTTTTTTTATAGCTTCACTTACTAGTCAGATAAGGAACTCCACAGAACAATTTTATTCAAATTACGTCAGGTGCAAACATTAAAACAGTATTTGTATTTAGGTCTATATAAAAACAAATTTGGGTCAGCAAATTAAAACAAAGCACAGACAATATCTAAAAGTAGGAGTTTTGAAGATGTAATTCAAGTGAGGTTATTCCTACTTAATATGTTCACTGTGAAATATGAAAAAAAGAAAAAAATGGTTAGATATGCTAGGAAGAAAGAAAAAACATAACTTTTTAATCTTGCTTATCTTATATCTTATCTTATATCTTATGATGATGATGATGATGATAAGAAAAAGAACTCCTCTAAGTAAAAAGGAATAGAGAGGATCTCCCTCAACTTGATAAAGAATATCTACCAAAAAAAAAAAAAAAAAAAATTGCCAGATGTGGTGGCACATGCCTGGAATCCTAGCTACATGAGAAACAGGCAGAAGGGTCACTTAAGCCCAGAAATTTCAGATCAGTCTGGGCAACAGAGTGGGAAAGGTCTTTAAAAAAAAAAAAAAAAAAAAAAATTACCAAAAATCCTGCAATAGCACCATACTTAATGGTGAGAAACTAAAAGCTTTTCCATTAAAATCAGAAAAAGGCAAGAAGGTCCCATCTTACCACTCCAATTCAATATCCAGCATGACAAGAAAAGCAAATAAACAGTACAATGAAAAGGAAAAAATAAAATTGTCTTTATTTGTAGATAATATGATCATTTATATAGAACATCTAAAAGAAATGACAAAAACTGGAACTAATACGTGATTATATTATGCTTATGCTTATAGAATACAAGGTAAACATTTACAAATCAATCACTTTCCATAATACCAATAATAAACAACATAATTTAAAAATTAAAAACACATGCCCCTAAAACTAGCACCCCAAATGTAAAATATTTAAATATAAAATCTGACAAAATGTGCACAAGATCTATATAAGGAAAACCACAACATTTTGATGAAAGAAATCAAAGAACTAGTCTGGGCATGGAGACACAGGCCTATAATTCCAGTTACTTAGGAGGCTGAGATAGGAAGATTGCAAATTTGAGGCCAGCCTAGGCATATTAACAAGACCCTGCCTCAAAAAAAAAGTAAAAAGAGCCGAGGATACAGCTCAGAAGCAGAACACTCCTGAGTTCAATTCCTAGTAACAAAAAAAAAAAAAAAAGAAAGAAAGAAAAGAAATCAAAAACCAAAATAAATGGAGATATTCCATGTACATGACATGATATGATAGGGAAGACTCAATAGTGTCAAGATGAGAGGTCTTCCTAACTTAAGCCACAGATTCAATGCAATTCTAATCAAAATCCCAGCAGCAAGTTATTTTTGTGGATATCAACAAACTGATTCTCAAGTTTATATGGAAAGACAATAGTCCCAGAACAGCCAACTTAAATTGAAAAACAAAGTTGGAGGACTGACACTACTCAACTTCAAGACTTACTATAAACCTATAGTAATCAAAACAGTGTGGTATTGGTGGAAAAAAAATAAATAAATAGATCAATGGAACAAAAAAAAGGAGTCTAAAAATAGATTTACCTAAATATAGTTAGTTGATCTTTGACAAAGCAGCAAAGGCAACACAAAGAATAAAAGATAGATTTCTCAACAAATGGTGCTGAAAAAAACTAAACATCACATGAAAGAACAAAATCTAAAAACAGACCTTACAATCTTCACAAAGATTAACTCAAAATGGATCACAGGCCTAAATTTAAAATGTAAAACTATAAAATTCCTAGAAGATAACAGAAGAGAAAACCTAAATGCCATGGGTATGGTGATGATTTTTTGAATAAAATACCAAAATCACAACTCATAAAAGAAATAATTAGGTAGACATAATTAAAAATCTCTGCTCTGATTCCAGTGACTCAGGAGGTTGAGGCAAGAGGATCATAGGTTTGAGCCCAGCCTCAGCAATTTAGCAAGACTCTCAGGAACTTGGCAAGACCCTGTGTCAAAATAAAAATAAAAAGGACTGGGGATGTAGCTCAGTGGTAAAGTACACCTGGATTCAATCCCCAGTACTGTTGGGACTTTCCGGACGCTGTCTGCCAAGGGGATGAGCTCTGGTTGCTTACCACGCCCTTTGGAGGACCGGGGCTAAGCAAGGGGGTGTGGCTATGACGTATCGTGAGAGCCGGAACCACTCTACTGGTCAAGGATTGGTTAGTTTTTAGGCCTATATAAATGCAGTTCATTGCAATAAATTTGAGTTTTTTGGCGCTGTTTTCTACCAAAAACTCCCCGGGTGTGGCGTGGTGTCCGTCAATCAGGCGGGGATAATTCACTCGGCGACTTTTGCCCGCTAAGCTTATCTTCGCCAGGTAAGCTACTTTAATTCTTTCTGCTGGCAGAAAGAACCCCCTTTTAGGGTCCAAAAAGGGGGGTAGCTTTAGACCTCGGCCCCATTAATAAGTAACACAGCAGTCCTGGCAGTTGGCGCCCAACGTGGGGCACAGAAAACAAAAGAAAATTACCGATAGGCTTAGCACAGTTCAAGCTAAAAAAATTTGGAGCTCATTAATACGGGTGGCTCCCTGGCTCCCAAAGGCTAATTATAATTAATGGAAAACTTGGCACTGTGTGGAACAGCTTTTAAGGGAGAGAGAAAACGAAAACGGGGAAATCCCACCTCTGGGAGTTTATCCAACATTATCCGCCCTAAAAACATGCTCTCTCATACAACCAATAAAAAAATCTACAGAGGCCACAGATCAGACACCTCAAATTATAAGAATTGAGGTAACGGAGCAGGCCCTACGGGAAAATAAAATATCTGAATCTAATCTCTCCCGGTCTGGAGAATTAAACAGCCCCTCCCGGTCCACGAATTTGGAGAAGCCTAACCACTCCCTACAAGTAGAGAAATCCCGCTCCGCGGAATTAGGGATAACTAGCAATCAAGAACCTACAGCTCCTCCCTTGGAGAGCTTAAAGAAATTCCCTGAGGGGCTGGGGTTGTGGCTCAGTGGCAGAGTGCTCGCCTCACACGTGCGCGGCCCGGGTTTGATCCTCAGCACCACGTAAACATAAATGCATTACATTGTGTACAACTAAAGTAAATAAATAAATATTTAAAAAGAAAAGAAATTCCCTGAGGACAAAGGCCATCGGCCACATGGCTCACCACCCTATGAGCGGGATCCGCCATTTTATGAGCCCGCCCCTTCTGGGCATTCTGCTCCACCACTTCTCCAAGAGGTGCCAATTTCACAACAGCTGCTAGCGCCCTCTGGTGGGCTTTCACCTGTAATGGCGTTTCCAGTTAATTTAAATCCGGGAGGAAATAGGCCAAATATTTGGTACCCCTGGGAGACTCAAGAGTTAAATTAAAAAAAGCTGTGTCAAAAGACGGTCCCAACTCGCCATGGGCAAAATGTATTTTATCAAGCCTGGCACATCAAGCCTACACGACAAAAGATTGGAAAGATTTAGCTAAAGCTGTGCTCCCTAGACCTTTATTTATAAAGTGGTGTGCATATTTTACTGATGAATGTCATATGCAGGCAGAGAGAAACCGATCTATAAATCCTCCCATACCAATAACCTTTGGGATGCTGGCAAGAGTTAATGACCCATATGCCACGGGCATTCAACAGGCAGCAATACCAGCCCCTTACCGAGAGCAGGTACGAGCTTTAGGGCTGGCAACATGAAAAAAGCTAGAAGAAGGCCCTACAGAGCCTCCTATAGCTGGAATCACTCAAAAAGCTAATGAGGATCTGGCCACATTTATTGAGAGAGTGGAAAAAAGCCTTCAAAGAAAATTTCCACCTGGTACAATGAGAGACCAATTTGCAAAAATGCTAGTTTGGGAAGAGATGACCACAGATCACAAGCTGGCCTGTGCCGGGTTAAAGGATAGATCTATGGGAAGATGGATTATTGCCACCAAAGATGTGGGTTCTCCCACTCATCAATCTCAAGTCTTAACCACTGCCCTTAATGCCCATACTGAGATATTAGCAACAGTTTTAAATGGAAAAGAAGCCTGTTTTAAGTGTAGACGACAGGGCCATCTTTAAAAAGACTGCCCCAATGGCCCTGGTCGGCCCCCAAAATGCTCCCCTGGCCAGACTCAGAGTCCAGCTGCCCCTAAAACACTTTGTCCTAGATGTAAAAGAAGATATCATTGGAGAAAAGATTGCAGATCTAAATTTGATATTCAGGGGAAACATTTAAACTCCTAAAGGGGCATCCTCCAGCCCCGTTACACCAAGGAGGTTCCCCTGCTCACAGTCCCCCTAAGGTCCATTAGACAGTTCCTATTGATTAGACCAAAGATGGATATTTATATATCAGGAAAAAAATTTCGTTGCCTAATTGATACTGGGGCAGATCGTACTGTACTAAGGAAGAAAGAGATTCCACCTCAATGGGAATTAATTCCAGGGCCCCAATTGCTCGGGGTAGGTGGGAACACTCATTCAGAAGAAACCAGAGATTGGCTTAGATGGAGAGACATAGACAGAAATCAAGGGGAGGTTCGCCCCCTTGTGGCCCCTAGATTAACCTCTAATTTATTAGGCCAAGACATCTTAGGAAAAGCTAAAGCTTACATTACTACAACCCATAGAAAGCTTCAAAATGATATATTAATTAAAGATACAGAGAGAGAAACTTCCAATCATCAAATAGGTTCTCACCCCCAATCCTAAGGGCCACTGCTCCCCAAGTTCCTGCCATTCAATGGTGAGATGGCCCCCCAATCTGGGTCGAGCAGTGGCCCCTTCCTACTGAAAAACTAAACCATTTGAGGGCAATTGTCCAAGAATAGTTAGCCCTGGGACACATTAGACCCTCTCTTAGCCCATGGAATAGTCCTGTTTTTGTTATACAAAAGGCCACAGGGAAATGGAGGATGTTACAAGACCTCCAAAAAATTAATGACAGGATGTTCATTGTTGGCACACCTCTACGTGGCCTCCCCTGGATCCCTTCTATCTCAAGAGATTTAACCTTAATTGTTATTGATATTAAAGATTGTTATTTTTCAATACCTCTTCATCCAGATGATTATGAAAAGTTTGCGTTCTCCATCCCCTCTGTTAACTTTCAGAGGCCAGATGAGCGATATAAATAGATAGTTCTCCCTCAAGGTATGGCTAACAGCCCAGCTTTTTGTCAATATTATGTTTCATGTCTTCTGTCACCATTAATGAAAAAATCGCAGCTCACCCTATATGTTTATATGGATGACATCATTCTGGGAGCTGCTGATGTCCAGCAACTAGGCTCAGCTTACCTGACCCTTCGAGAGCTCTTAGAAAAAGGAAGATTACACATATCCAATGACAAGGTCCAAACTATTCCTCCCTTCAAAATATTGGGGACAAAACCTAGCCTAAACTCGGTTTGTCCTCTCAAACCTCGACTAGTCATTCAAAAATCTTATTCCTTGGCAGAGTTACAAAAGCTATTAGGAGAGCTAAACTGGTTAAGACCATGGCTTCATATCTCTACTGAAGATTTATTACCTCTCTTTGAGTTGCTACGGAGAAAATCCCCCTCTGATGTGATTATACTAGAAAAAGGTCATCTGTCAATATTACAAAAAGTCCAAGATGCCCTCAATTCAGCCCAATTGACTCGATACCAACCAAAACAACCTCTATATCTGTAGATTTTCTCAGGTGCTAAGCTCCTTACAGCTGTTCTCACCCAGATGGGTAACCCCTTACAGTAGATACATTCCTCTGTGGGAGGAGCACCTCAAGTTTATTCCCAATTACATCAATTAACAGATCTTGTAATAAAAGGGAGAAATACATCATTGAGACATTATGGAAAAGACCCAAATATTTTAACAATTCCTTACCATTTGTCAGACTTTGAGTAGATACGGAGAAACAACCCTAGAGTCTCCTATGCTTTAGAAGGATTTTTAAGACAAGTTGACTGTCATTATGAGTCAACCAAATGGACCTCTTCTTTTCCCAAACTGGAGTTGACTCCCCCCATCCTTTTTTCCATCAAGCCACTCCCCAAGGCAGTAAATGTCTTCACAGATGGAGAAAAAGAAGGGTCAGCAGTTGTAGTATTTCACCCATCCTCAGGCCAAAGGACACAATACTTTGAAGTCGTTACTAGTTCTGCTCAATTTAAAGAATTATATGCTGTTGCATTAGCCTTGACCCATGTCCAAGAGCCTATAAATCTTTTCTCAGATAGTTTATATGTAATTAAACCTATTACCTACTCTAAATACATCATATATAAAGATAGATAATAATCCTATAACCCCTCTGATGATTCAGGTTCAATCCCTGTTAAAGGGGCGTAATGAGCCTATTTTCCTCCAACATCTTAGGAGAAATCAAGGCTTATCTGGGCCCCTCTCTGAGGGAAATCAGGCTGCTGACCGTTTAGCCACCACAGATGTATTAACAGTTACAGTCCCATATCAACAAGACCTTCAGTTAGCCCAAGGTCTTCACGACCTTACTCATTTAAATTGGAGAAGACTACATCATAATTTCCTTTAGTTCCTATAAAAGATTTAAAAAAAATTGTAAGGACATGTAAGTCCTGTTTGCCCTTCTTACAGGTCCCACCTCTCCAGTCCCCTGGGGTAAATCCCAGAGGCCTACGGCCCAACGCTGTCTGGCAGACTGATGTAACCCATTATGCGCCATTTGGAAAATTAAAATATATATTTATGTCCATAGATACTTATTCACATGCTTGTTGGGCCACGGCACACTCTAGAGAAAGGGCTAAACATGCTGAAAGTCATTTTTTACAATGCTTTGCTATTCTTAGATTGCCAAAACAGGTTAAAACCGATAATGGACCCTGTTTTATAAGCAAATCATTACAAAAGTTCTTCCAAACTTGACATATTAAGCATACCACAGGGATCCCATATAACCCAAAAGGACAAGCCATCATAAAAAGACATAATAAAACCCTAAAAGACCAATTAATAAAACAAAATGGGGGAAGCAACCCCCATGACCAGTTAAAGACAGCTATGCTTACCTTAAATATTTTTAAATTTTTCCAAACAGCAGCCTCTGTCTGCGTTTCAAAGACACTGGTCTAACCAAACGCCTTATGTAAAAGTTGAGGTCCGATGGAAAGACCCATTAACTGGATTCTGGAGAGGTCCCGATCCGTTAATAAGTGCTGGCAGAGGTTTTAGATGTGTCTTCCCAATGGGAGAACAAAACCCTATATGGGTGCCTGCCAGAGATCTCAAATACTGCCAATCTGACCAAAATGACTACCCAGGAGCACAAGCTCTTGAGGGGTGATCCTTTCTTTTTTCCACAGAAATGAAAAGAAAGAAAAAACACCATGACAAATCTCCTGTCCTGTTGTGATTAAACTTCTCATCACATCCATTCCAAAATTCATCAAGAACACTGTCTTGGACTCCTTCTTTGTCAATATTTCAACCCTCTGCGATGAGAGAAGAGGGACTATGCCATTCCTATGACAATTGTCTGGACTTTGTGCTAGACAGCTTCCTTTGGACTCTGAGAGAAGAGCGCTATATCTGTGACAATTGTCCGGACTTTATGCCAGAAGGCTTCCTTTAGACTGAACTAAATGGGTGGACTTTTTCCCTTTGGTGAAATCACTGATTGTCATTGTCTTTGTGTTCACTTTTGGGCCCTTTATAACTAACCAGATTGATACAGCTGGGTGGTCTGCTGTCATGCTGAGCTAAAGCCCTACAGGCTTGGCCATGGTCCTTAACAAGATGCGGAGGTTTGCCATCCAGTCAAGCCTTCCCAAAGGTGACTGTCCTGTCCCGTGTCCTTCCCCTGGCCACTTGCTGGCCCTAGGTGTGTCCACCTAAAGTGCTAGGGTGGTAGCCAATGACGGGTAAGATTTTTCCCAGAGAGGAAAAATCAACCTAGACAGGCACACTCTCGAGTGAGATAGACACCCTAATTTTCAAAATACAAGATGAGACATCCCATTTTTGAAATATAAAATAGAGAAACCCCATTTTGAAAAAAACGAAAAAGGGGAATTATTGGGACTTTCTGGATGCTGTCTGCTAAGGGGATGAGCTCTGGTTGCTTACCACGCCCTTTGGAGGACCGGGGCTAAGCAAGGGGGTGTGGTTATGATGTATCGTGAGAGCCGGAACCACCCTACTGGTCAAGGATTGGTTAGTTTTTAGGCCTATATAAATGCAGTTCATTGCAATAAATTTGAGTTTTTTGGCGCTGTTTTCTACCAAAAACTCCCCGGGTGTGGCGTGGTGTCAGTCAATCAGGCGGGGATAATTCACTCGGCGACTTTTGCCCGCTAAGCCTATCTTCGCCAGGTAAGCTACTTTATTTCTTTCTGCTGGCAGAAAAAAAACCCTTTTAGGGCCCAAAAAGGGGGGTAGCTTTAGACCTCGGCCCCATTAATAAGTAATACAGCAGTCCCGGCACAGTACCAGAAAAAGAAGAAGAAGAAGAAAAAGGAGGAAACACCAACTTCTGTTCTGTAAAAAACAGAAAACAGTATGAAGAGAATAAGAAGACAAGTAACAGACCAGGAGAAAATATCTGTAAAAGGCACATCTGAAAAAAGGACTATTATCCAAAAAATACAAAGCACCCTTATAACTTCAAAATATGAAAACCAACAACCCTCAAAACATAATAGGCCAAAGACATTAACAGATAAGATACATCACTAAATATACAGATGAAAAATAAGCATGTGAAAAGATGCTCCACGGGGGATGTGACTCAGTTATAGAGCATTTGCCTAGCATGTGCAAGGCCCTGTGTTCAATCTCTGGCACCAACCAAAAAAAAAAAAAAAAAAAGAAAGCAAAAGATGTTCCACATCATTTGTCACCAGGGAAATGCAAATAAACCAACAATTCCTATTAGAATGGCCCAAATCTGGAACACTGGCAATACCAAATGCTGGTAGGGAAATGCGGCAACAGAAACTCTCATTCTGCTGGTAAGAATGCAAAATGGTACTTTTGAAGAAAGTGGGTAGTTTCTTACAAAATCAAGTGTACTCTTACCATATAATCCAATCATGCTCCTTTGTATTTATCCAAAGGAACTGAAAACTTTCATTCACATGAGAAAACCTACACAGCCATTTATAGCAGCTTTATTCATAATTGCCAAAACCTGGAAGCAATTAAAATGGTCTTCTGCCTGTGAATGAATAAACAAACTATGGTACCTCCAGGCAATGAAATATTATTCAGTAATAAAAGGAAAAGAGCTATCAAGCTATGAAAAGACATGCAAGAACTTTAAATGCACACTGACAAGTGAAAAAAGGCAATCTGGAAAGATTACACATACTGCATATTTCCAACTATATGATATTATAGAGAAGGCAAAATTATGAAAATAGTAAAAATATCAGCAGTTGCCAGGGATTACAGGAGGAAAGAGGGTAAATAGGCTGAGCACTGAGGATTTTCAGAACAATGAAACTACTCTGTATGATACTGTGTTGATAGAGATATGTCATTATACATTTATAAAAAACCCATAGAACACATAATGTCAAGAGTGAACCTGTAAGCTATGGACTTTGGGGAATAATTATGTGTCAGTGTATATTTATCAATTGCAAAAAATGTACTATACTCTGGTGGGGGATGTTGATAATAGAGAGGTTATGCAAGTGTGAGGCAGAAGCTGTATGAGAAATCTCTGTACCCTCAGCTCAATTTTGCTGTGAACCAAAAACTGTGCCAACAAAGAAAGCATATTTAAAAAATTAAGTTGCTCTCTGATGTTTAAAAAAAAAAAATGAGTAAACATAAACTTATCTGACTAAAAGAAGTTTTTCGAAATGTAGAAGAGCATAAGAGCATAACGTTTAGAGTAAGATGACACAGATAAGTCACAGTTTAAGCCTTTGCTTTTGCTCAGTGATCTGGGACAAGTCACTCAGCATCCTTAAATTTCTTGTTAAAAGAAAGAAAATATATACATATATTTTCATATATATTTTTTCATATATGTAAATATATATGAGAAAAATAAGGAATTATAGTATCTACTTCCCAGAGGCTTTTTTAATTGACAAAAAATATTTATTTAATACCATAGAAATTCATGATAAAATTAATTGAATTCATGATCAAGGTTCAATTTCTAATTTAGAATTACTTATTTTTTTCTACAGTATAGAAATTAGAACATATTAAAAGTGGATCTGCCAAATATTGAATAAGGTCATACACTAAAGTGTCCTATGTTTTGAGTTTCATCATATTTGATTTCAAAGACACAATTTCTGACTAAACATCTGGAAAACTGGTTACCTCTTATTTTTTAGTTGTGCTTTAATTCATTAAGAAGGTAATTTAATAGTATCTTCCAAGTTTAGCTTCTTGCTTATAAATACCATGTAATTGTAAACAAGGAAGAGAATACCAAACATTATGTGAACATATCTCATATACTGCACAAATGCTGGTGGCTCCCTCAAAGAGTTTTGCTCATAGTTCTAGGTTCTAGGCTTCACTTAGAAATATGGGGACTATATTTTCTTTTCATCTGAGTATTTCCTACCTGCAATAACTAAATTCACAAACAACCTTAAATGCCGAAGCCATTCAATATTCCCTTCAAGGTTTTTGAGGATAAATATATGAGAGTATAATATGCTTTACACAATGTTTACATATTCATAATATTAAAAAAAATTAGGTATACCTCAATCTTACCTGACGGTGGGTGTTCAAAAAGTTCACCATCCCCTTGGGAATTGCTCATTTTTGCAGCTTCACTAGTATGTACTGGGGGCTCTTCTGTTTTAGCCTCTGATAACTTCAGGATTCCAAAATCCAATTTTAAAAAAAAAAAAAAAAACACACACACACACAGTTTAGATTAATGTGTACTAATCCAAGAGAGTCTATTTTCCAAAATTTTTAACATATTATTAGCTCCTACTTTTTGAGGTAGGTAAACATTTCAATTCAAATCATATAGTATTAATGATAACTAGTATGATTAGAATTTGAACTTAGAAAGAACTGGGTCCAAACCCAGGCTTCGCCCTTACGATTTATGTTACTTGGAATAAGACACCAAAAAAATACTGTAAGAGAAACAAAACCACTTAATCACAAAGTGATTTTTCACTATTTGTTTAAAATAGTCTATATATCATACTTTGAAATGCCTAAAGTAGCCATAGTTGGTTTGCTTCTATTTCTAAAATGGAATAGAATATTTAAACCAAAGAAATAGTTTAATAATAGGAAAAAAGTAAACTATTATTAATTCATTTTTATTTAAAAATAGAGAAAACTCCAACCTTATACAGCTTATTAGGCAATTCATGGATACCTAAATCATAAGCCACTATATACTGGGTGACAGATACATGGGGATTTATTACTATTACCATCTCTACTTTTTTTGTGTTTGATAACTTCCATAATAAAAAGTCTCAAAAAAAACATACCCCTAAGACATATTATGCAAGAAACATACTATGTTTTGCATATAAGTCAGAAGGTTAAAATTACTATCTTCTAATAGTTATTTTGAACTGGTGTTGTTTTATATCTTTACATTTAAAAATCTTCATTAATATCTTAAGAACTTCACTTCCCTTTACTAAAGAGATTTACTCAAACCCCAGTGGCTCAGGAGACTGAGACAGGAGGATCGTGAGTTCCAAGCCAGCCTCAGCAATCGCGAGGTGCTAAGCAACTCAGTGAGACCCCATCTCGAAATAAATATACAAAATAGGGCTAGGGATGTGGCTCAGTGGTCGAGTGCCTTTGAGTTCAATCCACAGTACCTCCCCCCAGAAAAAGATAAATTTCTTTCTTCTGCTTTCCATCGGGTATCTTAGAGTAAAATTGATTTTTCAAAGACAGTAAAAATAATACAAGCATGTATCATGATTAAGAGGAAAAAATGTGGCGCATTCCTATAATCCCAGCAGCTTGGGAGACTGAGGCAGGAGGATCACAGTTTCAAAGCCAGCCTCAGCAATGGAGAGGTGCTAAGCAACTGAGTGAGACCCTGTCTCTAAATAAAATTTAAAAATAGGGGGGCTGGGGCTATGGCTCAGCGGTAGAGCACTCATCTTGCATGTGTGAGGCTCTGGGTTCGAACCTCAGCACCACATAAATAAAATAAAAGTATTGTGTCCACCTACAACTAAAAAAAAAAAATTTTTTTTTTTAAATAGGGCTGGGGATGTGGCTCAGTGGTCGAGTACCCGGAGTTCAATCCCTGGTACCTTCCACCCAAAAAAAGAGGAAAAAATGGAAAACAACTTTTTTTTGGTACTGGGGATTGAGCCCAGGAGCACTTCATCAGTGAGTTATATCCCCAGCCCTATTTTATTTTTTTATTTTGAGACAGGGTCTTGCTAAGTTACCTAGGGCCTCACTAAATTGCTGAGCCTGGTCTTGAAATTGGAATCCTCCTACCTCAGCCTCCCAAGTCATTGGGATTGCAGGTGCCTGACAAAAAAGTAAAGAAAAGTATTTAAGTGACTTAGAGATAGTTTATATTAGGTTTCATTTTCCCTTCAAGTAGATTATCAAAATATGAAAAGGGAAGCAGCCAGGAAAGAATAAATACTAGCTTCCTACACCTCTACCAGATACTTGTTTAATTTATCCTTGGAAAGATCCGGCACCTTTTTTTAGGGTAAATGGTTGACCAAATTATTTAATGTACATTTCCTACAAACAATGACGTTATTTCATATAACCACAATAAAGCCACCAAAATCAGAGTTACCATTGAAATGTGACTATCCAATACCAAGACCCCATTCATATTTTTCCAGTTATCTTGAGTGCTTTTTTCACTTAGGGATTGGGGTCACAGACAAGAGTCCCTAGTTGCACTGAGTTGTTAGGTATCGACAATCTCCTGTGAGTTGGAAGAGCTCCTCAATCTGCCTGTGACTTTTGTCACCTTGATACTCTTGAGACCTTCCACCAGCAGTTCTGTAGACTGCCCTTCGTTTGGGTATGTAGTAGGTTCTTATGGTTAGATCCAATTTATGCCACTGGGCAGGAATGTCACAGGAGTGATGTGCCCTTTGCGAAACATCTATCAAGTAGCCTGTGATCTCTGCTCATCCTGTTATCAACAGTGGTCATTGGTTATCCGATTAAGGTGAGATTAAGCACTTTAAGGAAATGGTTCTTAAATGAAAGAACTGTATGCCAGGAAATATGACACTGAATCATTCTTCTTCTACCCGATAATATTAAAGCCTACAGGGGACCTTTGGTAGTAGCTGTAGCTGCTGTTTCAACACACTAAAGCAGTCAAGAATGGAAAAGTAAAACATTTTTATTAATCTTTTATTCAGAAAATTAAGGGGAATTTTTATAAGGAACTCCCCAAAACATGAAACGTATTACAGTTTTTGAAGTTTATGATCTTGGTCTTTATCATAGAGTTTAAAAAATAGGTTGCTTGAAGTTTTATAAAGTGAATAATGTTATAAAGGGAGAATTAATTATTTTTGGTACTAGGGATTGATCCCAGGCCCTCACATATGCTAAGCATATGCTCTCCACCACTACGCTACACCCTGCCCCAAGAAATAATTTCTTTATAAGAATACATAAGGAGCCGGGCGCAGTGGCGCATGCCTGTAATCCCAGCACTTTGGGAGGCTGAGGCAGGAGGATCGCGAGTTCAAAGCCAGCCTCAGCAATGGCCAGGCACTTAGTAACTCAGTGAGACCCTGCTTCTAATAAAATACAAAAAAGGGCTGGGGATGTGGCCCAGTGGTCAAGTGCCCATGAGTTCAATCCCCCGTACCAAAAAAAAAAAAAAAAAAAAAAGAATACATAAGGTACACACTCTTATAAGAAAGTATATACTTTACATATAAAAAAAGTATAAAACTTTAAATATAAATGCTTAGACTTGCCAAGGAAATATGACTACTTGAGGAACTGTATATAGTTCCATAGATCGCTTAAATGTTAACAGCAAAAACTAGGTGTAAAATTAGAGATAACAGCACTTGAATATACTTCTGTTGTAATTTATGTTCTGCAGGCACCTTTTTTTTTCTATTCCTTTACTTCTTCCTGGTCATATTCAGCCGCGCGCAGTGGCGCATGCCTGTAATTCCCAGCACTTTGGGAGGCTGAGGGCAGGAGGATCGCGAGTTCAAAGCCAGCCTCAGCAATGGCCAGGCACTTAGTAACTCAGTGAGACCCTGCTTCTAATAAAATACAAAAAAGGGCTGGGGATGTGGCCCAGTGGTCAAGTGCCCATGAGTTCAATCCCCCGTACAAAAAAAAAAAAAAAAAAAAAAGAATACATAAGGTACACACTCTTATAAGAAAGTATATACTTTACATATAAAAAAGTATAAAACTTTAAATATAAATGCTTAGACTTGCCAAGGAAATATGACTACTTGAGGAACTGTATATAGTTCCATAGAAGCTTAAATGTTAACAGCAAAAACTAGGTGTAAAATTAGAGATAACAGCACTTGAATATACTTCTGTTGTATTTATGTTCTGCAGGCACCTTTTTTTTTCTCTTCCTTTCTTCTTCCTGGTCATATTCCTCTTTTGATTTTCTGAAATATACAAATATAAGGTAAAAAGGTAAACTTCATTTTTTGGTCAAAAAACAGTGTTCAATTAAGCAATATGCTAAATGTGAGCAAGGCATTTTGGACACAAAAATGGAAAATAATCTGGCCATGCTTACAATCAGCTAGAGGAGAAATAGTCAATATACTGTACCATAAAATTTAGTAACATAAAATACATGGTTATCCATTTCTTTAAGAATTGTGATTATAGCCGGGCGTGGTGGCGCACGCCTGTAATCCCAGCACTTTGGGAGGCTGAGACAGGATCGCGAGTTCAAAGCCAGCCTCAGCAATGGCGAGGCACTTAGCAACTCAGTGAGACCCTGTCTCTAAATAAAATACAAAAAAGGGCTGGGGATGTGGCCCAGTGGTTAAGTGCCCCTGAGTTCAATCCCCGGTACCAAAAAAAAAAAAAAAAAAAAAAAAAAGAATTGTGATTGAACTCTAGCCAAACAAAGACCAACAGATTTGAAATCCTAAGTCCAAATTTGAATGGCAAATTCCACTAATCCATACTTTGATTCTCTTTAGAGAGATTAATTATACCCCCCTCATAAGAGCCATTTCTCCCCTCATTCTGTTTTTTCTCAGTGGCATCTGAGCTATCATAAAGCATTCCTGATGCCACTGTGCCAAAGCCTATCAATTTTTACAAACTGCTCACTGAGGCAGTCTGACTTGCAAAAACAGCTGAGGGTAACATTTGTACATGTTCATAACTAACCTATACAGTAGTATATTCACCTCAAAAGCTTTTAGAAAATAAAGTCTAAAAGCACAATGGATCACTTTTCAGATCACAAATCAACCAATGCAACCAGTGCAAGTCAAAACTTCACCAGTACTATGTACCAAATACCCTGATCTCTTCAAACCTTTAAATTCAAAGCATTCTGTGCCATGGAAATTAGGATCTGGCAAGAAAGGGCCAGTCAACCTACACATCTGGCTTCCTCCCTACAACCACTCAAACCCAGTGAAGTTAAGCACTAAATTGGGGCATCTGCCATAATTCCCACTAGGACCATCCTCCTAACGACCATCTGGCGCTCCACTCCACAAGGGACACAGGTATGCAGGTATCCTTCTCCTCTAAACCTAGTACATTCTCATAGGTGATTTAAAAATTAGATGTTACGATTGCCCCTCCCTTCCAAAATTCCCATAATGGTCAGGAGACCATAGGCACAAGGAAAAAAAGAAATGCCCACTAAGCTTCCCTAGTTCCGTGTAGGCCCCTTTCATGGGCTGCATACCTATCCCACACAAGGCATTTGGTTGAAAATCATGTAACTACAAAGAAGAAGAGATCTGCAAAATACTAATCTGAAATAAACACCTACCATTGTCCTCCAAACTATAGATTAGTTGTCACCCTGTCAGCTTTGCATCTGTGGAGTCTGGAGGCCAAGTCTCCTACCATGTGACACTTAACTACTGCTAATTCTAAGATTTAGAAGCCATGGAGAATTCAGCTTAACTCTCCACCTCACCAGGGTTCAGGCTGGGTATACTGCAACTTTTTTTCCAATGGTGACTAATTATATGATGAGGGTAAAGGAAAAAAAATAAGACTCAGTTGGGCTGACCTGGCATGAGTCATCTGAAAATAATTCTTCCTACTCATTAAGAAATGTAAGGGGCTGGGAACGTAGCTCAGAGGTAGAGCTTGCCTAACGCTACAATTCCTGGCACTGAGAAAAATAAATATAATACAAGTTGAACATTCCTAATATGAAAACTCAAAATTCAGAATTTTTTGTACACCACCACAATGCTCAAAAAGTTTTAGATTTTCAGGGGCTGGGGCTGGAGCTCAGCAATATAGCCCACTTGCCTGGCATGTGTGAGGCACTGGGTTCGATTCTCAGCACCACATATAAATAAATAAGTAAAATAAAGGTCTAACAACAACTAAAAAAAATTCTTTTTTTTAAAGTTTTAGATTTTCAGATCAGGAATGCTCAGCCATTAAGGCTTATGCAAATATTCCAAAATTTAAAAACATCTGACATCTGAAACACTTTGATCCTAAACACTTTGGATGAGGGATAACTCAAACTATGCATACATAGTTATAAAATAATAAATCGTTTTGATGATCTTAAGTAGAGAATTTAGATATTTTACTATTTTATAATATTTTCTGGACAAAAAGCACATACATATAATTATTACTGTTATTATTTTACTAATATTACTAATGATTCATTCAAAAATAATTAAAGAAGTGTACCTGAGAACTTCCCTCAGGATTTTCATCTCTTCCTGTTCAAGGTCACTGACCACATCAGAACCATCAGTCAAGCAGTCAGGTAACATACCTGTTCAAAATCAAACACCACATGGAATATATCAACTCAACTGAAAACACTTATTTCTGACTGTTCTAGTTCATCAGGTAAAATTAGTTTACAATTTATCACTTAATAAAATATTTTAAATTCTTGTCTTTTAACTCTTTCTCATTTTAGAAAATTAGTCCCACCAAAAATAACCAAAATTTTATCTAGAAATATATCTCAGTAATTATTTGCATTGGCTATTAAAAATAACAATCATCATCAGGACTGGAGATGTAGCTCTGTAGTAGGCCACCTGGCTAGCATGCCATCTGTTCTGGCCTTGATCCCCAATACCACACACACACACACACACACACACACACGCACACACACACAAAAGATATCTGGAAATAAACTTAATATAAGTTTCTGTCTTCCAGAATCACATAGTATCTGAGAATATACCACTAAAATCATTACACTAGAATTAATAAAAACATGCTCTTAAAGGTGACTCTTAAATTGAAAGTGTTTATAAAACAAAATATTATTTTGTTAAAACAGCATTTAGGTTGGGGATATAACTCAGTTGGTAGAGCACTTGCCTCACATGCACAAGGTCCTGGGTTCAATCCCCAGCACCATCACCAAAGAAACAAAAAAACATTTAACACTCTTCATTCACACTAAATAAGTGTTATTAAAAAGGGTTCTGTTGGGCTGGGATAGTGGCTCAGCGGTGGAGCACTCGCCTAGCACATGCGCAGCCCGGGTTCAATCCTCAGCACCACGTAGGAATAGAGGCATTGTATACAACTATAACAAATAAATAAATTTTTTTTTTTTTTTAAAAAAGGGGGTTCTGTTTACTATATGCAATGAAAGCATGGTGCTAAGCACTTTGTGGGGGTATAAAAAAGATGAATAATACAATATCTGCCCTTGGAGCTTTTGTTCATATATCGATCTAATAACTGTAAGCCACAGCAGTATCAACTTCGGCCCAAGGCAATAAAAACTGATAGGAAGTAATTTTAAATGTAGGTTTAATTTACTTTATTACTTATATATTCCTGGTAAACAGGAAGACTGGTAATAAGTGTTCTGTTTGTATCTCTAATAATTACTTTCTAAGTTAGCAGAATGTCTCTTCCTTTTTTCCTTCTATTTCTTTATCTATGGATGACTATGGGATTTTGGATCTGCTCTAAAGTAAAGTAGCTTTATTATTTTAATCCCCTTGATACTTAGATGCATTTTCAAAATTAAACAATTTGAGATAATTGCAGATTCACACACAGTTGTAAAAAAAAAAAAAATACAGAAAGATGTCATATACTCTTTACCCAAGTATTCCCATTAGAAACATCTTGCAAAACTACATAGTACAATATCACAACCAGAACATTGACATCTATAAAACTCGCCAATCTTAAGTACAATTTTGCTCAAAGGATATAAAATTATTCTTCTTCTAATAATCTTTGTAAGGCAATTTAAAAATACTAAGAGAGGAATAATGCAATGTACTTCAAAACCATCACAATAATGCTCTGGCATGCATTTTCCCCAAATTCTTTGATATGATACTATCAAAAATCCAGAGAGCCTCCAAATATTTCTCACCACAAAGACAATTTTCAAATAGTCTGCAATTTCAATACAACTGATATTAATCTAAGGTACTAACCCCTAGATCTAAATTAAGCAACATTTTTAAATACAAGTATGAAAATTCTGTGGCAGAAACTAAGTATTAGTTTATGTTAAAATGCAGTCAAGACTGGGGTTATACCTCAGTGGGTAGAGTGCTTACCTCCAATGCACATGGACCTGGGTTCAATCCCCAACACCACAAAAATAAAACATGAAAGAGAATTTTTTAAAAATGCAAACTGGACTGGGGCTGGGGCTCATCGGTAGCGTACTTGCCTAGCATGTGTGAGGCACTGGGTTTGAGTCTCAGCACCACATATAAATAAAAAACAAAGGTCTATCAACAACTAAAAATATATATATATATTTTTTAAATGTCTTAAAAAATGCAATCAAACTATCCCTCACTGTGGTCTAACAGCAGCCACTACTCCATATTATCACCCTCCTTTTCCCTCATTAATGTATACCACATTTTGTGTAGTCATCAGACAGCCAACTACTTAGAGGCTGGGTCTCCCCTACCCCAAGAGTAACTTGTGACTGGTTTAAACCAATCACAACAGGTTCATTCACTGTGCCAGAAAAGCAAATGACCCCAAGCCTGATCAATAGGGCTTGAGGAGAAAATTCTTAGAGGGCGTTCATGAAAGTGCTATCTTACTAACAAAAGAATATACAAGAAGAAGCATTCCTTTTCTTCACAAGATTCTATTAAGCCTGCATTGGATATAGCCAGAGTATAATCATGAGAGAAGATCCTGAGAATGGCAAAATATAAAGATAAAAAGTGTCAGGGTCCTTGATAACATCACTAAGCCACCAAACTAACCAACCCTAGATCTGTCTTTCTTTTCTCCTTTCTTCTGAACTTGTTCTACGAGATGATAATTTCTAATTGTTTAGACCTTTTCATGGGGGCATTCTGTTGCTGGCAGTCAAGCTATAGGTATTTACTCCATCTTTATTAAAATCTAAATAGTTTCCAGTTAAATTTCAAACTGAAGTGTCCAATGTCAAGTTCACTGTTTCTCTTATCAAAACTGATTCTCTCAAAACAAATTTTACTAACATAAAATAATTTTACCACTGGTCAAAATAAACCATAGTCTTAGAAATATTAAGAAGAAAAGATTTCATAGATCAAACCATAATAAAAAGGCCAAAAAGAGACTATTTTCCAAACTTATTTTCACTAAAATAAAAGCACTGTGTTATGCATTCTTCATGGTTAGGGTAGTACTATCTCCTACCCTCAGAAAACAGCTCTATTACCTGCTGTGGAAAGCATCTTGGGACTTTAGGGGATGGTTAATATGATGGCTTGCTCTAAGGAATAGAGTCCACTCACATCAGACAAATGAAAAGGAGAATCTTCAAGAGTCTGCAACATTCAGATGTTTACTCTGCAACAATAGAAGCCCTATTGTTGCATGTTCTAGACACTTAAGAGTAAACAGTACAACTGAACTTTAGCTCTCATTTCTTCAGGAAACAATCAAAGGAAAGGTCCTGCTGCCAAATTATGAAAGAGGTTATAGGCCATGGCAAAGAATACCAGTGGCAATCTATCAAGCAAAGGAACACATAAAAATTAAGATAAGGTTACCAGAGCCAAAAATCTGAAACAGACGTGAGAATCTGCTTTGAAAAGGAGATAGTACACATTAATAAGAAGTATGGCTAGAAATTTGACTGTTTTAAGTCAGAATATTTAATGTAGTTCAGGTACAAAAAAGGGTGGGGGAACAAAAGCAAAAAGAGCTAGAGGGAAGGTGAGTTTTAGCACAGAGACAGGCAAAAAATAAAGTCAAAGAGGGTTTCTAGAACCTTCTGTTTTCTTTTCTACTTGAAGCTGGTACAATAATTATATTGCCCTAGACCAGTAGTTCTCAGTGTGGTCTCAGGACCAGCAGCTTCAGTATCAGCTGGATGTTTGTTAAAAATGAAATTATCAAGTCCCATTCCAGCCCTACTGGGAGCATGTCGTGTGTTTTAACAAGTCTTCCAACTGATTCCAATACACATGAACCACAGTTTCTTACTAAAGTCTTAACAATGATAAACCAGCAGAGTAATCTTTTCTTAGCAGTAATTATAACCAATATGAAGTGTCACAAACACATAGCTGAAGAGAAAATCAAGTCTGCTTTCTTTGACATGTCCAAAATACACTCATCAGGAAGTTTACACTCTTTTTTTTTTTTTTTTTTTTTTTTTTTTTTTTTTTGGCGAGGGGGAGGTGTGGAGGAGATGGGGGATACGGGAGGCGGGGGTACCGGGGATTGAACTCAGGGGCACTTGACTACTGAGCCACATCCTCAGCCCTATTTTGCATTTTATTTAGAGACAGGGTCTCACTGAGTTGCTTAGCACCTTGCTTTTGCTGAGGCTGGCTTTGAACTTGCTATCATCCTGCCTCAGCCTCCCCAGCCACTGGGATAACAGGTTATACTCTTTTTAAATATTTATTTATTTGCTTTAGTTGTACACAATGCCTTCATTCTTACGTGGTGCTGAGGATCGAACCCGGGCTGCCCACGTGCTAAGCGAGCACTCTACCGCTGAGCCACAACCCCAGCCCCCTGGCTATACTCTTACATCAGCTAAAGTCTTTCAAACTTGAAGTAAATGTATAAAAAGCAGCTACACTTAAGACTATATTAAAATAATAATAATAATTTTTAAAAAGCATTAGCACTTAGATTTCTAACTTCAACATTTTACCATTTCTCTCTTGAATTATTCGAATGGCTTGCAGCTGCATTTCAATGTTTTTCTGTACCATCATTGCTTTAAAGATAGTAAAATCTTCTGCTGCCAACACAGGTTGCAAAATGGCCTGTGAAAAGAAATCTGGAGGTTAATGAAGACTAAATTTTTAAAACTATTTCCCACACATTCAAATAATTTTCACTGCAAAATAACACCTTAATTCACGAATGTTGCATCATCATTTATGGTTAGATGACTCAAATGGACAATTTTAAGATTTTATTTTAAAATCCTTTTAGAGTTCTCAGGAGGATAAGTCTCCAAATCCCCATGCTTAAGCTAAAGTTAACTATGATACATTTTCCAAATGAGCTAAATGACTCTGACAAAAACAACACAAGAATCTGGCTTACCCTTTTAAGTTACCACTTTAGTATCTAGGTTTTTTCTACCAAAATAACATCTATTTAATTTATATTCCTGTCACTTAAAATTTATTGCTTAGTAATAATTCATTAACTACAAAAATTATCCCTTAATTAATAAAAAGTACCAAGTTAAATGTCAAAAAATGGAATCTGGAAAGTAAGTGTAATGAACAATTAATGTGTGAATGCTGTTGTAATTGTCTTATATGTAGAAAGTTATTAGAAAGAAATAGAGTTAGAAATTATGATGTAAAATCAACTGATAAGTGCAAGAAATTAAAAAGGTGTCTAATATTAGAGTGCACACTTAATACTTCAACTATTGAGAATATTATATTGTCAAGAGCAAACCAATTTCCAAACCAATTAATAAAAAAAGTAGAATAAAATATCCAATGCCTGAAAACAGATCTTATTTAGAATTCATTTCCAGCTTTATATGGTATTACTGGAAAAGCTGACCACACAAAATCATGCTGAGGCAACCAAGGATGTGTGATTTACTAGGTAAGCAGTAAGCAATATTGTCACAGAGAACACCTCAACAAAAGCCTCATCAAAGAGATCTATTGGAAAGAGGAAGGAGCCCTTCCCCAGCAACCAGCTTACATCCTAGACTTGTGCAAGAGAACAAAACAAAGGTAAAGTGCAAAAGCAGTTCTTTCTATGTGACAACCACATGGAGTCAACTGTAGAGAGAAAAGATGAAATGTTTCTTTTCCACTAAGTTTACAAATACAGGCCAGAAAGCCCCAGAGCAGGAGCTGACAAACAAGTTTCAGCTGTGTTTGAAAGCTGCCGCCCAGAATTCAGCGCTCAAAACAATGTGGGCAGTCTCTATGATTGCTTACTGATGTCTATCAGGGTTCCATTTATAGGATGATGCCACCACATAACTTTTCTGGAACTTCGGAACTTCATAGATTTATTAGAAACTGATAGATGGGCTACCCTCCCCCCACCCAGAGTTTTCCACATCCTGAGAGAAGCAACCTTGTTTCTTTCTCGGCAGGATGTTTTCTTCCCCGGACAGGATATTTTTTCCCCCAGGCAGGATGTTTCTTCCCCAGGCAGGATGTTTCTTTTCCCTGGGCAAGAGCCAATAGGCTTAAAGGTCACCCTGTTCTAGGGGCAAAGAGCCAATGGCGTTGGGGTTGCTCTGGTGCACCTCCCACCAGAAATCCCTATATAGGGCCCTGTTCGAGAGACACACGGATGCACACATCAGCTTGTTGCTACTGAGAGGAGGAAGCCACTCAGACACATCAGCTCAACCCTGCGGAGAGGAAGAAGCCACTGCGACAGCTCCAGACCCATCGTCTCCAGCTCCAGACCCACCACCTTCAGCCCAAAGGCTGCTCCCTGCTGACAGCTCCAGCCAGACAGCAGCTGCTTTAGCTGATAGCTCCAGGGATCCTAGCTGGTGCAACCAAGCACCCACCTTCTGTCCAGAGCTTGCACACTCCCCTCTCCCTGATTCCCCTCTCCCACCAGAGCTTGCACACTCCATTCTCCCTGACTCTCCTCTCCCAGCACCTCTTAGACCTTCGACCAGAGCACCTCTTCTCCGGTTTTGCTACCAGCCACGAAGGCTGTTGAATAAATCTCTTGGCTGCACGGCTGTCCCCGGTGTGATGTTTTGCCCTTCAGAAATACCAAATCATTTGTCCTCATCATTAACAAACACTTAAAAGCATTGCTATTATTTTCTATCAATAAGTCAGATTGGATTGATACTTAAAATTATAACAGGGTTCCTCAAAATGTTATTCTTGATTCCTCTTAATAAATGCAGGAAAGAGGTATAATTAAAATGCATAATCCTGAGTCCTGCCATAGATACAATTCATCTAAATCTCTGGAGGATTGGTGCTCACACATTTCCTCAGATAATTCTTATAACATTGAAGTTTGAGAACCACTGGTACATTAGGAAAGAGAAAAAGTCCTTGATAGCAAAAGCCTGCTTTCAGTTTGACTATGCACCAGTTCCATGGCTTTCAACATATCATTTAAGTTCTCAGAGCTTCAGTCTCTTCATCTATAAAATAAATATAAATAATAATATCTATACAGAACTTCATTAAACCTAATACTATAGATTAGTAAAATAAACCACTGTTTATATGCCACTAAGAAAAAAACACTGCCAATTAAACTACAATACCATCAATTATAAAATACATTCTTATTTTAAAGATATTATGATAAAAACTGCCTCATGTGGAATGACTTGTTTAAAAAAATCATGTTATGTGCATATATAAATATGTCACAGAGAACTTCACCTTTATGAAAGAACCAATCAAATATAAATAAATAGATGAACAAAAGGAAGTCTAGTTGAGCAGAGAAGGAAAATGGGGGAGGATCATAAACTGAAGTAGAATTCCATGCACATATGAGTTTGGTCAAGATGAACCAAACTACTATATGTAACTATAGAGTTCTAATTTTTAAAAAATTTGCTTCTTAGAATAAAAGACATACAGAACAACTTTCTAACTAGATATTGGGATTAAATAAAATGAGAAAACATTTTGTAAACTGAAGAATGACTATAAAATTAATTGCTCTAGACCTTTTGATGCTGGTTAAAATTATTAAACCTCTAGCTAGGTTAAAGCAGGAGGATCGCGAGTTCAAAACCAGCCTCAGCAATGGTGAGGCACTTAGCAACTCAGTGAGACCCTGTCTCTAAATAAAGTACAAAAAAGGGCTGGGGATGTGGCCCAGTGGTCAAGTACCCCTGAGTTCAATCCCTGGTACAAAAGAAAGAAAAGAAAGACAGTGTCCACCTACAACTAAAAAATATATATCTTAAAAAAAAAAAAGAATTGATAACCCTACATAGAAGAAAACACCAAACCAAAATGGGTTCACTGGTGAATTCTACCAAACATTTAAGGAAGAAATTATATCAATTCTCTACAACATATTCCAGAAAACAGAAGCAGAGAGAATACTCATTAATTCCTTATACGATGCCAGTATTACCCTAACACCAAAACCAGACAGACATTAAAAGAAAACTACACACCAATATCTCTCATGAACAAAGATATTCAACAAAATTTAGCAAACTAAAAGCAACAAGGTACAAGAAGAATTATAAACAACAACCAAGTGGGATTTATTCCAGGTATGCAAGGATATATCAGCCTCTGAAAATCACTAAATATAACAAACATCAACAAAGTAAAGAAATATCATCTGATCATAACAACAGATACAGAAAAGGAATCTAACAAAACCCAACAACCATTCATGACTAAAAACTCTCAGTAAATTAGGACTAAAAAAATATTTCCTCAACTCAGTAAAGAATATCTATTTAAAAACATACAGCTAACATTAAACTTAATAGTAAGAAACTAGATGTTTTCCCACTAGATCAGAAACAAGGCAAGAATGATCCCTTTCACCATTCCCATCCAACATTGTACTGGAAGTTCTAGTTAATAAAATAAAACATGAAGAGTTAATAAAAGGTTATCAACTAAGAAGGAAGAGGACTGAGGTTGTGGCTCCACAGTAGAGAGCTTGCCTTGCAGATGTGTGAGGCACTGGGCTCAATCCTCAGCACTACATAAAAAATAAATAAACAAAATAAAGTTATAAAAAAATTGAGAAAAAAGAAATAAAACTGTTTTTGTTCAGATAATATGACTGGTCTTTAGAAAAATACAAAAAGAAAAAAATTTTAAACTTCTGGAACATGTAAGTAATTAAAACCAGGATACAGGCTTACCATATAAAAGTTAACTGCTCTCCTATGTACCAGCAATGAACGATTGGAATTTGAAATTAAAAATACAATATCATTTATATTAGCACTCCAAAAGATAAAAATAAAGACTTAGGAATAAGTCTAACCAAGTATGTATAAGATCTGTATGAGGAGTACTAAAAAAATCTAATGAAAGAAATTAAAGATCCAAAGAAATAGAAAGATATTCCATGTTCATAAATAGGGAGACTAAAAACTGTTAATATTGTCTTCCCAGCTTAATTTTTAGATTCACACAATCCCAACAGAAATCCCAGCAAACTGTTTTGTGGATATTAAAACTTATTCTAAAATATACATGAAAAGGCAAAGACCCAGAATAGTCACACAACACTGATAAAGAAAAGGTCAGGGAACTAACACTACCCAACATCAAAACTTAATAATAAGTTATAATAATCAGGATGGCGGTGTATTGATGTTGTAGAATATAAACAGATCAATGAAATCAGAATAGATCCTGAAAATAGACCCACATAAACATAGTCAACTGATTTTTGACAAAGAAACAAAGGCAAAATTCGATAGAGAAAGGACAGTCTTTTTTCAGCAAATGAAACAACTCAAAATGGGTATCCTAAAAAAAAAAAAAAAAGCCACTAACCTAAACATTGGCCTTACACCAGAAGTTATCACAAAACAGACCACAGACTTAAATATAAAACACAAAACTCTAAAACTTTCAGAAGGTAACATAGAAGAAAATCTAGATAATTAGGTTTGGTGACAACTTCATAGGTACAACATCAAAAGCAGAATCCATGAAAGAAAAAACTGGTAAATCAGACTTAATTAAAATTAAAAACTTCTACTGTGAAAGACACTGTTAAGAGAATGAAAAGAAAAGCCCCAGAAGAAAATTTTGCAAACTACTTTGAAAACCATTTATCTGATAACAGTATTTGTATCCAAAAATACAAAGAATTCTTGAAGCTCAACAATTAGAAAACAAACAATTCAAATGATAAGTGATCAAAAAAAAAAATAAAATAAAACAATATCGCATTACACACTTATTAGGACGTTGATGATCCAAAAACTGACAATACCAAGTATTGACAAGGATGTAGAAAAACAGAAACTGTCCATTACTGGTGACAGAAATGTAAAATGGTAAAGACACTTAAAAAGGGGATAGGGTTGTGGCTCAGTGGTAGAACGCTCGCCTAGCTTGCCTAGCACACCTAGCACATGCATGGCTCGGGTTCCATCCTCAGAACCACATAAAAATAAACGTATTGTATACAACTAAAACAAATAAATAAAATATTTTTTTAAAAAGACACTTAAAGGTTTCTTACAAAGCTATGAATCTAGCAATCCACTCACAGGTGTTTAGCCAAACAAATTAAAAACATTATGTCCACACAAAAATCTTAAAAAGATTTAAAAATTGCCAAAAAATGGAAATAACCAGGATGCCCTTCAATAAAAGGATAAACAAACTGTGGTACATCTGTACAATGTAATAATACTTGGTGATAAAATTATCAAGCCACAAAATATGGAGGAACCTTAAATGCATATTGATTAGTAAAAGAAATCATCTGAAAAGGATATATACTATGTTTCCAATTACATAACATTCTGGAGAGGGTAAAATTATGAAGAGAATAAAAAGACTATAGGTTGTTGTTAGGGAACTGAAAACAAGGCCAGGAGGAATGAATATATGGAACATAAAGGAGATTTTTAGTACTATGAAACTATTTTCTACAACATTGTAATAGTGGCTACACAACATTTTATATTTGGCAAAGCCCTTAGAACTATACAACAGGAAGCTTCATCGGTTATAACAAATATACTATACTAATGCAAGATTTTAATAAGGGAAACTATCTGCTCAATTTTTGTAAGCCTAAAATTTCTCTAAAAAATAAAGATTATGTCGGGCGCAGTGGCGCACGCCTGTAATCCTAGCACTTGGGAGGCTGAGACAGGAGGATCACAAGTTCAAAGCCAGCCTCAGCAATGGCGAGGCACTTAGCAACTCAGTGAGACCCTGTCTCTAATAAAATACAAAAAAGGGCTAAGCCGGGCGCAGTGGCGCACGCCTGTAATCCCAGCACTTTGGGAGGCTGAGGCAGGAGGATCGCGAGTTCAAAGCCAACCTCAGCAATGGCGAGGCACTTAGCAACTCAGTGAGACCCTGTCTCTAATAAAATACAAAAAAAAAAGGGCTGGGGATGTGGCCCAGTGGTCTAGTGCCACTGAGGTCAATCCCCGGTACCAAAAAAAAAAAAAAAAAAAAAAAAAAAAGGGCTAGGGATGTGGCCCAGTGGTTGAGTGCCTCTGAGTTTAATCCCCGGTACCAAACAAAATAAATAAATAAATAAATAAATAAAGATTACTAGCTTTTTTAAAATCTTAATACCATTCACACAAAATATTTTCTATTATCTTGTGTGTACTTTTAGAAATTCAGTCGTAAAACTGGGAGCGATGGCACACACCTGTAATCGCAGCAGCTCAGGAGGCTGAGGCAAGAGGATTGCAAGTTCAAAGCCAGGCTCAGCAACTTAGCAAGGCCCTAAGCAACTCAGTGAGACCCTGTCTCTAAATGAAGAGGCTGGGGATGTGGCTCAGTGGTTAAGTGCCCCTGGGTTCAACCCCAATACCAAAAAAAAAAAAAAAAAAAAAGATTCAATAGTAACACCACAGATGTAATCTTCTCAACAGTGCCAATTACTATTTATTATATTGTTGTGTTTTTCTGAATTGGTATATGATATTCTAATTCATGGGCTTTTTTTTTTTTTTTTTTTTAAAGAAATCACATGTGTATAACAGAAAAACATGCTTTTAAAAAGTTGGTTGTGGGGCTGGAGTTGTGGCTCAGTAGTAGAGCACTCGCCTAGCACAAGCGAGGCACTGGGTTCAATCCTCAGCACCACATATAAATACATAAATAAAATAAAGTTAAAAAAAAAAAAGTTGGTTGGCTGGATTGTGGCTCAGTGGCAGACCGCTTGCCTTGCGCCTATGAGGCACTGGGTACGCTCCTCAACACCACATAAAAATAAATAAATAAAATAAAGGTATTATGTCCATCTATAACAAAAAAAAAAGGAAAAACTTTTTTTTTTCTTTTTTAAAGTTGGTTGTTGTGGTTTTTCTTTTTTTGATACTGGCGATTTAACCCAGGGGTGTTTTGCCACTGAGCTATATCCCCAATTTTTATTTTTTATTTTGACACATGGTCTCTGTAAGTTGCTTAGGGCCTCACTAAGTTGCTAAGGATACTCTTGAAGTTTAAATCCTCCTACCTCAACCTCCCAAGTTCCTGGGATTTCAGGCATGAGCCACTGCCCCTGGACCTTTTTTTCATTAGATTGCTTCATCTGATGCATTCCTTGCCACTTTTCTAGTTTTAATCCACAAAGAATATGCCAGAACCAGTGGTTTAGGTCTAATAATGACTAAATGAAATGAAAAGAATTTTCCAAGTTTGCTTTAGTTGTACAAATCCATGAAAACTGGCAGCAGTTTGAATAGAAAATCAAAACCAAATCACCAAACCAAAACAAACCAAAAATTACCTCCTAAATTATCCAGGGCAAGCAATTTCTTTCTTCAATTCCTTTTTAGACACCCCAATATTGGAATCAACATTCTGATTTTCATGTATAAAGATTAGGTTGGGGCTGGGGTTGTGGCTCAGCGGTACAGCGTTCGCCTAGCACGTGCCCGGCCCAGGTTCGATCCTCAGCACCACATAAATATAAACGTATTGTGTACAACTAAAGCAAATAAATAAATATTTTTTTAAAAAAAGATTAGGTTGCTTCAAAGCAATAAATAAAGTGCTTCAAGGTGTTTTTTCAGTAACAGCCACAGACAGACTTATACTGATTAAATGTTGCTACTAAGTATCTGGTGACTAAGAATTTACTCTAGTAGAGAATAATGCTAACTGTCCACATGGGGATTGAACCCAGGATACTAATCAAGCACCAAAATAGCTACCTTTAATTAAGAAGTGCTTCCATTTATTTATAGACCACCTGAATACACCAGACATTGTGCTAAATGCTTATGTATGTTATCTCTTTTTTAAAAAATATTTATTTATTTGCTTTAGTTGTACACAATGCAACGTATTTATGTTTACGTGGTGCTGAGGATCGAACCCGGGCCGCGCTCGTGCGAGGAGAGCGCTCTGCCGCTGAGCCACAACCCCAGCCCCATGTATGTTATCTTTTAAATTTCAAAAAAACCTTTCAAAGTATATACTATCCCTCCCTGTTTTACAGATGCAAAAACTAAGAATCAAAAAGGTTAAAAATGTAAACTATACAAGGGCTTTTGCCAAAATCTTACATATAGTAAATGAAAGATTCAGGACTCAAAAGCAAGTAGGTCCAACCATCTCAAAAGGCCTGCTTTGTTGTATATAACAAAACTGTACTATCAACTCTAAGCAAATTAAAAGGCATATAGTAGAATGAAATACAAAACTGTGTTGATCTTGATCTGAACACAATATCTGAATTCTGAACATCTGCATTCACAAATAACTTAGCTATCCTGATAATACAAACAAAAGATGGTTATGTCTACTATTACAGACTATTGCCAACTTAAAAGAGTTTTTCCACTTTACAATAGTGCAAAATAAATACATATTAAGTAAAACCATGCTTTGAATTTTGAATTTTGATTTTTGCCATGGGCTAGCAATGTGCAATATGATAATCTCTCTTGATGATGGGCAACAGCAGTGAGCTTCCAGACAACCACATGATCACAAAGGGAAACAAGTGATACTTTATAGTGTATTATGTTGTTAAATTATGATGTTCAGTAGATTAGGTGCATTAAACGCTTTTTGACTTACGGTGGGTTTATCAGGACATAAACCCATCATAAGTCAAGGATCATCTGTAATTTTCAATCAAATTTTTCCTATTCCACTAAAATGAAGAAAATAAATAAAAATTAAAAAGAAGAAAATAAATGTCTTATTATTTCATAAACTAAAATCATGGTATGTAAAAATGCAAGCTATTGGTAAACTGTAAAACAACTTTTGCTTTATAGAATTATTAACTGATATTACTATTTGTTTATATTAGTGTGTATACACTTTTTAAAAATGTTATATTAAAGATTTTCTATCTCTAGAATTAGAGATGATCATTAAATGAGAAGAAATTGTACAAAAGAGAAGTGTACCAGTAAGTGCCAGATTAAATAGTCAAAACAACCTCTTCAAGGGCATAATAATAAGATAATTTAACAAATATTTATTGTAAACTACCTACTACGAATTAAGTTCTCATCTCTAAGCTAGTAACTAGAAATGCAAAGATACCATAAACAGCTCAAAGGATTTACAATCTAATAGGGCAAATGCACTAGTAGAAAACAATAATTCAAGGCAGAATACCAAAAATGTAAAAGTGCCCAGTGAGACAGAATGAATTCTACCCTCTAATGATTAAAGGGAGCGGCATTTCAGCCAGGCCCTAACAAGTGCATTGAGTGGAGGGCCATACATCTTAGGTTAAGAAACAGCAAGGGCAAAGCTGGGTACACAGATGCTTGTAAGAGTGAGTGGCCTGAAATGACAATAGTGCATAATGTATTGGAGAAGAGAACAAGAGATCAAGGCTGAAAATATATAGGAGTCACATTACAGACAAACCTCACTATCATCTTGCTAAGAAATTTTAAATTTGCTAAGAGGATGATAACACCAAAGCAAGTTTTTCAGAAGGCTACCTGGATAGTAGCAACATATCCCTATTTCAACCTCTGAGCAACAGCTCTCAGTTGGATTGCCTGTGATATTATACTGGCTCCACTACTTTAAAAGCCATGGACTTTGGATTAGGTATTTAATATAACTGTGCTTTAGTTTTCTCATATATACATGAACATTAAATAGTACCAGTTTCTTAAGAGGGATCAAGATGACTAAGTGTCTAAAACATCAACTTGCGCAAGTCCTCAATAGATGTTATAAATTCATATATTACCTACTTCATCCCAGCATTGCAGAACTGAGACAACAGAAATAGTTCCAAAACAAGGAAGTCCCAGTAACTATTAACTAGGAATCTACTAAAAGGGCAACTTCAGAATTATCAGAGATCTATATAAGTAAAACAGTAATTTGGATAACCCCTGCAATCTTATTATAGTTGAGTTTGGAAAGTTCATTTTTAATTGTATCATTAATGCCTCAAATTATTATTTCTTAAGGTTGTTCTAAAAGAGAACCCCTATGTAATGAATTATCTTTTTTTACCTCTTACAATGTCTAAAATATTATACTTTTGCAATCAAACATACTAAATTTAAGAGAAACCCTGGGAATTTTTGTTATGATTGCAAGAATAACACAAAAGCAAAAACCTGTGATGTTCGAGTCTTGGCAAGAGGAGAAGTACATGCTTCTTGAAATTGATCTTCATTAATTCCAATTTCTTTGAGGTAACTTTCTAACAGCTTTTCAACCTAAAAAGGGAAAGTTTAACTTTTATATAGAAAAATTCTAAATGACAGCATACCTATTAAGTATTCAGTTTAAAAACGTATAATCAAGTACCTATTGCATTAATCTATGTAATATTATATTGAAGTAATATTGTCATTTCACCAAAATATAACAAAAAGCTAATTTTTTTTCTGAAAATCACATAAAAATTTATTTCCTCTACTAGAAATAATAAAAGTCAGGATTATAAAATTCAATGTAACAGAACTCTTCTGCTACTCAAGAGTCATTATTAAAAATGAAAAGATAACCATAACTAAGTGATAAACTAACACTTCCCTAGAGGCATCAGCCAAAAATGATAAAATATAAATATCAAATGTAAGATCCCTATAGTTATAATTCTAGTCCTGAGATTCTAGAGTAGGAAAGATATGAAATCATAAAAATGAGATGCCCAGAGAAACCATGGAGTCTAATACAACTGACAGAACTGTTAGGGTAAACTGGATATTTGTGAAATTAAAGAATTTTAATGAAGTAACATCAATTTAGAAAATTAACAAGTATCATTATTCTAGTTACCTTTTAAAATCAGTGAAAAATACTTACAAGTTCTTTGTACTCCTGATGAATCTCTGTATAAGTCAATTTGCTTTCTTCCTCATCATCGAAAACTAAATTTGAGAAAAATATTATATAGTATAAAAAAAATCATTTCACTAATACAAATTTATAAAAATACACTCTTTACAAATGGAACTATCATTATCATAATCTAGCTTGAATTCTTGGGGTTTTTCTTAAAAACAACTTAGATAAGTAAATCTACTTTTTAAACTAATTTTTTTTTTTTTTTTTTTTTTTTTTGTACCAGGGATTGAACGCAGGAGGCACTTAAACACTGAGCTACATCCCCATCTTTTTCTTTTTTTGGTACCAGGGATTGAACTCAGGGGCACTCTACCACTGGGCCTCATCCCCAGCCCTTTTTTGTATTTTATTAGAGACAGGGTCTCACTGAGTTGCTAAGTGCCTTGCCATTGCTGAGGCTGGCTTTGAACTCACGATCCTCCTGCCTCAGCCTCCCAAGTGTTGGGATTACAGGCGTGCGCCACCGCGCCCAGCTCCCATCCTTTTTAAAAAACTTTTTTTTTTTTTTAAATTTTGAAACAGGGTCTTGCTAAGGTGCTAAGACTGATTTTGGAGCTGCCTCAGTCTCCCAAGCCACTGAGATTACAGGTGTGTGCCACCATGTCCAGCTAAACTGTAAATTTTTATGAGATCCAAATTTTGATCCACTATTTCACATGAAAATAAATTTATACTGGATTTCAAAGACCTAAAAAAATTAAAATATCAGCTGGGCTGAATGGTGCAAACCTGTAATCCCAATGACTCCTGAGGCTAAGATAAGAGGACTGCAAGTTCAAGGCCAGCCTGGGCAACTTGGTGAGACCCTGTCTCAAAATAAAAAATAAAAAGGGCTAAGGGTGTTAACTCAGTAGTAGAGCACCACTGGGTTCAATCCTCAGACTGGGAAAAAAAAGTAAAATATCAAATTACTACTTTTAAAAATATTGCATACTAACATGATAATATATTAGGTACAATATTAAATATATATTTTTTAAATATCTATCTGTTTTTTTAGTTGTACACAATGCCTTTAGTTTTATGTAGTGCTGAGGATCGAACCCAGGCCTTGCACGTGACAGGCGAGTGCTCTGCCGCTGAGCTACAACCCCAGCCCTTAAATATATTATTAAAATTAAATATATATACACAAATACACATAATATATAATATTAATTTAAACAAGTTTTCCTTCTTATTTAAGAAAATCTATCTCATATTTAAAATGAAAACTAATTTGCCACAATATAAGGCAACAATTTCTTCATAAACTTTAATGAAATATTATTAAACATTAAATCCCTTTTTATAACAGTCTCAAGATTATTTTATTGTACTTTGCTAATGTAAAATTTATTCAAAGTGACTAAGCTGTTTTTGTTACCTCAGATCAATAAATGAAGTCAAAATAAAACCAAAACTGAGTGGTTATGTGTGAAACAATTTAGATTAACAATCTATAATTAGGAAACCAGGACGCATTCATGAACTGTAAACAATAATTTTTTTTTCATTTCCCAGAATGATCTTCCTAATAGGCAAAACTAACTTCTGTAATGTTCAGATTAAAACTCTTCAATAATAAATAATAATAATTGTCTTAGAGAATAAGTGCAAAATCATTAGAAGGCCAAACAAGACCCTCCAGGATTTGATCCCAAGTTTCATCTCCCACATCTCACTTCCCACCACTCCAAAATCCAAACCTTGTCCTCCTGACAATACACAACTACTTGGAACACTCCAAACATAACACATATCACTTCAAAACCCTGTGCCTTTGGTTCAAGCCTTTCCTTTTTTTTTTTTTTTTTTTTTTTTTTTCTTTACTCCATCCCTGTCCCCTTCTCTCCCAACCATTCTAATGTCTGATGTTGTTGCACATGCCTGGAATTCCAGCTACTTGGGGGATAAGGCTGAAGGATGACAATTTCAAAGCCAGTCTGGGTAACTCAGTGAGATCCTATCTCAAAATACAGTACTGTGGCAGAAAGTAGGGGGAGATATTGCCAAGTGTCATGACATATTACTATGATCTGAAACACACTCTGAAGTCCTAGGCTGGTTAGATCTTTCCTCTCAGCCTATAACATACAGTACCATGTACCTACCCTTATTATAACACCTGCCACTTTGTATTTCATTCTATTTACCTGCCTGTCTTCTCCATTAGATTATATATTTCTCACATACAGGATTTTTTTTTTTTAATTCCTATTTCTATCCCCAGCTTCTGGTACAAGGAAATGCACTAAATATTTGTTGAAGTAAATGATGATGTCATGAAGTTGCATAAACTAATCTTGAAATTATCTAAAGTAGAGAATACCACACTGACAAGCCCAAGTCACTGAATTATAAACAGTTATTTCAAGTGTCACTGGCATGTTTCTTCTGTTTATCCTGCAGCCACTCTGTAACACTGCATATACATTCTATACAACAGCTACTTAAGCAGTTTTCAGTTCATTCTGAAACCAAATTACTACACTACCGTGTTTATGAGGCTGAAGATATGCTTCTCCGTAAAATTACACAATTAGTTATTACTGAGATTCAGCCTCTTATCTATCTATCAATCAGGGATTGAACCCACAGGAGCTTTACTCTGAGTTACATGTACAGTCCTTTTTATGTTTTTATTGTGAGACAGGGTCTTGCTAAATTGGCCTTGAATTGTGATCCTCCTGCCTCAGCATCCCAAGTCTCTGGGATTACAGAGATGCTCAACTGTGCTCAGCGCACTTCTGACACTTGGGAATAAAAAGATGAATAGTGCTTTTTTTTTATTTTTCATTTCAGCATTTAGTCTCAGTGGGGTAAATGGAATTAATAGATGACATAATTTCTTCCTTCTTCTAAAGGAGGTCAGAATTCAACATGCCTCATCAGTCTCATGATTGCATTTTAAATGCTTAAAAGAAGTACAAGTAAGTTATTTTGTTTTTGACTGTCCTTCAAAATCACCTTTAAAAACAACACTTAATAGCTAGTATTTGAATTTTGATTATGACAATGAGAATATAATAAAGATTCAGTGGTCAAACAAAATTTTATCTTTACCAGATTAATGGAATCTTCTTGAAAGAAGTCTTAAAGGATTATCCAGGATGATGAACCATTGGATAACTGAATCCTCTCTAACATCTCCATTAAGTCATTATCAGATCCATTCAAACACTGCTAATGCCTGGGGAACTCATTACCTTTTAAAGCAGGCCATAACACGCTGGACATATTCTGTTACCAAGCATTTCCTTCACAGAAATTTGTTTCTTGCAGCTTGTACCCACTGACCCCAGCTCTGTCCCACTGATTCTTACCATCAGGTTCTTACTATCAACACCTATAAGAAAGACACTCAAATGACTGAGGGAAATTACTACCCTAAGTCTTGCCCGTGCTAAATAACCAAGACAACGTTCAGACATTCACCCACAGGACATAGTTTCTGGTTCCCTTTCTGTGAAATGAAGTCCAACATGTCGACAAGAATTGAATTCTGAATAAGTGTGAACTGATCAGAAACCGGAGGTGCTTATCCTTCAAAGAGACTATTATGTGACATCTGTATATCTAAAAAAAAAAAAAAAAAAAGAAGAAGAAGGAGGAGGAGGAGGAGGAGGAGGAGGAGGAGGGAAAAAAAAAAGAACCGAGGCACATGTCTATACCACCCCATTTTTGGTATAGCTGAGAGTCAGAGAACTCAACAGGGGAATAGAGCCCACCGAGATCACCTGCTCTGGTACTGCCCTCACGTCAACAGGTCGGGGTGAATTATTTTTTATTTCCTACACTGATTCCACAGGGGAAAATGTTAGGGATCAGAAGGCAAACTGGCACTTCTCCTCCCAAGTAACTGGGGAAGCTGTTAAAGAAGCCCACCCAAACAGTCCACCCATCCAGGGCAGAAATGTGCGGGATGGTGAAAAAACGAACATAGAATCAAAGTCTAATGTTTTTCCGACACGCGCGTGGGCCAGGTTGGGGAGGGCGTCTAAGTCCGCATTTTCAGATCTGTGAAGGAAATCACTGGCGGAGTGGATGCAATTCCTCGCACAAAACCAGCTCCAAACCTGGTCGGCCAGGATGGAGACGGAGGAGATGAAATGGTTTGTGATGACCACCTCCCTGACACCGCTGGTGCGAGAGAGTTAAGAAAGGATTGTCAGTTCGGGCTCCGGTTTTTACCTTCACATTTCTGCTCCACAAAGTCCAAGATGGGGATGGACCAGTCGGGGCCTCGCAAGAAGCCCGCGATGCTCTCCACCACCCATTCCACCTCGTCCTCTTCTTCCGCAGCCATCCCGCCCCCACGGGGCGACGCAGATCCCTAGGCCAAATTCCGGGAGCCTGCTAAGGCCTTCCGGCCTCAGGAAGCCTAGAAGGAGTCGGGGAAAGGGTTGCTGGGACCACCTGGATAAGAACTACAAACCAGTTAACGTAAAATGGTCGCTATGGCAACAGGCGCAGCCGCCCCAGACTGCGGCCCGGAAGTGAAGCTAGCTTCCCTGGCCAGCACACCTCAGAGGAGTAGGGGCTTTTAAAGAACATTTCCGATTGGCTGGAAGAGAACAGTAGAAGATCAAAAGATAGCCTTCCACCCATTGGCCCGGAGTTGCTAGGCCGGAGAGCAGAAGTGTCGGCATTGGCTAGAGGTCCTAGAAGCAATCTCAGCGTTCCCTCTTCGTGGGCCACCACGCCAGGCTCGGAGCCGAGGCTTAAAATGGCTAGTGGAGGGCTGCCGCTAACCTCAGACTGACAAGGCTTCAAAGGTTTTAGTTCGTGATTGTAACACCAGCCCCTCGGTCCCATGCAGTTTCAGACTCCCTGGCCCAGAACCGTTTGTAATCAAAGGGCTGTCTGAAAAGACAAAGCTGAACAAAGTAGGTCTGTAAGGTTTACTTATTGGCTCTGCAATCATTTTGCATCGGTCAGCTCCAGAGGGTTCTTTAACTCTCAAGCTTAGATAGCTCTAACTAGAATTAGGAGCTTTTCAGAGGCAAAAATCAGAGTTACCATTCATTTAACTAAATGTCTGACACCAAATCCTATGTCAAATAACCAGGTTGGGGTCCATTGTAGAACCGGTCTTCAAAGGACATTGTCAAAGTGTTTGGAACCCCCCACCCCCACCCCCACCCCCGAATATCTTCAGGAAACCTTACAATATATCACATAATCAGGGTCATTATATGTACAGTTACAAAGCTTTTTTTTTTTCTTAACATACTTTTTCATATAGAGATATAAACCTGCTTTCTTCATGACTGCATAGTTATAAACCACCCTTCAGTTCACACAGTATCTAACCTATATACATAAGTGTGATCATTAATGTGTTGGGGTTTCTCTTTTTTTTTTTTTTTTTTTTTTTTTTCACTCCATGGTTTGGGTGTGCCACAAATTATTCAACTATTTTTTGCTTCAACAAACTGCTGAAATAAACACATTTGTGTCTGTAAGAATTGTCGGTTCAATTCCGAGGGATAAGTTTGAACAGAATTGCTCAACGAGAGAATATATACCCTGATTTATTTGACAATACTCAGATTATTTATTTAACAATGCTTGATTGCTAAAAAGAAATCTTTGTTAAGTAGCTTTGAATGACTCCAAACACTTAAATAGTTTGCTACATAATGTTTTTGTTTTAAAGAGCCCCACCCCCATGTTTTAAGATTGGACATCCTATCAGATCCCTTACGTGAAAATTCAGAGTGAACTCCCCACTCTCTTAGAGAATATGAGCAAACTCCTGCCATGGAGAATGTTCTGTCAAACTTTGTTGGACCACTCCCCACGTGTGAGTTACTGGGCTCAAATATTAGACTTACACATAAATACAACAGTTTGACCAACACTTTGAGAGCCTAGGGAATGGCAGGACTGTTAGCCACTCTCTGTCACACCCAGAGATCAGACTTCCCTAACCCTTGGAGTCCCAACATCAGCACCACTCTCCAGCATGGAAGTCAAAGATGTCTGTGATGGGCCTGCCAGCTTCCTGAGAACTACTCCTATAAAGGTATGCCTCAAACTTTAGATTTTACTTTCCAAAGGTCAGCTTCCATATTAGCTGGGCAATTAAACTTTAATGATTTTGTAACTCACTCACTATGTGGTTAATATGCTTCATCTATTCAGTGTAGTCCCTGTAAAGTTTGTTCACATTGTTCTCCCCTTGTATTGTGAACCTCAAGAAAAATTCTCTTTGTATGGGCATTATTCTTTGATCACCTCCTTACTTCCACCAAATGTAATAATTACTTCAATTTTTTAAAATCATAGGCAAGTTTGCAAGGAACATACTTGTATATATGCTTTTGATCCCTTTTTTATTTCCTTTAAATAAATTCTCGAAGGGAAATTACCAAAATGATTTTTTAAATCTTAAAAAAAGTCTTTACCCACTAATTAGAACAATTTTTTTTAATGTCTTTGCCTATAGACTAGGTTAAGAATGTTACATAATTTTTTAAGATACGTAATTTTATTTTGCAGTTTTTATTGAAATTGAGCAGTTTCATGTTGACTAGTCTTTTGTGTTTCTTCTTGTGTTATTTTTTCATATCTTTGGTTCTTATTGGAATGTTCAGGTTTTTTTCTTATTAATTCATAAGAGCTTTTTATACATTAGTTTAAGAATGTGTGCCATATGTTACAATGACTTGTTTGTCTATTTTCAATTTAAGAAAAAAAAATTTTTTTGCAAATAGATGTTTCATAAATTTTTTGAATTTTTTTAGTTGTAGTTGGACACAATACCTTTATTTTATTTATTTATTTTTATGTAGTGCTGAGGATTGAACCAGCTCCTCACATGTGCTAGGCAAGCCCTCTACTGCTGAGCCACAACCCCAGCCCTGTTTCTTAAACTTTTAATTGGCAAATAAAAATTGTCTTTATCATGTACAACATGTTTTGAAATATATATATGCAACATGTTTTGAAATATGTATACATTGTGGAATGATTAAATTGAGCTAATTAGCATTGCTTTACTTCATTGTTTTGTGGTGAGATTGCTTTTTAATTTAATTTCTTGTATCTTTTGTTTATAGAAGCTTTACATTTTTCATGCAGACTTTAAATGGAAGGTAATAAGTTAATTATTTTCCATATGGGATATCCATGCTCCCAACACCACTTGCTAGAAATGGGTGTGGTAAAGTGTTATGGTTTTTTTAATTCCTGAGAAGTAAAAGAAAAGAAAGATATTATTATTCTTAGGCTAAAACATGGCAACCCAAGGTGAATTACTGTCATTTATTGTTCTGTTTTTCTGTCTTTAAAATTAATTTAAGGCTGGGTGCGTTGGCACACATCTGTAATCCCAGAGGCTTGGGAGGCTGAGGCAGGAGGATCTTAAGTTCAAAGCCAACCTCAGCAAAAAGCAAGGTGCTAAGCAACTCAGTGAGACCCTGTGTCTAAATAAAATACAAAATAGGGCTGGGGATGTGGCTCAGTGGTCGAGTGCCCCTGAGTTCAGTCCCCTGTACCAAAATAATAATAATAATAATAATAATAATAATAATAATAATAATAATTAATTTAAAATGGAAATCCCACTTTGTTCCTTTTTTACAATTTTTTTATTGATGTATAATGTACATGATGATGGGATTTGTTGCTACATATTCAAACATGCACACAATATAACAATGTAATTTGGCCATTATCATTCCCACTTTGTTCTTTTGCGAGTTTATTTCTTTCATAAAGAATCTGTGGGGCTGGGGTTGTGGCTCAGTGGTAAAGAGCTCGCCTAGCACAGGTGAGGCACTGAGTTCAAGCCTCAGCACCACATAAATAAATAAATAAATAAATAAATAAAGGTATTAATTTAAAAAAAAAAAGAAGAATCTGTGGTTTCTAATCAGCCTAGGCCACAAATTGCTATCAGTTTCACTCCACATTACAGTCTTTATCTTCTATCTCTTCCAAATATTTTTCAATTCCAGCAGAGGCAGTTAAATTGTAATACACAACCTCGGCCCCTTTTTTCCTCAGCTTTGTTCCTAAATGTGGGTAATGTGAATTCCTTCGGGCCTACACATTTTCTCATTTTTTTCAAAATATTTCATTATTTCAATTTTCACCTTAAAATGGAAGGCTTTTTCTTTCTATTCACTACTTGAGATTCTTATAACCAGGATGCTTACACATAGGACATGTGCTAAATATGCTAATCACAAAATAAACACAAACTAGAACATTGTATACATTCTTAGTGCAATGCTTGCAGATGCAGTGGGGTAAGAATAAGAAGATGGCATGGGCAAGTATTCAATCAGTAGTATTTTCCATATTTCACAGTAATGTAAAGTAGTCATCTCTAGAAAAATCACTTCTCGATTGGGTAATCCCAGCTACTCAGGAGGTAGAAGCAGGAAGATCTCAACTGAGGTTCCAGGCCAGCCTAGGCAACTTATAGCAAGACCTTATCTCAATAAAAAATAAAAACGGCCTTGGGCTTTAGCTCAGTGGTAGAGTACTTCTGGGTTTAATAATCCAGTGCCACAAAAAAAAAAAAAAAAAAGAAAGAAAAGAAAAAGAAAAAAGAAGAAGAAAATCACCAATTCCCATTTTGGCAATTTTATTATTTTTTTTTATCTACTACATATGAACAAATTGTCATATTAAAGAAGAGATTGTAGTAGACACACACACACAGAGCACTTCAACCATAGAGTTGATATACTTAGTAAATGATCAGTACATATTAGCTGTTATATGTGTTTGTTTGTTTGTTTATTTGTTTTCTAACAATTTGCAGTGTGGAGGTAAAGAGCCATTCTCTTATTTTGCTTGTCCTTTCACTGTCCTCTTTGTATACTTCACTGCAGTATTGCTGAACTCTGCTCCTCTGCATCTCCCTTTCTGGCATTAAGCCTCTGCAATGTAAACAGAATAACTGTACTCCTCTCAGTTTATTAGGGATCATGTTTAATAACAACTACATTTATATAGTGCTTTACATTTTACAAAAGTATTAATGTGGTATATATACACAATAGAATATCACTCAGCAATTAAAGAGAATAAAATAATGGCATTCACAGGTAAATGGATGAAGTTGGAGAATATAATGCTAAGTGAAGTAAGCCAATCTCAAAAATCCAAATGCCAAATGTTTTCTCTGATATAAGTAGGCTGAGTCACAGTGGGGTTAGGAGGATTAGAGGAACACTAGAAAGGTCAATGGGGAGGGAGGGGAGGGAGGGAGCAAAGGGACATGAAGGGGAAAAAAAAGAAGATGGTAGAATGAGATGGATATCAGTATCCTAAATGCATGACTGAAGACATGAACAGTATGAATATACTTTGTATACAAACAGTGTTATATAAAAAGGTGCTTTATATATGTACTATGAATTGTGATGCATGCTATTGTTATATATACAACTTCGAATAAAATATATATATTTTTTAAAAGTATTGCATCTATTTGATGTAGAAGCAACCTTATGAGCTAAATGAAGATGGTATTAAGATTTTCCCCCAAAAAAAGTGGTATTAAAATTTAGATAGTGCATTAGTCTCTTAGAACTGCTGTGACAAAGTACTACAGACTGAGTGGCTTAAACAACAGAAATTTCTTTTTGTATGTAGCAGGGGTGGAGGGGAGTACTAGGGATTGAACCCAGGGGAGATTTACCACTACGGTACATCCCCACCTTTTTTTTCTTTCTTTCTTTCTTTCTTTTTTTTTTTTTTTTTTTTTTTTTTTGGTGGTGGTGGTAGGGACAGGTTCTCACTAAATAGCTGAACCTGGCCTCCAACTTGCAATCCTCCTGCCTCAGCCTCTAGAGCCATTGGAATTATAGGCATGCTCTGCCACAACTGGCCAAAAATTTCTTTTCTAAAAGTTCTGGGGTCTGGAAATTTAAGATTGAGGTGAAAGTAAAGTTAGTTTCTCCTGAGGCCTTTCCCTTGGCTTACAGATGTCATTTTTCTCCCTGGAAATTCCATCTATATTATTTTATGTCCTAATCCCCTATTCTTATAAGGATATCAATTATATTGGATTAGAGCCCCTTAATATCTCATTTTAATTACCTCTTCAAAGACCCTATATTCTAAATACAGTTGCATTCTGATGTACTAGGGGGTAAAACTTCAACATATGAATTTGGAAGGCGGCCACAATTCATCCCATAACAGATGGGAGAACTGAGACTATGAAGTCAAGTCTCTTGACCAAGGTCAGTGCAAAGTCAGGGCTTGCATTTTTCTGTTATTGACATGGAAGCAACAAGGTAACTTCCAATTTTGACTTTATAATCTGTCATGAAAATTTTTCTATATCAACGAAAACATTTCTACCCAGTTGTTTTTAATGTTACCTATTTTCCATTGTGTGAACTTTTTTTTTTTTTTTTTTTTGTATGGGGAATTGAATCCGGGGTTATTTTACCACTGAGCTATGTCCCCAGCCCTTTTTATTTTTTATTTTAAGACAGGCTCCTCTTAAGTTGTTTAGGGCCTTGCTAAACTACTGAGGCTGGCCTTGAGTTTACAATCCTTTTGCCTCAGCCTCCTGAATTGCTGGGATTATGGGGGTGTGCCACCACACCCAGCTTAATTTTTAACTCTAACAAAACATGCTTGCATTCTACATCAGATAGATGGCTTAAGGTTATTATTAGCAATAGACCAAAAATACCAATGCAGTAGAAGTATCATTTTCAAATATAATTTGTAGAGCATATAGAACTTCAGTAATGAACCACCTAATTGCAACTCCAAATAGTATGGATTCAGCTTTCAAGTAAAGAGAGGGGGAAAGGTCACTGCTTTAATGGTGTAAACTGCTTTTATTCTGACTACATAAAGAATTTTTAGAAGCTCTAAATTATAGGTCCTTTGCAAATGTTCTTGATATTTGGCTTACATACAGCAAAAGGACTGGAGGATATTTCTATAGAATTACAAATGAATACCTGCCATAGCTTCAGATTCTCTCAAAGAATCCTTTAGATTTTTTTCTTTTTTAAAGCTAAAAAGTTTATTTTGATCTCATGGTTTCTTTGGTTCATGATCAGCCAACTCCATAGCTCTAGGCCCAAGGTAAGGCAGAACATCATGGTGAAAGGTCCTGGTGGAGGAAAGCAGATCAGGACAAGACAGCCAGGAAGGAGAGAGAGCAAGAACAAAAGAGAGAGAGAGGGAGAGAGTCCAAATCCTTAGATAATTTTATTGTATTTGCAAATGTAGTACCACAGAATGTCCATTCTCTTTTCAAATTGTTTTCTATTCATTTCTCAAAATCTATATAAAATAATTCAGCAGATCAGTTTAAAATAGCAAAAAAGTAACAAAAATGTGTTGAATTTTCATATCCTAAATAAGTATGTTCCTTTGGTATAAAATGCTATAAGCTAAAATCCTTACTTTACTCATTGAGTGCATACTATGCAGAGCACTATGCCAGACTCTGAATACAGAGCTCTAGACATGGTGCATTCTAAATTCCAAGTGTTTGACAGTTATTTTCAGAATAGAAGAATAGAATATGGTTTATTTGTCTCTAAATGTTCAGGGCCTTATTGTCTATTGTTCCTTCTTTTTCTTTTTTCTCCTTTTTTTTTTTTTTTTTTTTTTTTTTGTGGTACCGGGGATTGAACTCAGGGGCACTTGACCACTGGGCCACATCCCCAGCCCTTTTTTTTGTATTTTATTAGAGACAGGGTCTCACTGAGTTGCTAAGTGCCTCGCCATTGCTGAGGCTGGCTTTGAACTCGTGATCCTCCTGCCTCAGCCTCCCAAAGTGCTGGGATTACAGGCGTGCGCCACCGCGCCCGGCTCTCCCTTCTTTATTTATTAATTTTTCATTATTTGGTTGTTTTATTTGTTGTGTAAATTTCCTCTCTGTTTTGCTTTCTTCTCTTCCCTTCTACCTTTTATTACTTACTCAATTCAGTATATCTTCCTTTGTGTTTTCTTACCTATTTTTCTGATATTTTTTCTTTCAGAGACTTTGAGGAGGACAACTAATTTATTGAACATACTTACATGTACTACTTGGCTCTGATTTAGGTTCACTTGAAGACAGCTGCTGTAGCCTAGACTTATGGCTCCAAAAATTTTTAATCCTTCAGTAAAAAAAGTTTGACCACTCCCCTTATTATATGAATATATGTTTATTTATGAGCTATGTACATATATATGAATAAAAATAATTATGTAATATATAATCTAAAAACAAAATACAATAATTAAAATTAGGTGAGATAAAATTAATTAAAAGGGTGAGATAAAATATATAGGTTGTGATAGATAGGCTTAGGCCGATGGGCCACCTCCCCCATGGAAATTTCCATGAAAAGCAACCTGGTTTCATTGTTCCTGGGCAGGAGCCAATAGGCTTAAAGGTGCCCTGTTCCCCGGGCAAAGAGCCAATAGCATTAAAGGTCGTTCTGGTACACTCCCCCACCAGAAATCCCTACTTAAGCTCCTGCCTGCCCAGAGCTCAGTCTCAACAGCTTGTTCTGCTAAGAGGAAGCAGCTACTGTGACAACTCCAGACCCATCGCCTCCAGCCCGACCGCAGCTGACTGACTTAGCCGACAGCTGCAGAGACCACAGCCAGCACAACTAGGCTCCCACCTTCCATTCAGAGCTCGCACACTCCCCTCTCCCTGACTCCTCTCTCCCAGCAGAGCTTGCACACTCCCCTCTCCCTGACTCCTCTCTCCCCATACTACTTCTATCTCCAACCAGCCGAACAGGCTGGTGAATAAATCTCTTGGCCGCACGGTTGTCTTTGGTGTGATTTTTGCCCTTCAGGTTGAAGTTCTAATACTTTTTCTCTGAGTGCCAATGGATCATTTGGTATCCACTGTTAGAGGCTACTAGTTTGGGCTTTATCCTTCTGAAATAGTTAGGAAGCTACAGAATGTTCTATTTGCTCTAGACCCTTTTAGGAGATTCTGGAGAAAATAGTGAAAATAATTTTCAGATTCATTCTTAGAACCCAAGACATTGAGCTCAAGATTCTCAAAGAGAAATCCTCGTCCATCTCCAGCTCTTCCACCCGGAATTTCCCCCAATTCAAGGACCTCTTGTCCTTTATCAGACATCAGCTATGGGCATGCCAAGATTGCATCCTGCCAGACCCAGGTAGACTCTCCATTTCATTCCCATTAACACCTGGTTCTTGGGTATATTTCTCCCTTCTCCAGGACACAAGAGCAGTCTCCCTTGCCCTGAAGTGGACAGGCCCCTTCCAGGTTGTGTTGTGCACACCCACGGCTGTTAAGCTTTGTGAAACTTCAGGGAACTTGACATCTTGGATTCATATCTCCAGGCTGACACCAGCTGCTCAACCAGCTGAGGATCCACAAAAGGATGACTCAAAATAATGTTTTCTTTCTTGTTCTGAACCTTTAATGTTTTTGTCTTTCTTGTTCTGAACCTTTAACCGGTTTCTCCTTAGGGATCACCTGTTATTTCTCATCACCACAACACAGAGCTTATTGGATCAACTACACCCTGAATGGCTCGCTCTGAGAGACCTATACCTTGCTCACGGGCCTCCTGCTCTCCATTGGCCTCTTCACCATAAGCCCTGTTGATAGAATACAAGCCAATGGACAATAATCCCTCTCTCCCTCTTTGTCTTTGTTGTAAGATGCTGCCTTTGAACCTACCTTCCTGTCTTGTCATGTCCCTCCATAACACCCCATGTTGCCCCATTTCAGCAGTAAGTAGCCAGACCAACAAAAAGGTCGCCAAAAGTTCACCCTGTTCCACAGGCAGAGGGCCAAAATGTTGCTCTGTTCTCTAGGCAGGATGTTTCATCATCCCCGAGCAAGAGCCAATAGGCTTCAAGGCTGCCCTTAGGAGCCAGTAGGCTTTCAGGTCATCAAAAGTTCACCCTGTTCCACAGGTAGAGGGCCAAAAGGTTGCTCTGGTTTCTGGGCAGGATGTTTCATCATCCCTGGGCAGGAGCCAATAGGCTTGAAGGCTGCCCTCACATCACAAGCAGGAGCCAATGGGCTTAAAGTTCTCTCTGGTACCCCCCCCCACACACCAGTAATCCCTATGTAAACTCCCATCCATTTGAAGTTTGTGGTGCCAGCAAGCCAGATGCCGACGAAGAGCCAGCAAGATGAAGAGCGGACAAGAAGAGTGAGGTGACAAGAGAGCCAGACGAAGAGAAGAGAGATAACGGAGATGGAGAAGAGGCAGCCACTGCACACTTACCCACCATTTCCAGCCCGAGGGCAGCTGCCCCAGCTAATAGCTCTAGAGACCACAGCTGGCACGACCAGACTCCCACCTTCAGTTCAGAGCTTGCACGCTCTTCCACCAGAGCTTGCACACTTCCTGAGCTTGCACACTCCCCTCTCCCTGACTCCCTTCTCCCACCAGAGCTTGCACACTTCCCCCTCCCCGACCCCACTCCCCGTTCCTTTTCTATCCTTAACTATCCCTAAAGGTCAGTGAATAAATCCCTTGGCTGCACGGCCGTCCCCAGTGTAATTTTTGCCCTTCACTTAGAACCCTAAGACATTGAGCTCAAGATTCTCAAAGAAAAATCCTCTTCCATCTTCAAACTAGGCCAAAGGTGCCTCATGGGAGATAACCTGGAATTGAACTTAATAATGGAGCTTTTTCAGGGATAGCAGGCAGGTACACCTTTATTTATTTATTTTTAAATTTTATCTTAATTGCATTTTCTGTTGGAAAAGTACCGTATGTACATTGTAAAAAGAAATTTTGAATGTTATATAACTGCATATTGAAGAAAGTGAAAATCTTCCATTTTTCCTAACACCTAAAAAAACCCATTGTAATTGATTATTGTCCTCCAGATTTTAATAAATGCATAAATTTATTATTTTCTTTACCCCAAATAAACCCATTCCCATTTATACAAGTTGTTTTCTTAATTTTCAAGGATATCTTTTTTGTAAATTTTTTTTAGATGTTGATGAACCTTTATTTTATTCATTTACTTATATGTGGTGCTGAGAATGGAACCCAGGGCTTTGCACAAGCTAGGCAAGTGCTCTTACTACTAAGCCACAACTCCAGCTCCTCAAGGATATCTTTCTAAATTAATACAAAGAGATTATTATTTTAATAACACAAGTTATTCCATTATATGATGTTTCTTAATTTAATGAAAGCTTATACTCATTTTCAATGTTTTATTCTTTTTTTTTTTTTTTTTTTTGTGGTACCAGGGATTGAACTCAGGGGCACTCGACCACTGGGTCACATCCCCAGACCTTTTTTGTATTTTATTTAGAGACAGGGTCTCACTGAGTTGCTAAGTGCCTCGCCATTGCTGAGGCTGGCTTTGAACTCGCGATCCTCCTGCCTCAGCCTCCCAAAGTGCTGGGATTACAGGCGTGCGCCACCGCGCCCGGCTCAATGTTTTATTCTTATAAACAGTGGTATAATAAACATCTGCGTACCTGTATGTTTGTATTATTGTCTAAGTTATTTCCTAAAAGAGAATTGGAATTCTGGGTATAAGAATATGAAACAAGAGCCGGGTGCAGTAGCACATACCTGTAATCCCAGCACTTGGGAGGCTGAGGCAGGAGGATCATGAGTTCAAAGCCAGCCTCAGCAATGACAGGGCACTTAGCAACTCAGTGAGACCCTGTCTCTAATAAAATACAAAAAAGGGCTGGGGGTGCTGGGGTTGTGGCTCAGCGGCAGAGTGCTTGCCTCGCACATGCGCAGCCTGTGGTCAATCCTCAGCACCACGTAAACATAAATGCATTGCATTGTGTACAACTAAAGTAAATAAATAAATATCTTTAAAAAAAGGGGGGGGGGCTGGGGATGTGGTCCAGTGGTCGAGTGCCTCTGAGTTCAATCCCTGGTACCAAAAAAAAAAAAAAAAAAAAGAATATGAAACAAGGCTGGGGTTGTGGCTCAATGGTAGAGTGCTTGCCTAGCATGTGTGAGACGCTGCATTTGATCCTGAGTACCACATAAAAAATAAATAAAGATATTGTGTCCATCTATAACTGAAAAACTATTTTTAAGAATATGAAATATTTTTTTTTTTTTTTTTTTTTTGTGGTACCAGGGATTGAACTCAGGGGCACTCGACCACTGGGCCACATCCCCAGCCCTTTTTTTGTATTTTTATTTAGAGACAGGGTCTCACTGAGTTGCTAAGTGCCTTGCCATTGCTGAGGCTGGCTTTGAACTCGCGATCCTCCTGCCTCAGCCTCCCAAAGTGCTGGGATTACAGGCGTGAGCCACCGCGCCCGGCAGAATATGAAATATTTTTAATAATAAAAATTTTTGTTGGTTTTCCTAAGTTGCCCTCCAAAAGATGGTACCAACTTATTTTCCTGCAGCCTCTTCAGCACTAAAAACTTTTAATGTTTTACTACTCTTTAGTCTGGAAGGCAAAAGATAAATTTACCTGCTTTAAATGACCTTTGCTTAGTTGTTAATAAGATTGAAGATTCTTTTATATATTAGTTGGCTATTTATATTTTGTGGGAGCAATGATTTTGTGTTTCATTGATATTTTTAACTTTACTATAGAAATTTGCAAACATACTAAAGAAGCACCATGGTTCAATAATTATCAACATTTTTGCCAAACCCAGACATTCTGTCATTTTATATAGGAAATAAGTGAGATTGGAAAATGTCATTTAATGTGCTTTAACTCAGGCATTCACCATTAGTTTATTAAACTAAAGAAGCACTAGACAACTCCAGGTATCATGCAGAAGTGGAAATACAGTTGCTGATTCAGGCCACTAAATGGCTGACCATTGGAAAAAGAAAAAGAAGGGTGAGTCTACATCTTTTTTTAACTTGGCCCAGAGGTCTTAGGGAATTTGCTTCCTCATTAGTATTGGCATTGTTTTAAAACATAATAATGTATTTAGTTATTTTATAGTAACATACTATATTTTACTTTATCAGATAAAATACATTTTATGTTTTCTGCTTTTTCTTATGCATTTTTTTACCATTCTTAAATACAACAAAAATATTCTAATTAGAATTGCATCAAATCTATAAGGTAATTTGAAAAAAATTAAGATCCTTATGATATTTATTTTTCCAGTTCAAGAACATGATGCTCTCTCCATTTATTTATTTGTCTCTATTTGTATCTCTCACACAGTATTTCAGTTTTCTTTATAAAGTTGCACATCACCCATTAAGAATTTTACTTGGTTGGGGGGGTGGCAGGAGTTGTGGCTCAGAGGTAGAGCACTCCCCTAGCACTTGCTCGGCCCTGGGTTAGATCTTCAGCACCATGTACAAATAAGTAAATAAAATGAAAGTATTTAAAAAAAAAAAAAAAGAATTTTACCTGGCCAGGCATGACTCAGGAGGTTGGGGTAGGAAGATCACAAGTTCTAGGCCAGCCTGGGCAACTTAGTTAGACCCTGAGTCAAGATAAAAAAGGGAAGGATACATAACTCAATGGTAGAGTACTTGCCTATTATCACAATGCCCTGGGTTTGATTCCCATTACTTAGATATATATATATATATATATATATATATATATATATATTATAAGTGGATTTTGATGATTTTACAAAAATATATGGATTTGTACAAAGTGAATGCTATCTCTATTCTTTTATTAGTTCTAATTGAATTTTAATTTATGGAAATAAAATTGGATTTTGCAGAGTTAACATTTAATCTCTTTATTCTAAAAACTGAGTTGATTCTTTTTAACTTTCTTACTATTAAATCATATAATCTAAAAAATGTCATATAATTTGCTTTTGCCTTTCCACTGCTTTTCTTTTTTCCATTTCGTATTTCATTACATTGGCTAAATATGACATAGTAATATGAAATATTTAATAAGGATGATAAAGAATGTATCTTTACTAGGTATAACTGGTTTTACTTATAATAAATACCCTTCATTGTTTAATTTTATATAATATATTATTATTAAGAATATAAATGAATGTTGAATTTCATTGGGTGGCACTTTAGCATTTGCTTAGCTGATCATATAATTTTTCTTATTTAATCAGTTAAAGTGGTTATTTTATTAAAATATCTCCTTCTATTGTCAGTTTTCCATTCTGAGATAAATTTTCCTTGCCCTCAATGGGTTAAGGTAATGGGTTTTAATGTATTTTCAAACTGTTGCTAGCATTTTATATTTACAGTAAGATTTGTTTGCTAAAGTTTATCTTACTATTTTTTAATATATCACATCTTTATTGGATTATAGTGTTACAGCCTATGCTTAATTCATAAAGGACCTAGAAAGCATCCAATTATTTTCTGTGCTTTATGATTTGTATCTATTTCAATGTTATTGCTATATTCCTAGGCATTTCTAAAAAGAATGCTATTTTTACAATTAAAAAGTGGAAAAAAGTTTATATTGTAGTAGAGATGTCTTATCATCCAAATCCTTAAAGAACCATAGTAAAGGTTATCTTACCACCCCAACGTGTTATAGAAATACCTGCTAAAATCATCTGTGCAATTGGTAAAGACTATTACATAAAACAGACAGCTTTTTTTTTTTAACAGCTTTTCTGCTCAATCAAGGAAAGAAAAAATGATGCCCAATAATTCAGCACACGAAATGTTATGCTAAGTCAAAGGTTGCTGCATGTTTATTTTTCACAATATGCTATTATATTTCTTAGGCATTAGTATATTAAATTTATAATAATTCATTGCATTTCTTAGTAACTATAATGTATTATTATTTCAAGGAAGTCTTTCTCAGAGAAAAAAAGGTAATCAAGGAATTTGGCCCTTGTTTTATCTGGTTGTATATCTTGCCTCTGAAAGTAACTCATGGCTTGGATAATTAAAACATAGTTGTGGTAAACTTCCAGTTAATAATATTGATAAAGCTTAATTAAGATTCTTCTATGTACAACTGGTCATACTCCAAGAAGTTTTTTCTGACAGAACTTTTGGCCATGATAAAAATGTTCTATTTTGTGTGCCCAACATGTCTCTTTGTTCACTGTGATTCCCAGAGATTTGAAAGGTGGCTGATGCAACTGAGAAAATGAATTTTATTTTTATTTAATTTTAATTAATTTAAATTTAAGTAGCTACCTTATTAGGCAGCACAGATTCAAAGTATAAAATGTCATCAGTTTGGGTGCATTAAGAATGATAAATGTTGCTGGGCATGGTGGCATTACTTGTAATCCCAGCTACCCAGGAGGCTGAGGGAGGACCTCAAGTTCAAGGCCAGCCTGGGCAACTTAGCAAGACCCTTTCTCAATATAAAAGCAAAAGGGTGAAGAAAAAAAAAAAGATGGTAGAATGAGATGGATATCATTACCCTAAGTGCATGTATGAAGATACAAATGGTGTGAATATACTTTGTATACAACCAGAGATATGTAAAAATGTGTTCTACAAGTATAATATGAAATGTAATGCATTCTGCTGTCATTTCTAACAACTTAGAATAAAAAAAATAAATTTGGAAAAAAAAAAAGGGTTGACTGAAGATGTAGCTCAGTGCTTGCCTACCATGTTTGAGGTCCTGGATTCAATTCCTAGTACTAGAAAAAATTATAAATGTTTCCTTATTACATAAAAATAAATTTCACTTGCCAGTATTTTAACAACTTAGTATCAGTCTCTGCTTACCAAAATTATTTATATTGAGCAACCTTCCTTTGACATTCTGAGAAATGTGTTTTTTCTAATATTAATATCTTGTGCTGCTATTCCCTGTTGTTTACATGTTTTCAGTTATATCTTTATAAATTTGCATGCAACCCTACTGAATTTTTGCTAGTTCATTAAAAAAAAGGTGATTTGGTTTCAATATCAGACTTGAACATTTTGCTATGTATGTGAATAATTATATCAATAAAATGGTCATTGGTTAAGAAATTATTAAGAACTTGCAAAAAATTTAATAAGAACTCCAAGAATAGAATTGTCACCTTAATATAGAAACTGCAGTTATGTCATTGACCTGCTTCTAAAAGATGAATTCATTTCACTACATCCATTATTATAATTACCCTTTATACTTGCTAAAAATATGTACTTCAGTATACACCAGTTTTGCATGTAGTCTCCACATCCAGGTCCATTATTATTCAAACTTTAAGGTTTGATGGTTATACTATTGTAAGTCTTGCACATGTTACTTTTTATATTTCTGTAGAAGCAGTGTCAATGTATATTTTTAAAGCATTATGATTTCAAATGACCTAGTAGGATCAAGGAATTATTTCAGTGAATTATCTTTTGATTAATATATTTCAAAGTACTATTTTAGAGAGGTTAGAAAAACCATTCATTTGAAGCTAAAGTTTCTTCATTTATAATCATCTTTTAAGTCATAATTGTTAGTAGTTAGGAGTAATGGTAGCTGCCTAATTATAAAAAAGAGAAAACTAATTTTAAATGAATTTGTCTTAAGATTGGAAAATCCAGATATTGAAAACATTGAAATATAGGATATAAGAGTTAATACTTAATAATACTTAACAATTTAAACTCAAGTTTTGAAATATATATGTTTCTATCATGAAAAAAATAGCCCATGCAATCTGGTAGTGGGGGCCAGTCTTAGTGGAGTGAGAAAAGTAACCCATGAACTGTCTTGAACTCTTGGGGGAGGAGAAGACAAAAGATACTACCTCACTCAAATCAGTAACTGAGAAGGTTAGCTTACATATTTTTTAATGCCATTTGCTGTTAAATGGATGGAAATGGAGACTACCATGCTAAGTGAAATAAGCCAGTCCCAAAACATCAAAGGCAGAATGTTCTCTCTGATATATGGATGCTAACAACAAGGGAGGAGAAGAATAGAAGTTCATTGAATCAGACAAAGGGGAATTAAGGGGGCGGGCGGATAGAAAAGACAGTAGAATCAATCAGACCTAACTTTCCTATCCTTATATATTGGTCGAATATATGACCAGTATAATTCCACATCATGTACAACCACAATAATGCGATCCTAACTGGAACAAATTACACTTATTCTATGTATGTATAATATATCAAAATACACTCTACTGTCATGTGCATCTAGAAAGAACAAAAAAAATTTTTTTTAGAATTTAATCTTTATTTTATTTAATTGTTTTTATGTGGTACTGAGTATCAAACCCAGTGCCTCACCCATGCTAGCTCAAGCGAGCTCTACCACTGAGCTACAACCCAGGCCCTTGGCTTATATCTTAACAAGATATAATTCTATTACCTTGGTCGTCACAAATTCATAACTCATAAACTTTGTTTGCACTTTTTCTTAAGAAAACATTTTGCTAACAATAATGCAAAATTGAAAATAATATAAAACATGAGATAGTCCTCTATTTCTGTATGATTATTTCATTTTTTAAATTCATGTAATATTAGATTTTTTTAAATGATGGATAAAGATATTAGCTATTCTCACATATTTATTTTTTCATATGAGCTTCAGAATTATTTTATAGAGGTCTCCTAAATTATTTTTATTAGGATTTTGCCTAATTCTTTTAAGTATATTAATTAGTTGGTAGGAAAATTACATTATTAAAATTATTAGTCTTCTAAAAACATGGTATTACTTTTCTTAACATCTGTTGTTAGAATTTGGGCAAAGTCTCTTCAGGGAATGCCATTTTAATAAAAGGGAAGTTTATTAGGGGCCACGCCTGGAAGGGGGAGAAAAAGGGAAAATAGGGGACGGACGGGAACCGGGGCAAGCGTGAACAGAGAGCGATTTCAGTCCGGGGCTGGCTTAAATAGAGTGGGGGTCAGAAAGCCCCCCCTGGAGTGAGTCCTTGCCCTATAGGCTACCAGAGGTCAGGAGGTGATGGCCAGGGCACCTGCTGGCCAGGTTTGCTGGCCATGCTGAGGATCTTGGGAAGTGTAGTTTTTCACAAAGCACCTGGGGAGGTGTGGCCTTCTGCCTGGGAAGCGCAGCCTCCTGCCTGGAATCCAACAATCTGTCAAAAAATCTTCCAGTTTTCTTCATATTGGTGGTACATACACATATATTTTCTTTCTCTCTTTTTTTGGCAGAACTAGTGAATGAGCCCAGGGCCTAGCACATACTCAGCAAGCCTCTACCACTGAGCTACAAACCCAGCCCTGATGATATATTTTCCATTAATGGTCATTAATGTGTTCATGTCTGTAATATTATAAATTAGGACTCCTTTTCAGTTACATAGTTCTTACATAATTCTAACTAAATATTGTTGGTACATACAAATACCATTTAATGTATATATAATTTACTGATATTTTATATGCATGTATTTTATTTATTTTTTACCATATTTTCAAGCATTTTACTCAAATAGGAATTTCTTTTGATGTCTATTTTCTTAACCAAAAGTAAAATCTATTCATTACACATATATTATGCTCAATAAAGACTGAGATTCATTGAGGTTGTGAACACTGGGCTATCACATGTAGATACAGGGCTCTTCCCACCAGAGTTAGAAGAATATTTGCAAATCACTCTTCAAAATAACCAGAGATCATTTGGAAAGAGTAGCTTCTACTTAGAAATTCATAAATTTCCATAAAATATTTTGTTAGAAGAAAAGTCACCTTAAGAATGTTCAAGCCAGGGGCTGGGGTTGTGGCTCAGCAGTAGAGCACTCGCCTAGCATGTGCACGGCCCGGGTTCGAACCTCAGCACCACGTAAAAATGCATTGTGTACAACTAAAAGCAAATAAATAAATATTAAAAAAAAGAATGTTCAAGCCCGGCGCAGTGGCGCACGCCTGTAATCCCAGCACTTGGGAGGCTGAGGCAGGAGGATCAACAGTTCAAAGCCAGCCTCAGCAATGGTGAGGCACTTAGCAACTCAGTGAGACCCTGTCTCTAAAAAAACACAAAAAAGGGCTGGGGATGTGGCCCAGTGGTCGAGTGCCCCAAGTTCAATCCCCAGTACAAAAAAAAAAAAAAAAAAGAAGAATGTTCATTTGTTATACTGGGGTAGTAACTCAGTGGTAGAGCACTTGCCTAGCACATGTGAGTCTAGGTTCGATCCTCAGCATCACATAAAAATAAATAAATAAAAGCTTAAAAAAAATAAAAGAAGAAGGTTCAAGTTGCTGCCCTATTAACTTCTAAAACTTTGGAAGAGGTTATTGCTATGTTTGCTATGTTGTTGATTTGGGAATAAAATAGGCAATTAATTGAAGGAGCCCTAATTAGGAAGGGCTGTTGTAGCTAGCTGGAAGCCATAAGTTCCACCTGATATGTATGTGACGCACCTGTAGGCACCCGCAAACCTGAAGGTATATAACCGGGTGAAGGAGGTCCGAGTTAGGAGAACGAATTCATTCGGTCCGTCGGGCAGTCACTCGGTCGGTCAGAAGAATCAGAGCGGCCAGAACATAGGCAGAGCGGTTAAACCAGATAGAAGACAGAAGAGAAACCAGATAGAAGAAGTAATGACTGGTCAGAGTTAGGCCGAGGCTCCTGAGGAAGACAGAAGACAGAAGACAGAAGAAAGAAGAAGGAAGAAAGAAGAGAGAAGAAAGAAGCTCTAATCTTTCTCTAAGCTAAGCTCTAAGCTCTATCTTTCTTTCTAAGTTCTAGCTCTATCTTTCTTTCTAAGTTCTATCTTTCTTTCTCTCTAAGACTCTAAGCTAAGAAGACAAGAAGAAAAGCTCTCTTTAATCTTTCTCTCTAAGAAAAATCTTTCTTTCCCTCTCTAAGCTCTCTCTAAGAAAGTAGAAGTAAAAGTAGTAAAAGCTTAACTCTGCCTCCGAGAGTTTTTATCCCGGTTTACGGTACCAGGCAGCATACAATTAATATTGAATGAATAAAGGACAAAATAAATAAATATACGTAGCAATTTGCTTTGAGGATACAATGATGAACAAAATAGATCTCAAAAGTGAGACAGATAATTAAAACAAATTTAAAAATTTTTAATAAAGTAAAAGAGGGACTGGAGTTGTGGCTCAGTGGTAGCTCACTTGCCTGACATGTCTGAGGCCCTGGGTTCGATCCTCAGTGCCACATATAAATGTAGGAGCCCTGTTTGGGGAGATGGCTAAGATTGTGCTTGACTAAGGGCCAAGGAGATGTTTGGCTGTTGTCGCCTTTTGTAGTCTCACGGGACTTGGCCCAAGATCTCGCGGGACTTGAGCGAGATTGTTGATGGGGTCTGTGCCATTTTTGGTGGTGTGCGTGGTGCATGTTAAAGTCATTGTTAGAGCCAGAGAGAAAAGTTATCAGAATAAAAAGTTGTTTGTTTTTAGTTTGCCTCTAAACTTTTTTCCGTGGCTTTGTTGTTTTAAGCGGCCATCGCTTCAGGTGGCAACAGGTGGCGGCCCATACGGGGACTTCGGAGCGGACAGGTAAGAACTAAAAGGTCTCTAAAGATGGGTTCAAATATAACTGAATCCCAAGTGATAAAGGCTATGCAAAGACTCCTTAATATACCTGACTCCGTTCTCAATGAGGAGGATTTAAAAAAAAGTAAAAGTGATCAAAAAAGCGTAGCTTCCACTGGGTCAACTAAGCCCAGTAAAGAGAATATTAAAAAAGAGTCCCCAAAATGACAAAAATTCAAGCTATTAGAGCTATTCGGGAGTTATTAGTGATAGCTAAAGGATACTTGCTCTTAATGAAACCTGGGCCTCAAGATATTGCTGTCAGTGAAATTAGCAGTGGTGAGAAATCTAGTAAAAGTGATCCTGAGAAAACGAGGAAAAAGAAACTAAAAAAGACCAAGAAAAAGGACCATCAAGTAAAAAAACCAACATATAAATATATAAAATAAAAGATCCATTTAAAACTAAAAAAAAAAAAAAATTTAAAGAGGGAGACAGATATTAAGTACACATGCCCTCAAATAAATGCATTGCCTGGTTTCTGTAATAGAGAATTTGAGGAGCCCAGAAATTGTGAAAACCACATACACCCTCTCAAATGTGGCCTAAACCACCCAAGGAAATCTAATTCTCATTAACGCATTTTTTTTTTTTTTTTTGTAGTTGTACATGGACAGAATGCCTTTATTTTATTTGTTTATTTTTATGTGGTGCTAAGGATCAAACCAGTGTCTCACACATAAGGCAAGTGCTCTGCCAGTGAGCTACAGCCCCAGCCCTCATTAACACATGCTTTTTGTGGTTTCCCACCTAAGTCCCTGGTCTATGAAATAAAACCCAGAAATACTGCTACTTGTCAAACACTTTGCCTTCAGTTAGGTGCCTACACCTTCCATTGCCTGATCATCTTCCTTCCTCTCTTATGAATTACTAAATATTCTCAATGACTTTTCAACTACCAGAGCCCAAGACTTCAGTCTCCCATACCCCTGAACAGCAAATAAACCTATATGTATTGCCCAGAGGCCAAGAACATTCACTATTGCCCAAAGCTACATTCCAGGGTGCCCAAACCATACACTGGGTATCCCATGCGTACCACTGAAATGAGCCAAACCACACAATTCATTGCATTTGGATAGAGTGTCATGTGCTTAGCACTAAGAACTGCATAAAACTTGCCTGATAAGAGTTTAGGGGGAGGGGCTAGGGTTGTGGCTCAGCGGCAGAGGGCTCGCCTGGCACATGCGCGGCCCGGGTTCGATCCTCAACACCACTTATTAAACATAAATGCATTGCATTGTGTACAACTAAAGCAAATAAATTAAAAAAAAAAAAAAGAGTTTAGGGGGAGGAATGGTTTCCAGAGAAGCATTACACTATTTTCATACACACACACAAAAAAAAAATCTTGATTTCCCAAAGCTCTGGTAGCTTTGGGAATATTGTGGTCTATAATCAGTCCAATTGGCCCAGTCAGGAAAACAGAAATCACTGTACATGGCTCAAACAGGATAGTTTTTGTTTGTGTGTTTGTTTTCCTCACAGGATATTCTGGGTTGCCTAGTTGATCTCTCACCCATGATCCTCCTGCCTCAGTCTCCCAAGTAGCTGGGATTATAAGCATACACCACTGTGCCTCTCTTAAGGATTTTAATTCTGGAAAACAGTGATACAGGTGTTGGAATAGCTAGAGGAGATGGAGTGAAGGGAAGGAATTCTGCCTAGAGATAAGAAAGCTGCATTTGCTGTTAGAGGTAACTGTGTGGCCAGTGCTGAAGCTTCACTTTCACAGAAAAGAGACCGACCATCTAGCCAGTGTCAATCTGCCATTGAGACATCTCCACCACTGGTGCCAGACCAGAGTGGTTCCTTTTCTCCCACAGTAACTCCCAGTGGCCAAACCTGAACAGAAGCCAGTTGGTAAAGGATTCCAGCCCTTCCAGTTATAAAACAGAGTAGTACAGAAGGGAAAATGAGCCAATAAAAAAATAACTGGCACAATAATATTATCAGTTAATCAAATAGGTGTTAAATAATTTGATATCAATTACATTTGATAGAAAATCACTTTTGAATGGGCTGGATGATTACATTACACTAATCAATTTCTTTATAATCATTTCTTGGGAAATCTTTCTGTTGAGACCTATTAAGATGGCAGTAGGGGCTGGGCTGTAGCTCAGTGGTAGAGCACTTGCCTATCATGTGTGAGGCACAGGGTTCAATCCTTAGCACCACATAAAAATAAACATATAAAATAAAGGCATTCTGTCTATCTACAGCATAAAAAAAAAAAATGGCAGTAGCACCAGACCAAAACAGGGAGTCAAGGATGGTTGAGAAAGAGAAGCATGGCCAGTACAGGACAGGTCCGGGAGCAGACACATACAAATTAACTTGATGAAAGGCCATCATGGATTTGAAAAATAATTCACCTTTCCGATTAGAAAACATCTTATCTTCCAAATTGACAGTGGAGGAGGGACACCACAATCAAAATCTTTTTATTTGTTATAAGTAGCGAAAGCCAATGAGATTTATAGGAGGGAAATCTAGCTTAATAATTATATTTAAAGTCTCCTTTATAATGGAAGAAGAATGAATCACCAAAAATGCAAAAGCCACATAAATTATTGTCCTTCAATATCTTTACACAACTCAGTAACAGCATAGAAGATTTATGTCCCAATATTAACCTCCTTTCAGATTCCACCTAGGAATAGCTGCAAGCATTTGTAAAACACTCATGTTACTGCCATTTGATACCTGATATGGAATCTTTTTTAACATCTTTTTCCTCTACTCTTAAACTGATTCATACAGTGCTTTGTTCAAATTCACTGGGATTTTGTGGCTGGAATTATATGACTCAAAAATGAGTTAATTCTTGTTTTGTTCATTGGCATATAAAACATTCAAGAGAAACGCTGAACAAGATGAATGCCCTAATGGTAAACATGCATAGATGATTTCAAAGATTGTTTTTGAAAATTCCACTATAGAGTAAAGGACATTTGATTTTAAAAGAGCTTATAAATCTAAGACATGGATTTCTCAAGTAAACTTTGCTGCTTGCCAGGGTGTATGTATATGTGTACAGACACTTTAAATTTCAGACGTTATTTTGTTGGGTATCACCCTGAAATGCTGTTCTGGAGACTTTTTTCCAGAATGATGAAATGGAAAAAGTTGGCACGGCTTCTTGGAACTTCACTTTTTAAAAACTGCCACTTGCTGACATCCTGAAATGCATATCATATAACCAATGTAAATCAACATTCATGACATTAATAATGAGTTTTATATGTATGCACTTAAAATTTTTACTTGTTAAAAGGAAGAGTATTTCTATCATATACTTTTCTTAAATTTATGCCCAATTCTCTGTCAGTTCTCCTGAGTCTGAGGTAGTCAGCCCATTTCATGGTTAGACTTCTAGAAAAAACATGGGAGAAGTGAAAGCAATGGATCGAGTTATATTAGTTTGTATAGCTTAAACTTTCCCCTTCCTCCTCTTGGAGGTGGTAATTTTCTACTTACTACAGCAATAGAAAAAAATTGTTGTGATTTAGATATGAGGTGACCCCAAAAGCTCATGTGTAAGACAATACAAGAAAGTTTAGAGGTGAAATGAATAGGTATGAGAGCTTTAACCTAATCAGTGCATTAATTCACTGCTTTGGACTTACTGGACAGTAACTGTTGGTAGGTGGGAAGTGGCTAGAGGAGGTGGGTCATTTGGGGTTTATATTTTGTCCCTGTGAGTAGAGCTCTCTCTCTCTCTCTCTCTCTCTCTCTCTCTCTCTTGCTTCTTCATTGCCATGTCCTGAGCTGCTTTCCTTCCACCATACTCTTCCATCAAGATGTGCCGCCTCACCTCAGGCCCAGAGCTATGGAGTCAGTTGACCTCTGAAACCAATGAGCCAAAATAAATTCTTCCTGGTTTAATTGTTCCTGTCAGGTATTTTGGTCACAGCTGTGGAAAAGCTGACTAAACCACAAATATACCCACAAGGACACTGCCCCAAGCCCTTTGTCGCCTTGGTCGTTTTGGCCTTTCCCTGTAGTCCACCACAAAAAGATAAAAGTTTCCCAGCACTGCAGCTAGCTTTAGTTCTGACTGGGCCATGACAAAGCTTTACAAGTTGTGAAATATTATATCACTTCTGATTACAAGGGAATAAATCAGTGATTTTTAAACTTTTTGTTTTTACTTCAACCCACCTACTGTAAGATACACATTTTAACCTCAATATACATATATTATTGTAGAATTAAACTAATGTTTCATGAAGCAGTACTTATTTTTACTGTATGCATTGCACACTGATATTTTTAATTTTATTCATTTCTATTTTTAATATGTTGTAACCACTAAACTATTTTCATGTTTTACTAGTGGGATGCAACCCTTAACTGAAAAACACAGACCTAAACCATGACAACTATATGATGAAGATGTAGAGTTTCTGACAGAAACATGTTCTGTTTTATTTTTTATGGAAGCAAAAACATCTGTTCATAATTAAACACTACATGTAACTTCACTGTTGTCAAATATTATTTGTTAATGTGCTGAGATGTTTTCATTTTTTTTTAAAGTGAACATCAAACATGACATTTGGGAAATTGAGCCAAAGGGTAAGAATAAAAGGACCACAGCAGTGAGATATACAAACAGAGTTTTGGGGTATGTGTATTTTGTGTTCTGCTTTTCTATTACTCAATTTGTTCGTTTCTGCTTTTATTTTTAGTATTTCCCCTTTTCTTGCTCGTCTCTAAGAAATTATGCATTTTCTTGTCTACAGTTTTAAGGTTAATTTATTGCACTTTTTTTTCTTGTTACTATTCATAGCTGCAGTGCCATTTTAGGAAACCATACTTTGCTTCAGTATCCCTTTCATTTAGAGATCCTAGAGACTTCCCTTATTCTCTCAGGAGTTTATGTGCTTAAAATCATGTCTGTTATAATTTAACTAGTTTTTTAGGTGTTGGTAGCAAATGGTTTTTAAGGTCATGTCATATAATAACACATTATGTTGCAAAACAAACATCCCCCCAAATCACAGTGGCTTAACAACAGCAAAGGTTTACTAGTCATTCACTGTACATGTTGGTTATAGTTCTGTTCCAGGATCTTCATTCCAGAATGTAGACTGAAGAAGCAGCCTACATATAGGACATGACTGCCTCATGTCTGAATCATAGAAGGTTCCTTTTTTTGTTTGTATTTTACTTTGTTTTTGCTTTTCTTTTTTTTCCATTCATTTGTTATTGTTGTTGTTGTTTTGCAATGCTGATGGTCAAATCTTTGGCATAGGATATCTCTTCTGTTCAGATGTGGGGCATACATCACTTCTGAACACATTGAATAGGTCAAAGCAAGTCATAAATTTAATTCGAGAACATAATGCTTTCATAGGGAGGGCAAGAAATAATAGGAAAAAATAATGTAATCTGTTCCATATTATCCCCCATAATGCTTCAACCCAAAAGGTTTATCCTTGCATCTCTGTCAATTCAAATTTCTATTTTAGTGTTGGATTATATTTAAGACTTACCATTATAGCATTTTGTTTTCATTTTAAAAATCTATCTTTAATCATAGTATAATTCTGTTAATGCCCTTTGCTATAAAAACAGCTGTGTTTATCATGTTTTTATAGGCTACATGAGGCTACAGCTATTGTGGATCATAATAACATCAAGAAAATGGGGCTGGGGGCATATAGCTTGGTGGTAAAACATGCATGAAGTTCTGGGTTTGATTCCCCAGCAACACACACACACACACACACACACACACACACACACACAATTTTTTTCTAGTTTACCCTGTACCCACAGCAATGCACAATCTTATCTCCCTCTGAATTCCCTGGGAGCTACACATGCTTATGTAAAAAAGGCCCTTGTGGCCAGCAGGATTCTTCTTGGGCCCTAGTATCTGTCTGGGTTCCTCACCTTCTGAGAGGATAGCAATGTTCCCTGTCACTTCCAGACAGAGCAGTGTTGCTTTGTGCATCCACAACTTTAGAGTCTCAGGGGTTTTATACACTCTTTTCTAAATTAGCAGCCATCTCTTCTCCCCAGCTTTGGCCCAAGTTCCTAGTTGCTGGGATGTAATGAAATACAGGATAATATGATTAATACATTGTACCATACTAAAAATTACCTCTGATAGCCAAACCTTGTGTTTGAATTACTTTGTATTTCTCTCTCACACTTTCTCTCCCTCTACCTCTCCTTCTTCCTCTACATAAGGCTCCTCTGTTGCTCATACTGATAGATCCTCCAATAACCAAGCCCACTCTGAAACCTCTGTGAAAACTCATTTAAGTTAAACACCAACTTGTTATTGTGCTTGTGTAGCCATTATGAATTATAAGCCATTCCATCTTATCTTTATTTAAATATCCTTATTTTAAAACATCTTATCACAATAATTAAATACATATAAAAGCATAATATATTAGCAAGCCTTATTAATATATGAAAGAAAAAGCATGGTGTACACTCCCACCCTCTTCCATGCCTAATTGGACTTCCCAGAAGGAAGCACTTCTAAACTTTCTCTTTCAAGGCTCTTATGGTCACTTACCTAATTCTAAACAATGGCCTTAACTACTATTTCTTAATTACTTATCAATCATTCTATTAGTTGAGACTAGTCCCCAAATAAAAAAGAATAGGGATGTAGCTTAGTAGTAAAGTGCCCCAGGTTCAATCCCCAGTACCCCCTGACAAATTTATAAAGGTTGGCATTTATATTTTCTCTAGTAACCGTATTTTAAGTTTTCTGTTTTGTTCATTGCGTTGCTGATAAAAATTGAAAACTACTGAAAAACAGTGACATAACTATAAAAGTTGTTGACAGAAAAATTAGGCACTAGGATTTCATTTTCCTCTCTACTAGGACTGTTCAAGTCCTATAAAAGATTGTCCAAATTTAAGATTATAGAGTTTTTGGACTGAAGTAAGACCTGCAGCTATAAGACTACTAGAATAAAATAGGGGAAACATATTGAGACATTGGAATGGGCAATAATTTGGGGGGCAAGACTCCTAAAGTACAGGAAAGAAAAACATAAAGACAAATTGGGTTACATCAAATTTAAAAACTTCTGCATATCAAAGGAAAATATCATCAGGGTAAAGAGACAATGTACAGAATGGGAGAAAATATTTGCAAACTCTGCATCTGACAAGGGAATAATAACCAGAATATATAAGAAACTCAATAACAAAAAAATCATTAAAAATGGGCAAGAGATTGAAATAGATATTTTTCAAAGAAGATGAATCACCAAATATGAAAAAAAAAATGTGAAACATCACTATTCTTGATAGAAATGCAAATTAAAACCACAATGAGATATCACATCATTCCAGTAAGAATGGCTATTATCAAAAGATAACAAGCGCTGGCAAGGATGTAGAAAAGCTATGCACAATGTTGGTGGGAATGTAAATTAATACAGCCATATGGAAACCAGTATGGAGGTTCCTCAAAAAATTAAAAATACAACTATCATGTGGTCTGCAATCTCACTCTGGGTTTATATTCAAAGAAATGAAATGAAATCAGTAATGTTAGAGAGACATCTACATTCCCATGTTTTTTGCAGTACTATTTATAATAGCCAAGAAATGTAAACAATGTAAGTTTCCATCAGCTGGTGAATGGGTAAAGAAAATGTGATAAACACACCATGGAATACTATTGATCCATAAAAAAGAATGAAATCTTGTCATTCATAATAACATGGATGGAACTGGAGATCATTACATATTAAGTGAAATAAGCCAGGCCCAGAAAGACAAGTACCTCATGATCTCATTTATATGTCAAATATTTAAAAGCTAATCTCATAGAAGTTGAGAGTAAAATATGGTTACTAGAGGGTGGCGAGAATTGGAGGGAAGGGGGTTGTTAATGTTAATCAATAGGTACTAAACTTCATTTCCATAGGAGTAAAAAGTTCTGGTGTGCTATTGTACAGTAGGGTGAATGTAAGTAGAGATTGTTTATTGTATGTTTCAAAAAACTAGTAGAAAATGTTTTAAATTTTTTTATCATAATGAAGTTATAAATGCCTGAGGACTTAGAGTAAGTTTAACCTGGTTGTAAAATGTTGGGTTGGGGATGTAGCTCAGTGGTAGAGTGTTTGCCTAGCATGGTTAAGACCTTTTGATCCTCAGCACCACAAAACAACTAAACAATGTGTACATCTAATAGAACATCAGGTGTTACCCCATATATATATATATATATATATATATATATATGCAATTTTTATGTATCAGTTAAGAATAAATTTGATTTTTACATTCTAAAAATAAGTAAAAATTAAAGAAAAAACTTTCGAGTTTTCAAAATATTTTTATTAGTGCATTATAGCTATACATGAATTTAGGGTTCATTTTGACATAATCATAAAAGCATGGAATATAATTTGCTCCACCTCAGTTCCCAGTACTTTCTCTTTCTCTCCTTCCTTCCCCATTTCCCTTCCTCTACTTGAGTGGTCTTCCTTCTATTTGTTTATAGTTTTTTTTTAAATTAGTGCTCTGTAGATATACATAAAGGTGAAATTCATTGTGGTATAGTCATATATGCATATAGCATAATTTGGTCAATTTTTTTTTTTTTTTTTTTTTGTGGTACTGGGGATTGAACTCAGGGGCACTCGACCACTGGGCCACATCCCCAGACCTTTTTTTGTATTTTATTTAGAGACAGGGTCTCACTGAGTTGCTAAGTGCCTCGCCATTGCTGAGGCTGGCTTTGAACTCGCAATCCTCCTGCCTCAGCCTCCCAAAGTGCTGGGATTACAGGCGTGCGCCACCGCGCCCGGCTAATTTGGTCAATTTTATTCCACTGTTTCTCTCTTTTCTAGTTCCTCTTCCCTCCCCCTCAAGCCTCTTACCTGTGCTTTACTGATCTCCCTTCTATTTTTATGGGGATTCTCCCTTACCCCCACTTTTTTATTCTTATTTTGGTCTAGCTTCAAATATTTGGACTTTGGCTTTCTGAATCTGGTTTATTTCACTTAGAATGATGTTCTTCAGTTCCATCAATTTATTAGCAAATCTCATAATTTAATTCTTTGTTGCAGAATAAAACTCCAAAATGATGTACACCACATTTTCTTTATCCATTCATCTGCTGATGAGCACGTGTGCTGGTTCCATAACTTGGCTATTGTGAATTGCATATAAACACTGATGTGGCTATATCACTATAGTATGCTGATTTTAGTTCTTTTGGTTAAGTACCAAAGAGTAGGTTAGCTGGATCATATAATGATTCCACTCCTAATTTTTTGATGCATCTCTATACTGCTTTTCAGAGTGGTTGTACTAATTTACTGCTCCACCAACAATGTATGAGTATACATTTTTCCCCACATCCTTGCCAGCATTTATTATTATTTGTATTTTTGATGATTGCCATTCTGACTGAGTGAGATGAAATCTCAGGGTAGTTTCGATTTGCATTTCCCAGATTGCTGGGGTGTTTAACATTTTTCATATATTTTTGGCCATTTGTATTTCTTCTTTTGAGAACTGTCCATTTATTAATTGTTTTTTTGTGTTAAGTTTTTTTAGTTCTTTATATATTCTGGATGTTAATCCCTGTCAGAGGATCAGCTGGCAAACATCTTCCACTCTTCAGGCTCCCTCTTCATGCTCTTGTTTCCTTTACTGTGTAGAAGCTTTTAATTTGATGTAATCCTACTTATTGATTCTTTTTAAAATATTTTTTTAGTTGTAGATGGACACAATACCTTTATTTTATTGATGTATTTTTATGTGGTGCTGAGGATTGAACCCAGTGCCTCACACATGCTAGGCAAGCACTCTACCACTGAGCTATAACCCCAGCCCCACTTGTTAATTCTTGTCCTTGATGAGTCTTGTTAAAAGTCGGTGCCTTGGGTTGGGGTTGTGGCTCAGTGGTAGAGCACTCGCCTAGCATGTGCGCAGCCCTGGGTTTAATCCTCAGCACCATGTAAAAATAAATAAATGTATTGTGTCCAACTATAACTAAAAAATAAATATTTTTTAAAAAAATACCTCTTTAAAAAAAGTCAGTGCCTCACCAGTATGTTGGAGTGTTGAACCTACATTCTCTTCTAGTAGTTGCAAGTTTCTGGACTAATTTCTACTAGGTCTGATCCACTTTAAATTGACTTTTATGAAGGGTGCGAGATAGGGATCTAGTTTCATGCTTGTATATATGGATATCCACCTTTACAAACACCATTTGTTTAAAAGGCTATCTTTTCTCCAATGTATGTTTTCAGAACCTTTGTCAAGGATAAGATGACTGTATCTATGTGGATTTGTCTCTGTGTCTCTTTTTATGCCAGTACCACACTCTTTTGTTACTATATGTCTGTGGTATAATTTAAACTAGGGTATTGTGATGCCTCTAGCATTGCTCTTTTGCTTAGAATTGATTTGGTTATTCTGGGTATTTTATTCTTCTATATGAATATTAGGACTGTTTTTTCTAGTTTTGTGAAGACTGTCATTGGAATTTTGATGGGGATTGCATTGAATCAATCTGTAGATTGTTTTTGACAATATGGCCATTTTAGCGATATTAATTCTGCCTATCCATGAACATGGAAAGTCTTTCTGTCTTCTTCAATTTCTTTCTTCATTGTTCTATATTTTTCATTGTAGAGGTCTATTCCCTCCTTGGTTAAATTTATTCTTAAGTACTTAATTTTTTGGTGTTGGCTATTGTAAATGGAATTATTTTCCTGATATCTTTCTCATAAGAGTTATTGTTGGTGTATAGAACAGCTATTGATTTTTGCATTTTGATTTTATATCCTACCACTTTGCTGAATTATTAGATCTATAAAAATAAAGAGCTTCTGGTGATGCTTTTTCAGATCATCTAAGTATAGGTCATATTATCTGCAAATAGTGACATTTTACTTCTTCCTTTCCTATTTGCCTGCCTTTTATTTCCTTCTCTTGCATAACTGCTCTGGCCAAAATTTCAACTACCATATTGAAAAAAATGGCAAGAGTGTACATCCTTGTCTTGTTCCTGATTTTAGAGGAAATGCTTTTCATTTTCCCCCATTCACCATGATGTTGACTTTGGATTTGTCATATGTAGTCCTTATGATATTGAGGTAAGTTCCTTCTATCCCTAGTTTCTTCAGTGATTTATCATGAATGAGCAGTGAATTTTGTTGAGTTATTTTCTCCATCTGTTGAGAATGTTATGTGATTTTTGTCCTTAATTCTATTTATATGGTGAATTACATTTATTAATTTTTTGAACCATTATTGCATTTGTGGAATGAAACTAACTTCATGATGTCCAGTCTTCTTACTGTGTTGTTCAATATGTTTTGCTAGTATTTTATTAAGGTTTTTTTTTTTTAGTTGTTGATAGACCTTTATTTTTATTTATTTATACGCAGTGCTGAGAATCAAACCCTGTGCCTTACACATGCCAAGCAAGTGCACTACCACTGAGCTACAGCCACAGCCCCTTATTAAAGTTTTTTTTATGTCTATGTTCATCAAGGATATTGGTCTATAGTTTTCTTTCTTTGGTGTGCCCTTGTCTGGTTTAGGTATCATTGGGGTTTTTAAATAATGATTTTCTAAGTCTTTTTTTTGTGTGTGTGATGACTTAATAGTGTACTATTGTAGAAGTGTATCATAATTCACTTATGAAGGAACCTACTGATATTTAGGTTGTTTACAGTCTTTTGCTGTTACAAACAATGCTGCAAAAACACCCTGCTATCTTTTATGCAAATGTGCAACTATAACTGTTAGCTGAATTCCAGGAAGAATTGCCAGTTTAAAGGAGCTTAATAGATAGATAATTGTGACCTGCATATCCATGTTGGATAGGTAGATTATTTTGATATATATATTTCCATGTTGGCTCCCTCCCCAAAGAGGTGATACCAATTTACATTCCCACTATCAGTACATAAGAATACATATTTTCCCAATTCCTTCACTTTTAGACAGTATATTTTTACTTTATCTATCACCACTTTCTATTTTTCCAGGTTACTCCTTGACTCCCACAATTCTTCCACTCCCTGCCACCTGTGGGCCATTATTACCTTTTCACTGGTCATCACTCACCTTCTCTCTGTTTGCTTCCCCTGCTTCCATTTTATGATCTTTCACTATAATTATTCTCACATGCTCTCAAATATGTTACTTCTCCTTCCCTTTACTGTACCTGATAGCCAAACTCTAGGCCCAATTAAGCCCAGCTCTCTCCCTGTGTCACACCCAGCAGTCCAATGTGATTGGAGAAAAACAAGTATGCAGAAGATACTGAAAATTCATAACCCCACTCAGGTGGGCCTTTAATAGAGTCCCAGTGTATCTCTTAGCCCATTAACTCTCCTAAAGAGTCACACGTGTGCTATTTTATTCCTATTCCTATTCCTTTCTCTAACTCTCTAACACCTTTTGAGCCCTCTATTGATGTCTTTGCTTCCTACTTCACTGAGAACCTCCACATCCACCATCACATTTACTGGTCTGCTAATGTCATTGATCACATTTTCTGCCTTCCTTCCTGTTACTGTGGATACACTGTCCATCCCGCTGCATAAAGTCAGTCCATACACTGGACTGAATTCCTTCTCACTTACTCATGGGCCTGTCTCCATAAATTGTTCTTTCTCTCTTCTGCATCATTGCTATGATTTAGATATACTTTGTCCCCCAAAGATTCATAAGCAGGAGGTTTGGTCCCCAATGTAACAATATTGAGAAGTGGTGGAACCTTTAAGAAGTGGGCCTAGTGGAATACGATTAGGTCATTGGGGCCACCACCCTCTGAAGGGATTAACACCTGTCTTGCAGGAATGGGTTAGGTCTCATTGGACTAAATTGATTACCTTCAGAGCAAATTGTTATAAAGTGAGTATACCTTTGTCACCTTGCCCTTTTGCTTACTCTCTCACTCATGTGCTCTTCCATCTGTGTTCCTGCTCTCCATCATGTTGTGACATAGCCAGAAAGCCCTCACCAAGAGTTGATCTGATGAAGCTGCCTAATCTTGGATTTTCAGCCACCAAATTGGTAGCTAAATAAACTTCTTTCCTTTTATAAAGTAGCCAGTCTCAGATATTTTGTTACGACAGCACAAAACAGACTAAAACAATCACCGTTTTCTCCTACTAAATCATTCCCATTATTACCATACATGTTGTAGTATTTCCCAGTTGGGAAAAAAAATCATCTATTGGCGCCACATCTCTTCTCACCAATACCCTACTTGTCAGCTTTCCCATACAAACTTCCCTTTAGAGTTGTCTATGTTTCCACTTCATCTTTTCCTATTCTCTCCTGAACTCATTCCAATCAGGCATTTATCTCCACCATTCACAAAAGCAATTTTAGTCAAGGTACCCAATAATTACTTCCATATTTCCATGTCCAAAGATCAATTCTCAGTCCTTACCTTACATGTAACCCATTTGCAGCATCTGACAGTGGGTCATATTCTCCCTAAAATTTTCTTGCTATTTCTGCTCAGATCTCACCTTGTTAGAAAGGACTTTCTTGAGCATTCTGTGTTAAATAGCCAACCAATTGGTCCCTTCTACTTCACACTGTCTACTCCCATGCCTACTCTGTAGTACTGATTTCACCTGATCAATTTTATGCTTGTTTATTGGGTTCCTCCTTTATTTCAATCTTAATTTGTATAAAACAACAGTAAAATGGTATCTTTGAAATAATAAAGGATATTTGAATATAGGCCAGGTAGTAAATGATATTAAAGAATTACATTAATTTTGTTAGGCATGGTGTTCATGTGGAAAAAAATTTAATATTTATTTATTTGTTTTTGTTGTTCACAATGCCTTTATTTTTACATGGTGCTGAGGATTGAATCCGGGCCACGTACCTGCTTGGCAAGCACTCTACCGCTAAGCCACAACCCCAGCCCTCATGTGGAAAAATTTAAAAGTCCTTGTAAGTTAGAGATACAGAATGAAGTATCTATTAGTGAATTGATACTATCTGAAATTTTCTTTACTCAAGAATAAGTCCAAAATTTTTGGCATGAGCAGTTGAGATAGTGAGGCTGTTATTTTCAGAGATTTTTGAAGACTATAGGAAGAGGCAGTTTTGTAGGAAATGAGTAAGAGAAAATAATGGGTTTGGTTTACACATGGTAAGTTTGAGACGTATATAGATACCCAAGTAGAGACATTGAGTAAGCATTTGGATACAAAAGTCTGGAGTGCAGGGAAGAGATAAACATCTGTGAGTCAAGATAACATGATATTTAAAGTTATAAGAACATTTAGAAAATTAAAGTCAACTTAAAAAATAAAAGCAAGAAGTCATCTAAGGACTAAGCCTATCTAGAGGCCAGAATTGGGGAAAAGTCCCCTTAGAAAAGATGAGGAAGGAGTGGCCACTGAGTTGGGGTTATAAATATGGCAACCTGAGAGCCAAGTGAAGAAGGGCCTCTCACCAAGAGTTTCAAAAAATGGTTGTAGAATTAAAATATTAGTGAATTAACATAGCATGATAATTTATGTTCCTACATCAGAATGCATAATAATTGAAGATAATTGATATAAAATGTCAAAACTTTTGTGATAATATTTTAGATTTTTTAAATAAAATATTGTTATGCAAATTATTATTTGAATAATTGCTAAGTATCACTAATAATCTCAGAATTTAATTCTGGTTTGAATTATTGTAGTGGACACTTTTTTTTTTTTGTACTGGGGATTTAACCCAGGGGTGCCTTACCACTGAGCTGCATCCCCAGCCCTTTTTATTTTTATTTTGAGAGAGGGTCTTACTAAATTTCTGAGGCTGGCCTCAAACCTGAAATTCTCCTTCCTCAGCCTCCCAAGGTGCTGGGATTACAGGCAGGCACCACCACACCTAGCTGTAGTGAATACTATTATTCTTCATGAAGAGTTCTTTCTGGGTTTGCAGTTGTAGCTCAGTGGTAGAGTGCTTGCCTAGCATGTGTGAGGCACTGAGTTTGATCATCAGCACCACATAAAAACAAGTAAATAAATATCTAACTGGTTCATGCCTATAATCCCAGTGGCTTGGGAGGCTGAGTGAGTCAGGAGGATCACGAGTTCAATGCCAGCCTCAGCAACTTAGCAAGGCCCTAAACAACTCAGTGAGACCATAACTTTAAATAAAATATAGAAAAGGGCTGGGGATGTTGCTTCCCAGTACCAAAAAAAAAAAAAAAAAAAAAAAACCAATAATTTTTTTTTTTTTTCAGAGTACTTCAGGGCCAACATTTTCATCTCCTAGCTTCTTGGAATATCAGCTGCTGTTGTCTTACAACTGTGTCCCTCACTGAGAACACCCCTTGACTACAAGAAACTGCCTCTCCTAAAGTTATACCTTCTACTAGTGGGGAGTCCAAACCAAATGACTGGCTGGGAGTAACAATGCATAAACAGGCCCCTCTCTCAGTTTGGGACAGCTATACGTCCCTACTCCAGAACTCCCTATAGGACAACTGAAGTCAGGAACGAAACCTCACTGAGATCCATTCCACTTCATGCATACCCCCTCCACCTTCCTCACTTCCCCAGAGGCATTTCTCCAGTAAACTTCTGCATGCAACTCTCCACCTCAGAATTTGTTCTAGGGTACCCAGCTTAAACAGTGTTCTACCAGAGGAGGGAGTGTTCCCCAATGTAATTGTGCCATTTGCAAAATAATCTAGAATTTACTATGTATTGGAAAAGCCAGGACATTTGTTCTGTAGAGTTGTCCATATGCTGTATTTGTCTGGTTGTATCCCTGTGTGCATGCCTTATCTGATACCTTCTATAAACTGGTAGTATAGAGGCTTGATTACATTCACCCCCACCCATATAAGCCTAGTATTCTGAAATCCTCATTTACTTCTCTTTTCAACCTTGTGAAATTTAAATATTGGCTTCTGATGATAAGAGGAGGAAAATCCAAAGCTCCCCAGGATCAGGGGAGATTATTCATGATTATATGTGCTCCATTCCTACCTCCCTCATCCCCCTTCACCACAGAGACTTGGTATCTGCAACCAAAAGCCCTTCCATTTATACACTCAGGACTGGGAACAAATGACTGGAAAATGTGTTTACCTGCATTTAGCCTTTTTTTTTTTTTTTTTTTTTTTTTTTAAACCTACATTTAGTCTTAAACACTAAATACCTTCCTCCCAGAGTATGATTATCTTCTTCTCACCCAGTAAGGAAACCAAAGACAGAAACACCATCTCTAGATTATTTGCATGTAGAATTCCCTGTCGTTATTAATTTTAAAAGCCATCCTGGCTTTCTTCTGTCAAATGGTTTGATTGTGGATCACATTCTTTCAACGACAGCTGGTTAATCATCATGCTTTTATCTGGCACCTGCTGTGTGATCAGCGTCATTCTTGGAGAATTCATGCTGATTAAATTCTCTGTAAAACAATTAGGAAGCTGTATCTTGTTTTTGCTCTGTCCTCATCTCCACCCCACGGTTCACACAAATGTATTCGAAAATCAAATAAATATTCTTTCTTTTGTATCAATTCACTGTTTTGAATTATCTATACTATGCCCCATTCTGTTAAGAGTTGGTAACACCTTAGACAATTATGATTTTTTAAGGTAATCAAAGCAGTTTTGCATAAATGTATATACATGTGCAAAATTATGTTCTTTTATGTGTCTCCTTTTAAGGAACTTTGTTAAGATTTTTTTCTTCGTTTAGTCATTTAATGTTATTACAAGCAACAGAAACCAGGTTGAGCTGGCTCAAAGGGGAAAAAACTTATTGAAAATGTATTAGTCTATCTCATGGAATCCAAAGAATTGACCAACCAACCACGAAGGGGCAAAAGCCAAGGAAGCTCTGGAGACCCTAGCAACAACTGTTTAGGAAACTTCCCTTTGGAATTATGCCATTAACATGACCAGTCCAGACTTTTCCATTCTCTGTGTATCACAATTGAAATTCAAAATCCTCCGGAGGGGGCACAATCTGATTGGTTTAACTGTGGGTAGAAGGCTGCTGCTGCTCCAATCAGGTAGGGCCTGGAGGCAGAGTCCCATGCTCTATATCCTTCAGTGCCTAATACAGAAGCCATCAGCCACATGTGGCTATGGAGCACTTGAAATGTGACTACTACAACTAACAAACTGAATTTTTAGTATAATTTTATTAACTAACTTAAAAATTAATGCAATGTAAAATATTTTTCTATTGCACACAACTTTCTTATTTTAATGTTAAGTGAACCACATTTCACTTTAACTACTAAAATTTACAATTTAAATTGAGATATGTTGCCATTGTAAAATATACCAGATTTTGAAGACAATATGGGAAAAAAGAAGGTAAAATGTCTTATTAATATTCGAGTCTTGGGCTGGGGTTGTGGCTCAGCGGCAGAGCGCTCACCTTGCATGTGCGCGGCCCGGGTTCGATCCTCAGCACCACATAAACATAAATGCATTGATTGTGTACAACTGAAGTAAATAAATAAATATTTTAAAAAATATCCAAGTCTTTAATGATTACGTGTTGAAACAATAATATTTTGGACATATTGAGTTAAATAAAAATATTGACATTCTTTTTACTATAGAAATATAATTACTATTACAAGAAATGTTGCTATTAATAAAAAATTTTAAGGTTTATATGTAGCACATATTATATTTCTCTTGGATAGTGTTGCTATTATAACTACTGAAGATTTGTTTCTGAGGACTCAGCACAGTTCTAAAGGACTGAATAAAAGTTCTGATTTGACACCCTCAAAGAGATCAACTACCCAGTACAAAATAACAAATGCAGTGATTTCTGGACAACACAATGTGCCCAATTTTTTAGTGGAATACATCTCTTCCACATTATTTGGCTATTTCATTGCAATACTCATTATATCATTAAGGAGTGTTAAAAGCTGTTCTCTCAGACTTTAACATTTGATGCTACAAATATTCATCTAACCAACATTTGTTGACAAAACCCCTTATCCTTGTGAAGCTGGAACTCTAGTAGCAATGAGAAAAATTATAAACAGGTAAGGATATAATGGCCAGTTATTAATAGACGCCCTGAAAAAAGTAACAGGAGAAAGAGAATAACAGGAGATACTCCTTATCTGGATGGTTAGGAAGGCCAGATCAGGTGACAATGAAAGAGAGATTGGAATGAAGGAAAAGAATGAGTCATGTGCCTCTCAGGAAAATCAGTTCGCAAGGTAGACAGAATTAGTTTAGCATATTCCGGATCCTCAAGGAAGCTTCTGTGGAAAAACACAGAAAGAAAGTAGGAGAAGAGTAGAAAATGGAGTCAGAGCTGGGAGTCGAAGTCATATTATTCACAGTCCTCAAGATGAGGTAAATCTGAGTGGAAGCCTTTGCAATGCCAAGAACAGAGAATGACCAGATCCTATATATTTTTTTTTCATTATGATTCCACAAATCATACAGGTAAGAACTGAAATTTTATGACCCAGTTTTTTTATGTGGAATTTTCCCCTCATGCTTAAATAAAAGATTATCAACTCTTACTTGATTTCCTGATTCTGAATTAATCTTAAAAAAAATTAAATGAATTGTGGAAAAATAATAAAAATTTGCAAAAACAAATTGAAAAATTAAATCCAGAGCTATTTCCCTTCTGAATTAATTTGAATCCTGAAAACTTTCTATGCCCTTTCTATATGTATACCCTTTTCTACACCAATTCCTACAAATGAATCATAGGACACAATTATTTTCCTAAGGGAACAAATTTTATTAATGGAAGAAGTCTTTCTAATGGGTAAAAATTCTTCCAATTATTTTGAATGCAAAACTTAAAAAAAATAACAATTCATTCAACAGCCTTAACACGCAAAGGAACAGGCATCCGTAAAACTTAAAAGACAACCACAAAGAAGACATGAATGCAGAGACATATAAATTCTTAAAAGCTAAGTAAGTGATAAATAATCTAATACAAAATGTATATACATAATAATTGCCAGTTACACAAGAAAACTACCACTTTTTATGCACTTACCAAGTGTCATTCACCTATGAGTGTCTATATTGACTTGCTAGGGTTGTCATAACAAAATATCATACTGAGTGGTTAAATAATGGAAATCTATTGTCTTTCAGTTCTGGAGACTAGAAGCCTCCAGGCTTAGTTTCTTCTGAGCACATCCCTGTGACTGTGTGTTCAAATATTCTTTTATAAGAATACCAACCATATTGGAATAGGACCTACCTTAACAGCCTCAGCTTAACTGAATCACCACTTTCAAAGCCCTTAACTCAGCTTAACTGAATCACCACTTTCAAAGCCCTTAACTTTCAAAGGCATTTTTGGAGTTACTGTGGGTAGGACTTCAAAAAATGGATGGGGGGCGGGGGGCGGGGACAGGGATTCGGCCTATAATATGATCACTTTTTATAAGGATCAAATGTTCAATAAGATAGTGTCCCTAGAAGAAGTGGCAATGTGATGTGTTTCATAGAAATAGGTAGAATTAGTGGTCAAGTATCTTGGGAGCACAGAGGAGAGAGTACAGATTCTGCCTTGTGCACGAGATAGAGTGGGGAGGGCAATCGGCTTCACAAAGCAGGTTACATTTGAAATAGACTTAAGGCTAGGGATATGACTCAATGATAGTTACCTAGTATGTGTGAGGCCAAACACTACAAGATTAAAAAAGAAAAAAAAAAAAGGTGAAATAGGTTCAAAGGATAATCAGACATTATTTGCTTTGTGACAACACCCGTTGTAGATGTGCCTAAAATACAAAATTACTAGTTAATTATTCAAGATGTCATACATGATAAGCAAGTAGGAAGCAATAAGGTACTATGTAGATATTTCATTTTCTTTTTATTAATAAGCTAAATTACTGTATTCTTCATTCCTTCAGAAAACAAATTGCTAAATGAAAACCTAGATACATAATACCTTCATTTGCCTTCTTTATACTCTAATGCTTGGCAAAATATTTTCTTGCTCCTTGTTGCATTCCTTCTGTCTTTGATTTCTTTGGGTTTTATGAAATAACTTAGGTAAGTTTTAGATTTGTTTTTCTGTAATGAAGAGAGAGAGAGAGAGAAGAATACCTTCTATAAAAATCTTACATGTCATCCTGTAATTGATGATTGTATCTGAAAATAACTATTAATTGTAGCAGGAATTAGATAGAATATATACTTAGTAAAATTCTATAATTCTCCTGGGTTGAATAAGTATTGAATTGACTTGAAGCAGAATTCTTTATAGCTCTTTACTTTAATACCTAAAATATTGGTCTCAAAGAAAAAACAACTATAATTTTTTATTATAATTAAAAGCTGAATATCATTATCTTAACACAATATAAGTTTTTACATGATAATACATGATTTTTTTTAGTTGTAGATGGACACAATTCCTTTATTTTATTTATTTATTTTTTATGTGGTGCTGAGGATCAAACCCAGTGCCTCACATGTGTGAGGCAGGTGCTCTACCACTGAGCCACAACCCCAGCCCTAATATATGATTTTTTTAAAAAGGTCTTAAATATAAGATGACCTCTTTAGGTCTAAAATACCTTTATTTAAAACTGCAGAGTCACCAGGCATGGTGGAGCTTGCCTGTAATCCCAGCGGCTCGGGAGGCTGAGGCAGGAGGATCATGAGTTCAAATCCAGCCTCAGCAAAATCGAGGCACTAAGCAACTCAGTGAGACCCTGTCTCTAAATAAGAAATACAAAACAGGGCTGGGGATGTGTCTCAGTGGTCGAGTGCCCTTGATTTCAATCCCGGTAAAAAACAAAAAAACAAACAAACAAAAAAAACTGCAGAGTAACTTTTACCTTCGCCCAAATTACTCAATGTGTTATTCCTAGAGAGAGTACTGGGTTTTGTTGGCAGACCTCCTTCCCCCTAGAGAAGTTGGTTAGACAAGAATCTGATCGTGAGGTCTTTGTGGTTTCCGTGGCTCAGACTGTGATGATTGGATCAGATTTGTAATATATTAATAAATTATAGTCACACTACCCTTATGGCATAACATGGGAATAAAAGCCCAACTATTCTAATTACATTAGGAAGAATGAGATTATTTTCCACCAGAAGTTAGAATGCTTTGAATTTCTTGTACGTCTTTCAATTCTTACTGCTGTGAAAACTACATTCTGTAGAGAATTATGAAACTATATGTAGCTAAAATATGCCAAACAAAAGACAGAGACTTTTCCTGGAGGAACTCATAATCACAGTACAAGTGGTATCTTGATGACTTGTGTTATTTTAGTTAATGAATCGTTTTATCTTAAATATTAAAATGCCATACTCTTCCTAATTGTCATAGCTTAACTGGCAATGACTTGAAAATGTTTTGCAATTTAGCAGGCTAAGTGTAGCATTCAACCTTGGATTGGATCCTGGAATAGAAAAAGAACATTAGTAGGAAAACATAAAATCCATTTAGTTTGGCATTTAGTTAATAATATACAAATGCTATTTTCCTAGTTTTGACAGAGATACCCTAGCTGTAGATGTTACCATTTGGAGACACTGGATAAAGTATATAGAAGAACTCTCAGTATTATCTTTGTAACTTTCCATCAATCTAAAATTATTATGAAATTAAAAGTTTATTTTTCAAAAAGAATTTAGCAGTATGTTAAAGTTATATTTTCCAGTCTATATCCATGAATAAGTGTGCCAGGATCACTATTGTAGGGATCTGGGGATTGGATTTGGGTTAAGGTAGAAAATAAGACAGAGAACCAAGATGCAAAACCAAAAAGGCTGGGAACCAAGAGTGCTTTTTCTGTGTGAGGAGGTTCAGAGTTGGCAAAAAGCTCTTGGCTAGAGGGGAAATCCTCTAGGTTTAGAATATAGGTATTCACTGATATTAGAAGCCTAGAAATGAAGTTTTAAAGAAGGGATTGCAATAAAAGCGAAATATTATGTAAACAAAAATGATGGATATAACACTAAAGAAGGCACTTTCTAAAAATACTTTTGAAATTTAGACTCTGTGTTAAATATTTGGAAACTGCCTATAGAGGAAAGCTAAGAAAGTTGATGAATAGGCAGGCAGGGCACAGTGACACTCACCTTTAATCCCTGTGACTCAGGAGGCTGAGGCAGGAGGATCACAAGTTTGAGGCCCGCCTGGGCAATTTAGCAAGACCCTGTCTCAAAATAAAATATAAAAACAAGGGTTAGGAAATGTGGCTCAGTGATAAGGCATTTATTTGCCTAACATGTCCAAATCCCTGGGTTCAATCTCCAATACCATAAATGAAAATGTTTCCTTTGCCCCTTTCAATTCTGTTATTCTCTGGTAAACATAATTGAAATCAATACCTGTGGCAAAACATTACCACTATGACACAGCTAGGGGCAGGTTAGCTATTATGAGAACCTATAGGATGGGTATAGCTGAGATACTGTGCTACTGTGCTGATACAGAGACTACTATGAGATACAGAAATTTCAAGTACAAGGTAAAGTCTCTGACTGCTGGTGCCTAGTCATTGAAATACCCAGATATCCAATTGGCAAAAATCCATCAGGTCTGGAAGGAGTTGTATTGCCAGAAAACCCACCTTGGAAATGATTGTGTGTTTGTTCAAAGCCTAAGGCAATATCCAGTCTCCATAATCAGAACAACAAGAAATTGGTGGCTGAAGTAGTACAGTCCTGGAATGCGAGGGGCAGGGAAGATTTGCTCCTCACATCTGTAGACCCACACAGCAAGATTGACTCACCAAAGAAATTTTTTCATTGTCAGGGAAGCAAATTTAGATGATATTTGTATTACAAGACCAGAGAAGCCCCATCTGCACCTGACCAAGAGGAAAGCATGTCACCCAGAGTTCCTAGACTTCAAAAGAATATGGTCACTGGATGAGATTGGATTATTTCACTGGGAAATTAACCGTACATGAAGATATTGCATTAAATTCAGTAAAGGACATTTTTAGAATTGCACATCTGGAAAGGCAAGAGTATGGATGAAGACAGTGAACCATAGCAGCATTCTGTGCTGCCCAAGTTTCTTAATTTGGCTGGCATGGCACCGTTTCTCTCTTCCAGTACCAGAACCTGGGACAAATGTGGGCATATGCCACAAGCCCACCTAATTGTAATACTCCATTCCCCAGGCATGTGATTACTCTTGGGGTGGACTTGTGGCCCAAACAGGGCTTTAAGAGTCCTCTGGAAATGATATTGAGATATTGGGAGAGAAAAGTCTCTTTCCGCTGGGATTCCTAAAGCAGATGATGTAAGCCTAGAGCAGTGGGCAACCTACTTCTCTGGCAGCCTGGAAGATGGAAAAAATGAGGTCACTACACAGAGGAGTCTGAGCCGAGATTTGGGGGAGGGGGAAAGAAAGAGACCTGATGATATAATTTCCATCTGGGCCTGAGGCCAAATCCATCCAGGAACACTCTCTGTCTCCCCCACTCTGACTCTCCTTACTCCTCTCAATTCCTCTGTTTTTTTTTTTTTTTTTTTTTTTTTTTTTGTATAGAGTTGTATTTCTGTCTATTTCAACTGCAATAGTCTATAATTTTTTTTTGTTTTCTAAATATAAAAGTATTACGTGCTTAATATAGAAGAAATTTGAAAAAACATAGATAAGCATAAAAAAAGAAAATCATCTATTTCCAAAAAAGAAAAGAAAACCATCTATTCTCTCATGCTTACAGTAGAGCCAGATGAGTATTTTAGAGTTTTTGTAGTACTTTAAATGCTATTTCTCATAGTTATTATCACAATAGATTATTTTACATAGCTTTTATCATAATAAATTTGCTTCACATGGTTTTGATTATACTAAATATTCAATCTTGAATAGTGGTTTTTCTATTTAACATTATGCCATTTCCCATGTTCTTAAACCACCTATAAATATAATTTTCTTAAATTTCCTCTATTTAGATAATTTTAAAATACTAAGACCATTTTAGAGTATAAGGCTATTCTTAGATTTCCTGTGCTATTTCAATAAGTTTAAAATATTAAAATCATTTTGGATTTAAGCCTAATATTTATTTTTAGAAACATAGTCACTAAGCCTAAATATAAGAACATTTTAATGGATTCTGATATGTTTTATTGATTCCTTATTTGGTTGAATACAAATATACACAAGAGAAATTCGTCCTTCATAGACAATTAGGACTAAATTAATCAAATAAACATGGCTAGGTTAGAGAAAAAACAAGTAAGACACCATCAGGCCTTCAATGAATAAATAGTTCTTTTTAGGAGCAAAAACTACCCTGAATTAAATCAATTCAAAATTTAACCTGTATTAGGGCTGGGGTTGTGGCTCAGAGATAGAGCGGTTGCCTAGCATGCAGGAGGTGCTGGGTTCGATCCTTAGCACCACGTAAAGATAAAATAAAGATATTGTGTCCACCTACAACTAAACAATAAATTTAAAAAAAAATTTAACTTGTATTAAATGACAGAAACCAATAGAAATTAAAACACTGACATTTATCCATGTTATCTGATACACATTTCTCCCTAAATGCCATAATATTTTAAAAATATAATTTTAGTATTTCTCCACTATGAAAGTAATATATAAAACAATGTAAGATACCATGTAAGATACCATCAACAGCTATTTTTTACAATGACAGTGTCCATTGTCATTGAAAACAAGGACTGGGAAGAGTGCAGATTAATATAATCCTTTGAAGACATTGTAGCAAATTTTTTAGTTTTTATATAAATTAATAAATAACCAGACATTTAAATTCATTACAGTATTCCATCAAGTGCACATATTTACCTTATTGATACTATTTCAAGCATTTTACTACTGTAATTACTGTAATATATATTCATTAATATGTTTTAATCTGTTATGGATTATTTTCTTTGGATCGATTCCCAGAATTGAGATTACTGAATTAAAGTTTATTGAATTGAGACTACAAAATCAAGCATTTTCTGGATCTTGATGTCGATGGCCAAACTACTTTTCAAAGAGAGCATATCAATGTATAAGACCAACTGCAATAAATGAGTGTGCATTTCAGGCCATCCTCTCCAATCTACTAAATTATTTCAATGGTTTGCTTACTTAAGAAGTAGAAATAATACCTGGATTTAATATAAGATTATGTCTGATTTGAGTCTGAGGGAGGTGTGGCCTTCATTAGGGAACAATCAGGAGAGCTGTTAAGTGGAGACAGCATGTGGAAAGGCACAGGATGGAGAGAGCACAAGTTGGCTGGCCTGGATGGAGTGCAAAGTGCAGCAGGGTGACAGGAGACGAGGGAGGAAACTGGATGGTGTGCCTCATGAGTCATGCAAACAAGTGGACATTTGTAAATAAGGACATCAAGCCTTCATCCCTCTTTGTAACTTACTGCACCCTAGTGTTGGGGGAATTATCTCACCCTCCCCCCCTTGTGTCTCACTGACAGGATAAATTCAAGTGTGCTCCTGGTACTGAAACCAAAGTCCCTATAGGCTTCTTCCTCCAGACTTTCCTCTCACCTCCCTGATATAGTCAGGGGCAATCAGGGGCATTCGTGTGACCCAAACTAGACTGACCACACACTCTGTCTCTGGGCTTTTTCTTTTTTCTTAGTTTAACTTAGTTCTGTTTCTTTCTTTCTTTCTCTCTTTCTTCCTTTCTTTTTTCATTTTTTAGAATTTAAGACTTTTTATTGTGGTGAATTCAAATATACACAAAAGAAGAAGGGATAGTGTAATGCATCTCCATATGAACCAAAACTTATTCTCAACAACAACCAATTTGTGGCCAGTCTGTTTATCTGTGCATTTCTCCATTTCCTCTTATCTCCAGATATTTTGGAAGCCAATGTTAGATATAATATCAAGGAATATTTCTCCAAGCATTATTAATATAAATCATTAGGATAACTTAAGTTAGCTTAATGAAAGTGCTTTGTGCTAAAGATAATGAATTCCAAAAGTCCTTTCAGTGTTTAGTGCTAAGTGACAAAGCCTACAAAAACAGGTGTTCAGTGGATGAAGGGAGAAATGTCAGGGTTTGGTCACCTTCTTTCTCTGCCCGTTTGTCTGACTGTCTTTGTTCTTTGATCTCCAAAGTCAAACATAACATTATCAATTTTATTTAACTTGGTTGCTTTTATTAAACCTCATACACTACTGAGTCGTCTAATCTCTAAAGAGATTTAAACTGAGCGTGGTGGTACATGCCTGTAATCCCAATGGCTTGGGAGGCTGAGGCAGGAGGATCATGAGTTCAAAGCCAGCCTCAGTAATGGCAAGACAATAAGCAACTTAGTGAGACCCTGTCTCTAAATAAAATACAAAATGGGGTTGGAGATGTGGCTCAGTGGTTGAGTGCCCCTGAGTTCAATCCTTGGTACCCCCCCACTCCAAAAAAAAAAAAAAAAAAAAGAGAGAGAGATTTAAAACCATATCTTTCATTGCTTTCCAGAATATGCTAAGTATTTGGCTATGTCAAGACCATTACTAACTTTTTATGGTATTAAAATATGTATAATGTAGAATTTGCCATTTTAATGATCTTAAGTATATAATCAGTGGACTTAAGTATATTCATGATGTTGTATAACTAGAGATTTTGTATCTTTAATAGAGTAACATAAGAAGAAAACAGCAGAAAGAGTCCACTCTTGTAGCATAAGTGTCCAACCATGATAGTCCAGGGATCCTTGCTACTGAAACCTTCAGGAACTTCCTCATTACAAGCTTGGCCCTCCAGCCTTATCTTCAATTCTGAAAGCTCCTGAAACTCACTTAAGATGAGCAGAGTCAATTTCTCTACCCAAAGAACCCCAAGAGACACATAACTATGAAGGATTTTAAGCAAATAAATGAGAACTTAGAAGACTGTAGTGTGGAGGCTGACATAAATTGAATTTTGGTGCCTACCCTGACATTCATATGTTGAAGCCCTAACCCCAATGTGATTGTATTTAGAGATAGGGCATTTAGGGATGTAATTAAAGTTAAATGAAACCATAAGGATGGGGGGTCCTAATTAAATAAGACTAGTGTTCTTATAAGAAGAGAATAAGACACCAGAGGTCTCTTTCTCTCATTCTCCAAGTATCCACAGAAAAGAGTCCATGTGAGGGACATAGCAAGAAGAGAAAGGAAGAGAGGCTTCACTAGAAACCAAGTCTGCCAGCACCTTGATCTGGAGCTTCTAACTATCAAAACTGTGAGAAAATAAATTTTTGTTGTTTAAGCTACCCAGTCTCTGGCATTTTGTTATAGCTGTAGCAGACTAATACTATACAGAGGTTATGGCAAATATGTAAAACAGTGATGATGTTGGCCTGGTCTAAAGTAATGACTGGAAATGGAAAGGAGAGTATGAATTTAAGACTGATTAAGAGAAAGAAATAAAAAATGTATTGACAAAAACTGAGTCTACATGATTCCTAGGTTTCTGACTTGAACCCCTGGGAATAGTTATGAGGTAAAGATGAGGTCAATTGTTTTTTCCTTTCTTATATATCCATGTAAATCCTACCTATCTGTATCTGGAATATCAAAGCAAAGATCATTGTAGCTGGTGATAATTCAAACATATCCAGGCAAAATTTGTGGATAAATGAGAGGATCAATGTGGGGTCTATGTACAGGATGGCCCATGAAGCTTCACTGAAAAGACAATGTGGAAGTTGGCACCTTATGCCCACTAGGTTCCAGGCTCCACCCATATATTGAAAACTTCTTGAGGGCATATACCATTGTACCCCGGGCTTGTCACATAGTGGCTGCTATATAGTGTATGCTCAATAAATTTTTATGGAATGAAGAAACAGCAAGTGATGATCCCATTAATTCAGTCTAAAGTGGGGGGGACAGGACTGAATCAGATCATCTTGTTTTGAAGAAAAAGGTAAAGAACCAGAAGAGAAAGGCAATTTTAAATGTATCATGCCCTTAGGTTTATTTCCTAAGCTAACCATTATATGCCAACATGTAATGTCTATAATGTTGGAGGCTGCAATAAAAAACAAGCCAACTCAAGGATCTGTGTTATTAGAGGTTTCATGAGAAGCAGAGCATATCAGGAAGCACTGGACCAAATCTTTCAAAAGAGCTAAACCTAAGTGTATAGGGAAGCAGCAAAGATGAGTCTTGAATATAGGCTGTGATCAGATTATAGAGAATCCTAAGAGGAGAATCTGCAAAGATGGGATATAGCATTATCACTGGAATGAAATGAAACTGGATTTGGATCCCAACTTCATAAGTTTATGGCTGTTTGATGTTATGTACTGTGATAATTAGCTTTTTGTCACTGTGAACAAAATATCTGAGAAGAACTTACAGGAGGGCTGGGGTTGTGGCTCAGCGGTAGAGCACTTGCCTAGCACGTGTGTGGCCTGGGTTCATCCTCAGCACTACGTAGAAATAAACGCAGTGTGTACAACTAAAGAAAAAAGTAAATATTAAAAAAAATAAAAATATTTAAGGAAAAAATAAAGAACTTACAGGAGGAAAAGTTTATTTTTGCCTCACTGTTTCAGTCCACAATCAGCTCACTCCTTTGCTCTGGTCTAGAGGTGAGGCAGATGCTGAGCATCATGGAAAAGGAGCATGGCAAAGGAAAGCAGCTTAGGACATGGTGGCCAGGAAACAAAGAGAGGGGAAGGGAGTGGGGAAAGATGAACTTTTCCAGTGCACACCCCCAGTGACCCACCTCTTCATCCAGGCCCCACTTGCCCATAGTTATCACACTATGTCCATTCAAACTAGATGGACTGATTAGGTTACAGCTCTCATAACGTAATCATTTCACTTCCTGCTCACACAGGAGCTTTTGGGGGATAGCTCAGATCCAAACCATAACATGTATTTTCTTTACCTTCTTCATTTTATCATCAGTAAAAGCCTGTACTCATCAAGATTTCACTTAGCCAGAATAAAGAAAACTTCAAATAAGATTGGTTTAAACTAAATAGAAGGCACTTTTCTTTCTAGGAGTCTAAAATTAGGTTATCCAGGAATGATGCGGAGCTCCATGGTCTCAGGGACCCAGGCTCCTGTCTTGTTCTGACGTACTTGTGTTATATTGCTAAGATAGAGGTTATCTTTTTTTTTTTTTTGGTACCAGAGATTGAACTCAGAGGCACTTGACCACTGGGCCACATCCCCAGCCCTTTTTTGTATTTTATTAGAGACAGGGTCTCGCTGAGTTGCTAAGTGCCTCGCCATTGCTGAGGCTGGCTTTGAACTCGCAATCCTCCTGCCTCAGCCTCCCAAGTGCTGGGATTACAGGCGTGCGCCACCACACCCGGCTAAGATAGAGGTTATCTTATGGTTCAGGTTGGCTCATTACAGCCTGAAGGAAGGGGGGAAGGGGAAAGAAGGAAGAGGGCATAAGCCAGTTCCCTGCTAAGGTAGCTTCCCTAAAGTTGTCATATGACACTTCCAGTTTGACACAGTTGGCCAGAACTTAGTCACATGACCATAACGTACTTGCAAAGAAATCTGAAAACTACAAAATGCTAAAGAAAGAAATTAAAGAAGATCTTAGAAGATGGAAAGATTCTCCCTTATTCTTGGATAGACAGAATTAAAATTGTCAAAATGACCATACTACCAAAAGCACTATACAGATTTAATGCAATTCCAATCAAAATTCCAATGACATTCCTCATAGAAATAGAAAAAGCAGTCATGAAATTCATCTGGAAAAATAAAAGACCCAGAATAGCCAAAGCAATCCTTAGCAAGAAGAGTGAAGCAGGTGACATCACTATACCAGACCTTAAACAATACTACAGAGCAATAGTGACTTTTTCCTTCTTCTTCTTCTTCTATTTTTTTTTTTTTTTTTTTTTTTTTTTTGGTACGGGGGATTGAACTCACGGGCACTCGACCACTGGGCCACATCCCCAGCCCTTTTTTGTATTTTATTAGGGACAGGGTCTCACTGAGTTGCTAGGTGCCTCGCCATTGCTGAGGCTGGCTTTGAACTCGTGATCCTCCTGCCTCAGCCTCCCAAGTGCTGGGATTACAGGTGTACGCCAGCATGCAGGGCAAGACTTTTTCTTCTTTTAATGAATGAGCTCAAGGCAACAAACTTTCCTCTTAGCACAGTCTTCCTAGTGTCCTAGAGATTTTGATATGTTGTATCAGAGTTCTCATTTACCTCTAAGAATTGATGTCTTCTGTTATCTATACATCATTCAACAGCGTATTGTTTAGTCTCCAGGCATTGGAGTTGCTTCTATTTTTAATTTCATCATTGATTTCTAATTTTATTCTATTATGGTCTGATAGAATGTAGGGTAGTATCTCTCCTTTTTTTGTATTTGCTAAGACTTGCTTTGTGCCATAACATATGGTTTATTTTAGAGAAGGATCCATATGCTGCTGAGAAAAAAAGTGTATTCACTTCTTGATGGATGACATATTTTTTATATATGTCTGTTAAGTCTAAATTATTGATTGTATTATTGAGTTCTGTGGTTTCTTTGTTTAGTTTTTGTTTGGAAGATCTGTTCAGAGGTGAGAGAGGTGTGTTAAGGTCACCCAGTATTAATGTGTTGTGGTTTATTTGATTCTTGAAATAGAGAAGGGTTTGGTTTTTTTTTTTTTTTTTTTTAATATTTATTTATTTACTTTAGTTGTACACAATGCAATGCATTTATGTTTACGTGGTGCTGAGGATCGAACCCGGGCCGCGCACTTGCGAGGCGAGCGCTCTGCCGCTGAGCCACAACCCCAGCCCCAGAGAAGGGTTTGTTTTATATAGGTGGATGTCCATTATTTGGAGCATAGATATTTGATTGTTATGTCTTGTTGATGTATGATTCCCTTAAGAAGTATGAAATGTCCTTCTTTATCCTTCTTTACTAACTTTGGTTTGAAGTCCACTTTATCTGACATGAGGATGGAAACCCCTGCTTGTTTGTGTGGTCCATGTGAGTGATATATTTTTTTATCCTTTTACTTTCAGTCTGTAGATGTCTTTTCCTATGAGATGAGTCTCTTGAAGGCAGAATATTGTTGGGTCTTTTTTTTTTTTAATCCAATCTGCCAATCTATGTCTTTTAATTGATGAGTTTAGGCCATTAACATTCAGGGTTATTATTGAAATATGGTTTGCATTCCCGGTCATTTTGGTTTGTATTTTGACTTGGTTTCCCCTTTGATTGCTTTTCTTTTAGTGTAGTTCCTCTCTTTGCTGATTTTCATTGTTTTTTTTTTTTTTTTTTTTTTTGGTACCGGGGATTGAACTCAGGGGCACTTGACCACTGGGCCACATCCCCAGCCCTTTTTGTATTTTTATTAGAGACAGGGTCTCACTGAGTTACTAAGTGCCTCGCCATTGCTGAGGCTGGCTTTGAACTCACGATCCTCCTGCCTCAGCCTCCCAAAGTGCTGGGATTACAGGCGTGCGCCACCGCGCCCGGCTCATTGTTGTTTTTTATTTCCTCCTCATGGAATATTTTGCTGAGGATGTTCTGTAGTGCAGGCTTTCTCATTGGAAATTCTTTTAACTTTTGTTTATCATGGAAGGTTTTTATTTTGTCATCAAATCTGAAGCTTAATTTTGCTGGATATAAGATTTCTGATTGGCATCCATTTTCTTTCAGAGCTTGGAATATATTGTTCCAGGATCTCATAGCTTTGAGGGTCTGGATTGAGAAATCTGCTGAGATCCTAATTGGTTTTCCCCTATATGTAATCTTAAACTTTTTCTCTTGCAGCTTTTAAAATTCTATCCTTATTCTGTGTGCTAGGCATTTTTATTATAATATGCCTTGGTGTGGATCTGTTGTAATTTTGTACATTCATTGGGTGTCCTGTAAGCCTCTTGTATTTGATTTTACAATTTATTCTTCATGTTTGTGAAATTTTCTGATATTATTTCATTGAAGAGATTGTTCATTCCTTTAGTATGTATCTCTGTGCTTTTCTCTATCCTGATAATTCTTAGATTTGGTCTTTTCATGTTATCCCATAATTCTTGGAGGTTCTGTTCATTTTTTTTTTTTTTTTACCATTTTCATTGTGTGGTCAACTTCATTTTCAAGATTATATATTTTGTCTTTATTGTCTGAGGAACTGTCTTCCATGTGATCTAGTCTGTTGGTGGTGCTTTCTATTGAATTTTTTATTTGGTTTATTTTTTCCTTCATTTAAAAGATTTCTGTTTTGGTTTTTTTTTTTTTTTTTTTCCCCAGAATCGCTATCTCTTTCTTGAAGTAATCTTTTGCTACCTGTATTTGCTCTCTTATCTCTTTTTTGGAGTGATCAATTGTTGCCTGTATTTGCTCTCTTATATCATTCTGTGCTTCGCAGATCATTTTAGTTATGTACATTGTTCTCCTCTGACATTTCAGCTACTGTGCTGTCAATGGATTTAATTATTATAACATCTTGTTTTGTTTGGGGGCACTTTCTTCCCTTATTTTTTCATGTTGTTCATATGTCGTCCTCTCTAGCACTGAGTATCTGAGGCATTACAATTTCTACCCTATAATCTTGTAGTGTCCCTGCAGGTTACCAATACCTCACCTTTAAAGGGGAGATCAATATTTACAGCACCAAGTGCAAATAATATACAACCTTAGACCAAATAAATTCTATTTAGACAATTACAATTTTGTTGCAATAAACAGAAATGATGTGTTCGATTAGTATCTACAATATAAATAGTAGGTTTTCATAAAGGTCAACAGTTTCTAATGGTGGACAAAGAAGGGGGTAGGGTGTAGGATGTGGGGTTTATGAGGTAGGAGGTGAGAATATAGAGCTATTAGATTAAAGGAAGGATAAAAGAAGAATCAAGAGAAGTAGGCTAGCTGGAACACCTCTGGTGTAACCAGGCCTGCAGGGACCTTGGTGATGGTTTTCCAGGTCCTGGCTATTGTCTCTAGAAGGAAGAGGGCCTGGAGAGCTGTGTTGGTGTATGGGGACTGCAGTGCAGTCACTCTCCTCCTCCATGTGTGGGGCCAAGATCACTCTTTTTTACTATGGAAATTTTCAAATATACAAAAAGTATAAATAGGTAAACAATATAATAAACTTCCATATGCTTATCCATCAAGGGCTTGTCACATTTGCTTCCTATCTTTCTTATCTTTCTGTCCCTCTCTCTTGACACCTAAATGTGAACGAGGCCAATACAATGCTGTGTTAGGGATAGAAGAGAAGGTTTTTTTTTAAAAGTTTACAGGACAAATATGTGCATGTGAATATTAATTCCTTATTGGCACTGAGAGGCTCCTCTTCATCCTAGCAGTTCCCTTGCCTCATTCAAGATTGAGTTCCCAGTCAAGTTTCTCCTGCTAGAGTGATTCTCAGCCAACTGGAGTCACCTGGGAGCTTTAAAAAATATATTGATGTCTGTCTGGGTCCTACCCCAGAGGTTTTTATTTCATTGGTCTGGGATATAGTCTAGGCAACGGGAGTTTTTAAAAGCTGATTTTAATGTACAGCCAAGATTGAGAAGTTCTGCTCTAAAATGTAAAAGCCCTAATTCTTTCTACTTTCTATTTTAATGCATCTCTGAGTGTTTTGTACAAGATGCTCCAAAAAACAAATGCTGTGAAACCTGGCTGTTCACTTTCATAGTGAATAAACAAGTACTAAGTTCAAACAAGGATTTAGAACATGAAGTCTAGCCAAGGCCAAAAATAAATTCAGGAGTAAACTCCAAAATCTATTGAGTAACTGATAATTTTACCTGGGAAGGGACCTGAATCAGAGAGAGGGGACCATAGTCAGGTGTGTGAAATGAAGAATTGGTACTGAGTTCCTTTTATCCGAGGCAACAATCTCAATGTTGGTTGTACATTACAATTGCCTGAAGTGATACATTTGCTCAGGCTTCACCTCATATATTCTGATTTAATTTGTCTAAGTCAAACATTCTTAAACTTTAGCATGCATCAAAATCACCTGGAAGGCTTGTTAAAACAGATTTGCTAGAATTTCTGCTTCAGTAGATCTAGGTGGGGCCCAATAATTTGCATTTTAGTAAGTTTCCAGGTAATGCTGATGCTGCTGGTCCAGAGACCACGTTTGAGAATTATTGGTTTAGGGTAAGACCCAAGCCTGAGACTGCTGAAAAGAAAAATGACCCAAGTAATTTCAGTGCAGAGCAAATATAAAATAAGCACTGCTCTAGCACTACTTACTCTCTAATTGAAGGGAAACAAAGTACAGAAAGACTGATCCTTTTCAATCAGGACACTTCAGATGAATGAACAAATGAATTTCAGATAGAGTCCTGGTTAGAGTCCATGGAATCAAACTCTATGTATGATACATTGTGGGGAAAGAAGGGGTAGGCTCAATTCCTAAATTTCACTTGTGCTCAGTTTCCGAATTTTACTTCTGTTCAGCAATTAGTCCCTATTTCTCTATGATTATAGAAGTGGAAGAAAACTGTTTCCAGAAACACTATCTAATACCTTTAATTCTGGATAGAAGAACTATCCAGAAACCTTGCAAAGTATCTGATGATACAGAAACTTAGACATGTCCTGGGTTGAATCTTTTTTTTTTTTTTAACTCTTGCTTTGCCCTAACATCTGATAAAATTATTTTTTGAATGCAGGTAGCTAGTATTTAAAATTATTTTGTCAGTTGAAAAAAATGCAGCTAAAGAATATCCACCCACCCACCCCCGCACTAAACTATCATAGATCATTTGAACCAGTGCTTCTAACACAAATGGCTCACATACAATAATAATACAGTATTTGTATGGCTCACTGAGACAAAAGGAAGAGGCTACTTACAGCTGAAGACAATCAGTCAGCGGTAACCAGCCATCCCAAGTCAGTGAGTATCTCAGTTAGCTAGAAATAAATTATGTTGTTTAGCACACTCTGATGCAGACAAAATACTCTTCTACTTCACACAGATGTAGCTTTTTCTAACATAAAGATTTTAAAGAAAATATCCTCAAGAAATTGTTATTAGCTTAAATATAGGTGGCTTAATCTAATTTTTAAAAAATAGTGCATTTACTTCGGGTAGATGTAAATTTACTCCATAGTACAGATATGCAATAAATATTATCACAATCTTATGGTAATACTGGAAATGACATGTATGGGGCAGGGGAGGGCTATATACTCCAGAACATTTCAGGAAGAACCTGGATCTTCAAGCCACTTGTTGGTATGGACTTCAGATGCTCCATAATCATTCCTTTGAAAGCAGATGTTCTACTCCCTCCATGCTCAGATTGGGTTTGGGCAACTTTCTCAAGGCTTCCAAGCCAAGTACCTAGTGCTCACCTGTCCTGAGACTCCATGCAGGTATTTCCTCATCCACATATTCTGTGTAAGTGGGATACAGGTCTTGGCTAAAATCAAGGCCTCCCTCCCCACTTCCTTGAGGTCAGCTCAGTTTAGTTCCCTATTAGGTCTTTGTGCATTTTTCTGTACACTAATACAAAGAAACTAGAAACACCCTCTGGTAGTGAGAAAAGCCCCAAAAGTCATTCCCACTAATGGAAGTAGGAATACCTTTCCACATTCTTTTCAGTCTCCTGAAGCAAGTGGCCAAGAATTAGATGGATACTGTGTCTGTTTCAATAAATATAAAAAATAAATTCATATCTGTATTAATAAATTAGCCTGTCCCCAAAGAATAGTGCCTCTACTTTAAGAGCACATACTTATGGCTAAAGCTTAAGAAATTAAATGGTGCATGGGAACTTATTGTATATTTCAAAATAGCTAGAAGAAAATATTTTGAATGTTCCCAACACAAATGATAAATATTTGAGGTGATGGACATGTTAATTGCCTTTATTTTATCATTATATATTGTAGACACATATCGAAATATCACATTGTACCCCATCGGTACATAAAATTATGTGTCAATTGAAAACTAAAATAGAGACTAGAAAATTGTTAACATGATTTATTACAATAAAAGCTAGTGTTGAAAAAAACAAAAGCTAGTGTCAGACCAAAATTTTCCACACATAAAAAATTAGGATTGGGCTGGGGTTGTGGCTCAGCGGTAGAGCGCTCGCCTTGCACGTGCGCGGCCCGGGTTCGATCCTCAGCACACGTAAACATAGATGCATTGCATTGTGTACAACTAAAGTAAATAAATAAATATTTTTTTAAAATTAGGATTATTAGCAAGTAAGCTAAAAGAGAGAAGTCATACAAAAATTCTTATAGACTGGATGAGTACCTGCTTACAGCTGGTACTCTAACAAGCCCCTTGCAAAGAAGATTCACTTGGAGGCTGATTCAACCATATCATGACAGAGAATCAGCTGACCTTTTAACCAGGTTATGTAAAACAATTTTATGTTAAGAAGGGTGACATGGAAGAAAGCAAATTCTAAACCTTGGGTATGCTAATTTAAAGGCAGCTGGACTAACAGATTCACAGGCTCCATTTATGTAGAATGCAAGTACCTGTACAGTATATTTTCAGCGCCACTATTTCACTATGAAAATGGTGCATGTTCAGATGGTGATAGATAATGTTCTAAACTAGCCTTCTTTGGAGGGTGGCCTGTTGTCCTTCATCTTCTAGCTATTCACCCCTACTTGGGTGGAGACTTCTGATAAAGACATTAAAAATGTTAAATAATTGTCTGTGAGGTAAGAATTACATACACATACACATCAGATTAGGATATTTTAAAGTAAATCCCAGACAAAACATCAGACACCTTTATCTCATAATATTTAAACATAGTTTTATTTCCCATGGGATTTGTTTTTTTCCTCCTAGGCTTAGAAGTGAAATCAATTTAAAATAGTTGCCATTACTCAAAAATGGATAAAACATGATATGCCTAACTCTTAGTCAAGGGGCAGAAATCCTACTCAAAGTAATTTAAGCAAGAGCAGAATTTATGGTTTCTGGTCTGGGGGGAGGTCTTGGTCATGTGCGCTCTAGACTCAAAGGACACTAAAATCTCATCCCCTCTTTGTGTGTCTATCTTTCTCAAAGGTCTGTTTCTCTCTCTGTTTTGACCTAATTCTATGTGTCTCTGATAGAACTTTTCATGAGGTATGCAAGTCCCTCTTGCTCCTTCCTTCTAGCTCCATGACACTGGAACCTAGGAGTGCCTCAAGAACCTGCTAGAGAAGGATTTGGATTATCTCAATTTGTGTCACCTGCTCTAATAATAATTCCAGGACAATACTTCTATCCAGGAGGCTGGTGTATTCTGTCTAATTCTGGGTCACTTGTCTTGTGTTTTGTTTGTGAGGAAGGATCATTACCAGTAAAAGGGAACACTCCTTTCAGCAGCATGCGCACTAAAATTGGAACAATACAGAGATTAGTGTGTTCCCTGTGCATAGGTGGCACATAAATTTATAAAGCATTTCATGCTTTTTAAAAAATATTTATTTATTTGCTTTAGTTTTACACAATGCATGTACTAATTTTACGTGGTGCTGAGGATCGAACTCGGGTCGCGCATGTGCTAGGCGAGCGCCCTACCGCTGAGCCACATCCCAGCCCTCATGCTTTTTATCTTAAGTGTTTTGCCATTAAAAAAAAAAAAAAGTATGTGGGGAGCAGTGGCGCACACCTCCAATCCCAGCTACGCAAGAAGTGAGACAGAAGGTTCGCAAGTTCATGACCAGACTGAGCAATTTAGCAAGATCCTATCTCAAAATAAAATAAAGGGGGTCAGGAATGTTGCTCAGTGTTAGAGCATTTGCTTAGCATATGTGAGGCCCTGGGTTCAATCCCCAGCAACACACACACATGCAAACACACACGTAACAATGTGAGTTTATGAACATGTTTTATTTCACAATGCATATGTATATCAAAACATCAAATTGTACACATTAAATATATACAATTTTTATTTGTTAATTATACCACAATAAAATTGGAAAAAAAAAAAAAAAAAAAAAACAGAAGAAGGGATGGGTACCAAACTCCCCAGAAGTGTAGTTGCCATAGCTTCCCCAGCCCTTCCGGTTCTCTTTTCTTTGCCTTTCTATATTTGGGACCTCTGGCTTATATGTGTTAAATTGGATGTAATAAAAAGCAAGCAATATTAAAAGTTTTCTATGTCTTAAGATTTTACAGCTTATAAACTTCGTGTTACTTCTTATTTTGCAGTAGATGGACTCATGTAGGATAACTGTCAGTAGAACTTTCTGGATTTTTCCCTCAAGTTATGCCACTGATATGTTTTTATAAATAGATGTGGGCTAACACTGACCTGAAAAAAGAAAAGCATGTTAATACATCATAACAGTGAATATCACAATCAAAATTAATCAAAATTAATTAGTGCAATTAGTTGAATTTGGGACTAGGAAAAACAGTTCAATATTTAATCACCATCTACAGGTAAGAAGCTCAGAGATTTTCCAGGTGAATGATGTTCCCGATAAATATATCTCTGTCTTGTGGACAATACGATGATTCAACAATCACCATATGTAGTATTTAGCTCTCAAGGAGACCTACAGCCTAGTTGGAACACATCCTATTTGCTGTGCCTGCTGAAGAGTAGCGTGAACAGATTGTTGGTAATAGCTCACTCCATGTAGTGTCTGTCAGACATAAAGTGCCAGGTCAAGTACTGACCACCTGCAATGTGGTCACTGTTATTTTTCCACGTCTCTCAGTTACTAAGAATATTCAAAGAGTCAAATTGCAAAAACACTATCAAATAACAATAAATTGTGGTATGGCATCTGATAATAATATTATGGTGAATAATTTATGATGGCATTGATTTAAAAACAGACAAAGGGTATCAGTTGTAATTTTCAAAAAAAAATTTAAAAATATATTTTAGTTGTAGATGGACACAATGCCTTTATTTTATTTATTTATTTATTTTTGTGGGGCTCTGAGGAATGAACCCAGTGTCTCACATGTGCTAGACAAGTGCTCTACCAGTGAGCCACAACCCCAGCCCTATCAGTTGTAATTTTAAGTGTTTATAATAAATATGCTTCAATGCAATTATTGGCAATTTTCTGGCATAAAATTCTATTATTGATTATACTCTGAAGAAGAACAGAAATGTTACTATTCTTATACAAAAGATAATGGCAACACATAGGTGGGTAAGACCAAAATAAAGGTGGAACGGTGGGTGATAAAGCCAAAGTTCTATTAATGGCCTACTTGGCTGCTGAGAATTGTATTTAAGACACTGGAAAGATATACTGTTGGGTGTGCATGAATGATTCAGTGCCTTGCTACTCAAAATATGATATGTGGACTTGCAGCATCAGCATCACCTGGAAGCTTGTTAAAAATGCAAATTATTTGGCCCCACCCCAGACTTGCTGAATCAGAAATTCTGGGAGTTGGGCCAGAAATCTGTTTACAAGTCCTCCAAGTGTTTCCATTACATACTGAAGTTTGAGAAACTTCATTCTAACTAGTTATGAGTAATGTCCTAATGCCTTATGAAACTACCCAAGCAATAGGAATGGAAGATATAAATTATGTGATACATAGGATTCTCTTGCAGCAATAAACCAACTTAGTAGCCTTCTACTGTTTTACAGACTTCTAGTGATGTTAAATCTACATGTTAGCTGGTTCAAACAGTCTTGTTTTTCTCATCTTTTTTTTAAGTCAACAGGAACCTCTTAGGTTACTTTTACTTCTACCATTCTATACTCATATTTACATAATGCCATATGGTACACACATGCTGCACTAAGGCATTTCTGTTCTCTATCATAGTTGTTAATCTTTCTTTTTACTTTTTCCCACAGAACTGGAAGATTTGAGTTTACTAATGTCACTTGGTAATCGGGCAAACTCCTTTCAACGTGCATGGTAGCCCGAGCTGCATAATTCAATCTTTATTATTCACATATAACTAAAAATTAAGTTGTAGAAAGTAGTTTATGAACCAGTGATCAATTGGCATCGATAAATATCTATTAAGTGTACGTTATAATCAATACTCTGATTTAGGAGCAGCAGAATATACATACATAAAGTGACTTAAGAGATGATCATCATTTAACATTTGGTTAAAGAGAAACGGAAACTTGAAATATTAAATGATAATATCAGATAATAACCTAAGATATATCCCTAGGCATTATATGATTAATTATAAAATATGTGGAAAGTTTAGCAAAAAGGGAGACATCACTTGTGGGAAGGCTTCACTGCACTGAACCTGATTAGGAAGTACCTGCTCAAGGAACAGACTGTGCAGGTGCTGGAGGGAAGGTAGAACTTGAGCTAGGCTTCTGAGAAAGGCATTTCAAATGCCAGGATCTGAACAAGCAAAGGTTTCCTGTGAAAAGTTTACCCAGCAGGGCTGGTTGCTCCCTCCTTGCATACCTCCAGGGAAACTTGAACCCATAATTGGCCATTGAGCCATCACTGGCAACTGGTATGTGGCCCTTGGAAAGTTTGTTTTGTTTTGTTTTCGTGGTACTGGGGATTTAACCCAGGGGAGCTATCCCACTGAACTATATCCCCACCCCTTTTTATTTATTTATTTTTTATTTGAGACAGGGTCTCACTAAATTGCAGAAGGCCTAAGTTGCTGAGGCTGTTCTCAAATTTGTGATCTTCCTGCCTCAGCCTGTCACTGAGATTACAGGTGTGCACTAACACTTCTGGCTGGTAGGTTCTTTTTGATAATGTTGATGATTTGGTTTATACACCTGGAGCAATGGACCATGACTTACTAGTTTGTTGGACCTCCTTTGCACAAACATCAAAACTGATGATGATACCTGGTTTTATTGTTAGGATGTTGAGTTTCTTTTGCCTTGGATGGTTATGTGTATGTGACAAGGCATCCTTCAAAGCATTGACCTGAGACTTGAACTGGTAGAGACGTTTTGCACATGTCTTCTGCTTAAGAGAAAGCATGTCTTCTATGACTCTGGATGATAAAGACTTGAAAGCCTGTAGCTGATCTCCTTGGATTCCTTTCAGTGCTTATCTTTTTCATGTTGCTTTTTTGCTCTGTACCTTTTGTCATAATAATCTTAGCCATGAGTATCCAACAAGATGCAAAGTATATATGAATTTTTGGGGGGTATCACCAATAAGTATTTAAATCTTGTGGGAATAAACTTAATTTTTTTTTTTTTTTTTTTGTAGTTGTAGATGGACAGAATGCCTTTACTTTATTTGTTTATTTTTACGTTGTGCTAAGGATCAAACCCAGTGCCTTACACAGCTAGGCTAGTGCTCTGCCTCTGAGCTACAGCCCCAGCCCCGGGAAAAGTAAAATTTTGATTGCTAAGTCTAGGTAAAATGGTATGTAGGTAACATTATGTTTAGGTTTAAAGTTTTTGTAGGTTTGAAATTTTCCAAATATTAATTTATAGAAAAATGAATGGTCTTTGGTAAATAGTATTCAAGAAATGTTGGCAATTAAAGTCACTTACATGTATGCATATATATGTGTGTATAGAATCATACAATCTTATGTTGTCTTGCAGAACAAAAGTTTTTTTAATCATTATTTTATTTATTTATTTTTAATGTGGTGCTGAGAATAAAACCCAGTGCCTTGCACGTGCTAAGCAAGTGCTCTACCACTGAGCCACAACCCCAGACCCAGAACAAAAGTTTTATACTTTATTGTTTAGTCAAATCTGTCCATTTTTTCTTGTGTTTATTTGCATATATATTTCCAATATATTTTGTCTACAAAATCCTGTCCTGGACAGATGGGGGCCCTGAGTCCCTGGGTTGGAAGTAGGCATGAGGCTGCGGTGAATGGCGCCAAGAGAATAATTACCAGGTCAGTTTCCTATGGAGTTTCTGGGTCAGTAGTGCCAAGACCAATAGTCTGAGGTCAGGATGCCAAATTCAGACAGGACAATGAGAAGAGGAAGCTTTAATTCAAAACTGATGGATCCAACACAGAAGGTAATACAAAGAGAGTTCAACAGGGAGCAAGGCCGACAAGCCAGGAATGATCCTGAGAAAAAAAAGGCATACAGCAGCAATTTCCTTTTTTAATTGGTTCCTGCCACCACTGAACAAGGGGATGTGTCCTGAAGTGAGTGAGGCAGCTGGGGAGTGGACACTTGTTAACCCAATAGTTCTCTCTCATCCTGAGAGTGAATAGTCACTTCTATTTTCTTCCTTGAAAATTTACATTTATTTAATCCCTCTTGTTACAAAAGTTTATGTATATATGTATGTGTGCATAAATGTATTAGAAAAGTAAATATATATGCATGAGATTGGTTTACATTGTGCTAGCTTCCTCAGGCTTTATTAATAGAATTTGCATAGTGGTCAAGAACATGAATTCTGGAGTCAGATTGCTTGGGTCCAAATTTTGGCTCTAGCAACTAATAAATAATTAGCCACATTACTTAATTTATTAATCTATAAAAAGCAGATAAAAAATATTACCTACTTCCAGCTACTGGAATATCAGTAGCAATCAATATAGCTGTGGAGAACCTTCCGTGGGCTATGTGTGGACTACACTGGCATCACAGCTAGTGAATAGGAGAATCTGGTGTCTGGGAACTTCCAGTGGAAATTTCCTCTAAGACCGCCCAGACACATTGTGAGCCCTATTCAAGCTCTGCCCCAGGTCCCACACAGCACTGGGAGATGGGGTGACTGCTGTAGCCACACAGCCTCTCAGAGATGGGTGTGACCTGCCAAGATGCCAATCAACCTGCTGACTGATAGACATCAGGAAGCAAGACTCCACCCCTGAAACCTTATCCCTGCCTTTGATGTACCCCCTTAAATAAACCACAGGAGCCATTTTTAAATTGTCCAGCTCCAGCTCCTGTGTGGACTGGTTCCATCAGGCGCTCTGCTTTAAAACTTATAAAGCCCTGACTCTGTGTCTTTTGTTCTTCACTAATTATTTCTGACTTATTTTCTCTGGTGGCTTACACCCTCCTGGGCAGGAAAAAGGACCCCCTGGCAAAGCTCTGGCAGCCTCCCCATACATACCTGATAGCCAGATCTTGTTTCCTTTTTTTTTCCCACATTTTAAAAATTGGTGCATTATAGTCATACATAATGGTGGGATTTGTCGTTACATATCTGTACATACACATAATATCAGATCTTGTTTTCTAAATATAACTTTCCAAAGTATGAGAAACTAAGAGTCCTTAAAAAAATGGCTGATTCCAGGGATGAAATAGGAAAAGAACAAGATGAGCCTGGAACATCCTGTAATGCCAAAACAAACACTCAAAATATAATGGGGGCCAGTGTGGTGGTGAATGTCTGTAATCCCAGTTACTTGGGAGGCCAAAGCAGGGAGATCACAAGTTTGAGATCAGCCTGTGTAACCTGGCAAGACCCTGTCTCAAAATTCAAAAAGGTTAAAAAATTTTTAAAAAGTAAGAAAAGCTAGGGCTGTAGCTCTGTTGTACAGAATTTGCATAGCCTGTGTAAGGCCCCAGTTGAATCTCTAGTATATTGTGACAATTTAAGCAACAAAATAAATAATGATAATAATAGATAATATATCGTGGAATCAAACAAGTACCCATAAATCCACAGTGATAGATTGAATAAAATAAATAAATATTTGGAGGAGTAGGGGAAATTCTTCCTAATGATAGAATTCCAAGTAATAGGGACTTGAGCTGTAGCTTGCCACGCACGTGTGAGGCACTGGGTTTGAGCCTCAGCACCACATAAAAATAAATAAATAAAGATATTCTTAAAAATTTTTTTAAAAAAAAGAATTCCAAGTAATAAATGTGGAAGAAGTGGTGGAGATTAAAAAAAAAAAATCACCATTTTCTAGACATCACAGTAAAACAAGATTCAGGAAAGAATCATTAATGGAGTTTAAAATGAAGGGCTGAAGTATGGAGAAATGGTATTTTTACATAGTGTAAAGGTGTCTTCCCAGAAGATAACTATTAGTGGCAAAGAGAAAAATAATAATGTTACAGACCACCCTAACCCAGTGATTATAGTTAATATCATGAGACATGTCAGTATCGAGTGTCTCCTGACGTGGTGTAGCACTACTATGGTATCACTGCCAAAACATATAACCTGATTTTAACCATGAAGAAACATCAGAAAAACCCAAAATGAGGGACATGTTACAAAATTACTGACATGTATTCTTCCAAAATACTAAGCACATGAAAGTCAAAGAAAGATTAAGAAACTATCCCAGATTAAATAGATGAAGGAGATGAATAAATGTACTTTGTGATTCTGGATAGCATTCTGGTCCAGAAAAAAGATGACATAGTGAGACAGTTGACAAAATTTGGATAGTCTGTACATTAGTGATATTTGCTGGTATTATTTTCTTGGTGTTTTTTTTTTTATTTCTGTGATTGTGTAAGATTTAACATTTGAGGAAGTTGGGTGAAAAGTTTAGGGAATTCCTTGTACTATTTTTGCAATTCTTCTGTAAGTCTGAAATTATTTCATAATGAAAAGCAAAAAATTATACACACACACACACATATATTTGTTCATAAAAAGTCTTTAAGACTTCTAATCATGGGCTGGGTTGTATATATATTGGTATTATGTTCATCTACAACAAAAAACAAATTAAAAAATATGTCTAATCATATCTATTACCAATAAACATTTTTATGTAGACATATCTTCATCTTTGCTTTTTTTAAAGAAATGGGATTGTATCATACATGGTCCTTTTTATTTCCACTCAACAACTGTAGTAGATTCTTTTTGAGTGTTGGTACATCTCACAATGACCTGACTTGTTTCCTCCTCCTTAAAGCTGGGCCCCATAGCCGGGCGCGGTGGCGCACGCCTGTAATCCCAGCACTTTGGGAGGCTGAGGCAGGAGGATCGTGAGTTCAAAGCCAGCCTCAGCAATGGCGAGGCACTTAGCAACTCAGTGAGACCCTGTCTCTAAATAAAATACAAAAAAGGGCTGGGGATGTGACCCAGAGGACGAGTGCCCCTGAGTTCAATCCCTGGTACCACAAAAAAAAAAAAAAAAAAAAAAAAAAAAAAAAAAAAAAAAGCTGGGCCCCAGACAACCATGTCTCTGCTGCACCACTTCATTCCCTGATCAGAGAAAGTCAGATCACATGCGAACATCTGACACAAACCGGTTGATCAGATTCTTTCTACCAGGAATTTGAAATTGGGACCATAATATATTTATTCAGACTGAGCTACTTTCCTAAGTGAAAGAAAGATAAAACCTTCAAAGATGGGGTATAGCAGTTATCTGATATATGAATGGAATTGTGAGAGAGTTCCTAGGCAGAGAGATGAGAATTAAACAGAGGGGCCACTTTCTGGGTTCTTTTGCTAACCATTTTCTTACCCTATGCTCTTCTTGAGGTACTTTTGCCCTCAGATGCCACAAGACACTTTTTTTTTCCCTCTCTTTTTTCTTTTATAGTACTGAGGATCAAACCTAGGGCCTTGTGCATGCTAGGTAAGCACTCTCCCACTGAGTTACACCACCAGCCCATATAAGACCCGTTTGAATCTTTATAATTCATTCTCCTTTAAGGTGCAAAACAGCTCTCAAGAGGCAAAACCATATCAATTATTTTTACAAATATAATTTGATATAAAGAATTGCTAACTAGGTTCTAATGAACTGAAAAGGCAAAAACACTAAGAGGACACAGAAGTAGCAAATGCAGGAAAGAGATACCATTCTTGGAGCTGGAAGGAACAAAGGAAAAGGTTGAAACCAGTACAACTTAAAAGCTTGGGGGAGGACCCAGAAAGAACTGCTTGGAGGGTCCCTGCTCCAGCATTACAAAGAGACTATGGAAGGGTAGATTTGAAGCAAAAGGATGATCACATAATAACTTACACCAGCTCAGGATGTTTTCTGTTACTTGCAAACAAGAGTTTTAACTAACAAAATAATATTTCACAAAAATTTTACATGACAATATATGCAATCTCAAGATGATTTTAAATGGTTGTATAATAATTAATGGTATGTACATAATATAATTCACAGGGCACTGCTTTTAAAACTTTAGATTGGTTTTTAGTTCTTCATTATTAGGAATAAAATAACATTGCTAGAAAATTCCTTCTACATTTTTTACTGTACATATATCTGTGCATATCTTTTTTTCCTGAATAAATTTCTAGAACACCCAGGTCAGAAAGATGCACATTAAAAACCAAAACTTTGTATGTTGGAAATTTCCAAATCAGTAGAAAAGTTACATGAATTGTATAAAAGAATATCTGTATACCTTTCAACTTGATTCACCAAGTGACTTTTTCTACATTTGCTGTCTCTTTTTCTCCTCCTCTTTTTGACTCTTTAAACCATGTAAGAGTAAGTCATAGACCATAAAAAGATATAAATTTTAAAAACTTTTAATAATACTGCCAAAATACTCCAGAAAAAGTGTGCTAATTTACACTTATTAATAGTCTTTGAAAGTTTTTGTTTCTTCTCCTTCCCCCTGCTGTTCTATTCCTGGCTAAATATATAGTCTTAATTATTGCAGCTTTAAAATATGTTTTTATTATTATCTGGAGTGTCAAGTTCCCTCTTATTTTATTGTTCTTTAAAAATTTACTGATACATTTAAATATCACTTTTGAATACTGAAAAAATTTCTATGAAAACAGTCCTTATAAATTAAAGATGCACACTGGAAGTATTTATGGAGAAATGACATGTCTGAGATTTGCTTTAAAATATGCCAAACACACAAAAATTTAGGGAGGGGGTATAAATAGGTTTAAAAAGATCAGCAAAGTAGTAACAACTATTGAAACTAGTTCATGGATTTATTATACTATTATCTCCACTTTTATGTGTATTTGAAAATTTCCATACTAAAAGTAGAAGTTCTTAAATATTTCATTATAATGATAGATTAAATTGAAATCACTTGACATCACTACTATATAAAATCTGGCTCTTGGTACTCAAAATACATTTACTTATTTGCTTAATCCCATAATACATATAAAATACATTTAGAATTGCTAACTCATTCCCTTAAGAAGAACAAATTTATTAACTAGAGTGGAATACTCATGCACAGTTCATTTTCTCGTTAGCCTTACAACAGGAGTTTATAAACCTTATTCTACGAAGGGTCAGATAACAAATATTTTCACCTTTGTGTGCTAGATAGATGGTCTATATTTCAACTACTTAACTCTGCCATAGGAATGAAAAAGCAATCTTAGACTACATAAATGAATGAGCATGGCTGTGTCTAATAGAATTTTATTTTAAAAAATAGTTGGTGAATCAAATTTGTCAACCGATGCCTTAGAATATATACTAGAAAAGGCTGTGGTCCAAAGTTACTTGAGTCAGTTTTTGTCTTTCCTAACTGCTTCAGTGTGGTTGTGTTATTTTTGTCATATAATGAATTTCATTTGTTATTTGTATTCAATTATGTGTGTCTCTCACATTCTGGTTGATTTAAATTATTTTTTTAGTAAGTGCAATGTTAACATAGTCTTAAAAGCATAACTGTATAAAATAGTTTACCTACAAATGTGTCAGTACCCCCTTATCCCTTCTATCCTGCTCCCACTCCTCCATTCTTTTCATCTTGCCCCCACTTATCCCTTATAAGTAATTAGTGGACTAAATGTTTCTATCCTCCCAAAAGTTGTGTGTTAAAACTCTTTTCTCCAAAGTGATGATATTAGGAGGTGAGGCTTTGGGGAAGTAATTAGGATGAGATGAGGTCATAATTCTTATTAATGGGATTAGTGCCAAGATAGCTTGCCTATTTATTTATTTATTTGGTATGCTGGGGATGGAATCCAGGGCCTCATGCATGCTAGGCAAGTGCTTTACCACTGAGCTATACCCCCAGCCCAAGATCCTGCTTCCTTCTGCTCTCTACCATCTGAGAAAACAATGAGAAGTCCCAGTCTCACCCAGCAGCCTTCTCTAGAACCTGAGCATACAGGCACCCTGACCTTACCCTTCCAGCCACCAAAACTGAAAAATAAATTTTGGTTGTTTTTAAGCCATCCAGCCTATCATAATTTGTTAGAGGAGCCCAAACTGAATAAGAGTAATCAATACCATCAGTTCCTGATTTACTCTTTTTTTTTCCCTTCTCTTTTTCTTCCTCCTCCTCATTCTTCCTTCACAAATAAATACAGACATGTTTTCTTATCTTCTCTTTATTCTTACACGAAGGATGACATTCTATAAATGTTCTTGTACTTTGCTTTTCACAGGTGTCTACATCCTGGAAATCAGTCCATATTAAATCATAGAGCTCTTACTCATTCTCCTTTACAGCTGCACTGTATGCCTTTCTGTTGCTATACAATAATTTAAAAATTATTCTAGCAATGGGTATTTTTAAAATTATATAGTGTTTTTCAATAAAATCTTTATAGAAATATGCACATAACAAATTTTATGCACACATCAAAATTTACAGCTCAATGAATTTTCATAAAAATGAATACACAAATGAACCAGCACCTCAGTCAAAAATTAGAATGTTATAAGCATTCCCAAAGCATTCCTCCTTGTTTTGCCTTCCTGCTCTTCTGCCCCCAGCAACTAACTGGGATAAAAATTTAGGGATACAGAGAGAAGACTGGATTTCTAAAGGAGAAATATCCCTGTTAATATATAGAACCCAAAACTTGTGAGCCAGAGGAAGGAGATTAACCCTCAAAAATGGCCAGAATGTAAGTTTGTGTTAAAGAGACCATAAATTTCTTTGTAATTTTCCAGTTCCCTATAAGTTTTCTGGAAGGTAGCGAAAGAGGAACAAGATCTCAATAGAAGGAGACCATTAACCTCATGAGGATAAGGGCTAACATTTGATTGAGCTATGACCCTCTGGCCTGATCACCTGATCAACACCTGAACTTCAAAGCCATGGATGTAAGCTGAAAACCATGTACCAGACCAGACCCCCTTAGGGGGAAACATGATCTTGTTGCTCAATATTTTTCAGTCACAAGAGAAGCCCAGTCCCCTTAAAATCATATATATTCCATCCAATTATGTACCCTAATAAAAAATCTTAAGGCCTGGTTGAGCTCTTTTAGTAAGATTTGTTTCTTTTTTATTTGAATGAGAATTAAATTATTTGAAATACTGCATCTGTCAATATTATCATATGATTTTTTCTCTTTTTTTCTGTAATGTGGTAATTCAAAGTGACTGAGCTTTTAAAATATTAAACCATCCTCGTATAATGACCAAAAAACCACTTCTTATGATATATAATCCACATTATATATTGCCAGACTAACATTGTTAATAGTTCATGTTTTTAATATGTTGCTGGATTTGATATGCTGAGAATTTTTGCATATATATTCATGAGAGTGATTGGTCTGGAATTTTCCTTTTCAGGTTTTGAAAATCAAGGTTATGTTATCTTCCTCTAAAGAGAAAATGTTTCTTCTTTTTCTATTAGAAAAAATATGTTGTATTAGTTTCCTATTGCTTCTACAAATTACTGCAAACTCAGTGGCTTTAAATAGCATAAACAAGGGGCTGGGGTTGTGGCTCAGCAGCAGAGCGCTCACCTCGCACGTGCGCGGCCCAGGTTCGATCCTCAGTACCACGTA